>CM031596.1:76669770-76697270 GCA_018398815.1 Conus ventricosus | reverse complement strand
ACTGAAGAGTGCACGGTATGATGTAAATCAGTAAAACAATAACATTTATATGTAAATGAAGCATTTGCGGTATAAGGTAAATAAATGGTGTATCAGCCTGTGGCTATTAATAAAGTGTTTACACACGGTAAGTCATATACCAGTAAAATAAAGACATACAGGGACAGTGAACTGAATGGTTTGCATCAGGGAGTGCTTCGTTCGGATTCCCAGCCGGTACTGCTAGATATGAGTGTACAATCTCATGTGAAGAAGTCAGTTGATCAACTGATCACTCTATGACAATGGCTATGCTTTATTCAGGAAGAAAAAAGAACAAAACCCCCCTTTATCTGTCTCGTAGACACAGCGTTGTGTCTTATCTTGCCGGTATGTATTTTTGTATGTGTTTCAAACATAAAACGGTTTCTTTTTTTTCTCTCTTTCTTTCCTTTGTCTTTTTGTTGTTGTAGTTGCATCATAGCCAAAAAAAGGCTAATGTCACACACACACACACACACACACACACACACACACACACACACACACACACACACACACATTTAAATGATGCCATAAGCTTTTAGCTTGTTCCTACTATAAAGTCATGTCAGACTATTCTGTTTATAGTCCAGCCGACCGCGAGGGGACACCTGCAGTTTCAGCAACTGTCGCTGACCTTCTCTGGAAGCCACTGACCGCTGTTCGTTTTGTTGGGGTGTGTTGCACTGCCACTTGATGTATTGGGGAGAAAAACAACAACAACAAAAACCATCGTATAACCGCTAACTAAAAACGACGTTTACCTGTTCAAAGACCTTGCCCATCAACACCTGGCGCTCGGCGCAGTGGGTGTAGCAGGGACGATACAGCATGTCGCTGATCAGCAACGGCTGGTTGAGGGAGCGCTCCGGAGCGCCGCCGCCGCCGCACACCCCTTCCTGCAGAAAAGACAGGTCGCCCTCCGAGCTGAACAAAGAGTCCTCCGCGTCGGCCTCGGCACCTAGCCGGAGGTGGGGGTAGCGAGGGTGGGGGTGGAGGAGCGGGTCCCGGGGCAGGAGGAGGGACGGGGGGTCCCGCACGTGCGTCGCCTGCATGGCCTGTCGCGTGGCCATCTGCAGCAACTGCGCCAGGGCCGGCCGGCACTGGTAGTCTCCCTTGGAACCCATCTTCGGTGTTTTTTTTTCCTCTCCCGGGCTTTTCTTTCTTTTTTTTCCTTTTTTTTTTCTTTTCTTTCCTTTTCTTCTTTTTCAATGAAGTTTTTCGCACAACCACACAATCCTTGTCTACTGCTGGACTTTTCTTTTCGGTTCCTGCGATCTTGCTTTTTATTTTTTCTTTTTCTTTTTCTTTTTTAATTCATCCCCCACCCCCTTTTTCTTTCTCTTACTCTCTTTTTTTTTCTCTCTTTAAATTTCTGGACTTTTTCGTTAATTCCCACGCTTTTTCTTCTCAGCTATTTCCAGTCCTTTGCTTTGGTGACATTGTCTGGTCCAGGTAGACCCAGTCAGTTATCACTGTTTACTTTCGACCATGTTCCTCTCCGGCAAATAACAGGCACCATTAGACTGCTGGAGTCATGATTAGACTGCTGGAGTCATGATTAGACTGCTGGAGTCATGATTAGGCTGCTGGAGTCATGATTAGACTGCTGGAGTCATGATTAGACTGCTGTAGTCATGATTAGGCTGCTGGAGTCATGATTAGACTGCTGGAGTCATGATTAGACTGCTGTAGTCATGATTAGGCTGCTGCCACCGACATGTTGTTGATGTCTAGGTGGCGGAGTCCAGAGTAGCCAATAATCGGTGGTTGGTTTTCTGCTCTGGCCGCCTCGTGTCCCAAACGGCTTAATTAAGGTAAGCAGGCTTTGTCTTATTGCTGCTGTTGATGACTCATTTTGTCGCCTTTGAGGATTGTTGCAGTCAGCCGATAGTTCATGATGGCTTTAGGTTCTGTGTGTGTTCAGCTATTGACGTAAGTCAATGTTGGTGTTGTCACTGCAACTTTGAGCGGTGCTGATGTTAGTCTCGCTAACGCTGTTGTTGTTATTGTTGTCGTTGTTGAAGACATTAGTCAAGCTTTATTTTTGCCCTTTGCTGGTCAAAGAGATGCTCCGGATATGTTGTTCTTTGTCTCTGATCTTCCTTTTTCAGTCGGTGACTTTATTAACACCCTTGTTACCACTGCTGTTGTTGTTGTTGTTGCTGTTGTTACTGGTCTAACACCTTTGTTGCCACTGCTGTTGTTGTTGCTGTTGTTACTGGTCTCACACTCTTGCTGCCACTGCCAATGTTGTTGCTGTTTTACTGACCTAGCACCCTTACTGCCACTGTTGTTTTTGCTGTTGTTGTTACTGTTCTTGCACTCTTGTTGCCACCGCTGCTGTTGTTACTGTTGTTTACTGGTATTACACTCTTGTTGCCACCGCTGTTCCTGTTGCTGTTGCTACTGGTCTCACTTTTTCCATAGTTGATTTCATTTACTCTTGCTGCTACTGCTGCTCTTGTCGCCATTGTTACTGGTTTGACATTCTTGTTGTGACTGGCGTTGTTGCTGCTGTTGCTGCTGATCTTACAGTGCTGTTGCCACTGCTGTTATTGTTGCTGCTGATCTTACAGTGTTGTTGCCACTGCTGTTATTGTTGCTGCTGTTGCTGCTGATCTTACAGTGTTGTTGCCACTGCTGTTATTGTTGCTGCTGTTGCTGCTGATATTACAGTGTTGTTGCCACTGCTGTTATTGTTGCTGCTGTTGCTGCTGATCTTACAGTGTTGTTGCCACTGCTGTTATTGTTGCTGCTGTTATTGTTCCTGATGTTATTTGTTATTGGTCTTACTTTTTCTACCGCTGATTTCGTTGTTGACTTTTGTTGCCGCTGTTGTTCTTGTTGTTGTTGCTGATGCTAGTGATGTTACTATTTCGGTGGGTGACTTGGCTGACTCTGGGTGCCACTGCTGTCGTTACGCTTGGTGCTCCTTTGTCAGTCACTGACTGTCTTGAGTCGCCTTGCCGATGCTGTTCTTGTAGCGCTCAAATGCTAGTCACCGACTGAACGGTCAGACTGATCACGGGTCACTTTCTGCCATCTTTATTCTGCTCTCAATGTTCCATGGATAGAGACATTCCATGCTGTGTGTCATCGTTAGTCTTGGTGTCGGTGCATCTGCTGCTGGTGTTATGCCAGAGTCAAATGATGGCCTTCAGAGGAGTGAATGGCCACTGTCTGTTTTTCTGAACAATGACGGGTCTCTAGACACTGTTGTTTCTGTCATCATGTTTATTGTTCCTGTTCATTTTACTGCTGCTGCTGCTGCTGCTGCTGCTGTTTCTGTCCCTAGAGTCCTAAGCCGGCCACGTGATGGAAAATTCATCATGTTTTTGACAGCACATCCTGGAAGCAAGGGAGAGAGAAGCAGGGCAAGTGTTACAGATGGCAGCCTTCCTCAAGTCTGGTTGTTGGCAAACACATCCATCACGCAAACAGCACATGGTCTGTGCAACAGGGCCGAAACTAATCTGCGGCAGAACGGAGTGTAGCTCCGACACACTTCCATTCTCGAACCACATGAGTTATCGGCCATGAGTATGTTCAATTTTGCGATGCAAACGAGAACTGAAAACGAGGCAACGCGTTCCCATTGACCAGTCAGAAGGGAGAGAACCCTTAACGTACCCCCACACGCCATGAATATGAATGAGATGCGCAATGAAGTCCGGCAACCAGAAGGAGATTGATCCAGGCATGACCTCAGAGGCTGTGCCCTTGGTGCCGTGAAGACCTGCACAAAGCATCAAGGAGGGGAGGTCACTCTACTGCACAGCGGAAGACAGGCAGGCTGAGGATGGGGAGGTCAGTCTACTGCACAGCGGAAGACAGGCAGGCTGAGGATGGGGCTGCAGTCTGCTCGGAAGCAAGTCATTATGCATTCATCTCCATCGTGACCTTCCTCCCGCACCTCATAAAACCACAACTCCACTGATGTCCCACTTCCGAGACAGTGAGGGCGGGTGAGAATCCGGGTCATCCCTATAAACAGGAATGCTATCGACAGGCGATTGACGTTCAGTGGCAGCAACATTAGGCAACAGTAAACATCACAGGGGCGATGATCTTCCGCCCTGTTTCTTGTCGGGGAAAGACTGAGCCGGGATGGAAACATTCAACTGAATAACGGCCTGAACCCTGGAAATGAATGCCCGTATTGCTGGGTCCCTGAGATGTAAATGACCACGAACGACTACGGTGTGGGAATATCTACAGCTATATTACCAGCCATTGAGACAGCACTGTCGAAGAATTCAAATTGCATCAGTTCTGTTAATCTGTTGATGGACAAAATCTCAATCTTTGGCTTTGGTTGGGAGACGCATAAAGACCTAAAGACATGGAGATGGGAACACACACACACACACACACACACACACACACACACACACACACACACACACACACAGAGAGAGAGAGAGAGAGAGAGAGAGAGAGAGAGAGAGAGAGAGAGAGAGAGAGAGAGAGAGAGAGAGACACACAGAGACAGAGACAGAGAGACAGAGAGAGAGAGAGTGAAAGATGGTCTAGTTTCTAATATTTCAGAACTATAATATCCATCCCCTCCAGATTTTGGCATTTACGCGTTTGTTGTATTTGTCAATCGCATTATCATTTTCCCCTCTGAGACTGAACGGAAAAATGTATATCTATATATGTATATGTGTCTTTCATATTCTTGTCTTCATGTATTTTTTAATATGTAAGTCAAGTATCCTATGAGAACAGATACAGAGAAAGTAAACAATCAGTTGCAGCTGAAAATCCTTAAAAAAGCCGACCGTGCATGTGCATCTCTCTCTCTCTCTCTCTCTCTCCTCTCTCTCTCTCTCTCTCTCTCTCCTCTCTCTCCTCTGTGCGCGCGCATGTGCGTGTGTGTATGTGTGAGCGCGCGTGTGCGCTAAAGTTGAAGATGGCACAAAATAGAAATTTGGTTTTAAAGTTAAGAATTGTCTGAGTGAAAGGAATAAATTAACGCTGCGTCTTGTCAGCGCTATACTGACTTTCTTTCTTTCTCTGAGCAAGTTTCCTGCCTCTACACTGACCTGTTGAATCTTCCTTGTAGCTTACTGTAAGCACCACCTGAAACCAGATCCCTGTCCCCCCCCCCACCCCCGCCCCCTTAGGAATCTGGTCTACATCACAACACTCTTCAGTCATTGTCTTAAGTTCATCTATTCTTTGGTCCACTTCGTTACGAGGTCCCCTAAGGCGCTGGTCTGTTTGATTTGCATGGTGATGAACGATGAACTCTGCTGCTGTATTGGAGAGAAGGAAATAACACCCAGTGCGCAAACTATGGCATGAATTCATATTCAGGTTACCTTCGTACTCCCAAACGACTGTTTGGGCAAAAATGCCGCAGTACACCGTGGCTTCACGACAGCCTTACTGTTGACGATGAATGATAAAAAACAACAACTGATTCATAGAAATAGATCGGAAAAGATGGATCCAGCACGGCAGACTTGCAAACAAAGCAGAGTTGGTGATGAAAAAAGATCTCCAGTCCCCGTCAGCCGGATGGTTTGATACATCTGCACCAACAGGAATGTGCCAGTTCCGAAATGGTCCCCCTCCCCTCGCAGAACTGTCTCTAGAACAACCGACGACTTGAACCGTCAACCACACGGAATTCTCACTGCGTCACCAAGTGGCTGCAGACATCTCTGGTGGTGGCTCAGCTACTGGTGCCAGACTACCCCAGGCAGAGAGGTTGGCGGTATGCACAGTCTGCCCCCCACCTCTCCTTTCTACCCCTCCCCCCTCCCCCACCCGTTCTGCCCCAGCCTCTATCCGAGCTCACGGTCTGATGGAAGTAAAACGAGTGGTGCTTCTCGTGTTCCGGGAAGGGGGGGGGGGAGGTGGGGCTGGGGGGATTAATTTTCATCAGGTTGCACCCATCGATACTGTCTGCGGAGCTGCTGTTTTTTGAGGCCCCGGGGTTGGATGATAGCGGGGCTGTAATAAAGGCCGGGCGGACGGCAAGGGGCCAGCAAATCCGGGTGTGTCAGTGAAGAATGAGAGATGGCGACAGGCGTGTCAGTGAAGCGAGGGGCCGATAGGTGGCAGGCCTGTCGGCAGAGCCCCGGATGACGGCCTCCCCCCCGTTCTGGTTCTTCTCTCCCCACCCGTGTGGTGACCGGCCTTCACACGGCCATTAGTGCCAGTTAGTGCCACATGCCCCGCCATCTGCCCGGACCACGGCCTGATTGGGGCCACCTCCTCCATGACCCTGTCGACGTCACCCGTGACGTCAGTAGGAGGTGGGGGGGGGGGGAGGGGAGGGGGGGGGGGGGGCTGGAGAAAAAAGTTATGAGATGAGGCGACCTCACATCGATAACCGTCGGGAAAGTTCGCTGGTTTCCAGTACCCGCAGTGTCTGTCTGAAGTGTCAGTCTTTAAGGCGGCTGGCTGCTAACCATTAAAATTTGTGAGCGGCGCAAGTTCCCGTCGATGAGTTAGGATGACGCTAACTTGACCATCCTGTTCTTTGGGATATGATTCCAGTACAGAGAAAATGGACGCTTCATCATGCGCTGCTACTTACTTTCGACTCCATCACGTGGCAGGTTATGACGGCACGACTGTTCACACTAGAAGTGGAACCAAAGTGCACTGGCATTATCGTGATTACGAAGAGCACTAGGATTACCTTCGAGGATATAGGTTGTGTAGATCTTGCGAACTGATTTCGACCACACGAAGGACGTGAGAGAAAGAGAGAGAGAGAGAGTAGAGAGAGAGAGAGAGAGCGGAGAGAGAGAGAGAGAGAGAGAGAGAGAGAGAGTCAGAGACAGACAGAGAGAGAGAGAGAATCTTAAGCAGACACACATTCTGGTTACAATAGGTAGACCGACGATAGAAACTAAACAACAACAACAACGCAACAAAACAGGACTTTTTTCAAAGAATGCTGATCCGACACAAAGTGCAAAACAATAACAATACTACGAAACTAGCCTTGTTCCATGCTGATCTGACACAAACTGCTGCAAACAATATGGAACTCTCTCCAAAGAGAAAGTCACGGTGATTTGACTCAAGCTGTGCATAATATGAAGACGGTCCCTTGCAGCTGGCTGGTAGTACAGCAGACTTTGACACAGTTCCAGCCAGTCACCAAACATGGCGATCCTGCCATCGCAGCAAGTTCAAAGGGCTCCGCGCTAACCAATGCCTTTTCGCCAATCGGAGAGCCATCAAAGGACAACATATTCTTCTTATCTTCGGAGTCGCCGAAATCCCTTGAGAGCGAAAACTTCCAAGGGTCTTTATTTCCGCATAGACATTTCACAGCACGAGAGAGAGAGAGAGAGAGAGAGAGAGAGAGTGAGAGAGAGGAGAGAGAGAGATGCGCGCGCCGCACGAGTTATGTGAACGAGGGAAAAAAAAGTAAAATATTCCAATCAGCAGCAAGCTGTGACACAAGTTAGTTACAGCATCCTTTTCTCAACATATGGAAGCACAGTCATGTGTAAAGGCGACAGTAGCCGATTTTCCTCACAACAGCTATGACCCTCGAGGGAAATCGCTAAAAGAGGGAACACGGTCATTATTCTAGGATCATCTTTATCAAGAAAATCGCAAATGCTTTTCCTGTTTTCCCTGAGAATTATAACTGTTTCCGAGGATCACAAAAGCTTCCCCCTATATTCATCGGGATAATAATTGTTATCCCTTTTTTTCCTGTTTAAAAAAGAACGTCCTTGATACGGAAAACAGCTTTGATCGCTATTTACGACAAGCGCAAATGAGGGTAGAAAAAAAACCCAGGGAAAAAACAGTTATTATTACAATCCTTAATAACTGCTGACCTCTGTTGTTGTTTTCCTTGGAATGATGACTGTCTTTATGCCGTATGATGTTGACATACCTTCTACGGTGTATCTGCCTGAATTTTGCACCGAGATATGTATTGTGACGTGAGACTCTCGAAATAAGAGTAAAGGTACTATACAATACAGTACAACACAACGGTACCATACCATACCATGCCATACCATTTCCATACCATAAACCCTACCATACCATACCATACCATACCATACCATACCATACCATACCATACCACACCCTACTGTACCATACCATACCATCCCATACCACACCATACCATACCATACCATACCATACCACACCATACCGTACCGTACCATACCATACCCTGCCATACCATACCATACATACCAAGTCATGCCATGCAACACAAAGCAAGATATTGTAATGCAACACAACGCTAACCAACGCAACGCAATAAATGACATAACATAACAAAAGAAGATACCTCACCACACCACACCACACTACACCACATCATACTACACTACAAAATACCATACCATGCCATACCATACCATACCATACCATACCATACCATACCATACCATACCATACACCACAACACACCACAACACACCACAACACACCACAACACAACACAACACAACACAACACAACGCAACACAACACAACACAACACAACACAACACAACACAACACAACACAACACAACTGGTTTTTGCTGCTACTACTACCACTTAAGAGAGAATACTGCTCAGAAATGTGTTATGATCTCATCGGTCCAGCACAACTATCACCATAAGTTTAAATTCTTTCGAAATCTCCCAGAAGACTTTGTCGGCACCTTCCATTATGTTTTCACCTTCTCTTCGCCCCTCTTATCATAATGATAATAATGATATAATAATAGTAATACCATAATAATAATAATAATAATAATAATAATAATAATAATAATGAATACTTATATAGCGCCTATTCTCGGCTAGAGGCCAAGCTCTAAGCGCTTTACAATCCACGCTCGTTTACACAACGGGCTGCCTACCTGGGTAGTGCCGACTGAAGAGCTGCCAGCTGGCGCTTCACTCAGTCGTTTCCCGTGTCATCCAGTCAGTATCGTTCAATATCGAACACTCATTTTCCTTACTTCCTTCATTCTTTCCATTTCTCACGCAGGGTGCATGCTATGTGTAACGTGTCATCCATACCAACGGCCAAACTGGCCTACTCTTCCGAAAGTTGGTGACGGGATTTTACGTGTGTGCAAGATGTTATGCGTGCGTTCACACACACAGAACCTCGGTTTATAGTCTCATTCGAAGGACTGTATGGAAATGGAGTCAGAACCAATGTTAACTCCGAGGGAAAAATCCCCTGTACCGAAACGCCCCGGCGGAGGTTCGAACCCGCAACCCCAGGATCACCAAGATTGCGAGATCGGCGCTCTACCAACTGAGCTAATACGTCAGGTACTGGGTTGAGGAATACGCCAGGCACAGGGTTGAGGAATACGTCAGGTACAGGGTTGAGGAATACTGATGATAATAATCATAATGTTAATAATAACAATAATAGTAGTAGTAATAATAATAATAATAGTAATAATATAACAATGATAAATAATGATAATAAATAATAATAATAATAATAATAATAATAATAATAATAATAATAATAATAATAATAAAAACGATTACGGACATGATCGATAATATTGCCGGTGTGGAAGGCATGTCAGCAGAGAAACGATGGGAGGAAAGGAGAATTCATCTGCACCCCCACCCCCACCTCCACCCCCCTGCCCCCTGGCGGCACGAGAGGTTATTGAACCAACGACAATCACTTCGTTACCCGGCCGCCATGATGGATGACGACATCGACCCGGCCCTGTCGGTCTCGCCCTCTCCGCCCACACGGGACAGACACTTGGTGTGTGGGGAAAATGGTCAGGAACAGGCCAGGCACCGGCCAGGGTCTGCTGCAAGACAGGCCAGAATCAGCCCTGAGGAGCTGGTTTGATGACAAGCCCGAGTGGCAGCCCTGGTGAATGGGCCAGGCACTGGCTTCTGGGTTAGATCAGTACATAACTGAGGCAAGTCAGGTACAAACTTGAGGGACGGGACAGGTAAAGATTAGAGACCCCCCTCCCTCTCTCTCTCTCTCTCTCTCTCTCTCTCTCTCTCTCTCTCTCTCTCTCTCTCTCTCTCTCTCTCTCTCTCTCTCTCCCCGAAGTAAAGTTAGGAAGAAAAGTTCCAGGCTTGATGGACAGACCAAGTACAGGCTGTGGGTCAGGTCAGGAGCGGGCCTGAAGGACTGGCCAGGTACGTAATGGAAGAATACGCCAGGTACAGGGTTGAGGAATACGTCAGGTACAGGGTTGAGGAATACGCCAGGTACAGGGTTGAGGAATAGGCCAGGTACAGGGTTGAGGAATACGTCAGGTGCAGGGTTGAGGAATAGGCCAGGTGCAGGGTTGAGGAATACGCCAGGTACAGGGTTGAGGAATACGCCAGGTACAGGGTTGAGGAATAGGCCAGGTACAGGGTTGAGGAATACGCCAGGTACAGGGTTGAGGAATACGTCAGGTGCAGGGTTGAGGAATACGTCAGGTGCAGGATTGAGGAATACGTCAGGTACGTAATGGAAGAATACGCCAGGTACAGGGTTGAGGAATACGTCAGGTGCAGGGTTGAGGAATACGCCAGGTACAGGGTTGAGGAATACGTCAGGTACAGGGTTGAGGAATACGTCAGGTATGGGGTTGAGGAATACGTCAGGTACAGGGTTGAGGAATACGTCAGGTACAGGGTTGAGGAATACGTCAGGTATGGGGTTGAGGAACACGCCAGGTACAGGGTTGAGGAGTACGCCAGGTACAGGGTTGAGGAATACGTCAGGTAGAGGGTTGAGGAATACGCCAGGTACAGGGTTGAGGAATCCGCCAGGTACAGGGTTGAGGAATACGTCAGATATGGGGTTGAGGAATACGCCAGGTACAGGGTTGAGGAATACGCCAGGTACAGGGTTGAGGAATACGTCAGGTTCAGGGTTGAGGAATACGCCAGGTACAGGGTTGAAGAATACGCCAGGTACATGCATGAGGGATAGGACAGGTACAGGTTTAAGGGACAGGCCAAGTACAGGTCTGAGACTTTGGCCATGTATAGGTTTGAGAGAAAGGCCAGGTATAAGTTTGAGAGATACCCTGGGTCGGTAGAAGTTTAGATTCAACCCAGAAGCTTCGATGGATAAACCAGGTAGATATTAGAGGAATAATTACAAGTTTCAGGTATGATTCAGGTACAGGTGGGTATAGACCTGAGGGACAGGCAGGTACAGGTCTAAAGCTTTCGGCCTTTTCAAGCCTACAGGCTTTACAGCTATGCATAATACAGGCATAAAGATCCACTTTACATATTGACATTAACATGTCAGCTTAGTGAATATGTAAAATACTGAAGAAGTTTGTATACCAGTAAGCGAATAACGGCTTGAGGTTCGATGCATTTCAGGCATGGCTACGTTCCTGTAAGCTGTCCGCATCAAAAACAACATCGCCATTGTCATCACCATGGCGGCCCACCGGCCGCGGCGAGATTGTGGGGGACACCAGAAGCAGGTTCAAGTCTGAGGACCATACTTCGGACCAATGGCCGAGGACCAAAGACTTACCATGTACTCAGTCTGAACAACGCTTTCTACTTGATCGTACATCTGCCTACTTGTCCTTCCTTTCATGCACTTGCTCTCTCTTTACCTGTTTTTTTTTTTCCTTTAATCTGTTTTCATGTAGCTCCACTTACTTTTTCGTACCTTGATTTATTTTTTACTATCTTTATCGACTATTCTCTATCTGGATCTATTTTACTTCATCGTTTTTCTACTTTCCCCAACCTTGATCAATTTTACATTGTCTCTACCTATTTTTCCCACCTTGTTCCATTTCACTCTACTTTTACCTGCTATTCCCTATAGTGATCGATTTTTACTCTATCTTTCCCTATTTTCCCTACCTCGATCCATTTTAGTCTCTTTTTAAGGTGCTAGTCCATATCTTGATTCATTTTACTCAGTCTAATTTTTAACGATCTATTTCACTCTCCTTTTACCTATTCCCCCCTGTCTGGGTTCAATTTACTCTCTTTGTCATCTTCCTCCTACCTTGATCCATGTTACTCTGCCTTTACCTGCTTTCCTCTGCTGTTATCCACTAACCTCTGTCTTCACCTACCTCCCCCTGTCTTGTGCCAAGTTACTTTAGCTATGTTTACCTTTTCCTACCTTGATCCATTCCATACTTTTGTGGATTTGACTTGAACCTTTACTTACTTTCCCCTACTTCGATCCGTTTTACCCTCTCTTTACCTACGTCACCTCATCTTGCTTTACTTGATCAAATCTTGAACTATTTTCCCACATCCTGATCCATTTTACTTTACTTAGTTTACACTGTCTTTATCCACTTTAGTCGGTCTCTACCCATCTTCCCCTACCATGACCCAGTTCACTCTCTCTTTACCTCTTCCCTCCCCTTATAGATTTAAACTCCTGTCGCTTTCCTTTATGTTATCTATCGCAGCGGCACATTCGCTTCCTGACGACGACGTTATCATCTTACACAGACAATGAATACATTGAGGCGGGGCTGGGAAATGCAGGTGTGGGAATCCCAGTATACCTGCGTCAAAAGGGTTAATTTGACATTTCCATATTTATGCGGGTTTTTTTTTCGACAGTGCTCTCTCTCTCTCTCTCTCTCTCTCTCTCTCTCTCTCTCTCTCTCTCTCTCTCTCTCTCTCTCTCTCTTCTAAAATGTCCAAGTTACAAAAAATTACGAGAAAAATATATTCATAAACACTATAAAGATAGCTTTCCTGTCCAGTTGAAGACACTATTGCAAAACGAAAATGCTGTCATAATGAGAGATGTTGCTATGTTTGCACATTACGCTGTACGTTTTAGAGAGGAACAGCTGACATGAAATCATTCATTTTCAATAGCATAAACTATTTCATGTTACGTGTCGCATGTGGACAGGCTGGAGGCCTCACATTAAAGTCACGAGTTCACGTGTTCTCTGTCTCTGTCTCTGTCTCTCTCTCTCTCTCTCTCTCTCTCTCTCTCTCTCTCTCTCTCTCTCTCTCTCTCTCTCAGAACGTATCTGCTCACGACTATCTGGCGCCGAGAGCAGTGAGTTAGATCAGTAGTCAGTCAAAACATAAACATGCCATTCACTGTACAACTGTTCTTACTACAACTACTACTATCATCCTATACCAGCTGCTGTTGCTACTGCTGATATTATTTTGTTGACGTGTTGTGTTTGTCTGTGTTGCTAATGTCATTGCCATTCTACTATCATTGTGATTTCGGTTTATATCATTATAGTCATCGTCGTCGTCATCTTCATCGTCATCATCATCATCATCATCATCATCATCATCATGGAAGTTGAGTGAACACGTAAAATAAGTGGCGAAGGAAGTGTACAGTGCAAAATTAGTCACTAGTAGTTGAGAGAGAAGAGGACAGACAGATGGACAGACAGACAGACAGACAGACAGACAGACACACACACACACACACACACACACACACACACACACACACACACACACTCGCACACGTGCGCGCACACACTTCTCCTCTTACATCCTCGTTCTACTGAGATCAATAAACGGGAGAAGTAGGGTGCCGGATGTTGGGGGAAAGGGGAGGGGGTGGGGAGGGCGTGGGGTGGGGAAGGAGGGCGGTGTGTGTGAATGATCGGAGCCCCATCACCACTGCACAGCAGGTAATCAAGCAGACGTGCACGTGCATCAAGTTTCCCTGTTGTAACCCGATCATCGGTCTCTTTTATCTTGTGTTCATTCTCAACTGCCGGTCCGAGGGAGGCGAGGGGGCCAGGCGATAAACCAGGGTGCTGTCACTCTCACCCCCCTGTGTCTGGCTGCATATTGGCTCCGCCCCTGATCGCTTTCACCGTGGGCCATTTTGAGGCTGCTCACCAACGCTCGTTCCGCCCAACGGATAGTTTTGTTCCCAAGAGCATTTCGCCACTGGTGAATTTTCCGCTCCCCCCCCCCCCATCCGCCCCCCCCCCCCCCACATGTTCACATCATCTCATTATAGAGCTACCATCAGAAGTGACTGTTAGAGAGTCTGTTCGTTGAAGTCACCATGACCATTCGGGGGAGGATGGAGAAGGAAGCGTAAAATGGTGACAGGGGTTCCCGTGGCCATGCCGCTCACTCATTTAGTACAAATAGCTCCTCCGCCTTATCAACATTCTGAAGCCAGTAACTTCCTCTTTTCTGTGACTCTCTCTGACAAGGCCTGAGGGTTTTGTCACCTTTCTTTGCTGTCTTCTACATTTCCGTCTTTGGCGACCATTCTCTTGTGTGTGTTCTGGAAACTCCTGAACACATTTTGTTTTTTTCTGCACACAACTTATGACACGCCAGCTTTGTGTGTGTGTGTGTGTGTGTGTGTGTGTGTGTGTGTGTGTGTGTGTGTGTGTTTGTGTGTGTGTGTGTGTGTGTGTGTGTGTGTGTGTGTGTGAGTGTGTGTGTGTGTGCGTGCGTGCGTGCGTGCGTGCGTGCGTGCGTGCGTGTGTGTGTGTTTGTGTGTGTGTGTGTGTGTGTGTGTGTGTGTGTGTGTGTGTGTGTGTGTGTGTGTGTGTGTTGTAATCTGGCATCTAGGTCGTGAAAATTGACCACAGTGTCCAAAGTGGACACAGCTATCCATTCCACTGCCTGCACAGATATTCTATACATTCTTTTGACATTGAAGTGTTTTAAATTAATGTTTTATTTTGTTTTCCTTATCTGAGAGTGAGACATGACAAGCAATGGCAGGCACTCTGTCATCCAGTAATAACTAACATGCCATTTATTTGTGTAAAAAGAGTCTTTTTGTTTGTTACTACGACCTGATAGTTTATTTTTTCCTTTCTGAAGATGTGACTTTTATACGTGTTGACAGCACTGAAAAGGCCCTTTATATACTGACTTCCATAAAAAACGCGAAAACAAAACAAGCTGAAGGTTGGGGGTGAATTTTATTGGTCACAATTGTACAGAGTGGAAACGAGAATTCAACGTGATTTGATTCATTACACCGGTAATGTGTGAAAATGTCATCAGCAATATGTCTTTTGTGTGGAAAATCCAAGGTCACGTGACAAACCAGCTTGAAGTCTTAATACCGTGTGTGGCCACCATTTGCGTTGACAACTGCTTGACACCTGCGGCTCATTGAGTGGACCAGGTGGTTGATGCGTCCCCTTGGCAAACCAGCCCACACATGGACGATGGCCTGGTGATGTTGAGCCGCTGTTGCTGGTCGTGGACGCAGGAGGTCCAACCGTCTGCCAAGTTCATCCCAAAAATGTTCTATTGGGTTTAAATCGGGACTGAGGGCTGGCCAGGGCAGCACATTGACGTTGTTATGCTGAAGAAATTGCTGGGTGGCCCTGGCGGTGGGTGTTCTTGCATTGTCCTGTTGGAATGTCCAGTTTGGGTGTTGCGCAAAAAAAAGGAACGACATGGGGTCTGAGCACCTGGTGGATGTAGAGCTGTGCATTGACACCCTGTCCGCGACCAGGGCCAATGTTCTGAAAGATGACTGGTCCTATGGCGTGGTTAATGCCAATTGCACCCCGTATCATAACGTTCGGGCCTCCCCAGGGGTTCCGCTCTACCAAATGGGAGTCAGCATAGCGTTCACCAGGTCGACGCCATATTCTGGCATGACCGTCAGCCATGTCAATACAAAAACGGCTCTCATCTGAGAACAGTATGGGTCCCCACTGCTGCCTGCCCCAGTTGATTCGGGCTTGTGCCCACTGCAGCCTGTCCTGCCGGTGTCTTGGTGTCAGTACCGGACCTCTGCGAGGAAGCCTACATGCCAGCCCGTTCTCCTGAAGATGCCGCCGCACAGTGTTGAGGCCGATTCGTTGCTGGAGATTCCCAGGCACCTGTCGAGCAGTGTTAGCGGCTGTTTGCCGCCTGTCCCGCAGATGGGTTTGAACAAGATGGCGATCCTCTCTTGGCGTGGTGATCCGAGGACGGCCTGGCCGGGGACGATCATCAGTGGTACCAGTGACTCGCATGCAGTGCTGCAGACGATAGATGGTTGAGATGTGGACGTTAAAGATGTTGGCGACCTGCCTGGCATCCACCCCAGCCTCCACCTGGCCTAGGGCACGATTGCGTTCCTCTGCTCGTAGTCTTGGCATCTCTGTAGCGCTCAGACGGCAAGTCGTTACCTGAACCTTGTAGCGCGGCTTTATAAGGGCTGCATGTCTGTGTACTTGTAGCTGGTTAACTTTGCTCTGCATAGTGTGCACGTGCCTCACACGCAGCAACCAGTTTGCCATTTTTGTTGACCCTCCAATGCCGGGATTGATGTGTTGCTCACACAATGTTTTCACTGCACGCGAGTCTTGGACCCAAACAACTTGCCACAATGGTTCAATATTGTATATTCACCCCTTATCACCCGAGAAATAGCCTTTCAATTTTTCGCGTTTTTTATGGAAGTCAGTATAGTTGGCTGGGCTATAATAATGATACATCTCTCACTAATGGTTGCTAGGAAGAATGGGGAGAAGGGGGAATGAAAAGGGGATGCGCATAAATCTGTGTGGTGATACGCATCTGTAGGAGCTGAGGTGTTAACCTGCTCCAGTGTCTCTTTCAGCTCATGCATGCACGCACACATGGCCACACGTATGCACGAACGCACCTACGCGCGCACGCGCGCGCGCGCACATACACACACACCTTCGCGCGCGAGCGCTCACACACACACACACGCACACACACACACACACACACACACACACGCATACACACACACACACACACACACACACACACACACACACGCGCGCGCGCGCGCGCGCCTGCACACACACACACACACACACACACACACACAGAAAGAATCCTTGCCACACGAACTCTCCATTTGTGGAGGTACACGGGAGGCGGAAGGGGGAAGGGGACGGGCAGGGGGGGGGGGGGGGGGTGATAGAGGGAGGGAAGGAAATCTGAATGATCGGAGCGCATCGCTATTGTAGAGCAGATAATCAAGTAGAGACGCACGTGCTCAATGTTTTCCTGGTGTCACGCGATCATTTGTCTATTTCATCATGCGGTCATTCTCACACACTGATCATCTGCGGTAGTGCAGACCATAGACCAATGTGCCACCACCACTTACCCCCCTTTCTCTCTGCCCAGAGGGACTGCTGAACTGTGTTATCAGAGATAGTTTGATCACGTCCAGCTGAGAAGGTTTACGTCTTTCTGACGTTACTGATCATTTCGCGGTCGGCAGTGTAGTCATGCCACACATCACTTCAACATCGACAGCTTTTCACTCCCCATCGAGCGGCTGATGATTGGTTGTTTTAACACTTCACACTGAGCGGTTGACTGTTAGCCGTTTTGTGACTCCCACGTGGCTTTATTCATGTTGGCACGTGAAGGTTTTAACGTTGGTTATTTTGTCTTTTCGTGGTGAATGATTGGCAGTTTCGTCCCTTGAGTGTTCTGCCCTTTGTAGTTTTGTTGCAGGGGTGATTTGCTTTCGGGAGGTTTCCCATTTTCCCATCCACCATCCTGCTGTTGACAGTTTTCACCACGCGTCGCTGACAGTCATGCCCTTGATAGTTTTACTACTTGTCAGTGACCGTTATGTCATTGACAGTTTTCACCACGCGTCACTGAAAGTCATGCCCTTGATAGTTTTAGTACTTGTCAGTGACCGTTATGTCATTGACAGTTTTCACCATGCGTCGCTGAAAGTCATGCCCTTGACAGTTTTACTACTTACCAGTGACAGGCAAGTTATTGACAGATTTCCTCCTTGCACTGAATACTAAGCCACTGACATTTTACGATTTATCCCTTACTGTTATGCCACTGACAGTTATACTGCTAGTGCTCAACGTCAAGCTACTGACAGTGTTACGATCTACCACTTACTACCATCCCACTGACAGTGTTACTTGTTGCCCCCGTACATTATACCACTGGCAGCTTTTCTTTACTTACCACTGAACATTTTGCTGTTGGTAGTTTCGCTACTTGTTACAGAGTAATATACCATTGGAAGTTTTGCTACATTTTGCTATTGTCAGCTTTATCGCTTCCCACTGATTTATTATTTCGTTATCAGTTTCACGACTTGTTACTGATTATCATGACACCGACAGTTTTCATTAATTCCAGTTGAACATTAAGCTATTGACAGTTTAACAACTTCCGACCGAACATTATGCCATTCACAGGGTTGCAACGTCAAAATCAATGTTATGCCACTAGCAACTTTGCCACTGAATATTTTGCCATTGAAAATGTTATAACTTGCCACTGAACACTTCGCCATACACAGTTATTCACTTC
The DNA here is from genome assembly GCA_018398815.1 of Conus ventricosus. Lineage (NCBI taxonomy): Eukaryota > Metazoa > Mollusca > Gastropoda > Neogastropoda > Conidae > Conus > Conus ventricosus. Next base: position 76,679,025 of record CM031596.1, on the reverse strand, counting down.
ACATTGCACGTCATGTCACTGATAGGCCTATGTACACTGCTTTCTGTGAACATGATGCCATTGTCAGTTTCACTACATCCGACTGAGTGTTCTGCCACTGGCAATTTTGCAACTTGCCCTGGCAGTTGTCCTATTTCCTACTGCGTTTTTTGTTGTTGTAAGTTCTGCTTCTTCCCAACTTGTTGTTGACACTTCCGCGGCTTCCCTCTGAGAAGTTTGATGTTGGTAGTAGAGTTTTTCTGGCTTTTTTTCCCAGCTTCTTCCTGTATGTTTTGCAGCTGTAATTTCTTGTTCGCTTTCTCTTAAAACACATTATTTTGTCAAATGTTTTATGGTAACTGAATTTCTTTTCACTGTCATTACTGTACACATGCAGAAGGGGATAAGAGGGTGCAGGGAAGGGTGGTTGGGTGGGAACCGAGAAAGTGAGGGGAAGGAAGAATGGCTTAAATGATTGGAAACTGTCGCCACCGCACAGCAGGCAATCAAAACAGACGCGCACGTGCATCACGTTTCCCTGTTGTAACACGATCATTGGTCTCTTTTTATTGGAGTTCATCTCAGCTGCCGGTCAGGCGGTAGTGGTGCAGGCTGTGAACAAGTGTGTTGTCACTGTCAGCCTCCACTTTCTAATTACAGAGGATCCCCCTAAGCTGTTTGCCCTTAGTCGCTTTATCGCTTCCCGCCGACTGTGTCCCTGCGGACATTTTGCCATGCGAGTGTTTCGTTGACGCATCTTTCCTTGTTTCATGCTGAGAATGTTACCATTGGTAGTACTGCCGCTTGAATGTTTCATCATTTGCAACTTTGTCATTTCCAATGAGCATTCCACAGTCAGCGTTTTATTTCTCATGGCTGATCGCTTCGTAATTTCACCACCTCTTGCAAAGCATTTCACCATTAGTAAGTTTGCCACTTCCTGCTGAGCGTTCACCGTTGGAAGTTTTGCCACTCGAACTGAATGTTTTGTCATTTGGAGGTTTTGCCACTCGAACTGAATGTTTTGTCATTTGGAGGTTTTGCCACTCGAACTGAATGTTTTGTCATTTGGAGGTTTTGCCATTCGAACTGAATGTTTTGTCATTTGGAGGTTTTGCCACGTTATGCTGAACGTTTCACTGTTGGCAGTATTGCCGCTTCATGCTGACCGTTTCGTCAGTGGCATTCTTGCCACTTCACGCTGAGCGTCTTGTTAGTGGCACTTTTGCCACTTCATGCCAAACGTTTCATTAGTGGCACTTTTTGCCACTTCATGCTATTCGTTTCATTAGTGGCATTTTTGCCACTTCATGCTAAACGTTTCACCAGTGGCATTTTTGCCACTTCATGCTAAACGTTTCATCAGTGGCATTTTTGCCACTTCATGCCAAACGTTTCATCAGTGGCATTTTTGCCACTTCATGCTAAACGTTTCATCAGTGGCATTTTTGCCACTTCATGCTAAACGTTTCATCAGTGGCACTTTTGCCACTTCATGCTCTGCATTCCATCAATGGCAGTCTTGCCACTTCATGCCGACTTTTTCACCATCGGTACTGTTGCCATTTCCCGCCCAGCGCTTCATCATCGAGACTTGCCACTTTCCTGCTGCGCGTGTTTCCGTTGAAAATTGTGCTACTTCCTTGTCATCGATCTCATCTGCTTGGTTTGTCATGATTATGTGTGGAGGTCTTTCTACCATACTTGCACGCATTCAAAACGTAACTCTGCAAGCCTGGGGAGTTTGGTTGGGCCGAAGGAGGGGTGAACTCGAGAGGGTCAACGATTGTGCATATGAGCATGTATGTTAAACTGTCTCCATGTTCCACCCCTCTTCCCCTCATGCAACCTCTCTCTTTCTTCGCTGAGTTCAGTGAGCGCGGAACATAGGGGAGCATGGCCAGGGATGGGGGTGAGGGGGTGGGGGCTGGAGTGTGAATGATGGTAAACCATTACCACCGCAAAGCAGTCAATCAAGCAGACGTGCACGTGCATTGCGTGTCCTGTCATCTGCCTCTTTCATCTCGTGTTCATTTTCAACTGTTGGTCAAAGGACGAAGGGCGTGCAATAAACAAGTATGCAGCCTTCGTCCGCTTCTCTCTCTCTCTCTCTCTCTCTCCTCTCTCTCTCTCTCTCTCTCTCTCAGCTGAGTCATGTTGCGGCTATTTTGCCTCTACCACTTCTATCTGAGTGTGTTACATGAGGCCATTTTGCCACAACTCATTGAGTGTGTTACATTAGGCCTTTTTGCCACAACTCATTGAGCCTTTTTGTCACTTCCCTCTGACTGTTACATGAGGCCTTTTTGCCACAACTCATTGAGTGTGATACATTAGGCCTTTTTGCCACAAGTCATTGAGTGTGTTACATTAGGCCTTTTTGTCACTTCCATGTGACTGTGTTACATTAGGACCTTTTGCCACTTCCCTCTGAGTGTGTTACATTAGGCCTTTTTGTCACTTCCCTCTGAGTGTGTTACATTAGGCCTTTTTGTCACTTCCCTCTGAGTGTGTTACATTAGGCCTTTTTGTCACTTCCCTCGGACTGTGTTACATGAGGCCTTTTTGCCACAACTCATTGAGTGTGTTACATTAGGCCTTTTTGCCACAGCTGATTGAGTGTGTTACATGAGGCCTTTTTGTCACTTCCCTCGGACTGTGTTACATGAGGCCTTTTTTGTCACTTCCCTGTGACTGTGTTACATTAGGCCTTTTTGCCACAATTCATTGACTGCTACATGAGGCCTTTTTGTCACTTCCCTCGGACTGTGTTACATGAGGCCTTTTTGCCACTTCTAATCAGTGTGTTACATTAGGAGGCCTTTTTGCCACTTCTAATTCAGTGTGTTACATTAGGCCTTTTCGCCACAACTCATTGAGTGTGTTACAGTAGGCCTTTTTGTCACTTCCCTCTGACTGTGTTACATGAGGCCTTTTTGCCACAACTCATTGAGTGTGTTACATTAGGCCTTTTTGCCACAGCTGATTGAGTGTGTTACATGAGGCCTTTTTGCCACAACTGATTGAGTGTGGTACATGAGGCCTTTTCGCCACAACTGATTGAGTGTGTTACATGGGGCCTTTTCGCCACAACTCATTGAGGTTGTTACATTAGGCCTTTTTGCCACTTCTAATTCAGTGTGTTACATTAGGTCTTTTTGCCACTTCTAATTCAGTGTGTTACATTAGGCCTTTTCGCCACAACTCATTGAGTGTGTTACATTAGGCCTTTTTTCACTTCTAATTCAGTCTGCTACATTAGGCCTTTTTGCCACTTCTAATTCAGTCTGCTACATTAGGCCTTTTTGCCACTTCTAATTCAGTGTGTTACATTAGGCCTTTTCGCCACAACTCATTGAGTGTGCCACATTAGGCCTTTTTGCCACAACTCATTGAGTGTGTTACATGAAGCCTTTTCGCCACTTCCCTCTGAGTATGTTACATTAGGCCTTTTTGCCACTTCTAATTCAGTGTGTTACATTAGGCCTTTTCGCCACAACTCATTGAGGTTGTTACATTAGGCCTTTTTGTCACTTCCCTCTGACTGTGTTACATTAGGCCTTTTCGCCACAACTCATTGAGTTTGTTACATTATGCCTTTTTGCCACTTCTAATTCAGTGTGTTACATTAGGTCTTTTTGCCACTTCTAGTTCAGTGTGTTACATCAGGCCTTTTCGCCACAACTCATTGAGTTTGTTACATCAGGCCTTTTTTTCACTTCTAATTCAGTGTGTTACATTAGTCCTTTTTGCTACTTCTAATTCAGTCTGTTACATTAGGCCTTTTTACCTTTTCTAATTATTACATTAGGCCTTTTTGCCACTTCTTATTCAGTGTGTTACATTAGGCCTTTTTACCATTTCTCATTATTACATTTTTGCCACTTTCCTCTCTGTGTTACATTAGGTCTTTTTGCCGCTTCCCTCTGAGTGTGTTACATCAGGCGTGTTACATTAGGCCTTTTTGCCACTTCCCTCTGACTGTGTTACATTAGGCGTGTTACACTAGGCCTTTTGCCACTCCTCTTTGGCTGTTACCTTAGGCTTTTTTGCCGCTTCCTTCTGTGTGTGTTGTTATATGAGGCATTTTTGTCACTTCCAAAAAGTGTGTCACACACACACACACACACACACACACACACACACACACACACACACACACACACACACACACACACATTTATGACGGATCTGGCTGATAGATGATCAAGACAACTGCTGTCTCCTTGATTCCACAACATACACAGGACATTTGGAACCATCGAGACTGTGCTCATCTCTGTGCGGACCGATGGCAGTTTCCAGTGGTGGACATTGGGCCCTCTCCGTATGTGGGAAAGATCTCTGTCTTAACCAATGGGCAGCGAACAAAAAGCCATGTTCGTAACACAGGCGTGGCACAATGGACACAGAGTCTGTTTTGTTTCTGTCCAGCAACAACCTCAGTGACCATCAATTGAGGACGCACCACACCTGAACCTCGTATTTTCGCACACTCTTGTAAATAACACATTGTGACAATTCTTTTTCTTGTTGTAGGTAACTGTGGAAACTGTTTTATAAAGGGAATCTGTTACCCTGACATATGCCCACTCCATTTGTGACAATGTTTGAGAGAGAGGAGAGAGAGAGAGAGAGAGAGAGAGAGAGAGAGAGAGAGAGAGAGAGAGACAGACAGACAGACAGACAGACAGAGAGAAAGAGAGAGAGAAAGAGAGAGAGAGAGAGAGAGAGAGAGAGAGAGAGAGAGAGAGAGAGAGAGAGAGAGAGAGAGAGAGAGATTAACTGACAGACACACAGAACCAGAGAGAGAGAAAGAGAGGGGGGTGTTGTGCCATGCCTGTCTGTAAAATATGCAACCTTCTATCCGCGTTTTTCCTCACCTACATTTCAGCTTCTCGGAGAGCGTCGGATGGGTACATACCGAACTGAAAGTTAAAAAAACCGTCCAACCACCGGTAATGCCTCATGCAGTAAGATCTACTGTGGCAAGTTCAACACCATTCTATTTTTCGCTTTCCTTTTTTTTTTTGAGAAACTAAATGCCCGTGCACCTGTTGTTGAAACATAGAAGAACATCTCTGTGATTCGTTCAGAGAGAGAGAGAGAGAGAGAGAGAGAGAGAGAGAGAGAGAGAGAGAGAGAGAGAGAGAATACGGTAAGATCATGACATAGCACACACCTCCTGCTGAAAAATGAACGGCCCAGCCATAAAAGAAAAATCTCTCTCTGTCTCTTTCTCTGTCTGTTTGTCTGTCTGTCTGTCTGTCTCTCTGACAGACAGACAGACAGATTTATCTTGGATCTGGCTGATTGAACCTAGCCAAAGCACATTCGTACACTCCTGGAAAAATAACATAACATGATTTTTTTTCTTGTTATAGACAACTTTAAAAACTATTTCACAAAGACAGTCTGTCATTCCCCCACAGGTACCAACTCACATTGTCACAACAGCAGTCCTGCAAACGATCTTAGCGAGAGAGAGAGAGAGAGAGAGAGAGAGAGAGAGAGAGAGAGAGAGAGAGAGAGAGAGAGAGAGAGAGAGAGAGAGAGGTTTTCTCTTTAAACCATGTGTGGAACACTCTATGCCGTGCTTCTTGTCACATATAGTTCAGATTCTTGAAGAACATTAACTGGTTGGATACCGTACTGACAAAACCCTGATATGAGAGAGAGAGAGAGAGAGAGAGAGAGAGAGAGAGAGAGAGAGAGAGAGAGAGAGAGAGAGAGAGATTGAGAGAGAGAGGAAGAAAGAGAGAGGGAGAGAGAGAGAGCGTGAGAGAGAGAGAAAGAGAGCGAGAAAGAGACAGAGAAAGAAAGAAAGAAAGAGAGAGAGAGAGAGAGAGAGAGAGAGAGAGAGAAAGAGAAAGAGAGAGAGAAAGAGACAGAGGGAGGGGGGGGGGGGGGGATGGGAAAAAGGAGAGAAGTGGTTTGTCGTTATTATTTTTTTTTTTCGAAGATGTCTGTCTATGAACTACGCAGACTTACTTCCCACGTTTCCTCTCACCTTCATTTCAGAATGTTAGTTGTGTGCACACAACACTGAAAAAAAAGAGAGAAAATACTAAACCAGAATAACACAACAACAACAGCAACAACAACAACAACAACAGCAAAATGCAGCAGCAGCAGCAGCAACCAGCAGCAACCACCACCACCACTACCACCTCCAAACAAACGAAGAATGAAAGAAAAGCACCAAAGTACCAGCCGAGTATATGGTTTGTGCATCTGTGAACACCGGAGGTTTCTCTCTGAGATGCCTGACTACACAGCAACAACACTAATTGTAAAAGAACCTGCAAGGACCAGTTTACATGCGCCTGTATCTCATGCCTCCTCCTCACCCCCATCGCACCCACAAGCGTGCGCGCGCGCGCACGCGCGCACACACACACACACACACACACAAACATAGCACACACATACACACAGACAGGTACTTACATGTGCATATGTGCATGCATACTTAATACACACACACACGCGCGCGCACATACACAGACACAGACAGACAGACAGACAGTCAGACAGACAGACAGACAGACAGACAGACAGACACACACACACACACACACACACACACACACACACACACACACACACACACACACACACACACACACAGAGTCGCACGTGCACGTACACAGGCAGATGAAGAGAACTTTTTTTCTCTCTTTCTTCCTCTCCGATTCCCTTTCTTTAAGTTTGATTCTTTACTGTGGCGATCAAAGAAAAGTACTACAGTTGATATCAGGGAAAGGAAACTGTCTAGTCCTGTACTCGCTAATTCTCTTCATTCCCTTTCGTCCTTTGATTGCATGTCTGTCTGTCTATCTCTGAGTTCCGAGCTCTTAATTACAACTAGGCATTATTTGCTATTGCATTTCTATTCATTGTTGTTATCGGATGTAACATCCCCTGCTGACACTAAGGTCTATGAAAAGCTCGAATTTGATTCCGATAAAGTTTGTCTGTATTGCTTTTCCTGCTCTCCTTCCTTCCCCACCCCGTTCTCTGTCTGTCTGTCTGTCTGTCTGTCTATCTGTCTCTCTCTCTCTCTCTCTCTCTCTCTCTCTCTCTCTCTCTCTCTCTCTCTCTCTTTATTAATGACCTGGCTATTGATTTATCAAGAAGAGGTAAGCAAAGTATTCGGCTTCTTCCAGGTGCTATAGAAATATTTTTATTACTATTTGCTGATGATGTTCTTCTGTTGTCTGACTCTGTCATTGGTCTCCACAATCAACTCAATGGCTTCAAAATTGAAGCAGACTGTTTATGCTTGAGTGTCAATCTTTAAAAAACAAACACGGTATTTAGAAAAGGAGGGCACATATCTGCCCGAGAAAGATGGTTCTATGGAAATGATGAAGATAAAATAACAAATTCATATAAAAAACTTGGAGCATATTTCACGACAAAATTGAGTATCACTACTGCTTTTTCTGAGGCTTGCAGGAAAGGAAAAGGGGGTCACTGAGATATCAAAGTCACTAAGCAGGTTACATTAGCAGATTTACAGTTATTTCTAAAACTATTTCATACACAGAATGAACCAGTTCTGACTTATGCAGCCGAAGTTTGGGGGTCTTGAGAAAGATAGTGATCTAAAAGACACTGTGCCTACATTTGGCTTAAAAAGATTTCTGAATGTACCCATGCACGCCTCAAACAAACTGGTGTATGGAGAAGTATTAAATGTGTTAGATAGGGGCTAAAGCTCCTTCAATCACCCATGTCACGACTATGCAGACAGGCATGTGAGATGCTTCTTAATCAGCATGAATCTGGTCATAACCAATAGGTAACCAATGTGCAGAACGTTTTATGTGAAAATGGATTAGGTATAGTGTGGATGTTTAAAGGAATTGGAAGTGAATATAGTTTTCTTGCTGAATTTGAAGACAGACTTATTTAGTGCAAAATGCAAAAGTGGCATTCAGCATTATACATTAGAAAACAATGATAAATACAAATGGTACCATTCTTTTAAGAATAGTTTCCAGCCAGAAAGGTACTTGTCTTTAATTACTTTTTTTTGTTTTTAATTCTCCAAACATACAATGACAAATAACATACATAAATCAATACATTAATCCATAGTGGCACATGTTCAACGCATACAAATGTACATGCATTTTTTTTCTTCTTTTTTTTTTTTTTAACACGGGCACACATGCCGAATAAATTCTAACTGGCATTAATCGTGTGTACCCAGTATGCTGTCTTTAATTACTAATAAATGGCACAGAGATAACTTTATAAGATTTCGTCTAAAATGGTTTCTTGATGAAGGACAGGCTGATGGTCAATGTCCGTCGTGTGAAAAAGAAACCGGAAACGAAGTTCATTTCTTCTTCTACTGCACAGCTTACAAAGATATCCGAAAGCAGTGTAACGTACTTGACTCACATCGTTTTGTTAAGCAACAATGAAAACGCCATAGTGGATATAGCAAATTCATACAAGCAACGAACATTTGAAAAAAGACAACTGAAAGAAACAACTAGTGATAATATTTAGTCATTGAAATGTTTGTCAAAATGACGCGCGCTGTCGTGTGCCGGAGTGTGTGAGTGAGATGTGTGTGTGTGTGTGTGTGGGGGGGGGGGGGGGAGGGGGGGGATAGAGGTGAGGTGGGGAGAGGGGCGAGGGAGGAAGGAAACTGTCGGAATGAGTTGTGGGCGGGGTGAGGCGGAGGTAAAAGGGAGGGGTGAGGTCAGCGATTGATTTTACTGAGTTATGTTCAAACATGCCCCCTTGTCTAAAGAGCTAAATTGCTGAGACAATTAAAAAAAATGTCATTTGTCATCTCTCTCTCTTTCTCGCTGTGTGTGTGTGTGTGTGTGTGTGTGTGTGTGTGTGTGTGTGTGTGCGTGCGTGCGTGCGTGCGTGCGTGCGTGCGTGTGTGTGTGGTGTGTGTGTTTGTGTTTGTGTGTGCGTGGTGTGGTGAGGTGTGGTGGTGGTGGTGGTGGTGGTGGTGTGTGTGTGTGTGTGTGTGTGTGTGTGTGTGTGCGCACGCCTATGCAAATATTTGTTTTTGGGGATGGGGAGCCAAACGGTGAATGTAGGACAGAGCGAGGAGAAGGAGGGGGAGAGTGGGATTAATGTGGTGGTGTTGGGGGGAGGGGAAGTGCAGGTCACATTCCCATGTAAGTTATATTTAGAACAGCTCTTCACATAACAGCAACTTTGTTGCTGAGAACCGAATCAAGAGCTGACAGATGTTGTAACGACGTATTAGGCTGGTTCACCCATCTTGGGGTCCTTGTC
>CM031596.1:76649770-76654770 GCA_018398815.1 Conus ventricosus | reverse complement strand
TGAAAAACATCCAAGTAATTCAGTGAAGAAACCATGTTTTCCGCAACTCATGTAGCGTGTCTTTGCCTATCAAGCCCCTTTCATTTGGAACAATCTCTCACATCACCTCACATACTCTGCGTCTCTCGCCTTTTGTAAATCAAACTTAAAAAGTGTTCTGTTCCCATCTGATTGATGTACACAAAATAAACGTGCCAGTGCTGTTTTCTCAGGAGTGTTATATGTGTGTAGATGCCTGTGTTTATTTAGTACTAATTTTTTTTGGTTTGATGGCTGGGTGATGGATGGAGAGAGAGTGTGAGGGGGAGAGGCTAGGGGTGGTACGGGTGGAGGAGGAGCGTGCTTACTATGACAGCGCGGGGAGTGTTGGTGTCTCGCCTGTTGTTCTGGCTTCTTTCGCTTGTAATGTGATGTGTGTCCTTGTTTACTGTACACGCCTCGGGCATTCAGTTGAGTAGGCGTATAAATGTTCTTCACAATAGTAATAATAATCTTGCGTATAAATGTTCTTGATAATGATGATGATGATGATGGTGGTGGTGGTGGTGGTGGTGGTGGTGGTGCTGCTGCTGCTGCTGCTGATGGTGATGATGATGAAGATGACAATAATGATGAATAATTCTAATGCCCAACAGCAAAAAAATCCCTCTATATGAGTAAAAACTAGAACACTTTTGTTGCTATGCTAGCAGTAGTGTTAGTGATGCTGGTTTCCTCATGACGTCTACCCAACCAGTGTCTGTCCATCTACCCAACCAGTGTCTGTCCGTCTACCCAACCAGTGTCTGTCCATCTACCCAACCAGTGTCTGTCCATCTACCCAACCAGTGTCTGTCCATCTACCCAACCAGTGTCTGTCCATCTACCCAACCAGTGTCTGTCCATCTACCCAACCAGTGTCTGTCCATCTACCCAACCAGTGTCTGTCCATCTACCCAACCAGTGTCTGTCCATCTACCCAACCAGTGTCTGTCCATCTACCCAACCAGTGTCTGTCCATCAAGACCTCACCTTGTGCTCATTCGCATTTTGCACTTTCCAATCTGTCGTCTTCAGCGCTTATGAGAAGCAAAGAGAGAAATGGATTCCGGAATTTATCAGCTGTTCTTAAATGGGACCAGTATTGCTTGTTTCTGATTGCAATTACACCATAGAATTTCTGGTAACCTCACGTGACCACAGTCTGTAACCGTGTTCATTCTGTATTCATGTTCATTCTGTAACAATGTTCATTCTGTAACCATGTTCATTCTGTAACAATGTTCATGATGTAACATGTTCATTCTGTGACTATATTCATTCTGTAACAATGTTCATTCCATAATAATGTTCATTCTATAATCATGTTCATTCTGTAACTATGTTCATTCTGTAATCATGTTCATTCTGTAACTATGTTCATTCTATAATCATGTTTATTCCGTAACCGAGCTTATTCTGTAATCATCTTCATTATGTAACATGTTCATTCTGTAATCATCTTCATTATGTAACTACATTAATTCTGTAACCATGTTCATTCTATAATCATGTTCATTCTGCAACAATGTTCATTCTGTAACCATGTTCATTCTATAATCATGTTCATTCTGTAACAGGGTTTATTCTGTAACCATCTTCATTATGTAACCATGTTCATTCTGCAACAATGTTCATTCTGTAATCATGTTCCTTCTGTAACCGTATGCCACAAACAGTATTCTGGACTAAATTCAGATACACGAGCATGGAGCTCGATTCGTGAGAGATGGTCAAGCATAATCCCATTGTTCAGTATGAAAAAAACCCCAATGATTTGAATATCTTTTTTTTTTTATCACTGAGCAGTGCTGTTGAATGTTTGCAGAAACGTAACACGATTTTGCAGATCCAATCAGACGCCTTTGAAATTAAGTTTAACAAAACGTTCAGTTTCTTTTTTTGTCAACCTCATCAACTAGGGTATACGTTTTGAGTGCTAACTCTTTAAACATTTTGCACGTTTTGATAAAATATCATAATTAAGTATTCTTTCTAGTTCTGCCTTACTACGGTACATTTGATCGTAATTACCCACAAACTCATTAAATCATCCCTTTAATTCTTCTTAATACGTGTGCATCTTGTGTCATGACACCACAACTGAGTGGCGTAAGTTGAAAGACGTTGTAAAACAACCCGTTTGAAACATTTGGCAGAAAAAGGTATCAAAACCATGAAACACACAGATTTATACACGAACAACAAATGCCGTCGCAGGCACGTTTGTCCGTACGTTCGCACGCACCGCACTCGCATGACTAACAAATTATAAAAGCCAGTCAGCTACAATACTTTATATGACTAAATCTCACACACACACACACACACACACACACACACACACACACACACACTCACCCACTCACACACTGACACTTACACATAGTCTCAAACTCACACACAGGCACAGAAATACACAGACACACACAGACACATGCAAACACACGCACACATACAGACACACAGACACACACATGACTGACTGACTGAAACCAATTTATTGTCAGATTAACTCACGGTTGTACTGACATTAAAGAAAACATTATGAACAGAATATGAACGTTTTTCATCCAAAGCAAAGAAGCATAATTAACACACAAAAATACGTGCGCACACATACACGTAACACACACACACACACACACACACACACACACACACACACACACACACACACACACACACACACGCACAAACACACGCACTTACATAAATACACAAACACACACACATCTCAAAACAAACACACCCATACCCTCACATATACTCAAACTTACACACTCGCACACACAGACATACACACGCCCACACACACACGCGCACACACACCCGCGCCCCCCCCCCCCCCCCACACACACACACACACACGCACACACATTCATACTCGAGCACTCGTACACACATGCATTCACTCTCACAAACACACTCTTTCACGCACACATACACGCGCGCACGCACATACACACCCACCTCCACACACACACACACACACACACGCACGCACAGAGAAAAAAAATTGAATTCTGCCCATTATATACAATCTTGTACCCCTTTGCACCCCCCCTCCCCCCTCCCCCAGCCAGGAGCGACGGGATCAAGAGAGATCGAAGCAGCAGAACGGACGACATGAACAGGTTGGAGCTGGTCTCGGTACCACTTGTGTCGCGAATAAACTGGCCGTACCTAACACCGAATTGGATGAACATAGTACACAACACAGGAGGAACACATCAAGTCGATTCGAGATGATGATGACACGTCGCATATTCAGGATACGCTTCGGTGTTTGCATTCCGATCTGTAGGAGTGTAACAGCAGGGGCCCAGAAATCCACCCGTCGGACATCGACACAAGTCTGGAGCAAGCTATAGACAAAATTATCGCTGGTTTTTGACACGGGAATGGTTAAGGGTTATGCCGCTACTCTTACAGAGCGACAGGTGCAGAGACGATTCCGAGATCCGCACAGAAATCAAGCTTTTCGGAAGGTCGTGCTCCATCAAACGGATGACGTGGGTGTGCTGCTGTGTGAATCAGACGACGTCGTTCTAGAATATTCCTGCGATCGTGTTCGGAAGACGACTGCTTATTCTGGTTTGACAAGCAGGAAGAAAGACACGTGTCATCGGAGGAATGTGTTAAGTTGGCCTGCCTTCGGAAAAGAAGACGCAGCGGCAACACGAAGCATGCAGAGACCCAAGCATGTGCTCTATGGCGCCTGCACGGTGTCCATGGACTGATCCAGTTTTACCTGGGGTGACTCATAAGCTGTTCGACTCTTACGAGTAATATGTCAGCCAGTTCCATACTTTAATGATCCTTGATTACCATGTATTGGATATACATGTAATCACACAATTGGTGTTTCTGAATACCAGTATATATGGGCTCTTAGTGTGTGTGTGTGTGTGTGTGTGTGTGTGTGTGTGTGTGTGTGTGTGTGTGTGGTGTGTGTGTGTGTGTGTGTGTGTGTGTGTGTATGTGTGTGTGTGTGCTTATGTTTGTGTATGTAGAAATTATCTCGTCTATAGCCATATTGCTTTGATGTTTGTGGACGAACGAACGAACGAACGAAGTTTAATGATGTTAGGCTGTAAAACCCATTAAGCAAATCGACGCGATGGACAACAACAAAACGCGACTCAATTTCGATTTCATTAACATGGAAACCACAGCAATGTCCTTTTCTTTCACTTTACATGACGAATTCGAGTTCGAGAAAATGTCACTGGTATTCACTGTCAGTTCTGTAGACGACGGTCACCCCAGACACACACACACACACACACACACACACACACACACACACACACACACACACACACTCACACACACACAGACATACAGAAACACACACAGACACATACACACACACGCACGTACGCACTCACTCACACACACACACACACACACACACACACACACACACACACACACACACACACACACACACACGCACGCACGCACGCACGCACGCACGCACGCACGCACGCACGCACGCACGCACGCACGCACGCACACACACACACACACACACACACACACACACACACACACACGTCCTCACAGTTCAGATCAGGCTGTTTTTCTTCTATCTCCCAATGTGGAGAAAGGTGAAAGAGGAGCACTGGAAACGGCTTTTTTTGTCTTTTGAAACGAATTAGCTCCCATAGATTATGACATGCGCCAGAGCGCTGCGTGCGTGCGTGCGTGCGTGCGTGCGTGCGTGCGTGCGTGTGTGTGTGTGTGTGTGTGTGTGTGTGTGTGTGTGTGTGTGTGTGTGTGTGTGTGTGTGTGTGTGCGCGCGTGCGTGTATGTGACCTGTTAAGAAAACCCCAGCTGCTTTTAAGCAAAAAGATTAAACTCCGTACACTTCCGCATGAAATTCGCTTTTTCGATGTGGAACAAAGGACTTTCACACAGACTTTACTCTAGAACCCTGATCTTTCGCAGAAGGAAATATCCTGCTTCTGCTTTAG
>CM031596.1:76644770-76647270 GCA_018398815.1 Conus ventricosus | reverse complement strand
GAGATTTTCCATAAAGAAGTAAACAATTATGGGCCGTTAGCAAGGGCTATAACGGTAAACTTAAACATCGGGCATCATCCGTGACCCATAATGAACATACCTACAAATTTTCAAAAATATCGGCCACGTACTTTCTAAGATATTCCATAAAAAAGAAGAACCGCTATGGGCCGTTATAGCCGTTAGTAACGGCTATAACGGTAAACTAAAACATCGGGCATCATCCGTGACACATAATGAATAAACCTACATTTTTTCCCAAAAGATCAGCCAAGTACTTTCTGAGATATTCCATAAAAAAGAAAAACCGTTAGGGGTCGTTATAGCCGTTAGTAACGGCTATAACGGTAAACTAATACGTCGGGCATTATCCGTGACCCATAATGAACATACCTACAAATTTTCAGAAAGATCGGCCAAGTACTTTCTGAAACATTCCATAGAAAACAAAAACCGTCATGGGCCGTTACAGTCGTTAGTAACGGCTATAGCGGTAAACTAAAACATCGGGCATCATCCGTCGCCCATAATGAACGTACCTACGAATTTAAGTGCTTTCTGAGATATTCCATAAAGAGGAAAAACCGTTATGGGCCGTTATAGCCGTTAGTAGCGGCGACAACAGTAAACTGAAACATCGGGCATCATCCGGAACCCATAGTGAGCATACCTGCTAATTTTCACAAAGAATGGCCAAGTACTTTCTGAGATATTCCATAAAGAAGAAAAAGCGTTGCAGGCCGTTACAGCCGTTAGTAACGGCTATAACGGTAAACTAAAACATCGGGCATCATCCGTGACTCATAATGAACACACCTGCTAATTTTCACAAAGATCGACCAAGTACTTTCTGAGATATTCCATAAAGAAGGAAAACCGTTACAGGCCGTTACAGCCGTTAGTAACGGCTATAACGGTAAACTAAAACATCGGGCATCATCCGTGACCCATAATGAACACACCTGCTAATTTTCACATAGATCGGCCGAGTACTTTCTGAGATATACCATAAAGAAGAAAAACCGTTATGGGCCGTTACAGCCATTAGTAACGGCTATAACGGTAACCTAAAACATCGGGCATCACCCGTGACCCATAATTAACATACCTACACATTTTCAGAAAGATCGGCCCAGCGGTTTTGTCTGGAGCAAGTGGAACACATTTTGACCACGGACGGACGGACGGACGGACGGTCGGACGGACGGACACACACACACACACACACACACACACACACACACACACACACACACACACACACACACACACACAGCATTTCTTCGTTTCCATTCTAAAGTACTCTCTGTTCTATAAGAACTGGGAGTACAAAAACAGAGAGAAAGAAATGGACCCCCCAACCCAAGACGATGGCACAGCCCAGTGCGTGTCAAGGCGTCAGTGGTCCATTAGCGTCAATTAGGCCTGCAGTGTCACGCCTGAACCCGAGACGTCCGCGCCCTGAATCAACATCAGCAGACGGCAAAGAACAGAATCATTTAAAGCTCATCACCAGCACTGTCGTCACTGGATCAGCAGCAGGGAGGGAAAGGGGTGGGGATGGGTTTAGGGATGGAGGTGAGGAGGAGGAGGAGGAGGAAGAGAGAGAGAGAGAGAGAGAGAGAGAGAGAGAGAGAGAGAGAGAGAGAGAATGCGAATGCGAATGCGAACGTTTAATGCATATTGGCCATAGGCATCTTGCACAAAGGTAGAGGGAGATATTGGGAACGTGGGTGGGGAAGGGAGTGGATGGCGGGAAAACAACAGCACGCACATACAAAATCACACCTTATGATATACACATACACTTCCAAAGTAAATAACCTTAGCTCAGATATGATCTCACTCATCAACATAACTATCCTGATCAACAAGCTCATCATAACTCCCAATATGAGCGTTCTGACTTGGAAGAAGAAAAGACACCACACTTCTACAACTGATCTTATTACAAAAGCTATCTCTGACTGAAGCCTATTACATATTTCAAAGGCAGTTAACTGTTGCTTGTCTACGCTTAAGTGAGTGAAATATGTATTTTGCCACTGCACGAGATAATTGTTTATCTACACCATTCAAAAGAATTTGTAACGGAACATTAAGATAGAGACCAAGAAACCTGTCTCTTAAATCAGTAAACAAAGGACATACAAATATAAGATGTTTTTCATCCTCATCCACATTCAAACAATATGGGCAAAATCTTGCGACGGGATTTTCACAAAATCTCTCAGTATTGTTTCTTATAGGTAGTACCCCAAGTCTTGTCTGTGTCAAAGCCACTCTAAAGCAAAAGATGTCTAGAAACTCAAAGTAAGGACTAATTCCGAAACCACACTGTAAAGATCTGTACAAGACATATCTGTTTTTATCCCTAATTGATGCCGACCATTCTTGAACATACATGTCAACTAGCCTTTGTTTGAAAATTGGTAAAAACACTCTTATGTCATCCACACCTTGCCGTAGCCATACAAAATTAAATCCGGTGCTCCCTAGA
>CM031596.1:76629770-76637270 GCA_018398815.1 Conus ventricosus | reverse complement strand
GGGCTGAATGGAGGAACGATGTGAAAAGGGGGCTGAATGGAGAGAAGTGTGAAGAGGGGCTGAATGGAGGTAGAAGGGTAGTGAAGGGGCTGATGGGAGAACGTTGCGAGGGGTGAATGGAGAGAACAGTAGTGCAGAGGGCTGAATGGAGGGTAGAACGTTTGTGACAGGGGGCTGAAATGGAGGTAGAACAGATGTGACAGGGGGGCTGAATGGGAGAACGATAGTGCAGAGGGGCTGAATGGAGAAAAACAGTAGTGAAGAGGGGTGAATGGAGGAAAAGTAGTGACGAGGGGCTGAAGGAGAGACGATATGAAGGGGGCTGAATGGAGAGTAGAACGATGTGGAGGGGGCTGAATGGAGGGAAACAGATGTGGAGGGGCTGAATGGAGGTAGAAAGTAGTGAAGGGGCTGTGGAGGAACAGATAGTGAAGGGGCTGAAAGGAGAGAACAGTGTACAGGGGGGTGAATGGAGAGAGAGTTTTTGAAGGGGGGAATGGAGGAAAAGTAGTGACGGGGGTGAAATGGAGAGAACAGATAGTTCGAGGGGCTGAATGGAGAGTAGAACAGATGTGCAGAGGGGCTGTTTTGGGGAGAACAGATAGGACGAGGGGTGAAGGGGAGTTGAAAGATAGTGACAGAGGGGCTGAATGGGGGGAAAAAAAAATAGTGACAGGGGGGCTGAAAGGAGAAACAGTAGTACAGAGGGGTGATGGAGGTAGAAAGATGTGCGAGGGGTGAAAGGAGGTGAACAGATGTGACGAGGGGCAATGGGAGTGAACAGTTTTTGAAGAGGGGCTGAATGGAGGAAAGTAGTGACAGAGGGCTGATGGAGAGAAAAAGATATGACAGGGGGCTGAATGGAGAGTGAAAAGATAGTGACGAGGGGTGAATGGAGAGTAGAAAAGTGTGACAAGGGGCTGAATGGAGAGAAACAGTTTTGACGGGGGCTGAATGGAGAGAAACGATGTGACGGGGGGAAGGAGAGCAGTTGAAGAGGGGTGAATGGAGAGAACAGATGTGAAGAGGGGTGAAAGGAGAGAAAAAGTAGGACAGAGGGGGTGATTTGGGGAGAAAAGTTTGTGCAGGGGGTGAATGGAGGAACAGATAGTGACAGAGGGGGTGAATGGAGAGAAAGATGTGACAGAGGGGCGAATGGAGAAAAGTAGTGCAGGGGGCTGAATGGGAGGAACAGTAGTGCAGAGGGGCTGAAAGGGAGAAAAGGGTAGGACGAGGGGCTGAATGGAGAGTAAAAGATTGTGCAGAGGGGCTGAATGGGAGAACAGTTTTTGACGGGGGTGAATGGGGAAAACAATAGTGAAGAGGGGCTGTTTTAGAGAAAAATAGTGACGAGGGGCTGAAGGAGAGAAAAAGATAGTGAAAAGAGGGGTGAATGGAGGTTTTAACAGTTTGTGAAGGGGGGTGGGGGGAGGAAAACGGATAGTGCGAGGGGCTGAAGGGGGGAAAAGATAGTGACAGAGGGGCTGAAATGGAGAGAACGGGTGTGCAGGGGGCTGAAAAAGGAAAGAAAGATAGTGCGAGGGGGTGAATGGTGAAAATGATGTGACGAGGGGTGTGGAGAGAAAAAGTGGCAGGGGGTTTAATGGAGAGTGAAAAGATAGTGAAGGGGGCTGAAGGGGTTGAACAGTAGTGAAGGGGGCTGAATGGAGGAAAAAGATGTAACAGGGGGCTGAAAGGGGAGTTGAAAGTTTTTGCAGAAGGGCTGAAAGGAGGAACGTTTGTGCAGAGGGGTGAATGGGAGGAAAAGATAGTGACAGGGGGCTGAATGGGGTAGACAGATGTGAAAGAGGGGGTGAAAGGAGGAACGTAGGCGAGGGGCTGATTTGGGGAGTTGAAAGTGTGAAGAGGGGTGAATGGAGAAAAGATAGTGCGAGGGGTGTGGGGAACGATGTGCAGAGGGGTGATGGGAGTAGAAAAGATTGTGACTGGGGGGGTGAATGGAGAGAAAAGTAGTGAAGGGGGCGAAAAGGAGAGAAAAATGGCGAGGGGTGAAAGGAGAGTGAACGTTGGGCGGGGGTGAATGGACAGTAGAACAGATAGTGACAGGGGGCTGAATGGAGAGTCGATAGTGAAGAGGGGTGAATGGAGGAAAAAGATTGTGACGAGGGGCTGAATGGAAGGGGGAAAAAGTAGGACGAGGGGCTGAATGGAGGTAGAACGATATGACAGAGGGGCTGAAAGGAGAGAACGTGTGACAGAGGGGCTAATGGAGAGAAAAGATAGTGAAGGGGGTGAATGGAGGAACAGATAGGACAGAGGGGCTGAATGGAGAGAAAGTGGAAAGGGGCTGAATGGAGAGAAAAGATAGTGAAGGGGGCTGAATGGAGGAACGATAGTGACAGAGGGGGTGAAAGGAGAAACGATAGTGACGGGGGTGAAAGGAGAGTAGAACAGATAGTGAAGAGGGGGTGAAAAAGGAGAGAAAAAGATAGTGACAGAGGGGCAGAAAAGGAGAGTTTGAAGGATAGTGACAGAGGGGCGAATGGAGGTAGAACAGATGTGACGGGGGCGAATGGAGGTAGAACGATAGTGACAGGGGGCTGAATGGAGAGTAGAACAGATAGTGACAGAGGGGCGAATGGGGTGAACGTAGTGCAGGGGGCTGAAAGGAGAGTAGAACAGTAGTGAAGAGGGGTGAAGGAGAGAAAAAGTTGGACGAGGGGCTGAAAGGAGAGAACGTAGTGGAAAGGGGGCTGTTTTGGGGGAGAAAAATAGTGAAGGGGGCTGATGGAGAGAAAAAAAGTTTGGAAAAAAGGGGCTGTTTTGGGGAGAAAAGTATGACAGAGGGGGCTGAATGGAGGTTTTAACGGATAGTGCAGAGGGGGGGTGAAAGGAGGAACAGTGTGAAGAGGGGTGAATTTGGGGGAAAGTTGTGCAAAGGGGCTGAATGGAGAGTGAACAGTAGTGCAGGGGGCTGAATGAGGTAGAAAAAGTAGTGACAGAGGGGCTGAATGGAGAGAAAAAGATAGTGACAGGGGGCTGATTTGGGGGAACGTGTGTGAGGGGCTGAATGGAGAGAAAGATAGTGCAGGGGCTGAATGGAGAGAACAGTAGTGCAGGGGGGCTGAAGGAGAGAAAAAGTGGGACAGGGGGGTGAATGGAGGTAGAACAGATAGTGACGAGGGGTGGGAAAGGAGAGTGAAAAGATAGTGGCAGGGGGTGAATGGAGAGTAGAACAGTTGTGGAGGGGGGAAGGAGAGAACAGTTTTTGACAGAGGGGGATGGAGGAACGATAGGACAGGGGGCTGAATGGAGAGTAGAGTAGTGACAGGGGGGTGAATGGAGAGAAAAAGATGGACGGGGGTGTGGGAAAAAAAGATAGGAAGGGGGCTGATTTGGGGAGTAGAACAGATGTGACAGGGGGCTGAAGGAGGAAAAGATGTGACAGGGGGCTGAAAAGGGGAGTGAACGTAGTGCAGGGGGAATGGAGAGAACGTTGTGACAGAGGGGCTGAATGGGGAGAACAGATAGTGCAGAGGGGCTGAATGGAGGTAGAACGTTTTTGAAGAGGGGCTGAAAAGGAGTTTGAACAGATAGTGAAAAAGGGGCTGAATGGAGGTGAACAGATAGGACGGGGGTGAATGGAGAGAACAGATAGTGACAGGGGGCTGAAAGGAGGAAAGATAGTGACGAGGGGTGAAGGAGAGTAGAACAGATGTGAAAAGGGGCTGAATGGAGAGGAACGATAGTGACAGAGGGGCTGAATGGAGGTAGAACGATTGGGCAGAGGGGGGTGAATGGGGAAACGATGTGAAAGAGGGGTGAAGGAGAGAACAATAGTGACAGAGGGGCTGAATGGAGGTAGAAAAGGATAGTGCAGGGGGCTGAATGGAGAGAAAGTAGGACGAGGGGCTGAAAAGGAGAGAACGATAGGAAAGGGGCTGAATGGAGAGAAAGATAGGAAAAAGGGGCGAAAAGGAGAGAACAAAAGTGCAGAGGGGGTGAAAGGAGAGAAAAGTGTGACGAAGGGGTATTGGGGAGAAAAGATAGTGCGAGGGGCTGAAAGGAGAGAACAGATAGGAAGGGGGTGTGGAGAGAAAAGATGTGACAGGGGCTGAAGGAGGAACAGATAGTGAAAGAGGGGGTTGAATGGAGAAACAGTTTGAAAAAGGGGCTGTGGAGGAAAGTAGTGACAGAGGGGGTGAAGGAGAGTAGAAAAAATGTGACAGAGGGGTGAATGGAGAGAAACGTAGTGCAAAAGGGGTGAATGGAGAGAAAGATAGTGCGAGGGGCTGAATGGAAGAAAAAAGTAGTGACAGGGGGCTGGGAAGGAGAGAAAGAAGTGACAGGGGGCTGAATGGGAGAGAACAGAAGTGACGGGGGTGAATGGAGAGAGAAGATAGTGACAGGGGGTGAATGGAGAGTAGAAACGGATGTGCAGAGGGGCTGAATGGAGAGAAAGTGTGAAAAGGGGGTGAAAGGGGAGACGATGTGAAGAGGGGCGAATGGAGGAACAGTAGTGACGGGGGTGAATGGAGAGAAAGTAGTGACAGAGGGGCTGAAAGGAAAGAACAGATGGCGAGGGGTGTGGGGTAGGGATTGTAAGAGGGGGGGAAAGGGGTGAAAAAGAAGTGACGAGGGGCTGAATGGAGGAACAGATGTGACAGGGGGCGAATGGGGGGTAGAACAGTATGACGGGGGGAAAGGGGAAAAAGATGTGAAAAAGAGGGGGTGAATGGAGAGAAAATGTGACAGAGGGGTGATGGGGTAGAAAAGTTGTGAAAGGGGCTGATGGGAGAACAGATGTGCAGAGGGGGTATGGGGGGGAGTGAAAGATGTGCAGAGGGGGTGAATGGGAGAAAAAGTAGTGCAGAGGGGGGAATGGGGAAACAGTTTGGGCAGAGGGGCTGAATGGGGTGAAGATAGTGCGAGGGGTGATGGAGGTAGAAACAGTGTGACAGAGGGGCTGAAAGGACGTAGAACAGATAGTGAAGAGGGGGCTGAAAGGAGAGAAAGATAGTGACAGGGGGCTGAAAGGGGGAGAAAAGATAGTGCGAGGGGCTGAATGGGAGTAGAAAAGATGTGAAGAGGGGCTGAATGGAAATTGAAAAAGATGTGACGGGGGCTGAAGGGGAGAACAGATAGTGACAGGGGGGCTGAAAGGGGAGAACAGAAGTGAAGAGGGGCTGAATGGGAGGAAAAAAGATAGTGCGGGGCTGAATGGAGAGAAGTAGTGGGCAGAGGGGTGAATGGGAGAACGATATGCAAGGGGGGAATGGAGGGAAAGATGTGAAGAGGGACGAATGGGGAGAAAGTGTGGTTGAGGGTTGAAAGGAGAGTAGAAAGATATGCAGGGGGTGAATGGAGGAAAAAGAAGTGAAAGGGGGCGAATGGGGGGAAAACAGTAGTGACAGGGGGCTGATGGAAGAGAAAGTAGTGACAGGGGCTGTGGAGAGAACGTTGTAAGGGGGCTGAATGGAGGGCGGATTGGGCGGGGGCTAATGGAGAGTAGAACAGTAGTGCAGAGGGATGAAAGGAGGTGAAAAGAAGTGTAGAGGGGTGAAGGGAGCAGAAAAGATGTGACAGGGGACTGAATGGAGGAAAGGATATGATGAGGGGCTGAATGGAGGAAAGATAGTGACGAGGGGCTGAATGGAGAGAAAAAATGTGCGGGGGTGATGGAGAGCAGAAAGATAGTGACAGAGGGGCGAAAGGGAGAAACGTGTGACAGGGGGTGAATGGAGGAACAGATGGATGAGGGTTGAATGGAGAGCGAACGATAGTGATAGAGGGCTGAAAGGAGGGAACAGATGTGCAGGGGACTGAATGGGAGAAAAGAAGTGATAGAGGGGCTGAATGGAGGCAGAAAAGTAGGATAGAGGGGCTTTAATGGAGAGCGAACGGATGTGATACAATGTTTCCCAAAACAGATGGGAGCACTTTTTTTATAAAAAAAGGGCCTTTTTTTTTTGGGGGTGGGAAAAAGGAACGGGGGGGGGGGGGGGGGGGGGGGGGGGGGGGGGGGGGGGGGGGGGGGGGGGGGGGGGGGGGGGGGGGGGGGGGGGGGGGGGGGGGGGGGGGGGGGGGTTTTTTTTTTTTTTTTTTTTTTTTTTTTTTTTTTTTTTTTTTTTTTTTTTTTTTTTTTTTTTTTTTTTTTTTTTTTTTTTTTTTTTTTTTTTTTTTTTTTTTTTTTTTTTTTTTTTTTTTAAAAGAAAAGGGGGGCCAAAAAGCTGGGACCCGGGGTGGTGGGGTGGGTTTGGGAGGGGGGGGGGGAAAAAAAAAGTCGGGAATTTTTGGGCGGGTGGGGAAAAGGGGGGGGGGAAAATTGGGGGGGGGTATAGTTAGGAACGGGGGGGTATTTTTTGACAGATAGTGATAGAGGGTCTGAATGGAGAGCGAACAGATAGTGATAGAGGGGCTGAATGGAGAGGAACAGATGTGACAGGGGATGAATGGAGAGAAAAGAGTGATAGAGGGGCTGAATGGAGAGCAGAACGATAGTGATAGAGGGGATGATTGGAGAGCAGACGGATAGTGATACAAGACCCAGATGGAGAGCATCAAAAGTCTTTGGATGAAGAACGGGTGAAAGAAGGACCAAAAGATGGGAAGAGTGGTGGTGTGGAGGAAAATGGTCGAATGGAGCGATGGAAGGAATAGAGGAATAGATAGGAACTGGGGAATGAGACACAGAGGATCGGAGGAATGAGGGAATAGGAGACCTGGAGGAATATGGAGAAGGGGGAAGGGTAGAGACTGGGGAAATGGAGGTTTGAGGAATAGGAGGAATTGGAGAATAGGAGAACAGCTGTTTCCAATTTTTCAATACTGCGCATGTGAAATAGGCGTTGCGAAACTCTTCCGAGTTTAAAAAAAAGGTAACTTGTCTATCGTGGAAAGCAAATAAGACACGTTTTATCATGCAACTGTGAAAAAAATTGGACATGTTTAAATTGTAAAGTTCACAGCCATTCAAACCATTCCTGAGCATCCGCAATCTGAAGATTGGCTTCATTCGACAAGACACTGGTCACGTCAATAGATCTGAATTTTTGGGTTGTTAAGATTTGTCTGTGTCAATCTCTGATCTGTAACGACTTGCATCAATACAAACCACATGGTTACAGTTTGATGGTAGTTCAGTGCACATAGTGTGTCACTGTCTTGACTTTGTGCCAGCTTTCAAGCTATGGTCAACCTCTGTGGGCAACACCTTATGAACACGGTCCTGTCTGGACTGCATGGATGGGGCAAGACGTCATGGTGTCAGGTCCTGTCTGGACTGCATGGATGGGGCTAGACGTCATGGTGTCAGGTCCTGTCGGGACTGCATGGATGGGGCAAGACGTCATGGTGTCAGGTCCTGTCTGGACTGCATGGATGGGGCAAGACGTCATGGTGTCAGGTCCTGTCTGGACTGCATGGATGGGGCAAGACGTCATGGTGTCAGGTCATGTCTGGACTGCATGGATGGGGCAAGACGTCATGGTGTCAGGTCCTGTCTGGACTGCATGGATGGGGCAAGACGTCATGGTGTCA
>CM031596.1:76622270-76624770 GCA_018398815.1 Conus ventricosus | reverse complement strand
AGACAGGTATGATGCTGACAGGAGCATTATCTTTGTGTACTGACGGACGGCCATTTTGTTGTCAAATAGGTATGTTGTTTATAGTGGACGTTGCTTTCTCTTTGCAGACAAAACAGCCTCGTGTTTTAACAGTAGGCATTCTAATTGTACAGACACAGACGGGCATTCTGTTTGCAGACAGACAGGCATTTTGCAGACAGTAAGCTTTCAATTTGTGTACAAACGGGCATTCTCTATGAAGACCCACACAAATTGATTTACGGCATAGTTTCTGTTTGTGAAGGTATTTGCAGAGAGATTGGTATGACCTTTACAGTAGACATTGTGTTTGCACACAGCCCGATGGGCATTCTGTCTGCAGGCAGGTTTTTGTTTCCTGTTGGTATTCTATTTGGTATGGTTCAATGGCTTGCCCTACTCCGCTCTGCTCTTCCAAGTTGGTACTATGGTCTTTGCATGCGATGCCAAGGATCTTGCGGAGACATCTCGTCTCTAATGCCTGAATCTTTCTCTCAAGTTTAGCTGTCAGAGTCCACGGCTCACAGGCTTACAGAAATATGGCAATGACCAGGGAGTACATCAGTCTGATCATGGAACTGATTGTGATGTTTCTGTCAATCCAGACGGGTCTTAGTCTGGCTAGCGCCTGTTGACCTGTTGTCCACAGTGAAAAGAAGGAACATGTGATGGTATGGTCATGTATTAAGATGAACATGACTTGCTAAAACCATTCCACAAGGAACGGCGCGAGAAGGCAGAAGGAGAGGAAGACAGAGAAAGAGATGGGAGAATAGCATCAGTGAATGGACTGGCTTCACCCTCAGCAACTGCCTAAAAGCGTCTGAGAACCTGGAGGAATGGAGGAAGCTGGTTGCGAAGTATTCTGTGACGCCCCAACGTTCTTCAAGACTCCAGGATAGGTGATAGATGATAGGTATTCTATTTGTAGATGATAGGTATTCTATTTGTAGATGATAGGTATTCTATTTGTAGACAGACGGGTTTTTTTTCTGTGGCACTCCATTTGTGAACAGGCAGGCGGGCATTTTGTGTACACACAGGCATTCTGCATTTTGTTTGCACACAGGCATTCTGCTTCCAGTAGGCATTCTGTTTGCGTGCAGAGGAGCATTCTGTCGCAGATAGACAAGTATTTTATTTATAGAAGATATCCTTTTAATTTACAGACAGACGGGCATTCTGTTTGCAGTCAGACAGCCATTTCATATGTAGTAAGCATACTGTTTGTAAATAGAGCCGTTTTATATTTGCACAGAAACAGGTATTTTGTTTACAGTAGGTTTTCTGTTTGTATACAAACAGACGGGCATTCAGTTCGAAACAGACGGGCATTTTGTTTAGAGAAGGCATTCTGTGTATGTACAGAGAGACGATTATTCTATTCGCAGTAAAGCAGGCGTTCGTTCGTAGACAGACAGACAGACAGACCGACCGACCGACCGACCGACCGAACGACAGATATTCTTTTTGTGTATAAACAGACACGCGTTATGTTTTGTAGATAGACAGGCACTCTGTTTGTGTACAGACAAACAATCTGTTTACATGCAGACAAACATTCTGTTTACAGAAAGACGCGTATTTCGTTTTGAGACAATCTGCCATTGTCAATGTCATCTATTTGCAGATAGTTACACATTTTGTTTGCAGACGAGTGTTTTTGTTCGCAAAATTCTGTTTGTGGACAGACAGACATACAAACAAGCGTACTGTTTGTATAAAGACAGACATAATTATATTCTATTTCTAAACCGACAGATAGCCATTCTGTATGTGTAAAGTCAGACAACTATCCTGCTTGCACACAAACAGATAATCCTTCTCGTCTGGTCGCTAATAGACACGGCACGCTCCAACCAGTCGAATACTTCAGTGTTCACAAAGACATTTCAATCGGTTTGTTTGCAGGAACAAAACATAACATTGAGAACATGTAATTCTGAACCTACAAAGCGTTTCCGGACAGAGCTCGTAAACAAGCAAACAAAACCCTATTTTCTTTGGCGTACAGCTGCATCGTGTTTGCACCGAGACGCGTTTCTGCTTGGAAATAGACGCACAGGTTTTGCTGGCTGACACATGTGTGTGCAGACAGGCGGACAATGTTTGTAAACACACGTGCTTGACAGACTGTGTGTGGAGGCTCACGTGTAGAAATACTGTTTGGGTTTTCACACATAAGCAGCAAGTAAATTCACAGCGACGTTTTTGTTTACAGACTAAAGTATTGCGGTTTTGTGAATTACATTTTTCTTTATAGAGATAAAATTCATGATATATGAAGAAGCGTCAAGGCGCGCGCCCACACGCACACACATGCAGACATGCATGCAAGCACATGTGCGCGCGCGCGCGCGCGCGCCCCCACACACACACACATATACACATACGCACGCACACAAGTAGAAAGAAGCATGTGTCACCACACAGATAGTCATATATGTATGTATGTTTTGTTCTCACGTACGTCTCAGTAGTA
>CM031596.1:76612270-76617270 GCA_018398815.1 Conus ventricosus | reverse complement strand
CTTTAAACTAGAAAACTACAAATGGCTTTGATGTGGAAGAGAAGAGTGAGAGGTAGGGGACGGATGAAGATGGTCCTTTAAACTAGAAAACTACAAATGGCTTTGATGTGGAAGAGAAGAGTGAGAGGTAGGGGACGGATGAAGATGGTCCTTTAAACTAGAAAACTACAAATGGCTTTGATGTGGAAGAGAAGAGTGAGAGGTAGGGGACGGATGAAGATGGTCCTTTAAACTAGAAAACTACAAATGGCTTTGATGTGGAAGAGAAGAGTGAGAGGTAGGGGACGGATGAAGATGGTCCTTTAAACTAGAAAACTACAAATGGCTTTGATGTGGAAGAGAAGAGTGAGAGGTAGGGACGGATGAAGATGGTCCTTTAAACTAGAAAACTACAAATGGTTTTGATGTGGAAGAGAAGAGTGAGAGGTAGGGACGGATGAAGATGGTCCTTTAAACTAGAAAACTACAAATGGTTTTGATGTGGAAGAGAAGAGTGAGAGTAGGGGACGGATGAAGATGGTCCTTTAAACTAAAAACTACAAATGGTTTTGATGTGGAAGAGAAGAGTGAGAGGTAGGGGACGGATGAAGATGGTCCTTTAAACTAGAAAACTACAAATGGTTTTGATGTGGAAGAGAAGAGTGAGAGGTAGGGGACGGATGAAGATGGTCCTTTAAACTAGAAAACTACAAATGGCTTTGATGTGGAAGAGAAGAGTGAGAGGTAGGGACGGATGAAGATGGTCCTTTAAACTAGAAAACTACAAATGGCTTTGATGTGGAAGAGAAGAGTGAGAGGTAGGGGACGGATGAAGATGGTCCTTTAAACTAGAAAACTACAAATGGTTTTGATGTGGAAGAGAAGAGTGAGAGGTAGGGGACGGATGAAGATGGTCCTTTAAACTAGAAAACTACAAATGGTTTTGATGTGGAAGAGAAGAGTGAGAGGTAGGGGACGGATGAAGATGGTCCTTTAAACTAGAAAACTACAAATGGTTTTGATGTGGAAGAGAAGAGTGAGAGGTAGGGACGGATGAAGATGGTCCTTTAACTAGAAAACTACAAATGGTTTTGATGTGGAAGAGAAGAGTGAGAGGTAGGGGACGGATGAAGATGGTCCTTTAAACTAGAAAACTACAAATGGTTTTGATGTGGAAGAGAAGAGTGAGAGGTAGGGGACGGATGAAGATGGTCCTTTAAACTAGAAAACTACAAATGGTTTTGATGTGGAAGAGAAGAGTGAGAGGTAGGGGACGGATGAAGATGGTCCTTTAAACTAGAAAACTACAAATGGCTTTGATGTGGAAGAGAAGAGTGAGAGGTAGGGGGACGGATGAAGATGGTCCTTTAAAACTAGAAAACTACAAATGGTTTTGATGTGGAAGAGAAGAGTGAGAGGTAGGGGACGGATGAAGATGTCCTTTAAACTAAAAACTACAAATGGTTTTGATGTGGAAGAGAAGAGTGAGAGGTAGGGGACGGATGAAGATGGTCCTTTAAACTAGAAAACTACAAATGGTTTTTGATGTGGAAGAGAAGAGTGAGAGGTAGGGGACGGATGAAGATGGTCCTTTAAACTAGAAAACTACAAATGGTTTTGATGTGGAAGAGAAGAGTGAGAGGTAGGGGACGGATGAAGATGGTCCTTTAAACTAGAAAACTACAAATGGTTTTGATTGTGAAGAGAAGAGTGAGAGGTAGGGACGATGAAGATGGTCCTTTAAACTAGAAAACTACAAATGGTTTTGATGTGGAAGAGAAGAGTGAGAGGTAGGGGACGGATGAAGATGGTCCTTTAAACTAGAAAACTACAAATGGTTTTGATGTGGAAGAGAAGAGTGAGAGGTAGGGGACGGATGAAGATGGTCCTTTAAACTAGAAAACTACAAATGGTTTTGATGTGGAAGAGAAGAGTGAGAGGTAGGGGACGGATGAAGATGGTCCTTTAAACTAGAAAACTACAATGGTTTTGATGTGGAAGAGAAGAGTGAGAGGTAGGGGACGGATGAAGATGGTCCTTTAAACTAGAAAACTACAAATGGTTTTGATGTGGAAGAGAAGAGTGAGCGGTAGGGGACGATGAAGATGGTCCTTTAAACTAGAAAACTACAAATGGTTTTGATGTGGAAGAGAAGAGTGAGGGTAGGGGACGGATGAAGATGGTCCTTTAAACTAGAAAACTACAAATGGTTTTGATGTGGAAGAGAAGAGTGAGAGGTAGGGACGGATGAAGATGGTCCTTTAAACTAGAAAACTACAAATGGTTTTGATGTGGAAGAGAAGAGTGAGAGGTAGGGGACGGATGAAGATGGTCCTTTAAACTAGAAAACTACAAATGGTTTTGATGTGAAGAGAAGAGTGAGAGGTAGGGGACGGATGAAGATGGTCCTTTAAACTAGAAAACTACAAATGGTTTTGATGTGGAAGAGAAGAGTGAGAGGTAGGGGACGGATGAAGATGGTCCTTAAACTAGAAAACTACAAATGGTTTGATGTGGAAGAGAAGAGTGAGAGGTAGGGACGGATGAAGATGGTCCTTTAAACTAAGAAAACTACAAATGGTTTTGATGTGGAAGAGAAGAGTGAGAGGTAGGGGACGGATGAAGATGGTCCTTTAAACTAGAAAACTACAAATGGTTTTGATGTGGAAGAGAAGAGTGAGAGGTAGGGGACGGATGAAGATGGTCCTTTAAACTAGAAAACTACAAATGGTTTTGATGTGGAAGAGAAGAGTGAGAGGTAGGGGACGGATGAAGATGGTCCTTTAAACTAGAAAACTACAATGGTTTTGATGTGGAAGAGAAGAGTGAGAGGTAGGGGACGGATGAAGATGGTCCTTTTAAACTAGAAACTACAAATGGTTTTGATGTGGAAGAGAAGAGTGAGAGGTAGGGGACGGATGAAGATGGTCCTTAAACTAGAAAACTACAAATGGTTTTGATGTGGAAGAGAAGAGTGAGAGGTAGGGGACGGATGAAGATGGTCCTTTAAACTAGAAAAACTACAAATGGTTTTGATGTGGAAGAGAAGAGTGAGAGGTAGGGGACGGATGAAGATGGTCCTTTAAACTAGAAAACTACAAATGGTTTTGATGTGGAAGAGAAGAGTGAGAGGTAGGGGACGGATGAAGATGGTCCTTTAAACTAGAAAACTACAAATGGTTTTGATGTGGAAGAGAAGAGTGAGAGGTAGGGACGGATGAAGATGGTCCTTTAAACTAGAAAACTACAAATGGTTTTGATGTGGAAGAGAAGATGAGAGGTAGGGGACGGATGAAGATGGTCCTTTAAACTAGAAAAACTACAAATGGTTTTGATGTGGAAGAGAAGAGTGAGAGGTAGGGGACGGATGAAGATGGTCCTTTAAACTAGAAAACTACAAATGGTTTTGATGTGGAAGAGAAGAGTGAGAGGTAGGGGACGGATGAAGATGGTCCTTTAAACTAGAAAACTACAAATGGTTTTGATGTGGAAGAGAAGAGTGAGAGGTAGGGGACGGATGAAGATGGTCCTTTAAACTAGAAAACTACAAATGGTTTTGATGTGGAAGAGAAGAGTGAGAGGTAGGGGACGGATGAAGATGGTCCTTTAAACTAGAAAACTACAAATGGTTTTGATGTGGAAGAGAAGAGTGAGAGGTAGGGGACGGATGAAGATGGTCCTTTAAACTAGAAAACTACAAATGGTTTTGATGTGAAGAGAAGAGTGAGAGGTAGGGGACGGATGAAGATGGTCCTTTCGTATATTTCATAGTATATTTAGCAATAGCTTTATGACTGACTCACTAAAAAGTAACCTCATTAGTATAAGATGAGAAATGTGAGAAGTTATAAGTACTTATTTCTTGGATTCTTTGATAAAGAAAGAAAGAATTCATAGATTAATAACCGTGATTAAAAAATATTTCTAATAGGGTATGTAGAAAGTATGGGTATAAACTGTTTGATAGCGGCACATGATAGAATATGATGAATGTGTGTGTGTGTGTGTGTGTGTGGTGTGTGTGTGTGTGTGTGTGTGTGTGTGTGTGTGTGTGTGTGTGTGTGTGTGTGTGTGCGTGCGAGTGCGCGCGCGCGCGCACGTGTGTGTGTGGTGTGTGTGTGTGTGTGTGTGTGTGTGTGTGTGTGTGTGTGTGTGTGTGTGTGTGTGTGTGTGTGTGGTGTGTGTGTGTGTGTGTGACATGAGGCATTGTACTGAAATCACTTGTATGTTTCAAATCATTGGGGAAAAAAGGAAAATAATACCCACATGCTTTAAGTCTTTTGTTTAACATTTAAAGACAGCGAGTCTTGAGTTGACCATTTACAGCACTGTGCCTTTAGTTAAAAATAGATTAAGACATGAAGTCAAGAGTTTGCAGTTTGCCACTGAAGGCTGTAAGGCTCGAATTTTGAGATTTGCATTGAAGACCTTGAGTGCTGAAGTCTTGCGTTTTAGGCTCTGAGTCTTGATTTTCTATTGAAAGCATGCAGTCCTGAGTTTAGCATTTCTGGTACCCTGTCTGAGGTTTAACATTTACGACACTATGCAGGGGTGTGGTAAGTAAGCAATAAATCTGGAGCCTATTCCTTTCATACGTTCACTCTTGAGTTAAGCATTCACGCTGTCGAATCTTGAGTTTAAGCATTTACGGCAGTGGGTCTTGAATTCAGCCATTTGGGCATCGAGTCCTGCATTTAGCATTTAAGGCACCTAGTCTTGAGTTTAGCATTTAAAGCATGGAATCGGAGTGTGGCATTTAAGACATCACCCCCTCCCTCCCTTCTTCCCCCACTCCCTTCCCGCCCTCTCCCCCCCCCACCTGCCTTCTTCCCCCACTCCCTTTCCCGCCCTCACCCCCCCCACCTCCCTCTTCCCCCACTCCCTTCCCGCCCTCTCCCCCCCCCACTCTGCCTTCTTCCCCCACTCCCTTCCCGCCCTCTCCCCCCCCACTCTGCCTTCTTCCCCCACTCCCTTCCCGCCCTCTCCCCCCCCCACTCTCCCTTCTTCCCCACTCCCTCCCG
>CM031596.1:76594770-76597270 GCA_018398815.1 Conus ventricosus | reverse complement strand
AAATGTGGATGTGTTTCCAGAATCTTTCTGGAAAGGCAGAGCTCTATGAACACGTCATCATCGCACACGCTAGTCTGCACGAAATCCACTGCATGGACAGAGACAATCAGCACAACAGACTGACAGTCGGCGACCTGGCATAGCCAGAGTATGAACACCCGCCATTCAGTTTCAACCTTGTTGCAAAGGGAATGCATACACTTATCTTAATTTTGTTCAAATTTCTGATAACCACGACAATCCATGTCGAATACACATCAGGCTTCGTTGTTACTTGTGTTTGTTCGTTCTGATTTCTTGTTGAAGAGAAAGGCGCTGCCAATTACGACATAAAGAGTACAATTGTTGGCAAATGCTGACAGGCTTGGCTCCCTGTTGCTTGCCATTAGCAGACCATTGGATTGCCCTTTATGTTTCGGATTTTTACTGAACATTAAAACTCATCTTGATATCATGAAACAGTTATCGGAACTACATTTCTGGGATTCTTGACTTTCAGTCAATAGTGTTCAGAGAAAAATTACGAGCTGTGTACCCAAACATGACAAATAACGCCTTGCAAATGGAGTAGAAACTATATATCGACCTACGTATAATTTCCAGAAATCCAAATGACTGTAAACAGGAAAAATATGCAAAATAGTTTAAAACTCAACACTCATTTCTCTTAGTTCAAATGACCATATGAACTTAGCACCTTAAACGGCCAAACAATCTCACTTTGTTTAGAGAGCAATGTGAATTCAGCTAATCTATACCACATGCTACCAAAGGGAACAGCCATCCACAAACAGCATTGCCATCTAATATCATCCGTTTGGACGTATGACGCAAAAGTGACATTTTGTACACGTTATAAATACTCGTCAGGTCAATAAAGATGTTATATTGAAGAGAGGAACAAGTCGTCCATATCTTGTCTGTACAAAAACGGACAAGACATTGTCTGAACCCGTGCACCAACCTTCCTTTCAACCCGCTAGACATCGCTTCCCTTTCACCACACACACACACACACACACACACACACACACACACACACACACACACACACACGCACGCACGCACGCACGCACGCACGCACGCACGCGCACGCACGCACACACACACACACACACACACACACACACACACACACACACACACACACACACACACACACACACACACACACACACACAAGAGAACGTACTCTCACACCACTCGTGCATATCTCTCGCTTTTTCTAGCTTTCTTCTGTTTTGTGTCAGAAATCGAAGAGGTTAATTTGTGTACTAAATCAACACAATCAGAAACGACTTCTTCGTGTACTCCAAAACAGATATCAATCATGCATTTACATGTTGGGATTCAGCCAGTACAAAGTGCTCAAAACCACACTGTCTTGAGCTAACACTTGTAACATTTCCTTTTCTGCAAACAACTCAATTTAAAAAAAAAAAAAAAACGTATTTGAGCTTCCTCACTTCAACATAATGTTTAACGATGGGGTCTTTATGAACACCATGATTGAAACAACTTCCACCATCTGAAAACATTGATTATAAATGCTGCCCAAAATTTAAAAAAAAATAGCATAAGCCCCCTCCGTCCCCCCTCCGCGCTCAAGAAGTCTTTTACACATTCTGGTATACAACCATGGAAGAAAGCCAAGGCCCTGGCGATTTAAGGGCAGATCTAACTTCTCATCTTTATAACAAAATGTCGCACATGTTTGAGAAGCAAACGTCAACAGCCTATGTATACATCTACATCTATCTTATGTGTCTATCTGTCTGTTTATCTATCTATCTATCTATCTATCTATCTATCTATCTATCTATCTATCTATCTATCTATCTTCCCACACTAAGAAACGCACTCTCTCTCTCTCTCTCTCTCTCTCTCTCTCTCACACACACACACACACACACACACACACACACACACACACACACACACACACACACACACACACACCCCACACACACACACACATTGCCCCTACCCCCTCTCCCTTCCCCCTTCGTACGATACTACACATACTCTGCCTGTCGCACGCGAATCTTATTGACCATCTTGCCTTCCTCACCCATCCTACCCGTCCCCCCCTCCCGTCCTATCCACCCTCCTTTCCTCCTTCCCTCCACCCCTCCAACCCCCACCGTACCCCCTTCCCGCTCAAGCTCTCGCCACGCCATGATGCTAACCCCCTAAGGAGAGGAATGACATGCATGTGAACTATTCACTGGCAATTCATCCCCTGTCCCCTGGCCCGTCGTCTCAGCATCACATCCAATGACCCGCCGTGTTACCGGCAATTCATCCCCTGTCCCCTGGCCCGTCGTCTCAGCATCACATCCAATGACCCGCCGTGTTACCGGCAATTCATCCCCTGTCCCCTGGCCCGTCGTCTCAGCATCACATCCAATGACCCGCCGTGTTACCGGCAATTCATCCCCTGTCCCCTGGCCCGTCGTCTCAGCATCACATCCAATGACCCGCCGTGTTACCGGCAATT
>CM031596.1:76577270-76589770 GCA_018398815.1 Conus ventricosus | reverse complement strand
ACCGGAAATCTCCTAGTTTTGTTTCATAATGGACACCTCCTACAGTTATGTTTCATAATGGATATCTCCTACAGTCTTGTTTTATAATGGACCGGAAATCTCCTAGTTTTGTTTCATAATGGACACCTCCTACATTATGTTTCATAATGGATATCTCCTACAGTCTTGTTTTATAATGGACCGGAAATCTCCTAGTTTTGTTTCATAATGGACACCTCCTACAGTTATGTTTCATAATGGATATCTCCTACAGTCTTGTTTTATAATGGACCGGAAATCTCCTAGTTTTGTTTCCTAATGGACACCTCCTACAGTTATGTTTCATAATGGATATCTCCTACAGTCTTGTTTTATAATGGACCGGAAATCTCCTATTTGTTTCATAATGGACACCTCCTGCAGTTATGTTTCATAATGGATATCTCCTACAGTCTTGTTTTATAATGGACCGGAAATCTCCTAGTTTTATTTCATAATGGACACCTCCTACAGTTATGTTTCATAATGGATATCTCCTACAGTCTTGTTTTATAATGGACCGGAAATCTCCTATTTTTATTTCATAATGGACACCTCCTACAGTTATGTTTCATAATGGATATCTCCTACAGTCTTGTTTTATAATGGACCGGATATCTCCTAGTTTTGTTTCATAATGGACACCTCCTACAGTTATGTTTCATAATAGATATCTCCTACAGTCTTGTTTTATAATGGACATCTCCTGAATTCTTGTTTCATAATGGACACCTCCTACAGTCTTGTTTTATCATGGATATCTACAGTCTTGTTTCATAATGGACACCTCCTACAGTCTTGTTTCATCATGGATATCTACAGTCTTGTTTCATAATGGACACCACCTACAGTTTTGCTTTATAATGGACACCTCCTACAGTCATGTTTCATCATGGACACCTCTTACAGTCTTGTTTCATCATGGACACCTCTTACAGTCTTGTTTCATCATGGACATCTACAGTCTTGTTTCATCATGGATACCTCCTATGGTCCTGTGTCATAACGGATACCTCCTATGGTCATGTGTCATAACGGATACCTCCTATGGTCCTGTGTCATTATGGATACATCCTATGGTCCTGTGTCATAACGGATACCTCCTATGGTCCTGTGTCATAATGGATACCTCCTATGGTCCTGTGTCATTATAGATACATCCTATGGTCCTGTGTCATTATGGATACATCCTATGGTCCTGTGTCATAACGGATACCTCCTATGGTCCTGTGTCATAATGGATACCTCCTATGGTCCTGTGTCATTATGGATACCTCCTATGGTCCTGTGTCATTATGGATACATCCTATGGTCCTGTGTCATAATGGATACCTCCTATGGTCCTGTGTCATAACGGATACCTCCTATGGTCCTGTGTCATAACGGATACCTCCTACAATCCTGTGTCATAACGGATACCTCCTACAATCCTGTGTCATAACAGATACCTCCTACAATCCTGTGTCATAACGGATACCTCCTATGGTCCTGTGTCATAACGGGTACCTCCTACAATCCTGTGTCATAACGAATACCTCCTATGGTCCTGTGTCATAACGGATACCTCCTACAATCATGTGTCATAATGGATACCTCCTACAATCCTGTGTCATAACGGATACCTCCTATGGTCCTGTGTCATAATGGATACCTCCTACAATCCTGTGTCATAATGGATACCTCCTACAATCCTGTGTCATAATGGACACCTCCTATGGTCCTGTGTCATAACGGATACCTCCTATACAGCCTATGGTCCTGTGTCATAATGGATACATCCTATGGTCCTGTGTCATAATGGACACCTCCTATGGTCCTGTGTCACAATGGATACATCCTATGGTCCTGTGTCATAATGGATACATCTTATGGCTCTGTGTCATAATGGATACATCCTATGGTCCTGTGTCATAATGGATACCTCCTATGGTCCTGTGTCATAATGGACACCTCCTATGGTCCTGTGTCACAATGGATACATCCTATGGTCCTGTGTCATAATGGATACATCTTATGGCTCTGTGTCATAATGGATACATCCTATGGTCCTGTGTCATAATGGATACCTCCCATGGTCCTGTGTCATAATGGATACCTCCCATGGTCCTGTGTCATAATGGATACATCCTATGGTCCTGTGTCATAATGGATACCTCCCATGGTCCTGTGTCATAATGGACACTTACCTACCGTCTTCCTGTGCATATCTCCTATAGTTTTGTTTCTTAATGGACATTTGCTGTGTTCCTGTATTACAATGGGGACTTACTGTAGTCTTGTTTCATAACGAACTCTTCCTATAGCCCTGTTTGTGAACGGACACCTCCTATATATCTATTTCATAAGAGACACTTCCTGTGTTCCTGCTTGATAATGAACACTACCTGAGATGATAGTCATAACAGCCATTTTCTATAGTCCTCTTTAAAAATGGACTGTACCACAGTCCTGTTTGGTAATCGATATATAGTCTGTTTCATAATGGACGCTTCAAGAATGCCATATTTTATAATGGACATTTCTTACGGTCACGTTTCATAACAAATCCTTGCTGCTACAGTCCAGCTTCATCATAAACAAATTCCCACAGTCTTGTTTTATGATGGACAATGTCTGAAGCTCTGTTTTGTAACAGACACTTCCCATAATAACATTACAAAATGGACCATTACTGTGGTCCTACTTCATAAAAGAACTTTCCGTGGTCCTGTTTTGCTACGCAACTCTTGTGGTCCTACTTTAGCATCCCTGCATCGACTTCCTGTCGTCATGTTTAAGCACCACCTCACTGAATTCTTCCTGTCGTCATGTTTAAGCACCACCTCACTGAATTCTTAACTGTCGTCATGTTTAAGCACCACCTCACTGAATTCTTCCTGTCGTCATGTTTAAGCACCACCTCACTGAATTCTTAACTGTCGTCATGTTTAAGCACCACCTCACTGAATTCTTAACTGTCGTCATGTTTAAGCACCACCTCACTGAATTCTTAACGTTCACTTCCAGCATGACTTTACACGCTCTCATTTTTATTTTCTTAATGTAAGCAGCCCTAGTAGAATTAATCCACACTCATTCACGACGCCCCGCATGCTTTCTGAGGTTAAATCTGAACAACTCTTGACGTGCTGACGTTATTTTCAGACGGTGACTTTTGTTTTTAAACATTCAAACAGGATGGGGGCCAAAATAGCTCAGTGGTAGAGCGCCGGACTCGTGATCTTGGGGTTGCGGGTTCGAATCTACTCCGGGCCGTTTCGGTACAAGGGGATTTTTCCCTCGGAGTTAACATTGGTTCTGACTCCATTTCCCATACAGTCCTTCGAATGAGACTATAAACCGAGGTTCCGTGTGTGAACGCACGCACAACATCTTGCACACACGTAAAATCCCATCACCAACTTTCGGAAGAGAAGGCCAGTTTGGCCGTTGGTATGGATGACACGTTACACATAGCATGTACCTTCCCGAAGTTGAAGTATGGCTGGCTTAATGGCGGGATTTAAAAAAAAAAAAAACCGGTCATACACACAAAATTCCACTCCCTTTGTTGGGTACATGGGAGTAATTCTTGCCTTTCTATACAGGAGGTGCCCGCAGGAGCATCAACCTGCGTACGCAGAAGAAGAAAGAAGAAGAAACGGGATCATTACTGTGGACAAGGTGTTAAAAATAAGGGCTTTGTGTTATTTCTCTTGAAGGGAAAATGTTCATAAATTTTCCCTTATTGCAATTTCATGAGGACACTGTGTTGACACGACAAAAGACATCGACTCTGCATTTTCAAAATTTGGGATGTCTGAAACTGGATCATGTTATATTAGCCGTTGTGGCAGAGTGGTTAGGTTCGCGGACATCCCGGCTGGGAGGTCGTGGGTTTGATTCCCGTCACAGCCATTCATTTGTGGAACTTCCCGCCCCCATCGGCTCCTACCCAGAGTTGAGTTTGCTATTGGCATTGGCTCCGTTGGGAAAACCAGAACCATACAGTCGATTTTCATCCAATTAATAAATGTGTCTCTGAGGGTGTTGCTCATATTTTCTTACCAACACTGCAGGTGTCTGTATCTCTCGGATCTGACTGACGTCGGAATATATGATGAAACTAAGCAATCTCAAACCAGAATGTCCGTGGCAATCATCTTCACCATCCTCATCCTCATCCATCAGCATTGGAAAAAGTCTCAACTTCTGTGGCTCTTCATACCCTGCTCTCATGGTGACCTCAGTTTAATCACCTCTCCACGTCAAGGTCGTTGGTTTGGTTTTCTCAGGGTCAGCGGTATCGGCAGACTGATGTGAACCGTCGTTGAACGGACATGGTGGTACTCTCCGGGTGAAGAGCTCACTCGCGCTGGCTCCGCGACTAAGCCATTATTGTCGTCAGTAAGGGGCTTAGTAGGTGGTGACCTGCGTATGTTGGATCAGAACAGACACCACTGAACACCATTGAAGTGACTCGGCAGCCGCGCAGTGTGTCCCCTGTTGGGTTGCCTCCTGGCGACTTGACATCGACTGCTCCCTGTGGCGGGACAGGGGACTGGAATGAGCGGTGTGGAGGCAACGCCCTAAAGAAGCATGGAGATGAGACAGCAAAAAATAAAAAGTTGGATCATTTTATTATTGTTGTTAAAAAAACAAAAAAAAACAACTTTACGGTTCAAAATAGGGGAAAATGTCGACCATCACTATGAAAAGAAACGTGCACACATGATACTCGGATTATGTTGGTGGATTTCCAACAATCGAAGTCTTACATACCCAGTGTTGCTCCAAGCCAACGTGTCCGAATCTTTCCTAGATAAACATGTGAACGAATACAAACGTTTCTGACATCATCATCATTTTGTTGTTGTTGTTCTGTCACAACTGCATAGAGACAGTTGAATACACAAGAAGTAATGGGAACTGACATCACAGACTTATTTTCGGGTTTATCTGCTTTTCGTGAACAAACTGACGACAGGCGATTGTGCATTTGGGCATTTTTGCTATAGCTGCACTATGTACGGGTTGTAAGTTTCCAAACATTAATGTCTCTCTCTCTCTCTCTCTCTCTCTCTCTCTCTCTCTCTCTCTCTCTCTCTCTCTCTTCCTCTCTCTCTCTCTCTCCCTCCCTCCTCTCTCTCTCTCTCTCTCTCTCTCTCTCTCTCTCTCACACACACACACACACACACACTACACACACACCATACCCGCTGATGTATTTAGACCTTATCCCCGAAGACGGAATGTGGCTGCCTGACTGGTTGATTTTAAAAAAAAAGTGCTGAATCCGGGAGTGTTCTAGATGAAGAACCAAAAAGATTTACCAGTAACAATAACAGTAGGTCTAGCATTGATGTTGTCGTCAAGCTATACTAAACATTTCGGATTCTGTTCAATAGCTGTTTGTTGTCACATTTAGTCCACGTCACTCGTTTTACTTCAAGTCTCCTCACAATAGATGATTTTAGACGATGAACGAGGCTAGACGAAGAACTGTTCATTTCAACAGAAGAATTCTTACATACATCCATACATGGTTATCATACAGTATGCAACCTTTAAGTTAGGGGTAGTTGTGCAACATGTGCACACAAAAATGTTCAAGATTTTAACAGATGTGTAACAGGAAAAAAACAAACAAACTTATTTTCATCCTCTGTGGAACACACACACTTCGAAATCAAGACACTTGTTACCAATACTTGATCAACAGTTTATATGAGTCCAAAGCACAGATGCACATGTACGTTTTCCGCACGGATCGTCAATATAGAGGTTTTTACTGCGATATAAACGTCATCGATTTCCTCAGCCTTCCATTTATCACCAAGTTGCAAACAATGTAAATTCAACAAGCCGGTTCATCCTGCAGAAATGAAACAAGTACAACTCGCACAGTGTCTCTGTTTTCATCAACGGGATTGGGGTCTTAAGTCACTATCTTAACACAACATCTCTTTTCAGTCTAAGCTCACAATATTAATATGACAGAACTTTCTTTTTTTTAAGTTTTAAAGAACAGTCACTGCAGATAGTATTTCTTTTTTTTTCCGTTTTTTTTTTTTCCTTTTCTTCTTTCCTTTTCTTCTTTCTTTTTTTCCTTTTCTGACTTTCTTCCCTTTAAAAAAAAAGAGTCTGAACCACGAATGGAACACGACCGATTTTCTTTCCTGTCTAAATCATTATTAGGATAGAGCTGACCTGTGCGAGTTTCCTGTCTAAATCATTATTAGGATAGAGCTGACCTGTGCGAGTTTCCTGTCTAAATCATTATTAGAATAGAGCTGACCTTTGCGAGTTTAAGCTATTATCTGATTACGGCCGAACTACTTTTTTTTCTCTCTCTCTCTCTCTCTTTTCGTGGAGGGTTGAGGACTGAAGTCACAATTTGAAACACAGCGGAACACGGCCACCCACACCGCCACAGACACAGTTTAAAACCCAGCCACAAGGACAGTGGGCAACTGGTGATCACAACTTGTCTACAAGTGCTGTCCACAGCAACTGGCCGGGGCCAAACACACACACACACACATCTTATGACTCAATCCCGGCATTGGGTTCAAAAGCCTTCTGCGCCTCCCCCTCTCACCCCCTTCCCTCCTCACTGCCCCCCCACCCCCCCCCCCCCCCCCCTCCTTCCCACCAACACCCCATCCTTCTCTTCCAGAAAGAGGCTTCAGGATCGATAAGTCCTTTTCTACAAGATGGGACGAAGAGGAGGAGAACGAAGAGGAGGGGGAAGAGAAAGAGGAGATGGAGGTTGGGTGTTGGAGAGGGTAGGGGTGGGGTGGGGTGG
This sequence comes from Conus ventricosus, assembly GCA_018398815.1. Lineage (NCBI taxonomy): Eukaryota > Metazoa > Mollusca > Gastropoda > Neogastropoda > Conidae > Conus > Conus ventricosus. The sequence continues at coordinate 76,582,965 of CM031596.1, read as the reverse complement.
GGGGGGAAGATAGCCTACTGTCCGAGCAGTCTGGGACGACAAGGGCCTGCCGAACCAGCAGGCAAGGAAGTGGTGTACAGGTTAACAGAGGTCACCGGTCTTCTGGACGGCGGGGTCAGGACAGGCCTCCAGTTCCCTTTCTCACAACGCTGTTCTCCATTATCGTGTATAAAGAGGAGGGTTAAAAGAAATAAAGAGAAGGGTTTGTCCATGTCCTGGAGTTTTCCATCGAGAAAATGCTTATCACCGATATGTTAAGAGCCCAAGACAGATCATGCAGACACAAAACCAAGCCCAGCAAAGACACACACAAACACGCGCGCGCGCGCGCGCGCGTGCGTGCGCGCACACGTTCACACACACAACCACACATACACGAACACGCATTCTCCCCCCACCCACCCACCCACTTCTCTCTTCTCTCTCTCTCTCTCTCTCCTCTCTCTCTCTCTTTATCTCTCTCTCTCTCTCTCTCTCTCTCTCTCTCTCTCTCTCACACACACACACACACACACACACACAAAATACACCCCCCAACACACACACACACACACACACACACACACACACACACACACACACACACGCACATTTCACACACACAAACATACACACACTGAAGAGAGAGAGAGGAGAGAGAGAGAGAGAGAGAGAGAGAGAGAGAGAGAGAGAGTTATATTGCAGGAATGGACTGGAGAGAGGTGAGGAACGAGAGAGAAAATGGGACAAAAGAGAGAGATTTAGGGGGGAGACAGGGAGTAGAGGTGAAGGGCGGTGAGTGGAACGGAGAAGGAGGATGGGGGGAGGGTGACAGGGACAGTTCGACTTGACCCATCATCGTTTGCTGATTCAGATCTCTGTGTTTGGGTATTGCTTTGTTGGGGGGGTGCAGTTTGTTGATTCATATCTCTGTGTTTGGATATTGCTTTGGTGGTGTGCAGTTTGTTAATTCAGATCTATGTGTTTGGGGATTGCTTTGGTGGTGGTGTGCAGTTTGTTAATTCAGATCTCTGTGTTTGGGTATTGCTTTGTTGGAGGGGTGCAGTTTGTTGATTCAGATCTCTGTGTTTGGGTATTGCTTTGGTGGTGGTGTGCAGTTTGTTGATTCAGATCTCTGTGTTTGGGTATTGCTTTGGTGGAGGGGTGCAGTTTGTTGATTCAGATCTCTGTGTTTGGATATTGCTTTGTGGTGGGGTGCAGTTTGTTGATTCAGATCTATGTGTTTGGATATTGCTTTGGTGGGGTGCAGTTTGTTGATTCAGATCTCTGTGTTTGGGTATTGCTTTGATGGTGGTGTGCAGGTTGTTGATTCAGATCTATGTGTTTGATATTGCTTTGGTGGAGGGGTGCATTGTTGATTCAGATCTATGTGTTTGGGTATTGCTTTGATGGTGGTGTGCAGTTTGTTGATTCAGATCTATGTGTTTGATATTGCTTTGGTGGTGGGGTGCAGTTTGTTGATTCAAATCTATGTGTTTGATATTGCTTTGGTGGTGGGGTGCAGTTTGTTGATTCAGATCTATGTGTTTGATATTGCTTTGGTGGTGGTGTGCAGTTTGTTGTTTGGGATTGCTTTGGTGGTGGTGTGCAGTTTGTTGATTCAGATCTCTGTGTTTGGGTATTGCTTTGGTGGAGGGGTGCAGTTTGTTGATTCAGATCTATGTGTTTGGGTATTGCTTTGGTGGAGGGGTGCAGTTTGTTGATTCAGATCTATGTGTTTGGGTATTGCTTTGGTGGAGGGGTGCAGTTTGTTGATTCAGATCTCTGTGTTTGGTATTGCTTTGGTGGAGGGTGCAGTTTGTTGATTCAGGTCTATGTGTTTGGGTATTGCTTTGTGGGGGGTGCAATTTATTGATTCAGATCTATTTGTTTGGGTATTGCTTTGGTGGTGGGTTGCAGTTTGTTGATTCAGGTCTATGTGTTTGGGTGTTGCTTTGGTGGGGGGCAGTTTGTTGATTCAGATCTATGTGTTTGGGTATTGCTTTGGTGGTGTGCATTTCCATGTGATGTTGGTTACCTGGTGATGATTATGCAGGTACGTAGGCGACGGAATGATTCCAAAAGTTCCATTGAGTCCAAAAAGCACAAAAAGCTTCCAGACGGTTCGAAAAACTGCTTCTATTTTGCTCCGGTTCTTAAAACAAATTGCTAAACAGGGGGATGGACAAAAGAAATTTTTGTGTGTGTGTGTGTGTGTGTGTGTGTGTGTGTGTGTGTGTGTGTGTGTGTTGTTTGTGTATATGAGAGTGTGTTTGTGGTCAAGGTGGTGTGCGTGTGTGTGTGTGTGTGTGTGTGTGTGTGTGTGTGTGTGTGTGTGTGTGTGTGTGTGTGTGTATGTTTGTGTGTGTGTGTGTGTGTGTGTGTGTGTGTGTGTGTGTGTGTGTGTGTGTGTGCGTGCGTGCGTGCTGTGTGTGTGTGTGTGTGTGTGTGTGTGTGTGTGTGTGTGTGTGTGTGTGTGTGTGTTTAAATCGCATGTATCGATGGATGTCTGGTCTAAAATCATCATATTTATTATTTCAATCTTACTAATTTGAATATATTTGAATAGAGTATGTTGCTTGCTTTTGATGAGGATGCTCTCTTTTGTAATTTTTGGTTCCATGCTTTAAAGAGAGTGGATGTGTACTGTAGCTGCGCACACACATATGTGCGTAGATTTGTGTGTGTGTGTGTGTGTGTGTGTGTGTGTGTGTGTGAAGAGTGTTTGTGCTTGCATGAAGATATTTTACTGATGTTTGTGTATCATCCTGGTATATGGTTGCTGTGCTGTCGAAAGTGAATTTTCCCTCTTTTGGACAAATGAAATTGTTGTTATCCTGTTATCCATGCGGTTGGTTAAGTTGCTCTACATCGTTGTTCTGCAACTCTCTCGACAATCCCGAGCAGTTTGAACCATCCTTAAGTTGAATTTATTTTGACTGGCTCTACCACGTCATGATTCTCAAACTTTCCAGAACATTCCATGTTTGTAGACTGGCTGAGTTACGCTTGTTTTGCGTTTTTTTTTTCGAACTTTCTACTTTGTAACCATAAATAATCGGGAACTGGGAGTTCGAGCATGCGATTTGAGAGCGTGCGAAAGACAGTGATCTATGATTATTGTCAGAACTGAAGGACACGTCTCCGTTTAGGACCGTTGTAACAGTCCCGGGAAGACTGATGTGTGGGTCGTCTGCTGAAGGTCCGGATGCTAAGCCTGTTAGCAGAGTCAGAGAACTGGAGGAGGCGAGGATTCTTTTTCAGACGTTACAGTGAAGGAGAGAGAGAGAAGGCCAGATAAAAAGGATGAATGGGGAGGTTTTCAAAAATGGTGGAGAAAGGGGGAGAAAGGTGATATTCAATGAGAGAGAGAGAGAGAGAGAGAGAGAGAGAGAGAGAGAGAGAGAGAGAGAGAGAGAGAGAGAGAGAGAGAGAGAGAGAGAGAAGGCACAGGTATGTTGGAGCCATGGAGAGTGTGTACCAGTGCTTGAGAGATGGAAGGAAGGGGAGAGTCAGGGAGAGAGAGAGAGAGAGAGAGAGAGAGAGAGAGGAGAGAGAGAGAGAGAGAGAGGTTGAGGATGGTGAGTGGGATGGGAAAGGAAGGAAGGGGAAAGAAGAGTTGCAGGATATATGTGGATGGCTTGACTTTGCCCATCGTTTGTTTATTCATTTCTATAAATGTGGGTATTGTTGGATGTGTGTAGTTCCACGTGATTGTTAGTTACTAGATGACGCGTGTGTAGAAGACGCAATGATTAAAAAAAAATCATTACGGTCCTAGGATCCTCTGGAAAGTGCAAGAAACTTCTAGACGGTTCGAGAAACTCTTTAGTTTTTGTTCCAGTTGGTTAGATTAGTTATTTTACATCATTGTTCTGAAACTTTTTTTTTTTACTATCCCGAGCATTTTGATTGGTTACTAGACGTCATAATTCCCGAACTTTCTTTAAAAACAACTGCCATTCATTTTGGTTGACTATACTGTCTTGATTCGCAAACTTTCCCGAACATTCCATGTTTGTAGTCTGGTTTTGCTGCGCTATGTTTCACGAACTTTCGTCTTTGTAAGTAGACATAATCGGAAATCGGGAGTTTGCACACGCGATTAGAGTGTTGAAGAGACAGTGATCTACAACTATTGAACACGCGATGAGAGTGTTGAAGAGACAGTGATCTATAAGTATCGGGAGTTTGAACACGCGATCAGAGTGTTGAAGAGACACTGATCTATAAGTATCGGAGTTTGAACATGCGATCAGAGTGTTGAAGAGACACTGATCTTTAATAATCGGAGTTTGAACACGCGATCAGAGTGTTGAAGAGACACTGATCTATAAGTATCGGGAGTTTGAACACGCGATCAGAGTGTTGAAGAGACACTGATCTATAAGTATCGGGAGTTTGAACACGCGATCAGAGTGTTGAAGAGACACTGATCTATAAGTATCGGGAGTTTGAATACGCGATCAGAGTGTTGAAGAGACACTGATCTATAAGTATCGGGAGTTTGAACACGCGATCAGAGTGTTGAAGAGACACTGATCTATAAGTATCGGGAGTTTGAACACGCGATCAGAGTGTTGAAGAGACACTGATCTATAAGTATCGGGAGTTTGAACACGCGATCAGAGTGTTGAAGAGACACTGATCTATAAGTATCGGGAGTTTGAACACGCGATCAGAGTGTTGAAGAGACACTGATCTATAAGTATCGGAGTTTGAACACGCGATCAGAGTGTTGAAGAGACACTGATCTATAAGTATCGGGAGTTTGAACACGCGATCAGAGTGTTGAAGAGACACTGATCTATAAGTATCGGGAGTTTGAACACGCGATCAGAGTGTTGAAGAGACACTGATCTATAAGTATCGGAGTTTGAACACGCGATCAGAGTGTTGAAGAGACACTGATCTATAAGTATCGGGAGTTTTGAACACGCGATCAGAGTGTTGAAGAGACACTGATCTATAAGTATCGGGAGTTTGAACACGCGATCAGAGTGTTGAAGAGACACTGATCTATAAGTATCGGGAGTTTGAACACGCGATCAGAGTGTAGAAGAGACACTGATCTATAAGTATCGGGAGTTTGAACACGCGATCAGAGTGTAGAAGAGACACTGATCTATAAGTATCGGAGTTTGAACACGCGATCAGAGTGTGAAGAGACACTGATCTATAAGTATCGGGAGTTTGAAACACGCGATCAGAGTGTTGAAGAGACACTGATCTATAAGTATCGGGAGTTTGAAACACGCGATCAGAGTGTTGAAGAGACACTGATCTATAAGTATCGGGAGTTTGAACACGCGATCAGAGTGTTGAAGAGACACTGATCTATAAGTATCGGGAGTTTGAACACGCGATCAGAGTGTTGAAGAGACACTGATCTATAAGTATCGGGAGTTTGAACACGCGATCAGAGTGTTGAAGAGACACTGATCTATAAGTATCGGGAGTTTGAACACGCGATTCAGAGTGTTGAAGAGACACTGATCTATAAGTATCGGAGTTTGAACACGCGATCAGAGTGTTGAAGAGACACTGATCTATAAGTATCGGGAGTTTAAACACGCGATTAGAGTGTTGAAGAGACACTGATCTATAAGTATCGGAGTTTAAACACGCGATTAGAGTGTTGAAGAGACACTGATCTATAAGTATCGGGAGTTTAAACACACGGTTAGTGTTGAAGAGACACTGATCCGAGCGGAAG
>CM031596.1:76559770-76567270 GCA_018398815.1 Conus ventricosus | reverse complement strand
ATCCACTTACGTTTAACGGAACTAAGGTTAGAACACAGGCTCTCTGCTTCAGTGTGAAAAATCCCGACAAATGCCCTCTAAATGTCACTGACATTGTTGGTCAGTGTTCAACATGTGATGCTCACTGCGCATCTCTTCCTACAGATCTTGAAGATAAGATTAGACCACAGTGACTTCAAAACCTTACCTAACGACCACATGAGAGACGAGCCCCAACAGCCAGAGAAGCCCTTTTATGACAATGACATGTATAGCCGTTGTCAAGAAAAGACAGACAAAATGGTAAGGGCACTTTTCTAGAACATCCGGCCTGCCAAAACCCATCCTGCCATAGGGAAGACGAAGAAGAAGACAGAAGAGAGACATCAAGGAGAGTACTTTGAGAGAGGGCCGTAGAGAACTCACAGATTGTGATTAACCGTCAGGACGTCATTAGTCACGCCTCAACAGCTCCTACTCCATGTCATGGGAAAGACAAAGCAAAGCAAGGAATGCAGCATAGTGAACTGTTCGGACAAGACAGGCAGCGCCATGTATTTCATGGCCCCTTGGCAGGACGCTGCAAAACTGGTTCCTCTGTGTGTGTGTGTGTGTGTGTGTGTCCATTACTGCTCGTGTGGCCGTGGCATAAGGGAAGGGAGGACGGGCGGAAGAGCGACACGATGATAACGCCACTGTCCTGCAGTTGTTAGGGCTGTCCAGTCCGGGCCTCCTACCAACCACAGCGTGGAGAGTAGGCCACAACAGGACTACTTGCTGCTCGCGGAGCAACACCGGTCTGCCGTGGAGAGGAGACCACAACAGGACTACTTGCTGCTCGCGGAGCAACACCAGTCTGCCGTGGAGAGTAGGCCACAACAGGACTACTTGCTGCTCGCGGAGCATCACCAGTCTGCCGTGGAGAGGAGGCCACAACAGGACTACTTGCTGCTCGCGGAGCAACACCAGTCTGCCGTGAAGAGGAGGCCACAACAGGACTACTTGCTGCTCGCGGAGCAACACCAGTCTGCCGTGGAGAGTAGGCCACAACAGGACTACTTGCTGCTCGCGGAACAACACCAGTCTGCCGTGGAGAGGAGGCCACAACAGGACTACTTGCTGCTCGCGGAGCAACACCAGTCTGCCGTGGAGAGGAGGCCACAACAGGACTACTTGCTGCTCGCGGAGCAACACCAGTCTGCCGTGCTGTGAAGTGGAAGAACGTCCTCGAAGCATTCTTCTTTCTTTGGGGCACAGGAGCCGAAGAGGAGGAGGAGGAGGAGCAGAGGGAGGAGGAGGAGAGGGAGGAGAAGGAGGAGGAGGAGGAGGAGAGGAGGAGAGAGAGAGAGAGAGAGAGAGAGAGAGAGAGAGAGAGAGAGAGTGAGTGGTGTGTGTGTGTGTGTGTAAGTGTGTGTGTGTGTGTGTGTGGTGTGTGTGTGTGTGTGTGTGTGTGTGTGTGTGTGCGTGTGACCGTGTGTGTGAGAATGAGAGAGAGAGAGAGAGAGAGAGAGAGAGAGAGAGAGAGAGAGAGAGACAATGACAATGACAAATAATTTAATTGAGCTAGGCCTCGTGCCCGTGTCAATGGGGACATTGGGATGGGTGGGGGGGGGGGGGGGGGGGGGGGGGGGTGGACAACAACATTGTGGAAAAAGCAAAAGTAACAGCAAAATAACAACACCTTGCAAGTATACATGCACTTTCTCGGCCAGGTAGGTAACTTTCACATTCTCCTCAGTCATGGATGTATACATACTGATCAAAATACGCACCAATATACAGCTTAGGGCATATCATTTACAAATCTCACAGAAGATACATTCATTTGTAATTGCCTAAAAAACCTGTAAACCTTTTCATGATCACACACACAGCACACACACACATTCGCACACACCCACACACACACACACACACACACACACACACACACACACACACACACACACACACACACACATACACATGACAACACACACTCGCCCATACCCACTAAATATTATGCAAGAGCGTCGGCTTTTCAGATGTCATTATTACTTGCCAATGATAAAATGGCTAAAGATGGTGCTGCTTTCATATAACTAAAGCTTTTGAAATCAGATGTAAAAAAACGAATGGGACGTAAAGTTCATACATTTTATGTATAATTCGGGTACATTTTCCCTCTAAAAAGCAAAAGAGCTTGTATGTGTGTATGTGTGAGAGAGAGAGAAAGAGAGAGAAAAGAGAGAGAGAGAGAGAGAGAGAGAGAGAGAAGAGGAAATGTGTGTGTGTTGTGTTGGTGGTGTGTGTGAGAAGAGAAGAGAGAGAGAGAAGAGAGAGAGAGAGAGAGAGAGAGAGAGAGAAGGAGAGAGAGAGAAGAGAGTGGGGTGTGTGTGTGTGAGCGCTCTAACAATTTTATTGTCCAAATTTGACCCTCTTTATCCCTAGCTATGAAGTTTGGTTTATCGGGCAGGACACACTGAAATGTTAACGATATCATCTCAACGTGAAGGCCTTTTTAGTTGTATTTTCTCACTAAGAACACACAGTTTTTCTTCTCCACGAAGTTTTAAAACGTAACAAGTTGAACACATCACACGCGAGTGGTAAGTTTAGGAACTGATGACTGGGTATTGCCCGTTCAAAACATCGTTATGAGGAGGAAAGAAAACAGAAAGAAAGAAAGAAAGAAGTAGAGGAGGAAGAAAAGAAAGAAAGAAGAAAAAAAACAGGGGAGAGAGGAGAGAGAGAGAGAGAGAGAGAGAGAGAGAGAGAGAGAGAGAGAATGAATGAATGAATGAATTCTTTAATCAGAAGGCCATTGGCCCATTCTGATGGGGCCTCAATCAAAATACAGTTACAAACGATAATAAACACAGTGTAAATACATGTCTACCAGTGCAATGCAAAATAGTGGCTCACACAGTGTAAATACATGTCTACCAGTACAATGCAAAATAGTGGCTCACACAGTGTAAATACATGTCTACCAGTACAATGCAAAATAGTGGCTCACACAGTGTAAATACATGTCTACCAGTACAATGCAAAATAGTGGCTCACACAGTGTAAATACATGTCTACCAGTACAATGCAAAATAGGGGCTCACACAGTGTAAATACATGTCTACCAGTACAATGCAAATAGTGGCTCACACAGTGAAAAATACATGTCTACCAGTACAATGCAAAATAGTGGCTCACACAGTGTAAATACATGTCTACCAGTGCAATGCAAAATAGTGGCTCACACAGTGAAAATACATGTCTACCAGTACAATGCAAAATAGTGGCTCACAGTGTAAATACATGTCTACCAGTACAATGCAAAATAGTGGCTCACACAGTGTAAATACATGTATCTACCAGTACAATGCAAAATAGTGGCTCACACAGTGTAAATACATGTCTACCAGTACAATCAAAATAGTGGCTCACACAGTGTAAAATACATGTCTACCAGTGCAATGCAAAATAGTGGCTCACACAGTGTAAATACATGTCTACCAGTACAATGCAAAATAGTGGCTCACAGTGTAAATACATGTCTACCAGTACAATGCAAAATAGTGGCTCACACAGTGTAAATACATGTCTACCAGTACAATGCAAAATAGTGGCTCACACAGTGTAAATACTTGTCTACCAGTACAATGCAAAATATAGGCTCACACAGTGTAAATACATGTCTACCAGTGCAATGCAAAATAGTGGCTCACACAGTGTAAATATGTCTACCAGTACAATGCAAAATAGTGGTTCACACAGTGTAAATACATGTTTACCAGTTGCAATGCAAAATATGGGCTCACACAGTGTAAATACATGTCTACCATACAATGCAAAATAGTGGCTCACACAGTGTAAATACATGTCTACCAGTACAATGCAAAAATAGTGGCTCACACAGTGTAAATACATGTCTACCAGTACAATGCAAAATAGTGGCTCACACAGTGTAAATACATGTCTACCGGTACAATGCAAAATAGTGGCTCACACAGTGTAAATACATGTCTACCAGTACAATGCAAAATAGTGGCTCACACAGTGTAAATACATGTCTACCATAAAACAATGCAAAATAGTGCTCACACAGTGTAAATACATGTCTACCAGTGCAATGAAAAAATAGTGGCTCACACAGTGTAAATACAGTCTACCAGTACAATGCAAAATAGTGGCCCACAGTGTAAATACATGTCAACCAGTACAATGCAAAATAGTGGCTCACACAGTGTAAATAATGTCTACCAGTACAATGCAAAATAGTGGCTCACACAGTGTAATACATGTCTACCAGTAACAATGCAAAATAGTGGCTCACACAGTGTAAAATACATGTCTACCAGTGCAATGCAAAATAGGGGCTCACACAGTGTAAATACATGTCTACCAGTACAATGCAAAATAGTGGCATCTAGCTAATGATTACAGCACGTCTAGCAAAGGCTTTATATAAGTCAATGACAAGTTTCGCATCGTTACAATGTTAGACGATGAAAGTAAAAGACATAACCTGAACATACATGGATTAATGTAGTATTTTTTGGGAATGAATTCTTTTCTTAAATCACTATAAGCTGGACACATAAAGACAAAATGGGTCTCATCTTCCTCAGCAGATGAACATATTGGACATAACATCTGTGACTCAGTTGGTCTTGTATACCTTAAAGAATGTGTCAATATAGGTGAAACTCCAAATCTAAAATTTACTTAGGGCATTCTTTACAAATTTGTTTTATATTCATAGACACATAGGCCTCCCTTAGATAACTACTTTTAAAAAAACGCTCTGTAAAAACTGTATCTCTCACTTGGTTGCGTATTGATTGTCCCATTCCTGCCACCTGCAATCAATTATTCTCTGTCTAAATTCTTTAATGAACATTGAAACTGACTCTACACCCTGATTATCCCAAACATAGGAAAAATCCATATTTGTCTAAAGCTGTACGAACATGTGTAACCCACGTATACTTCCCTTTTCGTCAAGACAACGTAACATTCTATATGCCTTATGTGGTAATCTATGTTCCCCCATACGGGTCAGCTTTAACCAGAATTTAATACAACGTACATAAGAGTTTAAATATATAGGATATCTACCTAGATCGCCATACAAGAAATCGTTCGGTGTTCTTATATCTACACCTAAGAACTTTTTAAGACCATATTGTGCACCTTTTCTAATTTCTAAAGCCGCCTTATTCCAAAGCCCATATTTCAGCGCCATACTGTACAATAGGCTGAACTTGGGCATCGAATAGTTTTAAAAACAGTTCAGGTGAATTATTCTCAAGTTTATACAATGTTCTCTGAATTGTTATTAATGCTCGTTTAGCTTTACTTACCAATTCATCACATGCTGTATAGAAACTAAGTTTGGTTGAAAAGCACACACCTAGATACGTATAACTGTTTACAACTTTCAATTCTGTTGTACCATTTATCCATTTTTTTTTCCCTTGAAGCTAAGTAACCACCTTTCCTGAACACTATAATATTACTTTTATTCATATTCACCGTCAATTCCAGATAACTGGATGCTGTATACAAACTATTCAACTGAGTTTGTAGTCCAACCACTGTTTCTGACATCAAAATAATATCATCTGCAAATAATAAAATAAACAACTCAGAGAAATCAGGTGAAATGTCATTCCATGCCTTCCATTTTCAATTATTTCTAAAGCAAGTTCGTTAATAACAAAAAAACAAAACTGGACTGCACACATCACCTTGTTTTAACCCCTCTTGAACAAGTAATAAAATCTGTCAGATCTGCCTTATTTCTTATTCTTGCTTAACATTATCATACATAACTTCTTATACAGGCATACATTTTCCCCCTTATCCATTTTTAACAAGTATTGGCCACAAAAGTTTTTCTTGATATGGAATCGAAAGCTTTTTCAAAATCTATGAAAGCAACAAAACAACTTTCTATTGTTCACTAACTGCTTTTGAACGGACGCCATAAGTGTGAAAATATGATCTATTGTTGAATAATTCTGTTTAAATCCAGCCTGATACTCACCAGTAGTATTATTTTCTTCAATCCATTTTGCAGTCTTACATTAATTATTGAACTGTAAAGGTTTACTGCTCACATTGCTCAGTGAAAATGCCCCTGTAATTATTCGGGTCATCTACATCTCCCTTTTTATGTAATGTACAAATTATGGATTCTGTCCATTGTTCAGGATATACACCTTTATCAAACAGAGCATTAACAACTTAACCAAAAACATAACCAACATGATCATTGGAAAACTTTAAAAATTCACCTATTATACCATCTGGACCCGCTGATTTTGAATTCTTTAATTTCCCCAATGCACGAATAACCTCTTCTTTCATAATTGGCTGATTAAACCATCTCTCTTCATTGTCTTCAACTGAATAGTCATACTCCTCTTCTAAGTTTGTATTATCAACCTGCTTGTCAAGAATATTTTTAAAATGCAAAAACCATCTTCGGTACTAATGTTATTATATGTACCACGTCGTTTGGGAACAATTTTGTGCACTGCTTCCAAAACTTGTACGATTACCTACAGAAGACACCAGATCATTAAGTTGCAAATTTCTATATTCCTTTTCTTTTCTTTCCAAGAGATTTTTGTATTCTCTTCGAGCTTTACAATACTCGGTCCTGTCATTATCTTTTAACGTTCTACAAACCTTCGAAAGTAACCATTCTCACGTTTTTTCTTCCAATTTTACATTCTTCATCAAACCATTTATTTCTCTTCTTGTCTGATACTCTCATCGAAATAAATCTTTCTTTCATACAAAACCCGCGTGTTGCAAAATACAGTCATTAAATAATTCCAGAGCTCCATCATGTCTGTATCAATCATTTGAGCTGCACAACTTAAGGTGTCTTGAAAATCCTGATGACTCATGGCTTCCATTAATTGTTCAGCACAGTCAACTTCCATCTATACCTCTCAATGAAGCATGTTTCCTTTGATCTACAGTTTAACAATGCAGATCTATTCTTATTCTGTGTTTTAATACATAATTCTACAGGGAGGTGATCAGATTCTATCCTTTCCACCACATGAATTTTTACAACATGAATGCAAACAGAGAAAAAGTCATCACATGCCAAAAAATAATCATTCACACTACTGCCAGTATCAGAAATGTAAGTAAAATGACCATCTTTGGTCTCCATCACAAACACCATTCAGCATACATATTCCTAATGAATTACAAAGGTTTAAGAGCTTCCTTCCATATGAATTTATTATTTTATCTTGCGAATTTCGAATCATTCCTTCGTTGATTTCATCATCTACAGCAGTGTTGCCGAAACCACCAATATTCCTTGGAAATGTATCTCCTATTCTACTGTTTAAGTCCCCACACACCAAAATATACATATCATCACTTAGTACGGTATCAGTAAGAATATCTTCAAGTAATTCCACATCGCTGTCTATACTACTAGTGTTATAATATGGAGAATGCTCTGGCGGGATATAACAAACAAATAAAAAGAATATCTTAATCAGTACCAAACAA
>CM031596.1:76542270-76547270 GCA_018398815.1 Conus ventricosus | reverse complement strand
GGCAACACCAAAACAGGAAAAGTTCCGTGCACCCACTGGACTCCAACTTCTCCCCTTTAGGCAACACCAAAACAGGAAAAGTTCCGTGCACCCACTGGACTCCAACTTCTCCCTTTAGGCAACACCAAAACAGGAAAAGTTCCGTGCACCCACTGGACTCCAACTTCTCCCTTTAGGCACACACCAAAACAGGAAAAGTTCCGTGCACCCACTGGACTCCAACTTCTCCCCTTTAGGCAACACCAAAACAGGAAAAGTTCCGTGCACCCACTGGACTCCAACTTCTCCCTTTAGGCAACACCAAAACAGGAAAAGTTCCGTGCACCCACTGGACTCCAACTTCTCCCCTTTAGGCAACACCAAAACAGGAAAAGTTCCGTGCACCCACTGGACTCCAACTTCTCCCCTTTAGGCAACACCAAAACAGGAAACGTTCCGTGCACCCACTGGACTCCAACTTCTCCCCTTTAGGCAACACCAAAACAGGAAAAGTTCCGTGCACCCACTGGACTCCAACTTCTCCCTTTAGGCAACACCAAAACAGGAAACGTTCCGTGCACCCACTGGACTCCAACTTCTCCCTTTAGGCAACACCAAAACAGGAAAAGTTCCGTGCACCCACTGGACTCCAACTTCTCCCCTTTAGGCAACACCAAAACAGGAAACGTTCCGTGCACCCACTGGACTCCAACTTCTCCCCTTTAGGCAACACCAAAACAGGAAAAGTTCCGTGCACCCACTGGACTCCAACTTCTCCCCCTTTAGGCAACACCAAAACAGGAAACGTTCCGTGCACCCACTGGACTCCAACTTCTCCCTTTAGGCAACACCAAAACAGGAAACGTTCCGTGCACCCACTGGACTCCAACTTCTCCCCTTTAGGCAACACCAAAACAGGAAAAGTTCCGTGCACCACTGGACTCCAACTTCTCCCCTTTAGGCAACACCAAACAGGAAAAGTTCCGTGCACCCACTGGACTCCAACTTCTCCCCTTTAGGCAACACGAAAACAGGAAAAGTTCCGTGCACCACTGGACTCCAACTTCTCCCCTTTAGGCAACACCAAAACAGGAAAAGTTCCGTGCACCCACTGGACTCCAACTTCTCCCCTTTAGGCAACACCAAAACAGGAAACGTTCCGTGCACCCACTGGACTCCAACTTCTCCCTTTAGGCAACACCAAAACAGGAAACGTTCCGTGCACCACTGGACTCCAACTTCTCCCCTTTAGGCAACACCAAAACAGGAAACGTTCCGTGCACCCACTGGACTCCAACTTCCCCTTTAGGCAACACCAAAACAGGAAAAGTTCCGTGCACCCACTGGACTCCAACTTCTCCCCTTTAGGCAACACCAAAACAGGAAACGTTCCGTGCACCCACTGGACTCCAACTTCTCCCCTTTAGGCAACACCAAAACAGGAAACGTTCCGTGCACCCACTGGACTCCAACTTCTCCCCTTTAGGCAACACCAAAACAGGAAACGTTCCGTGCACCCACTGGACTCCAATTCTCCCCCTTTAGGCAACACCAAAACAGGAAAAGTTCCGTGCACCCACTGGACTCCAACTTCTCCCTTTAGGCAACACCAAAACAGGAAAAGTTCCGTGCACCCACTGGACTCCAACTTCTCCCCTTTAGGCAACACCAAAACAGGAAACGTTCCGTGCACCCACTGGACTCCAACTTCTCCCTTTAGGCAACACCAAAACAGGAAACGTTCCGTGCACCCACTGGACTCCAACTTCTCCCCTTTAGGCAACACCAAAACAGGAAACGTTCCGTGCACCCACTGGACTCCAACTTCTCCCCTTTAGGCAACACCAAAACAGGGAAAGTTCCGTGCACCCACTGGACTCCAACTTCTCCCCTTTAGGCAACACCAAAACAGGAAACGTTCCGTGCACCCACTGGACTCCAACTTCTCCCTTTAGGCAACACCAAAACAGGAAAACGTTCCGTGCACCCACTGGACTCAACTTCTCCCCTTTAGGCAACACCAAAACAGGAAACGTTCCGTGCACCCACTGGACTCCAACTTCTCCCCTTTAGGCAACACCAAAACAGGAAAAGTTCCGTGCACCCACTGGACTCCAACTTCTCCCCTTTAGGCAACACCAAAACAGGAAACGTTCCGTGCACCCACTGGACTCCAACTTCTCCCCCTTTTGGCAACACCAAAACAGGAAAAGTTCCGTGCACCACTGGACTCCAACTTCTCCCCTTTAGGCAACACCAAAACAGGAAAAGTTCCGTGCACCCACTGGACTCCAACTTCTCCCCTTTAGGCAACACAAAACAGGAAAAGTTCCGTGCACCCACTGGACTCCAACTTCTCCCCTTTAGGCAACACCAAAACAGGGAAAAGTTCCGTGCACCCACTGGACTCCAACTTCTCCCCTTTAGGCAACACCAAAACAGGAAAAGTTCCGTGCACCCACTGGACTCCAACTTCTCCCCTTTAGGCAACACCAAAACAGGAAAGTTCCGTGCACCCACTGGACTCCAACTTCTCCCCTTTAGGCAACACCAAAACAGGAAAAGTTCCGTGCACCCACTGGACTCCAACTTCCCCTTTAGGCAACACCAAAACAGGAAAAGTTCGTGCACCCACTGGACTCCAACTTCTCCCCTTTAGGCAACACCAAAACAGGAAAAGTTCCGTGCACCCACTGGACTCCAACTTCTCCCTTTAGGCAACACCAAAAAGGAAACGTTCGTGCACCCACTGGACTCCAACTTCTCCCCTTTAGGCAACACCAAAACAGGAAAAGTTCCGTGCACCCACTGGACTCCAACTTCTCCCTTTAGGCAACACCAAAACAGGAAAGTTCCGTGCACCCACTGGACTCCAACTTCTCCCCTTTAGGCAACACCAAAACAGGAAAAGTTCCGTGCACCCACTGGACTCCAACTTCTCCCCTTTAGGCAACACCAAAACAGGAAAAGTTCCGTGCACCACTGGACTCCAACTTCTCCCCCTTTAGGCAACACCAAAACAGGAAAAGTTCCGTGCACCCACTGGACTCCAACTTCTCCCTTTAGGCAACACCAAAACAGGAAAAGTTCCGTGCACCCACTGGACTCCAACTTCTCCCTTTAGGCAACACCAAAACAGGAAAAGTTCCGTGCACCCACTGGACTCCAACTTCTCCCTTTAGGCAACACCAAAACAGGAAACGTTCCGTGCACCCACTGGACTCCAACTTCTCCCTTTAGGCAACACCAAAACAGGAAAAGTTCCGTGCACCCACTGGACTCCAACTTCTCCCCTTTAGGCAACACCAAAACGGAAACGTTCCGTGCACCCACTGGACTCCAACTTCTCCCTTTAGGCAACACCAAAACAGGAAAAGTTCCGTGCACCCACTGGACTCCAACTTCTCCCTTTAGGCAACACCAAAACAGGAAACGTTCCGTGCACCCACTGGACTCCAAACTTCTCCCCTTTAGGCAACACCAAAACAGGAAAAGTTCGTGCACCACTGGACTCCAACTTCTCCCTTTAGGCAACACCAAAACAGGAAACGTTCCGTGCACCCACTGGACTCCAACTTCTCCCTTTAGGCAACACCAAAACAGGAAACGTTCCGTGCACCCACTGGACTCCAACTTCTCCCCTTTAGGCAACACCAAAACAGGAAAAGTTCCGAGCACCACTGGACTCCAACTTCTCCCCTTTAGGCAACACCAAAACAGGAAAAGTTCCGTGCACCCACTGGACTCCAACTTCTCCCCTTTAGGCAACACCAAAACAGGAAAAGTTCCGTGCACCCACTGGACTCCCAAATTCTCCCCTTTAGGCAACACCAAAACAGGAAAAGTTCCGTGCACCCACTGGACTCCAACTTCTCCCCTTTAGGCAACACCAAACAGGAAACGTTCCGTGCACCCACTGGACTCCAACTTCTCCCCTTTAGGCAACACCAAAACAGGAAACGTTCCGTGCACCCACTGGACTCCAACTTCTCCCCTTTAGGCAACACCAAAACAGGAAAAGTTCCGTGCACCCACTGGACTCCAACTTCTCCCCCTTTAGGCAACCCAAAACAGGAAACGTTCCGTGCACCCACTGGACTCCAACTTCTCCCTTTAGGCAACACCAAAACAGGAAAAGTTCCGTGCACCCACTGGACTCCAACTTCTCCCCTTTAGGCAACACCAAACAGGAAAAGTTCCGTGCACCCACTGGACTCCAACTTCTCCCCTTTAGGCAACACCAAAACAGGAAAAGTTCCGTGCACCCACTGGACTCCAACTTCTCCCTTTAGGCAACACCAAAACAGGAAAAGTTCCGTGCACCCACTGGACTCCAACTTCTCCCCTTTAGGCAACACCAAAACAGGAAAGGTTCCGTGCACCCACTGGACTCCAACTTCTCCCCTTTAGGCAACACCAAAACAGGAAAAGTTCCGTGCACCCACTGGACTCCAACTTCTCCCCTTTAGGCAACACCAAAACAGGAAAAGTTCCGTGCACCACTGGACTCAACTTCTCCCCTTTAGGCAACACCAAAACAGGAAAAGTTCCGTGCACCCACTGGACTCCAACTTCTCCCCTTTAGGCAACACCAAAACAGGAAAAGTTCCGTGCACCCACTGGACTCCAACTTCTACCTTTAGGCAACACCAAAACAGGAAAAGTTCCGTGCACCCACTGGACTCCAACTTCTCCCTTTAGGCAACACCAAAACAGGAAAAGTTCCGTGCACCCACTGGACTCCAACTTCTCCCCTTTAGGCAACACCAAAACAGGAAAAGTTCCGTGCACCACTGGACTCCAACTTCTCCCCTTTAGGCAACACCAAAACAGGAAAAGTTCCGTGCACCCACTGGACTCCAACTTCTCCCCTTTAGGCAACACCAAAACAGGAAAAGTTCCGTGCACCCCCTGGACTCCAACTTCTCCCCTTTAGGCAACACCAAAACAGGAAAGGTTCCGTGCACCCACTGGACTCCAACTTCTCCCCTTTAGGCAACACCAAAACAGGAAAAGTTCCG
>CM031596.1:76522270-76532270 GCA_018398815.1 Conus ventricosus | reverse complement strand
AAGAATGTGCGAAAGAAGAAGAGAAATAACAAGAATGTGCGAAAGAAGAAGAGATACAAAACAAAGGGAGAGTGCGAAAGGAAGAAGAAGAAAAACAAGAATGTGCGAAAGAAGAAGAGAAAAACAAGAAGAGCAAGAAAAGAAGAAGAGAAATAACAAGAAGCAAGAAGGGAAGAGGAAGAGGAGAACGAAGGAGAGAACAAGAAAAGAAGAAGAAGAAGAAGAAGAAGAAGAAGAAGAAGAAAAAACAAAAAGAAAAACAAAAGAAAACAATAAAAGAGAAGAAGAAGAAGAAGAAGAAGAAGAAGAGACAGGAATAAAATATGATATATATAAATAATATATTAAGAATAAGATAAAGAAAAAGGAGACACAACAAACAACAACAACAACAACAACAACAACAACAACAAGAGAGGCAAGGGGAGAAAGAGGAGGAAAGGAAGAAGAGAAGTTGGAGGAAGACATTTTGGTTATTATTATTATTATTATTATTATTATTATTATTATTATTATTATTATTTATTATTATTATTATTATTATTATTATTATTATCAATTATTATTATTACAATCATTACTATCATCATCATTATCATTATCATTATCGTCATATCATTATCATCATAGCATCATCATCTCATCATCATCATCATCATCATCATCATCTCATCATCATCATCATCTTTCAGAGCAGTTACACAGCGGCTGTCCTTGGTTAGAGACCGAGTTCTGGGCGCTCTACGATCCACGCGTTCGTTTTCACTTCGGGGTGCCTCCTGAGCCAAATGAGAAGCAGCTTGCTGGAGTTAATCAGTGGGTTTTAGGGTCATTCATTCCAATCTCAGTCACCCAGTTTTTTCACTCATTCCCTCAATTTTATTTGGAGGATGCATTCTAAGGGTGTGTTTGTTATAAATACCAACGGCCACACTGACCTTCTCTTCAAAAGTTGGTGACGCGATTTTTACGTCTGCGCATATACTGTATGTGCATGTACACAAATTTCGGAAACTGGAATCTCTCTTTTACAGGCTTAAAGTTAACGCTCTTCGTACAAAATTTCACACAAATTTACAATGCGCTTGTGGAGCAGTCGACAGTTTCAATACTCTGCATTTTCTTTGTAATTGTTCCTATTTTAACTCATCTCTCTCCAACTTCGACAAAAAGATTCCCTGTGCATTTTCCAGAATCTTCATGCCTTTTTTACATTTGTAAATTCGTTGATGTTAAGCCCAGTTGGCTCGTTTGTGTAAATATTTTCAGGTTTTTTTTTTTTTTTTTTTTTTTTAAATGCTTTGTAATCTGTCTAAATTGTTACATTTAGAACATCTTTTTCATTTCAGTTGTCAAAGTCGCACACGCACACGCACACGCACACACACACACACACCACACACACACACACACACACACACGTAGGCTATAATAGCATGTTGCATACACTATTTCCATTTTTCTCATCCACTCATTTCTGCATTATTTTGTCTAATATCACTTAAAGTGAACAGACGTTAAATTGAAGAACGAACGAACTTTCACACAAGGAACCTCGGTTTATATTCTCATTTGGATTATGGGGGGAACTGGAGTCAGAACTTTTGTTAACCTGAAGAGAAAATTGTTCTGTATTGATGCCCGGTGAAGATTCGAACTCGCAACCCTGGATCTCCAGTCTGGCGCTCTACCAACCCCTGGATCTCCAGTCTGGCGCTCTACCAACCCCTGGATCTCCAGTCTGGCGCTCTACCAACCCCTGGATCTCCAGTCTGGCGCTCTACCAACCCTGGATCTCCAGTCTGGCGCTCTACCAACCCCTGGATCTCCAGTCTGGCGCTCTACCAACCCTGGATCTCCAGTCTGGCGCTCTACCAACCCTGGATCTCCAGTCTGGCGCTCTACCAACCCCTGGATCTCAGTCTGGCGCTCTACCAACCCTGGATCTCCAGTCTGGCGCTCTACCAACCCTGGATCTCCAGTCTGGCGCTCTACCAACCCCTGGATCTCCAGTCTGGCGCTCTACCAACCCCTGGATCTCCAGTCTGGCGCTCTACCAACCCCTGGATCTCCAGTCTGGCGCTCTACCAACCCCTGGATCTCCAGTCTGGCGCTCTACCAACCCTGGATCTCCAGTCTGGCGCTCTACCAACCCCTGGATCTCCAGTCTGGCGCTCTTACCAATCCCTGGATCTCCAGTCTGGCGCTCTACCAACCCCTGGATCTCCAGTCTGGCGCTCTACCAACCCTGGATCTCCAGTCTGGCGCTCTACAATCCTGGATCTCCAGTCTGGCGCTCTACCAACCCCTGGATCTCCAGTCTGGCGCTCTACCAAACCCTGGATCTCCAGTCTGGCGCTCTACCAACCCTGGATCTCCAGTCTGGCGCTTCTACCAACCCCTGGATCTCCAGTCTGGCGCTCTACCAACCCTGGATCTCCAGTCTGGCGCTCTACCAACAGAGCCTTCGCTTTCATGAAGGTGTCATGGCGTCCATGTACTCTACATCACATTTGCTGAGCCAAGATACTGAGGTACAGAGAGGTTACAGATAGATACTGAGGTACAGAGAGGTTACAGATAGATACTGAGGTACAGAGAGGTTACAGATAGATACTGAGGTACAGAGAGGTTACAGATAGATACTGAGGTACAGAGAGGTTACAGATAGATACTGAGGTACAGAGAGGTTACAGATAGATACTGAGGTACAGAGAGGTTACAGATAGATACTGAGGTACAGAGAGGTTACAGATAGATACTGAGGTACAGAGAGGTTACAGATAGATACTGAGGTACAGAGAGGTTACAGATAGATACTGAGGTACAGAGAGGTTACAGATAGATACTGAGGTACAGAGAGGTTACAGATAGATACTGAGGTACAGAGAGGTTACAGATAGATACTGAGGTACAGAGAGGTTACAGATAGATACTGAGCTACAGAGAGGTTACAGATAGATACTGAGGTACAGAGAGGTTACAGATAGATACTGAGGTACAGAGAGGTTACAGATTAGATACTGAGGTACAGAGAGGTTACAGATAGATACAGGTAAGAGGTACAGAGTGTAGAGGTTACAGATAGATACTGAGGTACAGAGAGGTTACAGATAGATACTGAGGTACAGAGAGGTTACAGATAGATACTGAGGTACAGAGAGGTTACAGATAGATACTGAGGTACAGAGAGGTTACAGATAGATACTGAGGTACAGAGAGGTTACAGATAGATACTGAGGTACAGAGAGGTTACAGATAGATACTGAGGTACAGAGAGGTTACAGATAGATCTGAGGTACAGAGAGGTTACAGATAGATACTGAGGTACAGAGAGGTTACAGATAGATACTGAGGTACAGAGAGGTTACAGATAGATACGGAGGTAAAGAGAGTAGAGGTTACAGATAGATACTGAGGTACAGAGAGGTTACAGATAGATACTGAGGTACAGAGAGGTTACAGATAGATACTGAGGTACAGAGAGGTTACAGATAGATACTGAGGTACAGAGAGGTTACAGATAGATACTGAGGTACAGAGAGGTTACAGATAGATACTGAGGTACAGAGAGGTTACAGATAGATACTGAGGTACAGAGAGGTTACAGATAGATACTGAGGTACAGAGAGGTTACAGATAGATACTGAGGTACAGAGAGGTTACAGATAGATAACTGAGGTACAGAGAGGTTACAGATAGATACTGAGGTACAGAGAGGTTACAGATAGATACTGAGGTACAGAGAGGTTACAGATAGATACTGAGGTACAGAGAGGTTACAGATAGATACTGAGGTACAGAGAGGTTACAGATAGATACTGAGGTACAGAGAGGTTACAGATAGATACTGAGGTACAGAGAGGTTACAGATAGATACTGAGGTACAGAGAGGTTACAGATAGATACTGAGGTACAGAGAGGTTACAGATAGATACTGAGGTACAGAGAGGTTACAGATAGATACTGAGGTACAGAGAGGTTACAGATAGATACTGAGGTACAGAGAGGTTACAGATAGATACTGAGGTACAGAGAGGTTACAGATAGATACTGAGGTACAGAGAGGTTACAGATAGATACTGAGGTACAGAGAGGTTAAGATAGATACTGAGGTACAGAGAGGTTACAGATAGATACTGAGGTACAGAGAGGTTACAGATAGATACTGAGGTACAGAGAGGTTACAGATAGATACTGAGGTACAGAGAGGTTACAGATAGATACTGAGGTACAGAGAGGTTACAGATAGATACTGAGGTACAGAGAGGGTTACAGATAGATACTGAGGTACAGAGAGGTTACAGATAGATACTGAGGTACAGAGAGGTTACAGATAGATACTGAGGTACAGAGAGGTTACAGATAGATACTGAGGTACAGAGAGGTTACAGATAGATACTGAGGTACAGAGAGGTTACAGATAGATACTGAGGTACAGAGAGGTTACAGATAGATACTGAGGTACAGAGAGGTTACAGATAGATACTGAGGTACAGAGAGGTTACAGATAGATACTGAGGTACAGGAGGTTACAGATAGATACTGAGGTACAGAGAGGTTACAGATAGATATGAGGTACAGAGAGGTTACAGATAGATACTGAGTACAGAGGGTACAGATAGATACTGAGGTACGAGAGGTTACAGATAGATACTGAGGTACAGAGAGGTTACAGATAGATACTGAGGTACAGAGAGGTTACAGATAGATACTGAGGTACAGAGAGGTTACAGATAGATACTGAGGTACAGAGAGGTACAGATAGATACTGAGGTACAGAGAGGTTACAGATAGATACTGAGGTACAGAGAGGTTACAGATAGATACTGAGGTACAGAGAGGTTACAGATAGATACTGAGGTACAGAGAGTGTTACAGATAGATACTGAGGTACAGAGAGGTTACAGATAGATACTGAGTAAGGAGGTTACAGATGTACTGAGGTTACAGATAGAGTTACAGTAGATATGAGGTACAGAGAGGTTACAGATAGTACTGAGGTACAGAGAGGTTACAGATAGATACTGAGGTACAGAGAGGTTACAGATAGATACTGAGGTACAGAGAGGTTACAGATAGATACTGAGGTACAGAGAGGTTACAGATAGATACTGAGGTACAGAGAGGTTACAGATAGATACTGAGGTACAGAGAGGTTACAGATAGATACTGAGGTACAGAGAGGTTACAGATAGATACTGAGGTACAGAGAGGTTACGATAGATACTGAGGTACAGAGAGGTTACAGATAGATACTGAGGTACAGAGAGGTTACAGATAGATACTGAGGTACAGAGAGGTTACAGATAGATACTGAGGTACAGAGAGGTTACAGATAGATACTGAGGTACAGAGAGGTTACAGATAGATACTGAGGTACAGAGAGGTTACAGATAGATACTGAGGTACAGAGAGGTTACAGATAGATACTGAGGTTACAGAGAGGTTACAGATAGATACTGAGGTACAGAGAGGTTACAGATAGATACTGAGGTACAGAGAGTTACAGATAGATACTGAGGTACAGAGAGGTTACAGATAGATTACTGAGGTACAGAGAGGTTACAGATAGATACTGAGGTACAGAGAGGTTACAGATAGATACTGAGGTACAGAGAGGTTACAGATAGATACTGAGGTACAGAGAGGTTACAGATAGATACTGAGGTACAGAGAGGTTACAGATAGATACTGAGGTACAGAGAGGTTACAGATAGATACTGAGGTACAGAGAGGTTACAGATAGATTACTGAGGTACAGAGAGGTTACAGATAGATACTGAGGTACAGAGAGGTTACAGATAGATACTGAGGTACAGAGAGGTTACAGATAGATTACTGAGGTACAGAGAGGTTACAGATAGATACTGAGGTACAGAGAGGTTACAGATAGATACTGAGGTACAGAGAGGTTACAGATAGATACTGAGGTACAGAGAGGTTACAGATAGATACTGAGGTACAGAGAGGTTACAGATAGATACTGAGGTACAGAGAGGTTACAGATAGATACTGAGGTACAGAGAGGTTACAGATAGATACTGAGGTACAGAGAGGTTACAGATAGATACTGAGGTACAGAGAGGTTACAGATAGATACTGAGGTACAGAGAGGTTACAGATAGATACTGAGGTACAGAGAGGTTACAGATAGATACTGAGGTACAGAGAGGTTACAGATAGATACTGAGGTACAGAGAGGTTACAGATAGATACTGAGGTACAGAGAGGTTACAGATAGATACTGAGGTACAGAGAGGTTACAGATAGATACTGAGGTACAGAGAGGTTACAGATAGATACTGAGGTACAGAGAGGTTACAGATAGATACTGAGGTACAGAGAGGTTACAGATAGATACTGAGGTACAGAGAGGTTACAGATAGATACTGAGGTACAGAGAGGTTACAGATAGATACTGAGGTACAGAGAGGTTACAGATAGATACTGAGGGTACAGAGAGGTTACAGATAGATACTGAGGTACAGAGAGGTTACAGATAGATACTGAGGTACAGAGAGGTTACAGATAGATACTGAGGTACAGAGAGGTTACAGATAGATACTGAGGTACAGAGAGGTTACAGATAGATACTGAGGTACAGAGAGGTTACAGATAGATACTGAGGTACAGAGAGGTTACAGATAGATACTGAGGTACAGAGAGGTTACAGATAGATACTGAGGTACAGAGAGGTTACAGATAGATACTGAGGTACAGAGAGGTTACAGATAGATACTGAGGTACAGAGAGGTTACAGATAGATACTGAGGTACAGAGAGGTTACAGATAGATACTGAGGTACAGAGAGGTTACAGATAGATACTGAGGTACAGAGAGGTTACAGATAGATACTGAGGTACAGAGAGGTTACAGATAGATACTGAGGTACAGAGAGGTTACAGATAGATACTGAGGTACAGAGAGGTTACAGATAGATACTGAGGTACAGAGAGGTTACAGATAGATACTGAGGTACAGAGAGGTTACAGATAGATACTGAGGTACAGAGAGGTTACAGATAGATACTGAGGTACAGAGAGGTTACAGATAGATACTGAGGTACAGAGAGGTTACAGATAGATACTGAGGTACAGAGAGGTTACAGATAGATACTGAGGTACAGAGAGGTTACAGATAGATACTGAGGTACAGAGAGGTTACAGATAGATACTGAGGTACAGAGAGGTTACAGATAGATACTGAGGTACAGAGAGGTTACAGATAGATACTGAGGTACAGAGAGGTTACAGATTAGATACTGAGGTACAGAGAGGTTACAGATAGATACTGAGGTACAGAGAGGTTACAGATAGATACTGAGGTACAGAGAGGTTACAGATAGATACTGAGGTACAGAGAGGTTACAGATAGATACTGAGGTACAGAGAGGTTACAGATAGATACTGAGGTACAGAGAGGTTACAGATAGATACTGAGGTACAGAGGTTACAGATAGATACTGAGGTACAGAGAGGTTACAGATAGATACTGAGGTA
The DNA here is from genome assembly GCA_018398815.1 of Conus ventricosus. Taxonomy (NCBI): domain Eukaryota; kingdom Metazoa; phylum Mollusca; class Gastropoda; order Neogastropoda; family Conidae; genus Conus; species Conus ventricosus. The sequence goes on along the minus strand of CM031596.1, from coordinate 76,524,768 downwards.
CAGAGAGGTTACAGATAGAATACTGAGGTACAGAGAGGTTACAGATAGATACTGAGGTACAGAGAGGTTACAGATAGATACTGAGGTACAGAGAGGTTACAGATAGATACTGAGGTACAGAGAGGTTTACAGATAGATACTGAGGTACAGAGAGGTTACATAGATACTGAGTACAGAGAGGTACAGTGAATGGGTCGAGAGGTTACAGATAGATACTGAGGTACAGAGAGGTTACAGATAGATACTGAGGTACAGAGAGGTTACGATTGATACTGAGTACAGAGAGGTTACAGATAGATACTGAGGTACAGAGAGGTTACAGATAGATACTGAGGTACAGAGAGGTTACAGATAGATACTGAGGTACAGAGAGGTTACAGATAGATACTGAGGTACAGAGAGGTTACAGATAGATACTGAGGTACAGAGAGGTTACAGATAGATACTGAGGTACAGAGAGGTTACAGATAGATACTGAGGTACAGAGAGGTTACAGATAGATACTGAGGTACAGAGAGGTTACAGATAGATACTGAGGTAACAGAGAGGTTACAGATAGATACTGAGGTACAGAGAGGTTACAGATGTAGGTCATTACAGATAGATACTGAGGTACAGAGAGGTTACAGATAGATACTGAGGTACAGAGAGGTTACAGATAGATACTGAGGTACAGAGAGGTTACAGATAGATCTGAGGTACAGAGAGGTTACAGATAGATACTGAGGTACAGAGAGGTTACAGATAGATACTGAGGTACAGAGAGGTTACAGATAGATACTGAGGTACAGAGGGTTACAGATAGATACTGAGGTACAGAGAGGTTACAGATAGATACTGAGGTACAGGAGGAAGATAGATACTGAGGTACAGAGAGGGTTACAGATAGATACTGGGTACAGAGAGGTTACAGATAGATACTAGGTACAGAGAGGTTACAGATAGATACTGAGGTACAGAGAGGTTACAGATAGATATGGGTACAGAGAGGTTACAGATAGATACTGAGGTACAGAGAGGTTACAGATAGATACTGAGGTACAGAGAGGTTACAGATAGATACTGAGGTACAGAGAGGTTACAGATAGATACTGAGGTACAGAGAGGTTACAGATAGATACTGAGGTACAGAGAGGTTACAGATAGATACTGAGGTACAGAGAGGTTACAGATAGATACTGGAAGAGAGTTGAATCATGAGGAGGTTACAGATAGATATGAGGTACAGAGAGGTTACGATAGATACTGAGTACAGAGAGGGTTACAGATAGATACTGAGGTACAGAGAGGTTACAGATAGATACTGAGGTACAGAGAGGTTACAGTAGATACTGAGCTACAGAGAGGTTACAGTAGATAGAGGTACAGAGAGGTTACAGATAGATACTGAGGTACAGAGAGGTTCAGTTAATACATGATGTACAGAGAGGTTCAGATGATACTGAGGTCAGAGAGGGTTACAGATAGATACTGAGGTACAGAGAGGTTACAGATAGATACTGAGGTACAGAGAGGTTACAGATAGATACTGAGGTACAGAGAGGTTACGATAGATACTGAGGTACAGAGGGTTACAGATAGATACTGAGGTACAGAGAGGTTACAGATAGATACTGAGGTACAGAGAGGTTACAGATAGATACTGAGGTACAGAGAGGGTTACGATAGATATGAGGTACAGAGAGGTTACAGATAGATACTGAGGTACAGAGAGGTTACAGATAGATACTGAGGTACAGAGAGGTTACAGATAGATATGAGGTACAGAGAGGTTACAGATAGATACTGAGGTACAGAGAGGTTACAGATAGATAAATGAAGGTACAAATGGACAAAGATTTGGCAGGTCATCATGCAAGGGTTTCATCATGCTAGGGTTTCATCATGGCAAGGGGTTTATATGGCAGGGTTCACAGAAGGGTTTCATATGGCAAGAGGGTTTCACATGGCAAGAGAGAGGGTTTCATCATGCAAGGGGTTTCATCATGGCATATGCAGGGTTTCATTCATGGCAAGGGGTATGGCAGGTTTCATATGGCAAGGGTTTCATCATGGCAAGGGGTTTCATCATGGCAAGGGGTTTCATATGGCAAGGGGTTTCATCATGGCAAGGGTTTCATCATGGCAAGGGGTTTCATCATGGCAAGGGGTTTCATCATGGCAAGGGGTTTCATCATGAGCAAGGGGTTTATCATGCAAGGGGTTTCTCATGGCAAGGGAATGAAGGTTTCATCATGGCAAGGGTTTATCATGGCAAGGGGTTTCATCATGCAAGGGGTTTATCATGGCAAGGGGTTTCATATGGCAAGGGTTTATCATTGGCAAGGGGTTTCATCATGCAAGGGGTTTCATCATAGCAGGTTCACAGGAAGGGTTTCATCATGGCAAGGGGTTTCATCATGGAAGGGTTCATCATGGAAAGGGGTTTCATCATGAGCAGGGGTTATCATGGACAAGGGGTTTCATCATGGCAAGGGGTTTCATCATGGCAAGGGGTT
>CM031596.1:76514770-76517270 GCA_018398815.1 Conus ventricosus | reverse complement strand
CTTCTTCTTCTTCTTCTTCTTCTTCTCTTCTTCTTTTAGGTGGAAAAAAAGGCGGCTAGGAGATGGAGATGGGGTGTTGTTTGCATCCTAACCTCAAGCAGTTTTGCCACAAACGTCGTTTGTTTTTTGTTGTTTTCCGCGAAAGCGTTAGTTGGCAGTTTTCCTTGGGTTCAGAGGCTTCCTGTGTCTGTACCGGACCTGCGTCAGAAGCAAACGTCAAGAAATTAGCTATAAACATCGCCTGGTTAGGTCCCTAACCTAGTTTTGAGACTTGGAGCAGACGTTGTTTACTGCGGTATTATAGAAATGTGGTTTTCCTTTCACACACGGAAAGGGACTGAAGGCCTCACGGGCTCTTGGGAAGGTTCTCTCACACAGGATGCGGGGCTATTTCCTACCTGTGGACAGTTTTCTGACGTTAATGTAGGTTCTTGCTTGTCTGCCTGAAAGTCTTCAGACAGAGGGTTGTGAGATTATTCCATGCTTGTGGATATAGTTTTAAGACAGAGCGGAAGGACAAAGGGGGGGGGGGGGGGGGGGGGAGTTAAATGTCTATCGAAAGGTTTTTAGACTAAGGGATAAGTTAAGGTCACTCCATGTCTGTGTGAGGGTTGTTAGACAGAGGGACATAGGGTCACTTCATGTCTGTGTGAGGGTTGTCAGGGAGATAGGGTCATTCCATGTCTGTGTGAGGATGTCAGACAGAGGGACATAGAGTCATTCCATGTCTGTGTGAGGGTTGTTAGAGGGACATAAGGTCATCCTATGTCTGTGTGAGGGGTGTCAGACAGAGGGACATAGGGTCACTCCATGTCTGTGTAGGCTTGTCAGACAGAGGGACATAGGGTCACTCCATGTCTGTGTGAGGGTTGTCACAGGGACATAGGGTCATTCCATGTCTGTGTGAGGGTTGTCAGACAGAGGGACATAGGGTCACTCCATGTCTGTGTGAGGGTTGTTAGACAGAGGGACATAGGGTCACTCCATGTCTGTGTGTAGGGTTGTCAGAGGGACAGAGGGTCACTCCATGTCTGTGTGAGGGTTGACAGAGGGACAGAGGGTCACTCCATGTCTGTGTGAGGGTTGTCAGACAGAGGGACATAGGGTCACTCCATGTCTGTGTGAGGGTTGTCAGACAGAGGGACATAGGGTCACTCCATGTCTGTGTGAGGCTTGTCAGACAGAGGGACATAGGGTCACTCCATGTCTGTGTGAGGGTTGTCAGACAGAGGGACATAGGGTCACTCCATGTCTGTGTAAGGGTTGTCAGACAGAGGGACATAGGGTCACTCCATGTCTGTCTGAGGGTTTGTCAGAGGAATATAGGGTCATTCCATGTCTGTCCGAGGGTTGTCAGAGGGATATAGGGTCACTCCATGTCTGTGTGAGGGTTGTCAGGGGTCACTCCATGTCTGTGTGAGGGTTGTCAGACAGAGGGGCATAGGGTCATTCCATGTCTGTGTGAGGGTTGTCAGAGGACATAGGGTCATTCCATGTCTGTGTGAGGGTTGTCAGACAGAGGGACAGAGGGTCATTCCATGTCTGTGTGAGGGTTGTCAGAGGGACATAGGGTCATTCCATGTCTGTGTGAGGGTTGTCAGGGATATAGGGTCATTCCATGTCTGTGTGAGGGTTGTCAGACAGAGGGACATGGGGTCACTCCATGTCTGTGTGAGGGTTGTCAGAGGGACAGAGGGTCACTCCATGCCTGTGTGAGGGTTGTCAGAGGGACAGAGGGTGACTCCATGTCTGTGTGAGGGTTGTCCGAGGGACAGAGGGTCACTCCATGTCTGTGTGAGGGTTGTCAGACAGAGGGACAGAGGGTCACTCCATGTCTGTGTGAGGTTTGTCAGACAGAGGGACAGAGTTTGTGTGGGGTTGTCAGGGATATAGGGTCACTCCATGTCTGTGGGAAAGTTTTCAGAGACAATACTTCATACACACCAACACCAATTTTTTCAACTCAGATTTAAGACCTTATTTCTTTGCAATTTTCCTAGACCAGTAGACACCTTATGAAACCAAAGCAAACAAACAAACAAAAAACAACAACAGACGTTGGTATCGTGGCATGACGTCATGAGCGACTGTAACTATAATGACTAGCCAGTCACGGGAGAAGATGAAGAGAAGAAAACACAGGTGTGTCCTTCGGATGCTGGAACCACATGGCAACGTGTCACAAAACCCCTTCATAATTCCAGCAGAATGATAATGGCATTCTAGGAAGACATAAACTGTCAGGAACCATGAATATGCCAGATGTCATGGGAATATCGGGCAATGCGGGGCAGATGATGAACACACGTTTGTTCGGCTGCAGAAGGATGAAGAGTGGCATTGTGTAGAGTTGTGTCAAGAGATGCATGCTTTGCCAGGATGGAGACCAGCAGACGTTCAGATAAGTAAATGTTCAGAGCTTTTCACCCATAATTGCTTTTTTTCATTGTTCTGTTTGCAGACAGGGCGCAATACACCATTGGGTTATATATCTTTGCAT
>CM031596.1:76504770-76507270 GCA_018398815.1 Conus ventricosus | reverse complement strand
TGTGTTTCTCAGCAGGTATTGATGGGCCCAATAGATCTAACTTAGCTATGTTCGGATAAATTGTTGTGAGTAATCTTTTCCATTTGTGATTACTGTTTTTCAGTCTTCGAATCCAGCTGAGTTTTAATGCTGTTACTGCATCCTTAATATGAGGAATTCCAAGTCCACCTTCATTAATATTTCTTACAGCTACTTTCCTGTTAATTCTATCTTTTTTCCTACTCCAAACGAACTGAAACACCGAGATTTGTATTGATTCTATCAATTGGTCGGGTGGATTTGGTAGCAACATCCATAGATAAGTAATTTTTGACAGAATTAGAGACTTCAAAACCGCTACTCTACCCAAAGGCGTTATGTTTCGCTTAAGCCATATCTTGTACAGTCTTCTAATTTCTGCAAATTTTTCGTTCAAATTAAAGTTCGTACAGTCAGTTAAATCATTAGTTAACCAGACACCAAGCACTTTGAATTTCGGGGGATTCCATTCAAAGTGTAAATGAGGCATAAATCGCTCTTGGGAATTGCGTTTGTTTCCCAACCATATAGCCGCCGATTTTCCTGTATTAAGTTTTAAACCAGACTTTTTACCAAACACATCTAATGTGCTCAAAGCTTCTTCAAATGATACTTTTTTGTCATTTAAGAAAAGTTCAGAGTCGTCAGCAAACTGAGAAATTTTATATTCTGTATCACCTATTTTAATTCCTTCTATTTTATTATTTTGACGTATCATGCAACCCAGGATTTCCACACATAGAATAAACAAATACGGAGAGATAGGATCCCCTTGTCTACAACCCCTCCCAATTTGAAACCCTTCAGAGATAATCCCATTAACACAAACAGCTGATTTAATGTCTCTATAAAAAGTACTAACCCACTGGCATATATCTGGACCAAAGCCAAATGCACGCATAACTTTTGACATAAACTTCCAGCTAACAGAATCAAAGGCTTTTTGAAAATCTAGGCATATAAGTAAACCAGGCATTTTATTCTTATTCAAATAATCAATTAAGTCATATATTAATCTTATGTTGTCACCTATAAAGCGGTTAGGCACAAAGCCTGACTGATCTTCATTTATGATTGAAGGTAAGATGAGCTTAATTCTGTTAGCAATGCATGCAGACCCAATTTTATACGCCACATTTAATAATGATATTGGTCTCCAGTTCTTTAATCTACTCCTATCCTTATCGGGTTTGGGTAAACAAACAATTAGACCCTCTTTTTGAGTAGACGATAGTTCTTGATTACAAAATCCCTCATTTAACGATCTTACCACGAACGCCCTAACTGACCCCAAAACACCTTGAAAAATTCAACGGTGAATCCATCTGTGCCAGGACTTTTATTATTTTTCATTTGTTTTAAAGCATCACTAGCTTCATCTAAAGTTATCAGTCCCTCCATTAAGTCCTTTTCATCCGCTGTTATTGTAGGCAGGTTATTTACAAGTTCACTAATAACACTGTCTTCCACTTCCTTTTCCTCGTAAAGCTTTTCATAAAAGTGTTTTACTTCTTTTACAATATCATTGGTTTCTTTTATTTCAATTCCATTATCAAGTACAATTTTACTAATACATTTACTAACATAATTTCTTTTCTCTAAACAACAAAAATACTTATTCACTTTTTCCCCTTCGGCCACCCATCGAGCCCTTGATCGCAACAACACTCCCTCCATTCTATGTGCTCTAATAGCGACCAGCCTATCTTTATCATCATGTAACTGCTGCTTTTCAATATTTGTTAAGCTTTTCTTTCTTTCTAACGTTTCAATGTTACTTTCAAGCTGTCTCTCTATTTTGTTTTCATTGCGTTTTTTCATTGTTGCATAAGATATTGATTTAGCTCTAATTTTCATCAACAGTACATCAAGAAAGAGCTGGTCCGATACCGTTAGTTGGATTTCGCTCTTATTTGCCTTTTGCAAATATTCTCTACTATAAGGTGCAGATGCATATTCCTCAAGGACTTCCTGTATAGTTTGATTGATATCTTTTAAATATGCCTTGTCTTTCAGCAGAGAACTATTAAATTTCCACAAAAGGCGGTGTTTTGTTTGTTTGTTAAATGCCAATTCCAAAGTTATGATCGAATGGTCAGTTCTGTATCCTGGTTTAATGTCGGAATCAGACACATAGTTAGACAACAAGTCCGAAACTAAAAAAAAGTCTAACCTACTTTGTTGAAATGGTGTATTTCGCCTCCATGTGTACCTCCTTAATTCTGGATTAAGTTCTCGCCATACGTCTACTAATCCCAGTTCCATTGTCAAAGCCTCAACTTCGTCTTTAGCTTTAATATTGTTGTAGTGTTTGTAATTACAGTAGTCTAAATAAAAATCCATTACAAGATTCCAATCTCCCCCAATGATAATGTTCTCTGATCCTACCTCTCTAATCCTTTCTTTTAAATTAACATAAAAGTCGGGGTCATCACGATTAGGCCGTATAAGCTAATGATTAAAAGGTCACGACCCATTATAT
>CM031596.1:76492270-76499770 GCA_018398815.1 Conus ventricosus | reverse complement strand
CCTACCTATGTATGTATGTATGTATGTATGTATGTGACGTCAGACAATGGCGACCAGAGCGGCTGTGCCTTCATGTCGCTCTGCTTGAATTTGCTGTCTGCCGTCCATCCGTGGTCACTGTCCTCGAAAACACAGTCAGTCCAGCAATGCAAGGCGCCTGGCCATTAATTGTTTCTGGACCACGACTGTGTCTGTTGTTGGTTTTTTGAACATCGATGGACAAGGTTGCATAATTGTAGTTATCACAAAGTTTGCACTAAAAATGATTGATATCTATATACCCACTCACGCACCCATCTATCCATCCATCTGTCTATCCATCTATATCTCTATCTGTCTGCCTCTCTCTCTCTCTCTCTGTCTCTGTCTCTCTGTCTGTCTGTCTGTCTATCTATCTATCTATCTATCTATCTATCTATCTATCTATCTATCTATCTATCTATCTATCTATCTATCTATCTGTCTGTCTCTGTCTGTCTGTGTGTCTGTCTGTCTATATATGTACCTATGTAACAAATGACGAAAAGAGACAGAGATGGGAAGCAAAGACGAAGTTTCAACAACTCACTTTTAATTGAACTTCTTTCCGTTTCAAAGCCACTTTCTCTTCGATAAAAACAAACAAACAAACAAACAAAAAACCCAAACCAATCCAAACCAAAGCAAGCCAAACCAAACCAAAACAATATAACTGTGACCTTTCAGGATCAGATATGCAATTTTAGTTTCTAACTACGTTCATCATACGGGGGGAGAAAGAGGGTAAGAGGCCTCATCGGACATTCAGTGTTGCAAAAGACGTCACCAGTGACGAGAACTCCCTGCGTGTCACGGTGGCGTGGCTGGCGAGACAAGCGCGGGCGTGACGTTGATGACGAGGGGCTCCTGGACGGTGCAGGTGGAGGGCAGTGAGGGGCAGCCGGCCCACAGACTGACCCCCACACTCCCTGGAGAGGCCACGGCAGTGGCACGGTCAGAAACGTCCGGGCCGGGGAATTAACAGGACAGGCTCGACTACCCCCCCAGAGAATGGTCATTCTTGAACCATAATGTCAAGAATTGTTATATCATCTCGGCGGATGTTACGTCTGTGAACTATGGCAATCCATTTCCTTTTATTTCACTGGAACATTTCTTGTCCGCTTTTTACGATTATGACAATATATTTCCAGACTAAAGTTCTATGCTCTTCAAAACAAGAGCACTCAAAAACGTTCAAGCACGGAAGGAATTGGGGAAAGTATTAGTATTAGTAGAGGATTCTTTTGAAAGAAAAATTGTGGGAGAAATCACTGTTCACTATGGAAGTACTGTTGCAGTTAAAATGATAGAAGTATTCCACACAGGGATTAAAAATGTCGCTCTAGTTGTGTTTAATATGTTGTACATTAAGGAGTCCACCGCATTATAAGAAATTGATTTAAAGAACCGTCTGTTGATTTTGGAAGAAAGTTTGTCACAAGCTATGCAGACCGAAGATGTGTTGGCGAATGTGGGTTGTGAGTGTATGCATGGAGGTGGGGTGGAGTTGGGGGATAAATGCAGGGACAGGTTGTGAATAATCTATTTTTAAATATATATAATGATGTTATGGGTTTTGGAAGAGTCGCAAAGCTGATGAGTTTCTCCGTGGTTCTAAAGATGTTACTATCAGTACATTTTGCACAGCACTGTTGTATTTCTGCTCTCTGTTTGATCTTATAATTTTGAAAGATATTCTGAGAGCAATCGCAAAGGAGGTCTCACGCCGAGGATAATAACCGTAATAATAGATATTTAAGGCACTTACTTTATAAATAGCCCTTTGCGCTTTCAAAGTTCTTAGCTCACACAGAGACACACAGACACAGACACAGATACACACACACACACACACACACACACACACACACACACACACACACACACACACACACACCAATGTAAATTAATCATTTTCTTGCTTCACAGTTGCGCTGTGTGCATTGCAGACAAATCATTTTCCCGGCATTTACCCGTCAGCCTGCAGTGGAGAAATGTACTTGGCAAAGGACACTTTTTTCTTTCTTTCTTTCTTTCTTTCTTTCTTTCTTTCCTTTCTTTCTTTCTTTCTTCTTCTTTCTTCTTTCTTTCTTTCTTCTTTCTTCTCTTTCTTTCTTCTTTCTTTCTTTCTTTCTTTCTTTCTTTCTTTCTTTCTTTCTTCTTTCTTTCTTTCTCTTCCTTTTTCTTTCTTTCTTTCTTTCTTTCTTATCTTCCTTCTTTCTTTTCTTTCTTTCTTTCTTTCTTTCTTTCTTTCTTTCTTTCTTTCTTTCCTTTCTTCTTTCTTTCTTTTCTTTCTTTCTTTCTTTTTCTTTCTTTCTTTCTTTCTTTCTTTCTTTCTTTCTTTCTTTCTTTCTTCTTTCTTCTTTTCTTTCTTTCTTTCTTTCTTTCTTTCTTCTTTCTTTCTTTCTTCTTCTCTTTCTTTCTTTCTTTCCTTCTTTCTTTTTCTTTTCTTTTTCTTTCTTTCTTTCTTTCTTTTCTTTCTTTCTTTCTTTCTTCTTTCCTTTCTTTCTTCTTTCTTCTTTCTTTCTTTCTTTCTTTCTTTCTTCTTTCTTTCTTTTTCTTTCTTTCTTTCTCTTCTTCTTCTTTCTTTCTTTCTTCTTTCTTTCTTTCTTTCTTCTCTTTCTTTCTTTCTTCTTTCTTTCTTTCTTTCTTTCTTTCTTTCTTTCCTTTTCTTTCTTTCTTTTTCTTTCTTTCTTCTTCTCTTTCTTTCTTTCTTTCTTTCTTTCTTTCTTCTTTCTTTTTCTTTCTTCTTCTTTCTTTCTTTCTTTCTTTCTTCTTTCTTTCTTTCTTTCTTTCTTTCCTTCTTTCTTTTTCTTCTTTTCTTTCTTTCTTTTCTTTCTTTCTTTCTTTTTTCTTTCTTTCTTTTTCTTCTTTCTTCTTTCTTCTTCTTCTTTCTTCTTTCTCTTTCTTTCTTCTTCTTTTTCTTTCTTTCTTTCTTCTTTTCTTTTTTCTTTTCTTTCTTTCTTTCTTTCTTTCTTCTTTCTTTCTTCTTTCTTTCTTTCTTTTCTTTCTTTCTTTCTTCTTTTTCTTCTTTCTTTCTTTCTTCTTTCTTTTTCTTCTTCTTTTCTTTCTTTCTTCCTTTCTTTCTTTCTTTCTTTCTCTTTCTTTCTTCTTTTCTTTTCTTTCTCTTCTTCTTTCTTTCTTTCTTTCTTTCTTTTCTTCTTTCTTTTCTTTTTCTTTCTTTCTTCCTTTCTTCTTTCTTTTTCTTCTTTCTTTCTTTTTTCTTTCTTTCTTCTTTCTTTCTTCTTTCTCTTTTCTTTCTTTCTTTCTTCTTTCTTTCTTCTTTTCTTTTCTTCTTTTTTCTTCTTTCTTTCTTTCTTTCTTCTTTCTTTCTTTCTTTCTTTCTTTCTTCTTCTTTCTTTCTTTTCTTTCTTTCTTCTTTTCTTTCTTTCTTTCTTTCTTTCTTTTCTTTCTTTCTTTCTTTCTTTCTTCTTTCTTTCTTTCTTTCTTTCTTTCTTCTTCTTTTTTCTTTTCTTTCTTTCTTTCTCTTTCTTTCTTTCTTTCTTTTCTTTCTTTCTTCTTCTTCTTTCTTTCTTTCTTTCTTTTTTCTTTCTTTCTTTCTTTCTCTTCTTTTCTTTTTCTTTCTTTCTTTCTTTCTTTCTTTCTTTCTTTCTTTCTTTCTTTCTTTCCTTTCTTTCTTTCTTTCTTTCTTTCTTTCCTTTCTTCTTTCTTTCTTTCTTTCTTTCTTTCTTTTCTTTCTTCTTTCTTTCTTTCTTTTCTTTCTTTCTTTCTTTCTTTCTTTCTTTCTTTCTTCTTTCTTTCTTTCTTTTCTTTCTTTCTTTCTTTCTTCTTTTCTTCTTTTCTTTTTTCTTCTTCTTTCTTTCTTTCTTTCTTTCTTTCTTTCTTCTTTCTTTCTTTCTTTCTTTCTTTCTTCTTCCCTCCTGCTTCCCTCTCCTAATTTTTCATTTTTTTTTCTCTTCAGAATGGAGACGAGCTTATGGCATGGTCTGAGGATGTGAAATCCTATAAGGACGAATGTAAGTGATCACTCTAGAGTTCAAACGGACATTTCCAAACTGAAATTGATATGTTCAATATTGGTGTAAATGCCTGATACCTGCCTGGCTTTTCTTTCTTTCTTTTTTTTTTTTTTTTTTTTTTTTTCTCTTGTTTAAATTTCCATCTGCAGTCACCCAGTTTGAAACCTGTGTTGATATGTTTTCACGTGTGTTGCCTGGAGCTGCATCTGGTATGATTGGAATAGGTGGGAACAGGAAAGAAAGGGTGTAATGAATGGTTTGATGAAGGAGTGAAAGAAGGAACAGAGTAGTCAAAGACTTCCAGTTTTCAAAGGTGTAAATGTCAAGATAATCAAAAGCACCGCAGCGCGATGTAGGTAAAGGAGAGAAAGGAATGTGGGCAGAAAAGGAGAAAAAAAACCAACCAAACACACACACACACACACATGAATATGGAGATTCAAATTTTTTTTTTAAAGTGAAAAATTAAATTAGATTCATGTCTGTTTGGGGCAGTAATCAGATCTGTGAATAGAAAGACATTTATATAAAATGATATCAGCCCACAACAATGATGTGAACAGTTTTTAGAGAAACAGAGAACATTAACTATGAGAATGATAAGTCGGTTGAGGATGCTGGAGATTTCGATGAACCTTTCTTTCATGATGCAATCTGCAGAAATGAAGTGATTGATGACGAAGGAAATCTAAATTCAGGAGGGAGTGTGGGCCAACCTAATATTTTAAAATGAAATGCCGGAGGAACGTGCAAACGCAGCCGTCATTGATTTTGATTGTGCTTTTGTTTAACGCATTGTCTAAGGACGGAGTCTTCCCTGTGGCCTGAGCCAAATCCGCTGTTACTCCTGTTTAAAGGGACTTCTGCAAGGCTTAGCTCAGTAAATCGAAGCATTTTGTGGATGGCATTTTGTAAAAGAGCAGTGGATGGCAAGCCATACACGACTCTTTGGGATGATTATGATCTAGTCGTAGCATGCGTGCATGGTAGATGTGTACATTCAGATGCTTTTGACTGGTCACGTCCAGAGAAACAAGGATGTTGATTGAGCCTTTTGATGCTATTGTTTCCCGCCTCCCCCTGCCCCTCCCCCCCTCCCCTTCACCATCACTTTATTTCAGATTAATGAATTGGCAGTTGAGATAACAAACAAAGAAAAACATAGCATTCTTTCGGTTTAAATACTGACCCCTGTGGCGCGCTTACGCGGGAGCGCGCACGCGCGAGCGCGCACGCGTGTGTGTGTGTGTGTGTGTGTGTGTGTGTGTGTGTGTGTGTGTGTGTGTGTGTGTGTGTGTGTGCGCGCGCGCGCGCGCGTATGTGTGTATATGCGTGTGTGTGTGTGCGTAGGTGTATGCCCCCCCCCTCACCATCCCCTATTAGTGGAGTATTCTTTAATGATATACATGTTTATAATTTGTTGTAAGATGTGAATTGTGATGATGGCACCACAAACAAACTTTCCTTGTATTCTATGAGGACAAAACATAGCGAGTGTATCGTGTGTATTCCAGGGGCCCTTAATCTTGGGTCATGATGCTCTCAGGTGATGTCATACTGCTGTACAGCGCTGCAGTCAATCTTCAGAATCACGATGCTCTCAGGTGATGTCATACTGCTGTACAGCGCTGCAGTCAATCTTCAGAATCACGATGCTCTCAGGTGATGTCATACTGCTGTACAGCGCTGCAGTCAATCTTCAGAATCACGATGCTCTCAGGTGATGTCATACTGCTGTACAGCACTGCAGTCAACCTTCAGAATCAATTAAAGTTTGGAACAAGAGGCAGGTGTGTGTGTGTGTGTGTGTGTGTGTGTGTGTGTGTGTGTGTGTGTGTGTGTGTGTGTGTGTGTGTGCGTGCGTGCGTGCGTGCGTGCGCGCGCACGTGTGTGTGTGTGTGTGTGTGTGTGGCGTGCGTGCGTGCGTGCGTGCGTGCGTGCGTGTGTGTGTGTGTGTGTGTGTGTGTGCTAAATTTTATGATCAGCCTTTTCTTAGCCAGTACAAGCATAAGCGTGATAAAACTTGGCAGAGTGATGAATATTGCTACGTCCTGTCCAAATCATCCCATGCATAAAGATGTCTCCGAGTCCTAAAGGCTGTAACTCTGGAATAAACATTTTCAGCAATGAAATCAATATCACTAGATCGCCATTTTTGTTTCTTTTAGAAATGTAAATTACTTACTATTCCTGTCTTACACACATGTTGACTGATATTGTATACAAAAACACTGTAACAAATGTCAAGCTACATTTTGTCAAGATCAGACCATTTAATGCCATACCTCCGCGCCGAGGTGGAGATATAAATGAAAGTCTTTTGAAATGTAGAGCTAAACATAGACCTCGTATACATTCTAAAGTGTCAGGCATGTTACGTCTAAATATCAAATCATGCGTATAATGTATCTTTCGAGTACATAGACAACCTGTTGAAAAAAAAAAGAGTTGGGACCAAAATATCCGAGAGAATTAGGTCTCTGGAATTGACTTTTCACCTACACAGGGTTATGTCACTGGGAGACGCAGCAGCAGTAGTCACTAACTTTTCACCTACACAGGTGCATGTATGATCGTTATGTCACTGGGAGACGCAGCAGCAGTAGTCACTAACTTTACACCTACACAGGTGCATGTATGATCGTTATGTCACTGGGAGACGCAGCAGCAGTAGTCACTAACTTTTCACCTACACAGGTGCATGTATGATCGTTATGTCACTGGGAGACGCAGCAGCAGTAGTCACTAACTTTTCACCTACACAGGTGCATGTATGATCGTTATGTCACTGGGAGACGCAGCAGCAGTAGTCACTAACTTTTCACCTACACAGGTGCATGTATGATCGTTATGTCACTGGGAGACGCAGCAACAGCAGTAATCATTGACTTTTCACCTACACAGGCGCATGTATACTAGTCACAACAAGTTAATGGCCATCTCACAACAGCACCACCAAAGACAGAAAAGGCACAGACGAGGCAATTTGAAACATACAATTGTTAATTTCATCATTAACCAACGATTTCATAGAGGTTGCCATTAAATTCATACAAAAACAGAGCAACAGTACAAGTTCAAATCACCACACCCCTCTTTTCAAAAGTCAGATATTGGGTAAGCACATTTAAAAAAAAAAAAAGTCAGTATCGGTTTGTGACCCCCGTTAGCCGCCAGACAATGAGGTTAGCGACAGAAATGAGTGAAGGAGGGTGAGTGAAGAAGGGTGAGTGAAGGAGGGTGAGTGAAGGAGGGTGAGTGAAGGAGGATGAGTGAAGGAGGGTGAGTGAAGGAGAATGAGTGAAGGAGGATGTGTGAAGGAGGATGACTGAAGGAGGGTGAGTGAAGGAGGGTGACTGAAGGAGGATGAGTGAAGGAGGATGAGTGAAGGAGGATGAGTGAAGGAGGGTGAGTGAAGAGGGTGAGTGAAGGAGGATAAAGTGAAGGAGAATGAGTGAAGGAGGGTGAGTGAGGAGGTAGGTGAAGGAGGGTGAGTAAA
>CM031596.1:76482270-76484770 GCA_018398815.1 Conus ventricosus | reverse complement strand
GAAAAAGATGTTCTAAATGTAACAATTTAGACAGATTACAAAGCATTTAAAAAAAAAAAAAACTGAAAATATTACACAAACGAGCCAACTGGGCTTAACATCAACGAATTTACAAATGTAAAAAAGGCATGAAGATTCTGGAAAATGCACAGGGAATCTTTTTGTCGGAAGTTGGAGAGAGATGAGTTAAAATAGGAACAATTACAAAGAAAATGCAGAGTATTGAAACTGTCGACTGCTCCACAAGCGCATTGTAAATTTGTGTGAAATTTTGTACGAAGAGCGTTAACTTTAAGCCTGTAAAAGAGAGATTCCAGTTTCCGAAATTTGTGTACATGCACATACGTCTTTGTATACAGTTTACGAATTTGAATGGACGCGTTAGATGGACGAGTAAAGTTTTGAATTCTTGAACAGCAACTCAGTGGAGAATCTTGTGCATGTATTTTAAAGAGTACTGAATCTTTGTACAGGTTATGAAAAGACTCAAAAGTCTCTTTTTAAGAGTCCATAGGCTTCGTGAAGACTCAAAGGTATTTTGATATGGACAGAATTTTCAGAGTTTTTGGATCCCATACGGGCAGTTCTGTCTGCCCATTCATTTCCTACAATCCCACAGTGTGACGGAATCCAGCAAAAGTCCACTGTTATCCCTCTAGATGTAAGGAAATGGATCAGAATTTTTAGTTCGGTGATTATCTCGGCGCGATTGGTAGCAGCAATAGATTCCATTGCTTGAAGAACAGATTTGGAATCAACACAAAAAAGTATTCTGGAAAAATCACGTGGAATGTCAGTAATATAATGCAGAGCCATTCGAATTGCTATCAATTCAGCCGTAAAAACAGAAAACCCCTTTCCAAGATGAAAAGATTTATCTGCTTTCAAAGCAGGAATAACAAAGCCGGAACCAGCATTGCCATTTAATAGGGATCCGTCTGTATAAACTTTTAAGTGATTAGGATAACTGTCGTCAATATGTGACTTGGCCATAGCACCTAAGACGTTATTATTAACATTCTTTTGCAAATCAGTGTATTTATAATCAAACCTTGCCGGGATGAGTTCCCAATTAGAATGGGACTCACGGGATAACGTGGGGCAATGGTTTTCTGATCAATTTTGGCAGATTTCAACAGGTTTGATGAGTACGTAAGGATGGTTTTATTTGATCGTATTGTTTTTGCGCGCTTTGGAAAATCTAAATCAGATCGCATATCAAGTTCATCCACATTTGAATTATGAACAGTAGAACATCTTAGAATGTATTTAGCACAAGCTAATTTTCGATAAGCATCCAGGGGCAAAACGCCAGCTTCATGATATGTCCCTATAATGGAAGCGTAAAGGGGAACTCCTAGGGCTATTCTGTATGCCTTGCAATCTGTGCTTTGTAGCTTTTTTAGAAGATACTTAGGAGCTGAAAAATATACTTCCTGTGCATATGAAATCCTTGTCCTGACCAGAGAATTTGATAAATGAATTAAAGTGCACGTATCCTGTCCCCAACTCTGGTAACTCACAACTTTAAGAAGATTAAGAGCTTTCCTTGCTTGAGTTATGATATACTCAATATGTGTGTTCCATGATAATTTTGAAGTAAGATGTACACCTAAAAACTTTATGCAAGATGTGTAGGTAAGCACTGTGTCATCCATCTTAAAAGTAGGGAGATCATGAGAATTTCCACCAGCATCAAAAAGCATCATATGAGATTTCTCAGCAGACAGACATAACCCATTCTCAAACATAAATCTGGCGATACTGTCTAAGTCTCTTTGATATAATTTTTTCATGTATGTAATTGACCTTAAAGGTGTGTTCTTTTTTAAAGTAACATTCATCCATAAACATATGTCATCAGCATATTGAACTAAACTGGAATTTTTAGAAATACTTTTTGTGAGATCGTGCGTTAGGATATTAAAAAGCAAGGGGGCAATTACAGAACCTGAGGGATGCCCATCTCCACAAATCTCTTGCTAGAATATGTATTTCCTATTTTGTGTGTGTGTGTGTGTGTGTGTGTGTGTGTGTGTGTGTGTGTGTGTTCGTTCTTTAATTTTACGTCTGTTACCCTTAAGTGATATTAGACGGGGAAAGGGGGGGGGGGGGGGGGGGGGGGGGGGGAGAAATAGGAGAAATAAAGGTATGAAAGAAGAGATTGTTCATGCATGCATTGATATTGTTTAGAGAGTGTGTGGTAGTAAAGATTATGTGTTTTTCCTACATACCTACACCTACAATTCTATATAATGATCAAGCTTTAAATGGGATAATGAATTGTTGAAAATGACAGAATTAGTAGAAAGGAAGTGAGGTTTACCATCTATATCAAACGTAACTTAACAATTAACAGAAGATTAGTATAACAACAATTGAATCCAACAATAAATTATTCAAATTCAAAGGAAAAGACCAATGGGACTAAGGTGTAAAACTTCTGAAAAACATTTAAGAAGATGGAAAGTCATTTAACACTTCCTGAACAGTTAATGGT
>CM031596.1:76464770-76477270 GCA_018398815.1 Conus ventricosus | reverse complement strand
ACAATCGTGACAGATCCACTGTAACTTTCTGTATCCAGCTGTGACCTAGTACTGCATTAGCCATGGATAACCACAATCGTGACAGATCCACTGTAACTTTCTGTATCCAGCTGTGACCTAGTACTGCATTAGCCATGGATAACCACAATCGTGACAGATCCACTGTAATTTTCTGTTTCCAGCTGTAACCAAGTGCTGCATTAGCCATGGATAACCACAATCGTGACAGATCCACTGTAACTTTCTGTATCCAGCTGTGACCTAGTACTGCATTAGCCATGGATAACCACAATCGTGACAGATCCACTGTAACTTTCTGTATCCAGCTGTGACCTAGTACTGCATTAGCCATGGATAACCACAATCGTGACAGATCCACTGTAATTTTCTGTTTCCAGCTGTAACCAAGTGCTGCATTAGCCATGGATAACCACAATCGTGACAGATCCACTGTAACGTTCTGTATCCAGCTGTAACCAAGTGCTGCATTAGCCATGGATAACCACAATCGTGACAGATCCACTGTAATTTTCTGTTTCCAGCTGTGACCAAGTGCTGCATTAGCCATGGATAACCACAATCGTGACAGATCCACTGTAACTTTCTTTGAGTTCTGTAATAACCTGGGAGGAAATGTGAGGATTTTTTTTCCGAATCCAACTGTGCAGTGTCCTATCCAGCCTTTCTCTTTTCAAATAGTGGTTCAAGAATGAACAAGTACTCCTTCATACAAAATACGAAAGGACTTATTCGAGTAAATGTCGTGGATGGCTGTTTAATATTGTCGCTTTTCAAAGTAGTACCATCTACATCTTCTGGCATATCGCCCCTGAAAAGACCAGTTATGTGAAAGTTTACATTATTAGAAGCCTTTGTGACATGATCAGGTTCAATCACTTTGTTTCTAGAGTCAGGGATAGAAAAACCGAGAGCTCTGTATTTATCTGAAACGAAATGATGAAGATTGGCTAGGAAGCAGGTCAAAACGTGCTAGCCAGTTTGTCTTAAAAATCAGTTTAGTTTTTCTTGAAATTTGTGGCCGGTCTCTTTCGTGCAACAAATCTAATCAACTTCTTTCAAAGCACAAGGAAAAGCCTTAGCTATTAGGATTATATATTCAACGACACTTGAAAAGGTGCAAATTACTGACAATGTGTTTTTGCTTGTTTTTATTTTCTTCAGACCATTTAATTTAAATTGCTAGCGACTGTGCCTGAATACTGTTAGATTTTGGAAATTAGGAAGAGAAATATTTTAAATTGGATATGTTGATTGCCTTGATTTTCATGATATCATCGTATGGGAAGCAAAGATCTTCATTTCTTACGACGGTCAAGGAAACAAAGTGGCGAAAAGCAACAACGAATAAATGTTATGCTGTGTATTTTGTTAGAATAACGCAACCGATCAATTGTCAACTGTCCTTTCATGACCGTTGCAACGGTGATTTGTGGACTACACCAATGCCCCGGGCTTCCAATTCTTTCGCAAACAACAACAATATAATAATAATGATGAAAACAAGAGACTCCACTGTCTCTCCATGGACGGTAAATAAGTGCTGATTATTTCTTTTTAAAGCCTGCATTCATATGTTTCAGACAAAATGTTGAATGAGACATATCCATGCAAGTTTGTAATTTAGTTTCAGTTTCTAAAACGTTGAATAACTGTGTCACATTTTGGGGTGGGCTTTTGGGAACGATGTATGTTCTTTAAGGACATTCGCAATGAAAATAACACCTTTGTTGCTTAGAAACAGAAATCCAACCTGGAATGGAAAGCGTGCACAAACAAGAAAACGACACACTTGGCTGGTACACTTATCTCAGTCAAGTTATGTACTGCGATGTCAGTTTTAAACTATCGAAAACCCTCGCTGAACGACAGAGACGACGGCCCGTTATGTGGTTTGACCATCCACCCCCTCTCCCCCCTTCCCCTCTCCCCTCTTTGGCATGAGTTCCGTTAGTCAGACCGTTTCTTGTACATGACAAAATCACCCAGCCTGGAGCCTGCGAGGAGTGACGGATTGGCAGCAGTGAAAACAGACCTCTATGTAGCCCCAAGAGATTGCCTGGATGTTACATCTCTTTCTGCTGCTACACATCAATGGGCTTCTTATTGTTAGCGTGGATATTACATCCCTGTCTGCTATAAATCAATGATGTTGTTTTAGCGTTATTCCGCTCAACTCTTCCCGGGGGATATGGGCCGTGAGGGTGGGTGGGATGGAATGGGGTTCGGGGAAAGGTGTCGGGGAATGGTTGGAGTCTGCGGGGAGGGAGGTGGGTGGGTGGGGGTCATCCGGTACGGACACCCCCACAGTTCAAATGTCAGGCTGCTGACACGTGGTAGGAGAGGCTGCATACATGGCCACCAGTTGGATTGCCTCACCGTGTAAACAACACTAGTCATTCCACAAAGGACTGTTCACCCTTACCTCGGAGGGAAAAAATGTTGCGTCAGGAGATCCAACAGCTAAAAAAGCCCTCTGTCTAGTATCAATCGCGAAGGAAATTAAAAAGAATTCAGCGAACTGAGCAGCCCGAGAAACATGCATTGATAGACGCAAAATAAAAGAATCAGAAAAGATAATTAGTTTAAACAACTGAATGCCTAATTCATCTCTATTCCATAATGTTTCTTATTTCTATCATTTTGAATTCAAATAACAGCTTGAAACAAGACAAATAAGTAGAACATAGATTTTTTTCTGCATGTTGACAACACTCTCAGACTACAGCCAGAGCGGTATAGACCACAGACGTCAGCCAGAGCGGTATAGACCACAGACTACAGCCAGAGCGGTATAGACCACAGACTACAGCCAGAGCGGTATAGACCACACACTACAACCAGAGCGGTATAGACCACAGACTACAGCCAGAGCGGTATAGACCACAGACTACAGCCAGAGCGGTATAGACCACAGACTACAGCCAGAGCGGTATAGACCACAGACTACAGCCAGAGCGGTATAGACCACACACTACAACCAGAGCGGTATAGACCACAGACTACAGCCAGAGCGGTATAGACCACAGACTACAGCCAGAGCAGTATAGACCACAGACTACAGCCAGAGCGGTGTAGACCACGTGTACACTTGCTGCATTATTGTATACATTGTACAACACAACGTGACGCACAGAGATAGAAACAAGAACGATTTCCCTCCGTCCCCCCAACCCATATAAAACAGCACATTACTATGTCGATGAAGTTCAGGATATAGAAAAGAAAATGGCAAAATGAAATTTAAAGCAACAAAAAGGTAAATTGCACACACACACACACACACACACATACACACACACACACACACACGCGCGCGCGCGCGCGCACACACACACACACACAAACGCACGCACGCACGCACGCACGCACGCACGCACGCACGCACGCACGCACGCACGCACGCACGCACGCACGCACGCACGCACGCACACACACACACACACACACACCACACACACACACACATGCATTTAGTATAGATGATGATAATACGACTCTGGAATTGTTGTGTCAGCCTATCAGCTGGATTTCACATTTGCGAAAAATTTCTATGAGTCTTTTTTTCAAATGCTTCTGGTTCTGGTGGAGTCGAAAGTTTTAGCAGATATTAGACACTAAACACCAGGCTGAATAGAGGACTTCGAACAGAGGAGACTTCTGTAGTGACCTATACGAAAGTTAAGTGCCACTGCAGTATTCCCCGTTGAACAGTGCCTAGTAAGAGGACAACATCCCACTCTTCTTATACTACCAACATTTTTTATTAACTTATTTGTTGATTCATCACACAGACAGATGTAGCCTACACACAAGAATGCATTCTTTGTTGGTGTTTCATTTTCAGTGCCCCATAGAGGCATTACGTGCACGCCGGCCATCCCAAACACAGCTACATTCGGATTCGTCCTCTCCCATTCCAAATGTTGGCAGACCACAAGGAGCAGTTAGTATCAGGTCGTATAGCAGTGTACCAGAGATGACAGGGAGAGTCATTTCGGTGGCGTTCAGTGGTTCCACGTAGGCATGGCACTACCCACTAGGCTGATGACAATGCTTCGTTTGTCAAGTAACACACGTGAGTGAGCCTACCCAGCAAGACAGCGCCACTAATCATCCATCCAAGACTGCCCATGAACTTGCGGATAGACGACCTTGACAAAGACACGTCTTGGGTATAGACTGGATAGGAAATCGACACCGGGATCACGGTAACATCAGGACTTGAATGGCCACATGAATTTACTGTTTTAAAGGCAATCAATGTGGAAAAAGAAAATGGGGATCACGCTTTGCAGGTCATTCAGGGCTGAGACTGCAGGACAGCGCAGTAGTCCACGTTTTCTTTCATGGCACATCCGGGTGCCACCCAGGCCCAAGAGATACAGACACCCACTGCGTTGGTCAGAAATTCGAGCAACACTCTAAAAACTTCCATTTTGGGACGAAACTCAACTGTGTGGTTCCAGTCTCTCCACTTGATCCAACAAACACCGAACTCTGTGAAAGAAGCATGTGGGGCAGAAAAATCCCACCAATAAACGCTTCTAAGGGGCCTCGAAACTATGACCTCTCAACCAAAAGCCTACAACACAAACCATGGAAGCAGATTATGGGAGAGGAGGGAAGAACCTGCCCAGAAGATTGTACGATCCTGTTTATTTCTGTCTGCATTTGATTCTGAATTTATTACGTGCTTATTAACCATCATATACAATGACATAACCTGTAAAGAAGTGTGCAGAAATGTTCTGGTAAAGGCTGTTTTCATCAATGTAAGTTAGATTCACAGTAATATAAAGGGCTGAATACAGATTTCAAACATTCACAAAATGTGAATTTGGTTGGTGGCAGTTGTCAACATGATAAATGGATTTCCGTGAGTAGAGTTTCAACATCATCGGCAGGCATACTTCAGGCCAGGCAAATTTTTCATTGGCACAAAATTGGGTAAAAAATATCTAACAAGCATGTTCATAAACAAAACAGTTTCTCTTTTTTTTTATTCATTCATTGGTTATTATCTGTGCACAGGTTACCTGATAGTGCTTGGTATTGCAAAGCCAGTCACAACACCTTTGAAGGCACACCTAGTTTCTGACCAACAACAGGCATTGCGAATTCTACGGGCGCAGTTTACAGCTAAACGACTGGAAAAGTGAGTAGAAACCTCTGCCATACAATCGTAAAATTACAAACAGATCTTGGCATTGTAGTTTGTCCCCTTCAACCAGACAAGTCACTGCAAGACAGAGACATGAATTATCCCAGTTTCTATGACATTTTAGGAATGGACACTACAGAAGACTGAGTAGCGGCAGCGGAACTAATGGCAACAACAGAGACAACAATAACAACAACGACGGCAGAAATGACAGCAACAACATCAACAACAATAGCTGAAGAAACACCAGTAGTTGTTAGTGCAGCAATAATAACAACAACAGTAACAATGTCCACGAACATATAACGAGTTCCGTGCTGAAATCAGTATATGATAGAGACTTCTACAAAGATCTTCTGTCTACACTCTCCAGAGATAGTTTTCATAACTGTTCTTGTATCAGTGTTAATCAACACTCATGCATAATGGGTCATTACTAACCATTCCCTGTCACCAGCATAAAAAGAACTGGGACAAGCAGGACGTATTGATTAGAAAGATAACATGTTTCAGGACTCGCGAAGACCAACCCACGCGTCTTGCAAGCGGCGCCACTTGTTCAGTTTTCACCGTCACCTTTGCGTTGTATTGCCATTTCCCCCAGTACAGCACAGAGCAGAGGCGAGGTGCGCGTGATCAGCACGGCGTTTCCTTAACAACAGCTGTGGCTGACATTTGGAGGGAGCTGATGGACTAATCAGCCGGCAGTCTTATCACATCGGCTGTGCTGCTGGCTTGGGTTTCTTCTGCTTGTTTGTTTGGTTTCCTGTTAGGCTTTTTACATTCCCAGTTGTAGATTTGTTAGCAGGGTCTTTGTACGTGTGTGTGTGTGTGTGTGTGTGTGTGTGTGTGTGAGTGTGTGTGTGTGCGTGTGTGTGTGTTTTGTGTATGTGAGTTTGTGTGTTGTGTGTGTGTGTGTAGGAGAGAGAGAGAGAGAGAGAGAGAGAGAGAGAGAGAGAGAGTGTGTGTGTGTGTGTGTGTGTGTGTGTGTGTGTGTGTGTGTGCTCTGTGTGTGCATGTATGACTGTCTGTCTGAGTGTGTGCATGCAAATTGCACATCTGTGTATCCATGTGTACATGCATTTAATATATATATATATATATATATATATATATATATATATATATATATATAACAAACTAATAAATTCCAAGGATAAGTACCGAGCACCGTTCCAGCAACTTACAGAGCAGCTTGGTGTTGCAATGACTGCAAGAAATATTGAATTATAAACAAAGCTTGCTCTTATGTCTTAGATTGAAGAAATAGGGGAGATACGCATTCATACCTGCAGTGGCAGATGATTCTGCCTAACTAACAGTATGTGCTTGAGTGGGTGGATGGGAAAAAATATAAAATAAATGCTTCTCAAAATGAGCCTTCAGCAAGCTTATATTCTCCAAGGGGAGAGACATCCTCCAATAGGGAGGGAAACTCACTAACATATAACTCCTGGTCATATACCGATATTTCGAAACTTGGTGGTTTCTCCTCAGTGACCGCGGAAAGTGGTAATTTGACTCCTCTGCCTTTTCAGTTTTAAGAAGAATGCAATCCCAGAAAAGGCTGGTGTGCAATACCGTAGTATGTTTGTTGAGTTTTCAAAAAACCAACCAAAGGTGCCATCTAAGAAGCAAAAGAAAATCATAAAAGAGCAAAACAAGCTACATTTTCTTGTGAAAAGTAGAAAATATAAAAAGATATCCTCTAAGACACAAGTGCTGAGGGCCAGTTCTTGGAATGAATCCGCAAGGGACTAAAATACAACAAACTAATAAATTCCAAGGATAAGTACCGAGCACCGTTCCAGCAACTTACAGAGCAGCTTGGTGTTGCAATGACTGCAAGAAATATTGAATTATAAACAAAGCTTGCTCTTATGTCTTAGATTGAAGAAATAGGGGGAGATACGCATTCATACCTGCAGTGGCAGATGATTCTGCCTAACTAACAGTATGTGCTTGAGTGGGTGGATGGGGAAAAAATATAAAATAAATGCTTCTCAAAATGAGCCTTCAGCAAGCTTATATTCTCCAAGGGGGAGAGACATCCTCCAATAGGGAGGGAAACTCACTAACATATAACTCCTGGTCATATACCGATATTTCGAAACTTGGTGGTTTCTCCTCAGTGACCGCGGAAAGTGGTAATTTGACTCCTCTGCCTTTTCAGTTTTAAGAAGAATGCAATCCCAGAAAAGGCTGGTGTGCAATACCGTAGTATGTTTGTTGAGTTTTCAAAAAACCAACCAAAGGTGCCATCTAAGAAGCAAAAGAAAATCATAAAAGAGCAAAACAAGCTACATTTTCTTGTGAAAAGTAGAAAATATAAAAAGATATCCTCTAAGACACAAGTGCTGAGGGCCAGTTCTTGGAATGAATCCGCAAGGGACTAAAATACAACAAACTAATAAATTCCAAGGATAAGTACCGAGCACCGTTCCAGCAACTTACAGAGCAGCTTGGTGTTGCAATGACTGCAAGAAATATTGAATTATAAACAAAGCTTGCTCTTATGTCTTAGATTGAAGAAATATATATATATATATATATATTATATATATATATATATATGTATGTGAGTGTGTGTGTGTGTGTGTGTGTGTGTGTGTATGTATGCGCGCGCTGGCGCGCACGTGTGTGTGCTTATGCACAGAGAGGCTTTATTTATTATGAAAATAGTCTTGACACCGAAGATAGGTAAATATAAAAACAAGTCTCGCAAACGTGCATGGCGAAGGGCGTGCACATGAGCACTCAGAGAGAGAGAGAGAGAGAGAGAGAGAGAGAGAGAGAGAGAGAGAGAGAGAGAGAGAGAGAGAAGAGAGAGAGAGAGAGAGAGAGAGAGAGAGCGGAGAGAGAGAGAGAGAGGGAGAGAGAGAGAGAGTGTGTGTGTGTGTGTGAGAGAGAGAGAGAGAGAGAGAGAGAGAGAGACAGAGAGAGACAGAGAGAGAGAGAGAGAGAGAGAGAGAGAGAGAGAGAGAGAGAGAGAGAGAGAGAGAGAGAAAGAACAAAACGATTTCATGGTTCAGACTGATTTACAACCATTCAGACCAAGGGTACATTTTGAGAACACATCATACAATTTTTATATTTGTTGAGAGCATACACACAAAAGCATAATCGCAAAAACGCATCCATATACACAGAAAACACGTACGAACTCCCACGTACATGTCCCTTTTTCTTCCCCACTCCTCCGCTCCGCCTGTCCCATTCATACCCCATCTTGGATTCTCCCTTTATACCTCCATTTCTCAGTTCCCCTTCCACCCCCCCAAAAAAAAAAACATACAGCATGCATCAGCCATGGTCATTTTGAACACCTTTTGATTCATCATTATCAGTAGTTATTCAATTTCTTCCTTTTTCATTTTCCTTGTTTGCATTGTGAAAGCATAAATCTCAACAGTTCTCTTCAGGCATTTTTCATTGTGAAAATCTCAACAGTTCTCTTCAGGCATTTTTCATTGTGAAAATCTCAACAGTTCTCTTCAGGCATTTTTCATTGTGAAAATCTCAACAGTTCCCTTCAGGCATTTTTCATTGTGAAAATCTCAACAGTTCTCTTCAGGCATTTTTCATTGTGAAAATCTCAACAGTTCTCTTCAGGCATTTTTCATTGTGAAAATCTCAACAGTTCTCTTCAGGCATTTTTCATTGTGAAAATCTCAACAGTTCTCTTCAGGCATTTTTCATTGTGAAAATCTCAACAGTTCTCTTCAGGCATTTTTCATTGTGAAAATCTCAACAGTTCTCTTCAGGCATTTTTCATTGTGAAAATCTCAACAGTTCTCTTCAGGCATTTTTCATTGTGAAAATCTCAACAGTTCTCTTCAGGCATTTTTCATTGTGAAAATCTCAACAGTTCTCTTCAGGCATTTTTCATTGTGAAAATCTCAACAGTTCTCTTCAGGCATTTTTCATTGTGAAAATCTCAACAGTTCTCTTCAGGCATTTTTCATTGTGAAAATCTCAACAGTTCTCTTCAGGCATTTTTCATTGTGAAAATCTCAACAGTTCTCTTCAGGCATTTTTCATTGTGAAAATCTCAACAGTTCTCTTCAGGCATTTTCATTGTGAAAATCTCAACAGTTCTCTTCAGGCATTTTTCATTGTGAAAATCTCAACAGTTCTCTTCAGGCATTTTTCATTGTGAAAATCTCAACAGTTCTCTTCAGGCATTTTTCATTGTGAAAATCTCAACAGTTCTCTTCAGGCATTTTTCATTGTGAAAATCTCAACAGTTCTCTTCAGGCATTTTTCATTGTGAAAATCTCAACAGTTCTCTTCAGGCATTTTTCATTGTGAAAATCTCAACAGTTCTCTTCAGGCATTTTTCATTGTGAAAATCTCAACAGTTCTCTTCAGGCATTTTTCATTGTGAAAATCTCAACAGTTCTCTTCAGGCATTTTTCATTGTGAAAATCTCAACAGTTCTCTTCAGGCATTTTTCATTGTGAAAATCTCAACAGTTCTCTTCAGGCATTTTTCATTGTGAAAATCTCAACAGTTCTCTTCAGGCATTTTTCATTGTGAAAATCTCAACAGTTCTCTTCAGGCATTTTTCATTGTGAAAATCTCAACAGTTCTCTTCAGGCATTTTTCATTGTGAAAATCTCAACAGTTCTCTTCAGGCATTTTTCATTGTGAAAATCTCAACAGTTCTCTTCAGGCATTTTTCATTGTGAAAATCTCAACAGTTCTCTTCAGGCATTTTTCATTGTGAAAATCTCAACAGGTCTCTTCAGGCATTTTTCATTGTGAAAATCTCAACAGTTCTCTTCAGGCATTTTTCATTGTGAAAATCTCAACAGTTCTCTTCAGGCATTTTTCATTGTGAAAATCTCAACAGTTCTCTTCAGGCATTTTTCATTGTGAAAATCTCAACAGTTCTCTTCAGGCATTTTCATTGTGAAAATCTCAACAGTTCTCTTCAGGCATTTTTCATTGTGAAAATCTCAACAGTTCTCTTCAGGCATTTTTCATTGTGAAAATCTCAACAGTTCTCTTCAGGCATTTTTCATTGTGAAAATCTCAACAGTTCTCTTCAGGCATTTTTCATTGTGAAAATCTCAACAGTTCTCTTCAGGCATTTTTCATTGTGAAAATCTCAACAGTTCTCTTCAGGCATTTTTCATTGTGAAAATCTCAACAGTTCTCTTCAGGCATTTTTCATTGTGAAAATCTCAACAGTTCTCTTCAGGCATTTTTCATTGTGAAAATCTCAACAGTTCTCTTCAGGCATTTTTCATTGTGAAAATCTCAACAGTTCTCTTCAGGCATTTTTCATTGTGAAAATCTCAACAGTTCTCTTCAGGCATTTTTCATTGTGATTTGAAATTAGGTTTGTCCCACTGTTTTGATTGGGAACATTTGGGTCATCAATTGCAACTGTTCTTCGACAAATTTCTTATAAGCAGTAGAACAAAATAGAAAGTGAACATCATCTGCTGATCCATTTCTATGTCAGAGAAATGTCGCCTTCCTCATTTTCACGTTAGTTAAGAACTATCTTCTGCAGTGTTTTGAACCACATACTCTCAGACAAAAGTTTGCGAGGGCATTTTTTTTTTGCCCTGTATTTGTAATACATCATAAATGGTTTATCTGTTCGGAATGCAGCTTTGAATGAGTAATAACAGTTATCATTATACCATCTACGGACAAACAAACACACACACACACACACACACACACACACACACACACACACACACACACACACACACACACACACACACACAGAGAGAGAGAGAGTGGGGGGGGGGAGAAAGACAATGAGAGAGACAGTGACAGGGAGACAGAGACGGAGAGAGACAGAGACAGAAAGAGAGTGTGTATGTATAATAGTAAATGCAGGCTATTGTGAAGTCAAAGAAAAATTTCAATTCAAAATGGCACATCGTTAACACGGCATAAGCCCTCCATAAAAAAAAATGAAATGCTGTGAGGAGGGGTAAATGAACAAAGTAGAATAAGGAAAAGTAGAATAAAACATTAATGACATACCAAGAAAACAGAATGAAGTTATCGACAGTACATACATCAGCCATAGGATTCTATTCTCACACACTTGTGATTTGATCACACACATGAGCATGCATACAAATGTATATATTCATGTATGTGCGTTTGTAGCAGAGTATTGCATGGGAGCTTAAGAGTTACTTGTGACTTCGTTGCAGTGAATACAGTAAGACCTCGTGGCAAAAGCCTGGCCGTGTCTGGAGTGGTACTGTCATCACCTGTTAGCAGAACAGCAACCAGCGAGGCTACGGGATTCACACGGCAGTTGCTTGACGGTGGGCTCTGCAGTCATGAATCATGGGCTGGTACACCCATGGAAACACTCCTGTGGAGGTTCTGTCGTGTCACATCTAGAGGCCATTACACAATAGCATCTGCCAGGGAGCAATCATGTCCATTCACGTGTTAAGGGAACGTCCTGTGGTTGCCTGCACCCTATGTGAACACAGCGCAGGCTTCCAAGGGTGGTGCAGGATTGCTCCCAGCTGGTTTGTTCCGCAGTTGAAGACAGTACTTCTCTGGGTCCTACCCACACCTTTCTTCTATCTTTTTTTTCATTTTTTTTTCAAGTGACTTCGTTGCAGTGAATATAGTTCAGGTTGTCAACAGTCCTGTGACGGCTCTTACTTCTTCAGTAGGGCGCAAAACATTTCAGAAACAGCTGGAAAGAGACATGAGCATGTTAGCCATTTTTTAGATACTTTTCAGATGTTTCATAACAAGTGGGTTTTTAAAATATTCTTTCCAAAGTTGTTGGTGAGCAGTTTCATACGTATTTCACCAGAGCACAGAACTTAATTATTAAAGATTTGTTCCTTGGTCAAAGGGGCCCCACATCCAAATGGTGAGAGTTTTTGCCAGTGGAGGATCGTGAGTCGAACAACTCTTGGGGTAGGATTTGTTTTGGGCTAGAAAACCCTCTCTGTTCACCCAGCAGCGGGTTCTTCATTCAGTTCAGGGAAGGTTAAAGGCAGCGGAATGGAAGAGACGTGCTCCGCTGTCCATCTTGCCGTGCCCTAGGCATAGTGAATCTCTGACAGTTCACTGTCCCTAAGGCTCTGACAGTTCACTGTCCCTAAGGCTCTGACAGTTCACTGTCCCTAAGGCTCTGACAGTTCACTGTCCCTAAGGCTCTGACAGTTCACTGTCCCTAAGGCTCTGACAGTTCACTGTCCCTAAGGCTCTGACAGTTCACTGTCCCTAAGGCTCTGACAGTTCACTGTCCCTAAGGCTCAAGATCATGGGAAACGTTTTTCTCAGTCTAGAAGCAAAGCCGCGATGCACCATG
>CM031596.1:76449770-76459770 GCA_018398815.1 Conus ventricosus | reverse complement strand
GCTCAGTTTTTCACCTTCACCTTTGCCCTTGCCGTTTCCCCCCAGTACAGCTCCGAACAGAGACGAGTTGCACGTGAGGAGCATGGCTTTTCTTGACAACAGCTGTTGCTGACTTTTGGAGGGAGCTGATGGACTAATCAGCCTGCAGTCTTATCACATCAGCTATGTTGCTGGCTTCTGCTTTTCTTCTTATCCCCCTTTTTTTTTTAACCCTCACCTCCCCCTTACTTTTCCCTTCTTTCCGTCCTTCCTTCTTTCTTTCTTTTTCAGCATGTACCAGGTGTTCGGGTTATCGTGGTTGAAAATGCACACGCCGGGCGTTTGAAGTGTTGCTCATGAAGACTTTTCGTGAGTTCATTCTGCTTGTGAGTGATACATGGCAGTGAACGGAGTGTTTTGTTGCTTTGGATCTGCCGATAAGCTCTCGTGAATTACAACCTTTCTCTTGGCTTTTGAAGAGTTGGCATGCTGATGTGTAGGCGCACGGCAAGATAGATGAGGGGGCAGGATAATCGTCGGTCTATATGTAAAAACAAGTGGACCTTGTGTTTGTCACAACATCCTATACACAGATGTACACACATCTGCAAAGAAGCGCACGCGCACGTAGGCACGCAGGCGCGCGCGCACACACACACACACACACACACACACACACACACACACACACACACACATGCGTGGTCGTGCGTTCATAAGCGTGTGCATTGAAAAAGAGACAAATGCAATTCAACACTGAATATACAGGTTTGGACACACATACGTTCAGGTACACACACACACACACACACACACACACACACACACACACACACACAATTTCATACATTTAGTTTTAGTACCTATATATAGGAGTGCTTTTTCAGTTTCTGCAGAAATCAGAGCGTTGGGCGTTCCGATATTCACGTTGAGGAATCACTTCAGCGCAAACACATGCATCTTTTCGATAATTTCGTGATTCACCACAAACAGACAGAGAGAGAGAGAGAGAGAGAGAGAGAGGGAGAGGGAAAGGGAGAGAGATAGAGAGAGAGAGGCAGATAGAAAGACAGGCAGATAGACAGACAGACAGGCAGATAGGCAGACAGACAGACATAATGTATACCTCAAGGGAAAACTTTATATGATCAGCGCAATCGTCTCTCAACAAGAAGTGGCGAGTGAAGTTTTCCCACTGGCAGTATTTTAAAGGCTTAAAGACTATTGATTCCCTTACATTCAGTGACACGTGCAGTGTGGGTCTGTTCCAGCTGGTTTGAGCCCAGTGCGGTTTTTGTTTTATGAAACATTGCAAATTGGTTTCGTATTGAAAGAATGAAATATCCCAAAGCTTGTGTGCTGTTTGGTCTGCCTGTGTGTCTAGACGGCCTGCCCCCCCCCCCTCTCTCTCTCTCTCTCTCTCTCTCTCTCTCTCTCTGTCTCTCTGTCTCTGTCTCTCCTCTCGTTCGCTCGCTCGCTTTCTCGCTCGCTCACGCTGTGTGTGTGTGTGTGGTGTGTGTGTGGTGTGTGTGTGTGTGTGTGTGTGTGTGTGTGCACGCTTGCGTGCATGGATGTGTGTGTCTGTCAATATATATATATATAATATATATATATATATATATATATATATATATATATATATATATAATCTGTGTGTGTGTGTGTGTGTGTGTGTGTGTGTGCGTGGTGTGTGTGTGTGTGTGTGTGTGTGTGTGTGTGTGTGTGTGTGTGTGTGTGTGTCTGGCTGTCTGACTGTCTGTCTACCTGTTTTTCTTTTTTCTCTATCGTCGACCCATATCTCTGTTTTTGTTCTGGGAATCTACCGGCTGCAGCATAACTGCTTTATCTCAGACACTCTGCTCATTAAGATGCTCAGAAGTGTGCCTAGACACTCACACATTCTCTCTCTCTCTCTCTCTCTCTCTCTCTCTCTCTCTCCTCTCTCTCTCTCTCTCTCTCTCCTACACACACACACACACACACACACACACACACACACACACACGACAAGTCTGCACCACTCAGCACGGCCAACAAAATACCGCCACCAGGGGCCGTCACCTTATCGCGCCTCCAGCAGGAAGTTGGGGAGTAACGGGCCCTGACAACATTATCTGACCAGCGACGGGCGCCATGGCGATGATTAGGTATGATTCACGCGGTCCTCCATAATTTGGGGAGGGAGTGTCCGCGTTTTGCCCCAGTCTGACTCCAGCTGCCCCTCCATTTTTTTTCTTCACTGTCGATTTTTTTGTGTAAACGCACAATTGGCTCACGCGCATGGTGTGAGCGAGTGTTTGTAAGTGAGTGCGTGTGTGTGCGTGTGCGTGCGTGCGTGCGTGCGTGCGTGCAAGTGCATGTGAGTGTGTGAGTGTGTGCGTGCGTGTGTGTATATGTGAGTACGAGTGTGTGTGTGTGTGTGTGTGTGTGTGTGTGTGTGTGTGTGTGTGTGTGTGCGCGCGCGCACGCGTGCGTGCGTGTGTGTGTGTGTGTGTGTGTGTGTGTGTGTGTGTGTGTGTGTGTGATATATACTCCTTCAAAAGTTTAGAGTTTTCGGCTGTGTCTGGCGTGATCTGAGGAGTTGTCCTCTCTCCTTTGTTTTTTTTACCCCCACCTCCCTCTCTCTCGGTGTGTGTGTGTGTGTGTGTGTGTGTGTGTGTGTGTGTGTGTGTGTGTGTGTGTGCGTGTGCGTGCTTATGTGTGTGTATGTGAGTGATTGTGTGTGTATGAGCGCGCGCGCGCGTAAGTGTGTGTGTGTGTGTGTGTGTGTGTGTGTGTGTGTGTGTGTGTGTGTGTGTGTGTGCGTGCGTGCGCGCGCGCATGCGTACGCGTGTCCATGCGAGTGTAAGTGCGTGTGCAGATCTTGGGCGAATATTCATGAAATATTCTAGGCTTGTTGGTGCGACTGAAAACTTAAAGACTGATGATTTTAAGCTGTGTAGAGGAGAAGAAGAATCCCGGTCATTCGAAGCACAAGTCGTTTGAAAGCGAGTTAAATAATGGGAATAATCATGATTTCATGAGACGATACCGTTGATCACCCCAGAGTGCCTTTAATGTACACAGAATCACTGCATAAATTGACCCACAACTCCCACAGCGAGCTGGAACCACTTTGCAGATGCCAGAATCTTCAGCTTGTTGAAGGCGGGCAGATATCAAAGAAGAAGAAGAAGAAGAATCGCATAAAGAAGCGTAGGTCTGCAGTTTGCAGAATGTAAGGAGAACGTAATTTCCTCTATCGACCAACATTAGTCTTAGAGGAACGACGCAAAACGAAACACTACATCAAACGTCGTGTATGCCAGTAATTCTCTGATCACCTTTCTCGTACAGAAATTATCAGAAGGCATGGCAAGTCCTTATAAACGGTGGCTGTGAAAATTAGCAGAAGGCGTGGTAAATCTATAAAGGGCGAATGTGAAAATTACTCCGCGTGAAAATGATTTCTGGCAAGATATAGCGGTTTAGAAATGCATAGAACATTGCCCGTGGACACCTCAAAGTGCCTGCTGACACAGCGACTCAACGAGTCCAAGTGTTCGGTGTACGTTGGGGGAACTGGCGTAACGAACGCACCATAATCGCTTTTTACCCCAAATTACTCCCCGACGGATGAGGAATAGCACGTGCCCAAACTCACACCCCTCTCCCCCCATCCCCCACTCCAACCCCCAACGACCCCACCCTTCCCAACAGTAATCCAGACTGACCTCCTCCTATGCTATATATAAAATCCCCCCTCCCTGCCCCTCCCCCCCCCCCCCCCCCCCCCCCCCCCCATCCTCCTCCTGCTTCAAAATTCTGAAAGTGGCCTCCAGGACAATTATCCATCAAAGCGCATTTGCAAATTAAAACAACAAAAATCTTGTTTCAACTTAGAACGGGAAAAGTATTTACATGATTATGTTGTCATCCCAAGAGGTTTCTTTTCATGTGTGATCGTTTGCCATCGTAGCCTAAATAAGATCATGATTATTGCTGCATGTGTGTGTGTGTGTGTGTGTGTGTGTGTGTGTGTGTGTGTGTGTGTGTGTGTGTGTGTGGTGTGTGTGTGTGTGTGTGTCTCTCTCTCTCTCTCTCTCTCTCTCTCTCTCTGTGCGTGTGCGTGTGTGTGTGTGTGTGGTGTGTGTGTGTGTGTGTGTGTGTGTAAGCCAGTGTAGCCTAAAGAAGATCATGATTATTATTGATGTGTGTGTGTATGTGTGTGTATGTGTGTGTGTGTGTGGTGTGTGTGTGTGTGTGTGTGTGTGTGTGTGTGTGTGTGACTGCAAGCCAGTGTAGCCTAAATAAGATCTTGACAAGAAGAGTGAAACCGGGAGCAGTGATCTTGAGTTGAAGCGAAAACAGAAATAAAGACACAAACACAGAATAAAGATATCTTCTTTTTTTTTTTTAACTCTACCCCCTCCGCTCACAAAAAAAGACAATTGCATTTATGAGAAACGTGCCTTTTTTCACTGGTTGATGCGATTGGTCATACGACTGGCTGAATCTGTGAACGTGTTTTCTCCTCTTGATTGAACGTGTTGTGGTTATGGTTCCTGACGATGCAACATGTAGCAGAGTTACGACTGGCCAGAGTACAAAGTCTATTCCGGATAGCTGATAACACTACTCACAGAACGCGATTGAAGCTTCTTTAGCTGACGTATCTGTGAGTCCGTCCATCTATCATTTCTTCTTTCGGTATTTCATGGAAAGAAAAGTCTTTATTGTCAAATTCTGAGTCGTACAACGAAGACTGGGACAGCAAGACCTTCAAGGCATATTTAAACTAAGCACAAGCAGTTTTCAGTTTCATTGCCAAAAAGTCAATGTTTTAGAATGGGAAGTAACTTTCCCACGCCACAGCCAAAGTAAGGCTGGCCTCAACATACTGGTTGCGCAGCGGACCCCGTGTGTTCCTCCTACTGCAGTTCTTGTTTGAGTAATGGCGCTGACAAAGCAAAGAACACACGGACATGCACAACTGAATCCGGCAAATATGATTCGACAGTAGGGCGGCGTCTCCTTTGGTGGGTTGCCTCATATAGACTGTGGTGCTGGGACTGGGTGTGGCTGTGCATGAGGAAGCCGGAGTGAACGGCGTGAGAATAATGCCAGGGAAGAAGAGGCAACAAAAACGGAAAAAAATGATATGATATCACACACACACACACACACACACACACACACACACACACACACAGAGAGAGAGAGAGAGAGAGAGAGAGAGAGAGAGAGAGAGAGAGAGAGAGAGAGAGAGAGAGAATGTACAAAAAAGTGTCTATTCCCTCCCTCAATTTTGAAATGAAAGTCCAGAGATGTGTGAAATATATTTGGTGATAGGAAAGGAACATATGAACTCAAAACAACTTTTTTTTCTCAATAAGTTCTGATCCGTATCGTCCATCACATAAGCATTACTTCTAACTCAGTTGTGTGTAGATCTAGTTATTTGCCATTTGCTTAGCTTTCGAATGCGTCTAAAATGTAAGACTAAATAACAGCCAAGAAAGATAACTTTGTGCACCCATGATGAACCAACTACACACCACGCCTTCACGTTCTGTCTGACAGTGTTAAAGATCAGCCTTCTATGGCAGTCTGTAGTGATGTCTGACTGTGTTAAAGATCAGCCTTCTATGGCAGTCTGTAGTGATGTCTGACAGTGTTAAAGATCAGCCTTCTATGGCAGTCTGTAGTGATGTCTGACAGTGTTAAAGATCAGCCTTCTATGGCAGTCTGTAGTGATGTCTGACAGTGTTAAAGATCAGCCTTCTATGGCAGTCTGTAGTGATGTCTGACTGTGTTAAAGATCAGCCTTCTATGGCAGTCTGTAGTGATGTCTGACAGTGTTAAAGATCAGCCTTCTATGGCAGTCTGTAGTGATGTCTGACAGTGTTAAAGATCAGCCTTCTATGGCAGTCTGTAGTGATGTCTGACAGTGTTAAAGATCAGCCTTCTATGGCAGTCTGTAGTGATGTCTGACAGTGTTAAAGATCAGCCTTCTATGGCAGTCTGTAGTGATGTCTGACAGTGTTAAAGATCAGCCTTCTGTGGCAGTCTGTAGTGATGTCTGACAGTGTTAAAGATCAGCCTTCTATGGCAGTCTGTAGTGATGTCTGACAGTGTTAAAGATCAGCCTTCTATGGCAGTCTGTAGTGATGTCTGACAGTGTTAAAGATCAGCCTTCTATGGCAGTCTGTAGTGATGTCTGACAGTGTTAAAGATCAGCCTTCTATGGCAGTCTGTAGTGATGTCTGACAGTGTTAAAGATCAGCCTTCTATGGCAGTCTGTAGTGATGTCTGACAGTGTTAAAGATCAGCCTTCTATGGCAGTCTGTAGTGATGTCTGACAGTGTTAAAGATCAGCCTTCTATGGCAGTCTGTAGTGATGTCTGACAGTGTTAAAGATAAGCCTTCTATGGCAGTCTGTAGTGATGTCTGACAGTGTTAAAGATCAGCCTTCTATGGCAGTCTGTAGTGATGTCTGACAGTGTTAAAGATCAGCCTTCTATGGCAGTCTGTAGTGATGTCTGACAGTGTTAAAGATCAGCCTTCTATGGCAGTCTGTAGTGATGTCTGACAGTGTTAAAGATCAGCCTTCTATGGCAGTCTGTAGTGATGTCTGACAGTGTTAAAGATCAGCCTTCTATGGCAGTCTGTAGTGATTATTTCCTCATTTCTTCCGTTATGGTTGTCTCCATGCTCTTAAGAGTAGAGCATATTTTTGGCAAAGCTTGGAACGTCCTTTTTTTTTGTGCAAGTTGTGTCCGCATTTATGGTAGGCTACATAGGGTCATGGGCAGGTTGGCTTGGAGTTACGGGCGTGTATCTGCCTCACCATCACAGCGAGAGTTAATTACTTGCTCGCTTTTCTGGCCTTATATGAGATTTCCTTCCGTCAAGAAAGGAAAGGAGGAAAAGAAACACACCTACTACATGCTACTAGTGAAAAATAAATTATATTTGTAACATATTTTCACGATTTTTCGTTTTCATTTTCTTTCTACCCTTGCCCCATCCCCCAACCCTCATTCAAAAAAAATCTTTGCTAAGTCACAGGTGTAATATCAGAGGAATTGTTGGCCTGCGCTTGTTTTAACCCCTCTACTAAATTCACACACACACACACACACACACACACACACACACACACACACACACGAGTTTGAGTTTGAGTTAGTGTGTGTGTGTGTGTATGTGTGTGTGTGTGTGTGTGTGTGTGTGTGTGTGTGTGTGTGTGTGTGTGTGTGTAAAAGAAAAAAAATCGTTTTACACTTTGAAAAATTGCCTTCATGTAAGTGTTCCTATTTACTTTACTCTTTGAAAATCATTTCTGTCAATCCTAAAAGGTATCGAATGAAGCATTTCCTTTCCTGCTTCGCTCCTTCAACAGGTTGCTCTTCTCTCTCTCTCTCTCTCTCTCTCTCTCTCTCTGTGTGTGTGTGTGTGTGTGTGTGTGTGTGTGTGTGTGTGTGTGTGTGTGTGTGAGGGAGAGAGAAGGAAAGAAAGAAAGAAATAGAGAGAGAGACACACTGACACTGACACTTTTTTATTGTCCAATAGCTGTACAGCCCTTTCAGACAAGGGGGGACAATCATATATATATAAATGTTTTGTCATAAATGATCTCAAATCTTTATCAAAAGACTATACACACACACGCATGAAAGAAAAATATGCACGCACATGCAGGTGCATGCACACGCGCGCGCTCGCGCGCGCACACTCACACACACGCGCGCACGCAGAGATAAAGAGAGGGGAAGAGAGAGAGAGAGAGAGAGAGAGAGAGAGAGAGAGAGAGAGGAGAGAGAGAGAAGAAGACAGAGAGAGAGAGAGAGAGAGAGAGAGAGAGAGAGAGAGGGGAGGGGGGGAAGAGTGCGAGAGAAAGAGAGAGAGACAGAGACAGAGACAGAAACAGAGAGATGCATGCGCGAACGCGGGTATACAGATGGTGGATCATCTTGTAAATTGTTGACTTTGTTCAATTAACACTTTCCTAATCTTCATTGCTTCTGCTAAAAATCTAGCCAGGGATATCGTTACATTTTCATTGTTATTTGAAAGAATATATGTTACCGATCTCTGATCAGGATTTCCTGTAAAGGAATTTAGAATACTACAGCTTTTGCGCTTTTCATTATAAGCAGAGCAATTGAACAGTAAATGAATTTCATCCTCTGTTCCATTTCCACACGACGGGCAAACGTTGTTTTTATCTTCTTCAGTTTGAAACCAATGTTTGACATTTTTTAGGCCGCTAACTCTTAGTCTGAATCTGATAAGACTAACCCTATGCCATTTATCCAATACAAATGATAAATATTTTTCTGCTTGAAAAACATTTTTGAAAGAATAAAACCACCTATATTTATCATTAGCTTCCAATTCTGAATGCCAATGCTGTTTATAGCAGGAGATAAGTCTATCTTTGAATTCACTAATAAAACCATACTCACAACCTGCACCTTGGCTTAGCCATACAATACCAAATCCATTCTCGCATAAAATTCTCTTAACATTTGACGCCCAATTTAAGTGACCAGATTCATGTTGTATAACAAGCATTTCATATGACTGTCTGCAAATTCCCGACATTGGTAGGTTAGTAAGTTTTAGCCATATTTAATACACTTTACAGACATTCGAATACAGAGGGGATATCTTCCGGTTTCGCCATAA
The DNA here is from genome assembly GCA_018398815.1 of Conus ventricosus. NCBI lineage: Eukaryota > Metazoa > Mollusca > Gastropoda > Neogastropoda > Conidae > Conus > Conus ventricosus. The sequence continues at coordinate 76,451,118 of CM031596.1, read as the reverse complement.
ACGAAAGTATTAGAAGTGTGGAGGGGAAGACCTAAAAGTCTTTTTATTGCAAAGGTATGCACTTTTTCAACTTTTTTCCTATCTTCTTCCAGTCCCCACACTTCAGCTGCGTAGGTTAATATGGGCTCTATTTGTGTGTCAAATAGTTTCCAAAACAGATCTACATCCCCAGTGTTCAATTTTCTCATGGATCTCAATATGTCCATTACCCCTTTCTTCCCTTTTCTACAGACGTCTAATAAACTGGTACCAATACTTAATTTTGTGGTAAAAACCATTCCCAAATATTTGTAAGAATTTGTAACCATCACTTCTTTACCTCCATAAAACCATCTCTCCCTGGCAGCCAAATGACCTCCCTTTCTAAACACCATTACGTTTGTCTTTTTAAGATTAATACTCAGATGTAGTCTATCTGTTTCTCTTTTTAAGCTGTCAAGCTGGTTCTGAAGACCTACTATTGTATTCGACAACAGTATGACATCGTCTGCAAACAAGAGAAGAAAGATTTCGGCTGCCCCAGGAATCAATTGTATTCCATGCTTTCCAGTCACAGACAATTCTACAGCTAATTCATTAATGAAAAAGGAAAACAATATGGGGCTCAGTAGGCAACCTTGTCTCACTCCCCTAGGACAATTGAAATAATCAGAATAACAACATTTGTCACGAACACAAGCCAACACAGAATCATAAATACTTCTTAAGGCCCTATACATTTTGCCATTCACACCATTCCTCCTCAAAACTGCCCACAGTGAATTCCTGTTCACAGAGTCAAACGCTTTTTTAAAATCAATAAATGCAACGTACAATTTAGAATTCTTTTGTAAAGACTTCTGTATAATAGCATAGAGGGTGAAAATATGGTCAATTGTACTATACCCTGCTCGGAAACCTGCCTGCTCTTCAAGAATTTTTTCTTCTTCTTTTGCCCATATGGATAGCCTTTTCGTTAAAATGTGTGTATAAACTTTACTTACAACACTTGTTAAGGCTATGCCACGATAATTATCTGGCTGATTAACGTCTCCTTTCTTATATATTGGTACGATAATGGATCGTGACCATTGTTTAGGGAAAATTCCATGATCAAACAATTTGTTGAAAAAGACAACCAGAAAATCGATAACAACAACATTTGCATGTTTCAAAATTTCACCTATGATTTTGTCAGGGCCTGCGCTTTTCCCAGACTTGAGATGACCAATACCGGCAAGGACCTCTTGTCTGGAAATCGCTTCAATAAATGATGCATCAGAAACACCAAATGTTTGTTCATCACTATTGACTTCGCATTTCTCATGATGTGGCATTATATCTAATTCATTAAATAGTGAGAAGAAAT
>CM031596.1:76440604-76442170 GCA_018398815.1 Conus ventricosus | reverse complement strand
GTTACCACACTGCTACTACAGCTGTTCCCCATTCAGCTCTGTATATCACTTTATTACCCCGGCTCTCCATACGGCTGTCTATGCTGCCGCTTTGTTACCACGGCTCTCTCTTCGGCCTTCTATGTTACCACGGCTCTCCTTCGGCCTTTTATGTTACTACAGCTCTCCCTTCGGCCTTCTATGTTACCACGGCTCTCTCTTCGGCCTTCTATGTTACCACAGCTCTCTCTTCGGCCTTCTATGTTACCACGGCTCTCTCTTCGGCCTTCTATGTTACCACAGCTCTCTCTTCGGCCTTCTATGTTACCACGGCTCTCTCTTCGGCCTTCTATGTTACCACGGCTCTCCCTTCGGCCTTCTATGTTACACAGCTCTCCCTTCGGCCTTCTATGTTACCACAGCTCTCTCTTCGGCCTTCTATGTTACCACGGCTCTCTCTTCGGCCTTCTATGTTACCACGGCTCTCTCTTCGGCCTTCTATGTTACCACGGCTCTCTATTCGGCCTTCTATGTTACCACGGCTCTCCCTTCGGCCTTCTATGTTACTACAGCTCTCCCTTCGGCCTTCTATGTTACCACGACTTTCCCCTTGGCTCTTTTTGGAACCACAATGTTACTACAGCTCTCCCCTTGGCTCTCATTGATACCATTATGTTATCATAGCTCTCCCTTTGACTCTCTATGTTTTTATCTCTATGTTACCATAACTCTCCCCTTGGCTCTCATTGATACCATTATGCTATCGTAGCTCTCCCTTTGACTCTCTGTGTTTTTATCTCTATGTTACCATAACTCTCCCCTTGGCTCTCATTGTTACCATTATGCTATCATAGCTCTCCCTTTGGTCTCTTGCTTCTGCCGGCCCCACTCACAACACACACACACACAACACACACACACACACACACACACACACACACACACACACACACACACACACACACACACACACACACACACACACACGAGCTTTCTTAAGATTATAAACAAGCAACCATGGGGCCAAGATGCTTCGACTTTAATATCTCTATCAACCGCTCTTGTGCGATCTAGGTTAACCTATGCTCAGGAAGTATTTTTCAGCGCACCACAACATCTGTTGAATAAATTGCAGAGCATTGATTGCAAGGCTTACAAACTCGCTCTTGGTGTTCCCATACATACATCCAATTTAGGAACATACAATGAGATTGGAGTGCTACCTCTCAGCGAGGTTCGAAAAGTAGCTGCGTCAAAGTTCGTTCTGAAGAGTTTTACACAGAAAAATTTCTGTGCAAAAGAAGTTTGTTTAAATTCTGAAAAAGATTTTGGAAAGCGAGCTAGAAGAATACAATCTACAAAATCAATCTACTCGTATACTTCTCACCATATCAGAGATTCCAACATAAATAGAAATGAAATCGCTGTTAAACCATCCTTTTCACCAGTACCAAGATGGGAACAAACGAAAGCCTGCTTTGATACGACTCGTTCAGATATGTCAAAAAAAGATTCACCCAACATACTAAAAATTTCAGTATACTTACATTTGGAAAATCAGTACAAGAACCACTTAAAAATTTTCAC
>CM031596.1:76420604-76435604 GCA_018398815.1 Conus ventricosus | reverse complement strand
GAGAGAGAGAGAGAGAGAGAGAGAGAGAGAGAGAGCAGGGGCATGGAGGAAAAATGTTACAGCAAACAAACAACGGACTGTTCCAAGCATCACTGTGGAATAACCCAAAGCAGACCATTTCAAAACATTTATTTTGACAACTCATTTTGAACGCTTATCCCAGGAGGGTGAGAAGGGGGGGGGGGGGGAAGATGGAGGAGGTGGAGGAGGGGGGACTAGGGGGAATAAGGTAGAGTTATGGGCTATCTGAGGCAAAACAGACACCGCCAGGACGACAACATGTTTTAGTCTCGGCGTTGAAAGCGACATTGTTTGTGAGGTTGGAAGCACTGTATGTTGACCTTACGATGGAACATCTTGCGCCGAACTTGAGAAGATAAGTGGGTTGCTCGTTCTTCCTTTTCTTTTTCCTGAATGTTGTTTATCTTCCCTGAAGAAGATTAAGAGGTCAAAACGCGTTGTGTTTTGTCTTGTGGTTTGTTTGTCCATGCTAACCGGCGGAGTTACTTTCAATTCCTTTTAAGAATGGGTTTCAGTTTCCGCCCGCAGTCACCTCACTTTGAAACTTACAATGGAAACTTGGTGTTCTGCTAAGATTCACGATGTATTCAGCCCTGTTGGAGGCACTGAGGATAGAGCGTGTTAATCTTCCTTCACTGGACTGGACAACAGAAGAAAGGTCTTGAAACCAAATATCAAGGACCAAAAAGACTTTCAATACCTAGGCTCCGCATTCCTTGCTTGATGAATTCATCCGTATTGTCTCTTTGCTTCCTAGAAGATAAGATAATATAGAAGTGAACGTTTTCCCGTGGACATTAATAGATGAGAAGCTTCTTTCGAGAAGTGTTATATTTTGGACATTTCATGATAACGTAAAATCGATGTGTATTTAACATGATTTTCAACTCTCGATCCACACAGAACCGATTCTCCCCATTCTCTCTATGAGTGCCGAGTTATTTGCCTAAATCAATCATAGAATTGACCTCTTGATTGAAATCTAATCAGGGAATGGACGTCAGTATTCACAATATGTCTATCTACTCCACTCTGTTTAGAAAAAGTTTGAAATGAAATTGACTTCTACATTGAAATCTAATCAGGGAATGGGCGTCAATATTTTACAAGATGTCTGTCTACTCTGCTCTGTCCAAAGGAAGATTGAAATTTTTGGTCAAACGAACACTAATAGCACGTGATCAAGAAGAGGACCCCAAACTGAAAATAGCTTGTTTGAGACTCCGACACATCTTTACGAGCCAATCAGGCGCCCACTCTGGCTTGTGTCTGTCTTTCCATTTATATCACAGAACTCTGTCACATTGATAACCACATGACATCAGCGCTCGATCGACTTCAAATCACGTGGTGCGCATTGTCAGCTCAACCATTGGCTAACTAGAACAGTTTTCAGTTTCATCAAGGAGGCGTCACTGCATGCGGACTAGTCCATATACGCTACACCACATCGGCTAAGTTTTGAGACTATACTGCGCTTGATTTGAGGCTGATGGATAGATGAATTAATAACTTTTATTATATTGGCTATCCTCGGTCACAGACCAACTCTAAGCGCTTTACAATAAACACACTACCTCACTCACTCAACGGCTGCCTACCCAGGTAGAGCCGGCCGAAGAGCAGCCTACTGGCGCTCATTCAGTCGTTCCCCGTACCATTCAAATATCAGGCACTCATTTTCATTAATCTCATTTATTCCTCCAGTTTCTCACATAGGATGCATGCGATGTTTATACGTGTCCTCCATTTCCACCGGTACACGATAACACTGACAATTTTTGTGGCTTGGTAAGAAATACCAGGCGGCTATCTTCAATCTACATCAATTTTGCCAGGGCAGCGGGAACCCCCTGCTCTTTTCGATTTTCAACTGCCGTGGGTTCTTTAACGTGTGCAGGGGACCAGGAAGGCACACGGGTCTGACTCGCTTATTGTCCCCATCCGATGGACTTGACGTTCAGTTCGATTTGTCATTCAAACCGGGAAAGAAAGGGCGAGAAAGACAGGGCTCGAACCCACGCACTTCTCACACGTTGGATTGGCAGGCGAACGTCTTAACCACTCTTGCCATCTTTCTTCCTGACTAACAAATAATTAAGATGAGAGAATATCAGAAGAGAATCTCGTGGCTACAACTTAGCAGATGTCTGACCTACGCATTAGCCCAATGCGCTGGCCAGGCCTTGAGAACCTACCTATCACTGGTTGTGTCATTTTTATCATTGTATGTGTGTGTAGTGAGTGTACACATTTGTGTATGGACGTGTGGGCGCGGGCCCGTGTGTGTGTGTGTGTGTGTGTGTGGTGTGGTGTGTGTGTGTGTGTGTGTGTGTGTGTGTGTGTGTGTGTGTGTGTGCGAGCGCATGTGTGTGTGCATGATGTGCGTGTATGCGTATGGATGTGTGTGTGTGTGTGTGTGTGTGTGTGTGTGTATGTGTGTGTGTGTGTGTGTGTGTGTGTGTGTGTGTGTGTGTGTGTGTGTGTGTGTGTGATAGAGAGAGAGAGAGAGAGAGAGAGAGAGAGAGAGAGAGAGAGAGAGGAGAGAGAGAGAGAGAGAGGAGAGAGAGAGAGAGAGAGAGAGAGAGAGAGTAGAAATGTTCAGCAGATGAATTAGGAACAATAACAAGGTCAGCAACAATAACATCAAGAAGAATATACAGACATGCGCGCGTGCGCGCGCGCGCATATGCACACACACACACACAGACACAGACAGACAGACAGACAGACACAGACAGACACACACACACACACACACACACACACACACACACACACACACACACACACACACACACACTCCACTCTCTCTCTCTCTCTCTCTCTCTCTCTCTCTCCTCACCACACACACACACACACTCACACTTGCGCACCAAGGCTTGCACACTCACGTCTGTGGACTCTCCAGTTAACACGCCTGCACGACCCCAGTGATGAACACACACCACGCACACACGTCTACAGACCCCACTGATGAACACACACCACGCATACACGTCTACAGACCCCACTGATGAACACACACTACGCACACACGTCTACAGACCCCACTGATGAACACACACCAGCACACACGTCTACAGACCCCAGTGATGAACACACACCACGCACACACGTCTACAGACCCCACTGATGAACACACACCACGCACACACGTCTACAGACCCCACTTGATGAACACACACCACGCACACACGTCTACAGACCCCACTGATGAACACACACCACGCACACACGTCTACAGACCCCCAGTGATGAACACACACCACGCACACACGTCTACAGACCCCACTGATGAACACACACACGCACACACGTCTACAGACCCCACTGATGAACACACACCACGCACACACGTCTACAGACCCCATGATGAACACACACCACGCACACACGTCTACAGACCCAGTGATGAACACACCACGCACACACGTCTACAGACCCCACTGATAACACACACACGCACACACTCACAGACCCAGTGATGAACACACACCACGCACACACGTCTACAGACCCTAGTGATGAACACACCACGCACACACGTCTACAGACCCCAGTGATGAACATTCACCACGCACACACGTCCTACAGTATGCACTGTGGTCCCTGAGAGATTCAGAGTCTTATCTCAGTTGACATGTGTTTGATCGTTTGTGTCTGTTATTGGAAAGGCCCAGTATGACTTTGCCCCACCCTCTAGGAGTCTTCGCAGTGCTGGCCTTGGAAATTAGTCCAGTGATTGTTTGGTTGGTGATGTTTCTCAATCTTCCCTTAATTAAGTCAGGATGTGCGGCCACTTCCTCTCTTGATGTCCAGATCTGAAAGATGGTCTATGGTATAGTGGCTTTGCTCTTGTTCGCTTAAGTGATTCTTTAGATTTCTTATCACAGCTGATCGGCCAAGCAGTAATCCAGTTCGTATCGTTGCCTTGCCAGCCAGTCTGCTCTTATCGTTTCCGAACTTCTGCATGTCCAGGGCAGTACATCCCAATGAGTCTCTCCAATGGAAGGCTTGCGCATTAGTTCATGCAAGCAGGGCTTCCCATTCCACTCTCCACGTTTGAAGTAGGTTCATGGAGTCAGTCAGTATCATGGCTTGATGAGTTTTAAACTGGCCTGTGGATGAAAGCCAGTGGAGTGCTGTGTCACTGCTTCTACCTCCATTGTTAGACTTCAAGTTGTTAAACTGTGCGCATCATTGTCTTCCTGGATAGTTCGGACATTTTACTTCACTGTGTGTCCCCAGCCTGACTTACCTTTGGTGACAGAACCGTTCAGTATATATAACAATATCATCTTTTGTGCCACGGTCTTCTACCTGCATCTCGTTGGGTTTGCCTTCTGGCCATTTACGAGTGTCTTCTAGTTCTGAGCGCTGGTAATTTGATGGGAGGTGTTTGAAGTGTTCTAAATACTACCCCCCCCCCCCTCCAATTCCTTTGTTTCTTTGCGTTCTGGTAACTGGCACACAAGCTGTATATTATCTTCTGCCTGTTCCATCCATGATTTTCCACGTGCTAGCCGAGTGCCTTTCGTTTCCTTGACCGCCACATGAAGCGGGTTTTGGGATTTTGAAGTGCTTTGAAAGATGCCTGTACCTGTTCCACCATGTGTTTTACCTGCATTGAAGGAAGGCCAAGCAGGCATTGCATGGTTTCAACTGGTGTATCCTTCGTGGTTCCCAGGATCAATCTCGTTGCTTCATTTTGAATTCACTCTAATTTAAGAAGATGCTGTTGGACAGTGTTGTAAGCCCTAATCCATAATCAATCACACTGAGCACAAGTGCGTGATACAGTCGGTAGAGATGGCGCTGTTCAATGCCTTTAGCTGCCATTGCTTTTTATGGCAGATAGACCTTTTTTGCATTTAAGAACAAAATTCTCAACAAGCTTCTAAAGGTTAGCATTCTGTCAAAGCCTACACCCAAATAGCGTAGGTTGTGAGTTGATTCAGCTGGTATGCCATTGAAAGAAGCTGATGAGGGTACTGGTCCTGATGTCCTGTCTTGAGAGTGAAGACTAATGTCTGAGATGTTGTAGGGTTGATGGACGATCCAGTTTCTTGACACCACTGAACAAAATTGTTCAACTGTTGCTGAACTGCTTTCGTTCTTTCTTGAGCATTCTTTGATGTTTTGTAGATCAGACCGTCATCTGCTAGTGTCAACACTCGAGCAATGTCCGTTTCTGTTGAGGTCAGCAAGGCCTCCTCTAGTGTAAACATTATATAAAACAGGGGAGAGAGGAGAACCTTGAGGTAATCCCGTGGAAAGTTTATAAGGATCAGACGTCCAATAACTAGAACAGCAGTATGGCAACATACCTTGTGGGTGGTGATGACGCCACGTTGTTTGACAGCGGCTTGTGTGGGGAGTGTTTGTGACTGACTAATTCACTGAATGAAACCATTTCATTGTCAAGATGAACCTGAGGTTTGTATTGATATTAGCAAAATGATAATCAACTGTAAGCACAGTCTTAGTGAAACTCATAAAAATGATAGACTCTCGCTGCAGGCTGCACATGAACAGACGACCTCTGGTGCGAGACTAAAAATCCTCCCCTTGTCCTCGATAGCCTGCACGAGCAGTCCATGTTGTCCGTCGACACACTCCCCCCCATAAATCACAGCATACCAACCACCGACACACTCCCCCCATAAATCAACATACTAACCACCTGGACACACTCCCCTCATAAATCAACATACCAACCACCTGGACACACTCCCCCCCATAAATCAACACACCAAACCACCTGAACACACTCCCCCCATAAATCAACATACCAACCACACTGGACACACTCCCCCCATAAATCAACATACCAACCACCTGAACACACTCCCCCATAAATCAACATACCAACCACCTGGACACATTCCCCCATAAATCAACATACCAACCACCTGGACACACTCCCCCCCATAAATCAACATACCAACCACCTGGACACACTCCCCCCCATAAATCAACATACCAACCACCTGGACACACTCCCCCCATAAATCAATATACCAACCACCTGGACACACTCCCCCCATAAATCAACATACCAACCACCTGGACACACTCCCCCATAAATCAATATACCAACCACCTGGACACACTCCCTCCATAAATCAACATACCAACCACCTGGACACACTCCCCCATAAATCAATATACCAACCACCTGGACACCCCCCCCCCCCATAAATCAACATACCAACCACCTGGACACACTCCCACATAAATCAACATACCAACCACCTGGACCCCCCCCCCCCCATAAATCAACATACCAACCACCTGACACACTCCCCCAATAAATCAACATACCAACCACCTGGACACACTCCTCCCCATAAATCAACATACCAACCACCTGGACACACTCCCCCCAAACCACCACTGGACCCCTCCCCATAAATCAACATACCAAACCACCTGAACACACTCCCCCATAAATCAACATACCAAACCACCTGAACACCCTCCCCCCCCGCCCATGAATCAACATACCAAACCACCTGGACACACTCCCCCAAAATCAACATACCAACCACCTGAACACCCCCCCCCCATAAATCAACATACCAAACCACATGAACACACTCCCCCCCCCCCCATAAATCAACATACCAAACCACCTGGACACACTCCCCCCATAAATCAACGTACCAAACCACCTGGACACACTCCCCCCCCCATAAATCAACATACAAACCACCTGGACCCCCCCCCCCCCCATAAATCAACATACCAAACCACATGAACCCCCCCCCCCCCCCCCCCATGAATCAACATACCTAACCACCTGGACACACTCCCCCATAAATCAACATACCAAACCACCTGAACACCCCCCCCCCCCATAATCAACATACCAAACCACATGAACACCCCCCCCCCCATAAATCAACATACCAAACCACTGGACACACTCCCCCCATAAATCAACATACCAACCACCTGGACACACCCCCCCATAAATCAACATACCAACCACCTGGACACACTCCCCCCATAAATCAACATACCAACCACCTGGACACACTCCCCCCATAAATCAACATACCAACCACCTGGACACACTCCCCCCATAAATCAACATACCAAACCACCTGGACACACTCCCCCCATAAATCAACATACCAACCACCTGGACACACTCCCCCCATAAATCAACATACCAACCACCTGGACACACTCCCCCCATAAATCAACATACCAAACCACCTGGACACACTCCCCCCATAAATCAACATACCAACCACCTGGACACACTCCCCCCATAAATCAACATACCAACCACCTGGACACACTCCCCCCATAAATCAACATACCAACCACCTGGACACACTCCCCCCATAAATCAACATACCAACCACCTGACACACTCCCCCATAAATCAACAATACCAACCACCTGGACACACTCCCCCCATAATCAACATACCAACCACCTGGACACACTCCCCCCATAAATCAACATACCAACCACCTGGACACACTCCCCCATAAATCAACATACCAAACCACCTGGACACACTCCCCCATAAATCAACATACCAAACCACCTGGACACACTCCCCCCATAAATCAACATACCACCACCTGCTACTTGGGCACAATTTTTGACAAGAAAACAAACAAACAAACAAAAGAAAAGAAATCAAGAAAAGGAAGGACTGTAAGCAGCTCTAAACAAGGACAACACTGATGAATGTGCAATAGTGCAGCCTTTGCTAAATCTCTCTCTCTCTCTCTGTCTGTCTGTCTGTCTCTCTCTCTCTCTCTCTCTGTCTCTCTCTCTCTCTCTCTCTGTGTCTTTCTCTCTGCCTCTCTCTCTCTCTGTCTCTCTCTGTCTCTGTCTCTCTCTCTCTCTCTCTCTCTCTCTCTCTCTCTCTCTCTCTCTCTCTCTCTCTCTCTCTCCCATCTCACTTGCTCGTTCACTATTTCAGCATTACTTTCTGTCTGCCTGCCTCTCTGTTTGTCTGTGTCGACTGCACCCTTCCTCTCCTCTCCTCATCCACGTCATCCCTCCCCCCCCCCCCCCCCCCCCCCCCCATGTTGATTGATTTTTATTGCAATCTGAATCCATTTTTTCTCCTACACACACACACACACTCTCTCTCTCTCTCTCTCTCTCTCTCTCTCTCTCTCTCTCTCTCTCTCTCTCTCTCGTGTCTGTCTGTCTCTCTCTCTCTGTCTCCTGTCCCTCCTTTCTCTCTCTTTCTCGTTCTCTCTCTCTCTTTCTCTCTCCCCCCTCTCTCTCTGCTTTGTCTCCTGTTTCTCTCTCCCTCTCTCTCTCTCTCTCTACCTCTCTCTCTGTTTCCGCTCTCTCTCTCTTTTCTCCCTCCCCTCCCCCCCCCCCTCTCTCTCTCTCTCTCTCTCTCTCTCCAGGAGGAGGACAGACAGTGGGGAAAGTGAAGGTGGCCACCAACCCTCCCTCCCTCCCTCCCTCCCTGCTGTGCAACGTCACATTGATGGATGGCTGTCGTTAGCAGCGATGGTTATTAAGTCACGTGGTATCGATCTCCGGCTCAACCAATGGCTGCATACAAGAAGGGCATGACGGTCTGTCTTGTGCTGCCTCTGCTGCCGCTGCTGCAATGCTTTCCTGCAAGTTGGGATGCAGGTCTCATGCAGCTTCCCAAAAAGAAACAACCATGTCAGCTCACGAGCCGGTGCCTGTTTCGGATGGCATGCAAGTGCGCCTGATCAGGTGTCATGCCCAGACAAGCACGGACACGTACGTGTGGCGTCCGGACTGCCCCGTTTCCTGGGCCGTCTCAACGTAGACTGAAGGGTGGGAGGTCACGGAGGTCACCGAAGGAATCCAGGACGGGCAAGGTCAAGGACGGGACCGGTTACTCAACCCTCTAACCTGTGGCGCATGACGGAAAACAGATATTTGTGGAGAAAAGTGTCTGGCGTGCCTGTCCCTCCCAGCACCCCTACCACATACTGCATGTCATGAGCAGATAATGACGACGACAGCGACGATGCTGCTGCTGCTGCTGCTGCTGATAATGATGATGATGATAATTATCGTAATGATGATGATGACAGTAATGAAGATGAATGATGATGGTGGTGGTGGTGATGATGATGATGATGATGATGATGATGATGATGATGATGATGATGATGATGATTAGGAGGAGGAGGAGGAAGAGGAGGAGGAGGAGGAGGAGGAATGACGACGAAGACGGTAATGTTAACGTTGATGATGATGATGATGATGATGATGATGATGATGATGATGATGATGGTGGTGGTGGTGTGGTGGTGGTGGTGATGATGACGACAGGATGAGAGATAATTGGAACAGTGGTGTGTTCGCACTCCCTCTCAACTCGCATTAGAAAAGAGAAAAGATGGTCCTCCCATCTGCCCTTTCTCTCCCTTTCTCCCTTCCCCACTTTCCCTCCATTACTCTCTCGCCCCCCCCCCACCCAACCCCCCTCCCCCCACCCATTCTCTCTCTGCATGTCTCTGAGTCGGGGTGGAAAGATGAAAAGAAAAGTATAACAATTTTTTTTTCTCATATGACAGAGTGATAATGAAATCCCAGTCGAGTCAGGTTCTTGCTTTGTTTTTCTTCTTTGTTTTTTTTTTTTCTTTCTTTCTTTTTTTCCATTGGCAGAATGTCACGCACCTTGATCGATCTAAGCGTCAGTATTATGGAGCGATCGTGGTCATTAAGCCAGGTGGTGTGGATGTCCGAGCCCTGGCTAGTGGCTGCATGCAGCCGCAGCAGCCTGTCGTATCGTTCGGCGGTAACGAGAGTGAGAACGGCGCTAGTTTTGTGGACCAATCGGAAGACGACGACGCTGTTTGTGGTGCAAGGGGGATAATGATCTCGGGACATGATGAGAAAAGATTTCTGTTTGGACCTGTCATCTTTGCAGGCAATGTTTATGTAAGTGTATGGAAGATAAGATGGATTTCAAAAGGAGAAAAAACAAAACAAAACATTTTTCGTTTACCTTCTCTTTCATTCATGTACATTATCTATAAATTACCATTCCTATCCCCCACCTCCACCCTCACGGCAGGAACAGGCTTCGGTCTGGCTGACCACAATTCCTTGCTGTCCAGTGGGTTAGGGTCAAGTAAGTCGGGGACTCTAGAGGGAGCCGGCATCATGCCGGTGAGGACGAGGGGGGTGGGGGTGGGGGGTGGGGGCTCAAAATGGACTCTGACTGACCGGGTTACCGAGTTGTAGTTGCGGTCGCAGTAGTGGTAGTGGTAGTAGCAGTAGTAGTGGTGGTGGTAGTAGCATCAGCAGCAGCAGCAGCAGTAGTAGTAGTAGTAGTAGTAGTAGTAGTAGTAGTAGTAGTAGTAGTAGCAGCAGCAGTAGTAGTAGTAGTAGTAGTAGTAGCAGCAGTAGTAGTAGTAGTAGTAGTAGTAGTAGTAGTAGTAGCAGTAGTAGTAGTAGTAGTCGTAGTAATAATAGTGGAAGTAGTAGTAGTAGTAGTCTGGAGAGAGAGAGAGAGAGAGAGAGAGAGAGAGAGAGAGAGAGAGAGGAGGTTACAGCCCTGACACTGATATAGCCCTTTGCGGTTGACTGGGCTATAAAGGACATGAACTGAAGTGTGTGTGTGTGTGTGTGTGGTGTGTGTGTGTGTGTGTGTGTGTGTGTGTGTGTGTTTTCTCTGCATATTGTGATACTCTGACTGGAGCTTCAAATCACAACCTCCTGCAAAACGACTAAATCGTCAAAATTAAGAAGAAGAAGAAGAAGAAGAAGAAGAAGAAGAAGAAGAAGGAGGGAGACCTACAGGTGGGACTAAAAGATTCTCCAAGTATTGTAGCATATATCGTCAAAATTAAGAAGAAGAAGAAGAAGAAGAAGAAGAAGAAGAAGGGGAGACCTACAGGTGGGACTAAAAGATTCTCCAAGTATTGTAGCATATCTGAGAACGGGTACACGACCCCAGGCAGTTAATCCTGTATAACACCACGTTGATTTGCCTCTAGAGACCCAACCCATACAGTCAGCACTTACGTTTTACCATACTCCACGTGAGTCAATCTGAGAACTACTGCCATCGTAAAGCTTTTGTGTGTGTGTGTTGTGTGGGGGGGGGGGGGGGGGGGGAGAGAAGTTTGTGTTTGTCGTTACCGCGACTTTCAGTGTGTGCACGAAATGTAAGATGCCATAAATACAAATAGCTGACAGCACAACCCGAAAACAAACAAACAAACAAACAAAAAAACAAAAAACGGTTTCCCACTCCCTGGCCCTGCCAGACCCATACTGCAGATCAGTTCCTATCCGTTTAAAGAGCTCTATGACAGAGTATTATTACCTCCGTCAATGGAGAGCCTTCTTTTCACCAGCGTTCGTCGACTTGTATGTTTGTCTGTATGTCTGTCTGCGTTTTCGCGCGAAAACTACGGAATCGATTCTAACAGAATTTGGTGGAAAGATGAAATATGGATCGCAGACAAACCAGCAGATTTTTTTGGGGGTGCGGATTTGTCATGCGAATCCGGATCGAAGAAGGGGTTATGGATCCGCCAGCATGGTTAATACCAATTTTACCCTGATCATGAACGCGGGGAGTTCGCGAATGCGAGTCTTTTATTTAAATTTAATAGAAAGTAGTATATTTTCGCGGAACTGGTTGTGTAGTACAACGCTGACATCTTTCATTTTCGACATCCTGTTAAAAATCTACATGAGAAGTTTTGTTTCTTTTCTTTGTTTTCTTTTCTTTTTGTTTATTTGTTTGTTAATCTGTCTGTACAAAGAATTAATTTGTGAATCTGTCTGTACAAAGAATTAATTTGTGAATCTGTTCGTACCCAGAATAAATTCCCCAAGAAGAAATCAGTTTTGCTTTCATACAAGAATTTACTAGGTCGTAGAGAGCTCGCGGGCGTGCGCCCCCCCCCCCCCCACACACACACACACACACACGCGCGCGCGCGCGCACGCACGCACGCACGAAAGCCAACCAATCATCTTTTTACTTTTCTTTCATGTTATCATAAACACAGCATTTTTGGGGGGTAGAGGGGAAGGAGGGGTTGGGGGATGGCGGGGGAGAGGGAAGGTGTTACGTTGTGGAACAGATCCAGATCTTGCGGCGAATCCAGGATCCGTTCGACCTTGACGAAGGTGTGCGCTCTTCCCAATGCTTTTGTAGTCTTGTCTCTTTTTTCCCCCTTCTCCCCAAATATCAATCCTGCGACTGTGTCGCCATCTCAGAAGAAGATAAGACACATCATTTGGATAGTCGCTTGGTCTTTTGGAGCGGGTTGGAATTGAAAGTAGAGAGCGTGTGTGTGTGTGTGTGTGTGTGTGTGTGTGTGGTTGTGTGTGTGTGTGTGTGTGTGTGTGTGTGTGTGTGTTGTGTGTTGTTTGTGTGTGTGTGGTGTGTGTATGTGTGTGTGTGTGAGAGAGAGAGAGAGAGAGAGAGAGAGAGAGAGAGAAATATAAGGAGAGTGGAGGTGTGGGGGGGGGGGGGGGGCAAGGGGGGAACGTTTAAGTGCGGGGATAAGGGCTGAGGCGAAGTGGAAGGAAAGGGGGGGGGGTCATATCTACAAGAGTCCTAGTCTGTGGGGAGTACTGCCCCAAAGTCGTGGCGGTATGCGCATGGTTTTCATCCGACGGCAGCAGTCTCCCCACGTTAACACTGGAGGAGGTCGGGGGATGGGGGGAGGGCTTTGTTTGATTGGATAGCTGTTCCGAGATCAAAGGCAGAGAAGAAGGGAAACAGGAGAATGACGGAGGAAGGAACGAAACATTATGAAAGAGAGAGAGAGAGAGAGAGAGAGAGAGAGAAGAGAGAGAGAGAGAGAGAGAGAGAGAGAGAGAGAGAGGAGACAACAGACAGACAGACAGACAGAGACAGAGAGACAGAGAGAGAGAGAGAGAGAGAGAGAGAGAGAGAGAGAGAGACAGAGAGAGAGAGAGAGACAGAGAGAGACAGAGACAGAGAGGAGAGAGAGAGAGAGAGAGAGCGCAAGCCAACCTTCACAAATACTTAACCTTCGAATTACCTCTTTGTCATAACAAAAGTCTCGTAGATTCTGAAACGCGACTTTCATTATCCTGACAAATTATCTGTCTGTATGTAGGTAAGCCTGTATGTACGTATGTATGTATGGAGTGGCGGTGGGTTGTACTGCATTGTCGTGTATGTAGTGTATAACTTACTTGGTATAATTGATTTCTCTGCCTGAAATTTTGCTGGTCTCTAAAGGGGAGAGCACTTTGCCATTGTCAAGCGCCATACATATTCTTTTTCCCCTTTTGCATACTATTTTGCTTTCCAGTCATCGTGGATTTTTGTACAGAACTTGGCAGGACGACTGTCTTGCTGCCGTGTGTGTGTGTGTGTGTGTGTGTGTGTGTGTGTGTGTGTGTGCGTGCGTGCGTGCGTGCGTGCGTGCGTGCGTGCGTGTATTCGTTTATTTTAAAGCATTGCCTGCAGAATCCTCTTTTCTTGTCTCCTCTTGGGCCCTTTAGTTTTAGGGTTGGAGCACCTGCATGCGGAGATGACGACAGTGGGTTAAACCACACGTAGGGTTGGTGTTACTTTCGGCTTGAAAACCCTCTGTCCACCAGCGGTAAGTGGGGTACCTGGTTCAGCGCAGGGAAGGTCAAAGGCAGCCGAAGGAGAGAGACGGGTCCACCTTCGATTGTGACGTACTGTAGACACGGTGAACCTCTGACTGTTTACCCGCCCCTACAGTCAATAGGCCGTGGGGTTTTCACCATAACTTATTGGCTAACCCAAAGATTATTGTATGTATGTATGTATGCATGTATGTATGCTGCTTGTTCTTCACCCTCTTGCATTTGTTCGCCACCCCTCTGCAACTTGTTCTCCACCCTCTTTTACATGTTCGTTACTCTCTTCTGCTTTTTCTCCGCTCTTTTCCAAAAACGTAATAATAATGCTAGGTACGTCGAACACACGAGAGCGTCAGGGATATTAGTGTAAGTCACGTGTACCCTAGTTTTGGGGCAGTGCACATGTGGAATAGGACGACAACTTGCCGGTCCAGATAAGGAAGTTATACTGAAGTGTCTGAACTAAACCCCTGGCGTGAAGCTTGTACCCACAGAGGAACAGAATGCAGGTGTTCTTGGCATCACAGACTGGCCAGAGAGAGCCTGATCAAGGCTGGGACACTTCAGACCACTGCTGTTAATAGCAGTTAGACGTGGCAAAAGAAGAGAGAGGAGAAGGGGGGGGTGGATAGAAGTGAGTGGGAAAGTAGAGTTACAGGAGATAGGAAGAAGAGAGGAGAAAGAGGAAGGGTGGGTGGGTCTCGGGGTGGTGGGGAAGCTGGTAACTCGGGCACTGGAGAAACAATGGGTCATGAAGGAGAGAGGGTAATGTGATTGGGAAGTTGGCTGGAGACGGAAAGGGTTGTCAGTGTGACAGATGTGCAGTCATTTCAACCGTCGCCAGGAAATCATGTGGGTTTGCTTTTCTGTGTTACGGTCCGAGTCCTCTCTACCCAGACTGTACCTCCAACCCCCCCCCCCCCTCTACCCCGGCCCCTCCCATCCCACCCTGCCGTCCTCCCTCTCGTCTGTCCATCCCCCCCCCCCTTACCTCTATCAGACACTGTAGTCTGACCCATAGTCTCTGATCAGATGCTAAACGGGTTTGCCAAGAGCAGTCCAGCCAGAGTTTTCCATACTGATTGAGTGGGGATACTATCCTTCTGTCTTTCTTTTTCGGGTGTCCTGTCTCCCGTACTCTGTTAGTGGGAAAACTTTCAAAGCCGCCTATTCTGCGCACCTCCTATCCATTATTTCCCTCCCCCCCCCCCCCCCCCCACTTCCACCACCTCTGTCTCCCTTTGCTCCTTTTCCGTTCCTCATGTCCCACACATGACCGTGTTCATGCTCACTCTGTGGTTGCCTGAGCACCAGCAGTCGTCCATTGGATGATAGCAATATCTGGTTGCCCTATGGCCCTCACAGATGGCGACTGTGCACTACTTCTTATATTCA
>CM031596.1:76393104-76413104 GCA_018398815.1 Conus ventricosus | reverse complement strand
GTGAAATGGTTGAGTAGTGAGGATGTGTGGCACTGTAAGGCGATTGATTCTAAGTTGAAAATGGATACGTAGTTAGGGATGCAAGGCTCCGTGAGGCAGTGCTTCCCTGCGGAAAAGAACAGGGAGCGGGAGCAGGGAATAAGGAAGGATTTCGGGTCTGTGAGTCCGTGTGTTCCCTCAATGGTACTGAAAAGGGGGAAATGGGGACGGATGAACGGCATGTGGAAAGACTGAGTGGTGAGGGACGTATGATGCTGTCAGGCAATGTACTCCCAATCTGGGTAAGGGCCAGGAAGGTGAGGGATACATGGTTCTATGTGGCGATGTCTTCTCTGTCTGGGTAAGGGCCAGGAAGGTGAGGGATACATGGTTCTATGTGGCGATGTCTTCTCTGTCTGAAAAGGCCAAGTGGTGAGGAATGTACGTGATGAAAAATTTCACCAATATTTTCAAAATTAAAGATGACCTATTTTCATTAAGACATTTTCATCATTCACAATTGTCCCTTTATACACTAATGAAAAAATTGTATGAAATCATATTGTATGCAAATATTAAGGTACATTCAATAAAGATTAGACCCTTTACAATCACTGACAAACAGAAATGCTGATGTAAATAATTAACTGCTTAATATGAACCAAGACATACAACATATGGGTATGTATTGCTAAGAATAGCTAGGTGTAGCTGAGAAAGCCTACAACATGTGTTTATCATTATTATGAATCAAGTAAGTGTTTGCACCATTAAAAGCAGCAACAAAGCTGTCTTTCTTGTTTCAATGATAACAGGTTTAAGAAAGTAATCATAACACTGGGCATGTCAACATACTAGAGCGTCTTGTATGTTACGTCAAACTCTTGATGTCATACTTGCCTCGGTCCTTTTAATATGTAGGCAACTTGCCAGTCCTGAAACAAAAAGGAAATCTGTACTTAATTAAGCATGGGAACTAAATCCGTGACTTGAGCCTTTTACCCAGCAGAAGAGTAGAATGCAGGTGACCTTTGCTTAACAGACTAAACCAGAGAGAACAGGGCTGACAAAGACCAGGACACTTCAGGCTGCTGTTATTAGAAGCAATAGGAGGATGGATCAGTGGGAACGTTGAGGTACGGATGATGGAGAGCTGGAGGAAGAGAGCAGGAAAGGGGAGGGTGGGGTGGGTCTCGAGGTGATGGGGAGGCTGGTAAATCGACGGAAAGGCACTGGAGAAACAATCGGTCATGAAGGACAGAGGGTAATGCAATGGGAAGTTTGCCGGAGACGAAAGGGTTGTCAGTGTGACAGATGTGCAGTCATTTAACCGTCGCCAGGAAATCACGCGGGTTTGCTTTTTTGTGTTACAGTCCGAGTCCTCTCTACCCAGACTATACCTCCACCCCCTACCCCGGCCCCTCCTATCCCACCCTGCCGTCCTCCTCTTGTCTGTCCATTCCTCTCCGTACCTCCTCAGACACTGTAGTCTGACTCATAGTCTCTGATCAGATGCTAAACGGGTTTGCCAAGAGCAGTCCAGCCAGAGTTTTCCATATGATTGAGTGGGGATAACTATCTTTCTGTCTTTCTTTTCGGCTGTCCTGTCTCCCGTACTCTGTGTCAAAAATTTCAAAGCCGCCTATTCCGCACACCTCCTTCCCCTTATTCTCCCTTCCCCTCCATCGCCTCTGCCACATCTCCCTCTGTTTGTTCCTTTTCCATTAACATGATTATAATGATAACATAGCATTAATATATCGCCTTGCCAAAGGTTCTAGGCGCTAATAAAGAACAACATATGTGCAAACATTTCACGTCAATAAACTTTATACACACACACACACACACACACACACACACACACACACACACACACACACACACACACACACACACACACACCGCACGCACAAGGCATCAATCACATGGCAGGGAGGAAAAGGGGATCTTACAAGTAATAGGAATAGAAATGTTCTGAGGTTGGACTTGATGGCAGCAAGAGAGCAAGAGTGTCTGATGTGCAATGGAAGAGAGTTCCAGAGCTGCGGGGCATAATGTGAGAAAGAACGATAACACGACTTTTACGTTTGTAACGTCCCTGGCGAAGCAGACGGGAATCGGAAGAAGAGCGGAAAGTGCGAGATGGAATGTAAAGACTAACAAGTTCAGACAGATAAGAAGGTGCTGATCCAGTAATTTATTGAAACGTGCACATGCAACTTTGCACTTAATTCGTTCTGAAATAGGCTGCCAGTGGCGTTTCTTTAAGAGAGGAGAGCATGGCTGTTGACAGTGTGACCTAAAAAAAGACGAACAGCAGAATTTTGAAGCTTTTGTAAAGGTTGAAGTGTGTTTTCGGGACAGCCTCTCTGGTTAAAACATTACAGTTGTCAATTCGTCGTTTTCGTGGCATCTTCTATCAAAAATCTTCTGATGGAGCTTATTCTTCTCAGTTCAAAGTGACAAGTCTGACAGCTTTTAGTAAGATGTTGTTTCATGGAAAGATCTGAATCCATCACAAACCCAAGATTCCTAGCCTTGCTTGAAAACGTAACTGAACTAAAAGCAAATAGCAAATGAAGAAGGCAGAGAACAATCAGAAGGAACAGAAGCCAGAGAACATAAGAGCTTCAGAGCTTCAGTCGTATCATCATTTAATGTAAGCATGTTTTCTGTCATCCATGTTTTGATGTCAGCAGCGCATGTTTGAAGAGCGTGTGTCAGAAGCGGGAATGTCTGTTGGTTTGCATGACTGATGAAGCTGGGTATTGTCTGCAAAGAGATGGTGATCGACGGCATGCTGTTGGATTACAGTAGACAGAGGGGTTGTGTACAGAACAAACAAAACTAGGCCTAAAACTGAGCCTTGTGACACACCAAAAGCAAGGGAAGAAGATGCTGAAGAAAATCCATTCACAGAGACATACTGACTGCGATCCTCCAAATAGGAACGAAACTAGCTGAGTGCAACAGAACGAAATTCAAAGATGTTTTCAAGAGGGGACAAGAGAATTCTGTGATCAATAGTGTCAAAAGCTGCCGATAGATCGAGAAGGAGAAGAATGGACGTTTTGTTGTCATCCATAGCAGACAAAATATCATAGACGACACGAAGTAAAACTGTTTCAGTACTGTGTTCAGCCCTGTAAGCTGACTGCAGTGGATTGTACAAGTTGTTTTGATTAAGATGGGACAAAGGCTGTGACAGCACACTTTCTCCAGCATTTTAGAAAGGAATGGGAGGTTTGAGACTGGTCTGTAGTTTTTCAATTGGTCTTTATCAAGTAAAGGTTTCTTTAAAAGAGGTTTTACGACCGCCTTTTGAGATCTCTTGGAACACTACCAAGAAGAAGAGAGGAATTAATGATGTTTGTAATAACAGACAGGGCAGAGTCAAAGTCGTCATAAAGAAGTTTAGTGGGAATGGGATCGGGCTGACAAGATTTTGGGACAGTGTTTTTGAGTACGTCACGTATGAATGATTCTGAAACAGGAGTAAACGAATCCAAAAAAGAACATGAATATGTTGTGACAGGGTGTTGCAAAGTTAGTTCAGTTTGAGAGAAGCTGTCTCTGATATTTAGAATTTTCTCCGAGAAAAAGTTGGAGAAAGTGCCGGGAAGACGCTCAGTCATGGCTAGATGGCTATGGCGACGTTTTTTGCTTCACCCGTGAAAGAGTTGAAATTTCGAAAAATGTCTTTACAAGTTTTAGAGGTCAAAATTAACGCAGAAAATTATGCAATATTTGCGCCATCAACTAAATCAATGACTTTATGTTTCGCTAATTCATATATTTGTTTGTGTACTAATAAAACCAGACTTACGAAAGTGCCTCTCCGCCTGACGACGCCCCTGCTTCAGTGAGCGAAACTGGTCAGCGAATCCACTGAACCATTGGTTACGTTTCCTTTGGCGGACCATGCGTTGGTAGAGAGGTGCATGCCTGTCCCGAATGACATGCAACCTGGCATTGTATTCAGATACAGAGCCATTTTGAGGTAGAGCATTTGACAGATCTTGGTTTAAAAGCTTCCTTACCAATTTTGTTGATACAACGAAAAGAAATGGCCATGAGTTCGCCTTTGGCTTTGGCACATTCAAAGAGCACAAAACAGCATTATGATCAGACCTCAGATCGTTACGTACATAAAACGAACACATTTTTTTGTCATCAGGTGTGTAGAAAATTAAGTCAAAAGTGTGACCACGTTTATGAGTGGGGCCAGTAACTGACTGACAAAAAGAGAACATTTAAAACATATTCGCCTGAAATTTTTATCATTCACGTCATTAACATGGAAATTGAAATCATCAACAAAAAGAGTCTTTCCTTGAAGGGAGTCACAATTCTCCAGAAAAACTGGAAACTGGTCAAAAAACATTGTATGGGTCAGTTTGTTCTTTTGACTCGGGGGTGGACGGTAAACACAAGCTATTTTGAGTCAGACCTTATTCACAGTCAGAGAAAGAAAAGCAGCATCGAATGCAGGATGGTTGAGGGGTGACTGTTGGAAAGTAGCATGTTTCATCAATGAGTCTTTGACAACAAGAACTATGCCGCCACCTCGACCAGCCACACCTAGCGAATCACGAGCAAAAGAACGCACGGAATAACCTTTAGGGGCAAGTTCTTTCAGTTTAGCTCATCGTCTGCCGAGTACAACCATGTCTCGGAAATAAGCATAGCATCAACATCATTGTCAGTAATAAAAGTGTATGTTTCCGAGACTGTGACATACCAAGAGACTGAGCATTAAAAGAACATACCACAAGTTGTTTTTGCTGTTTACATTAATATTAGACAAAAGTCACCGGTAGGAATAGATTGCTGACTAGTTTCAGAGAACTGACGAGCGGTGAGTAAACGGCCAGATGACTACTGACTAGCCTTACAGGACTGGCCAGTGGCGACTGGGAGGCCATCAGATGGCTGAACACACACAGGGCTGATGGGTGGTTGAAGAGGGGGCAGACACAGGGGAAACATCTTACTGCAGAAATCAGAAGATTGCACACGTGTCCCATGTCCCATTCCTCATATCCCACACACACGCCGTGTCCAGATTTGCTCTGTGGTAGTCCCGCACCATCGGGGTAGTATCAATGTCTAGTCGCCACAGGACCACTCATATGTGGAGACTGCGCTGCTGCTGACTGTTCGTGACCCGTTTTTGAATAATGATGATGATGATCACACATAGAATAATAATGACGACATTGACGACCATGGTGATAATAGTAATAGTAATGATAAAGCAGAAGCTTATATAGTGCCATATTCGCAGAAGGCTATCTGGCACGTAGCGCATAACCAAATTCCAGAGAATAACAAAGGTAAGAATCAGCATACGACGCGCATGAATCAACCAAAATTGAAAGAAATTATGAATGTAAGCTGACACAAACATGTAGGCCTACACACATACTGAGAACATCAAATCAGAACCACATACTGCGTAGGCACCACAAGGCTGCCACTACAGTGGGGAACCTAGCAAAGTACACTGTGTTATGACTGTTTGTTCCACGTAGTTAGGAAGGAAAATAAACTGTTTATGAATGAGAGAGAGTGAGCTAACCTATGTGGGAGCAGGCATATGTGAGCACACGCTCGCGCGCGCGCGCACACACACACACACACTCACACACACGCGTGCGCACATGCACACACCACACACACACACACACACACACACACACACACACACACACACACACACACACACACACACACACACACACACACACACACACACACACAATCTTTAAACGTAAGTAAAATAAATTACCCCATATTCCGAATTTTCATTACCCACCTGTGTACAATCAAGATCAGTCTGGTAAGATCTACACAGCAATATATATTCATCGAATATTGATTACCATCCTATGAAATCTCCCAGTGCCTTTGAACATTCCTCATTTAAACTCTTCCGCTGCTATGGTAAAATTCACAGCAACCTAGTTGTTAATATTGTTTCCGTCTATCTTCCAAAAGGTCCAGATAATGATAATACAGAATGGTTGCGAAACTTACCAAATAAGGAAAAATGGTTCATAGGAGGTGATTTTAATGCGCATTCAGCTCTCTGGGACGATGGTTGTAAAAGAAACCACAAACCTCCGATTTGTCGAAAATGTTGTGGATTCAAATTTGTACTTACTGAATAATGGTGACATCACAAGAATATCAGATATAGAATGTCATAAACCATCAGCCATTGACATATCCTTCATTTCTCCTGAATTAGCTCCAGACTGTATGTGGGAAACTTCTCCTGATACACTAGGCAGTGATCATTTTCCTATACATATAAGATTAAACGAAAAGTTGGGTCCTGTTATTTCAATACAAGATAAAATAAGGAAATATAATTACAATCGAGCAGACTGGGATAAATTTACATCAATTTTAATACTTCTTCTACTGACATTCATCAAAATGAGGCGTGGATCGTATGTATGATCATTTCACAAGATCTGTACTTCACGCGGCTGATTCTTCTATTCCCAGATGTTCGTGTTTTCTACATCTAAATATGCAGGAACTTGTGGTGGACAGACGAGTGTGAAAGAGCAAAACAAGAAAAGATTTCTAAGTATAAAATCTATCTATGCAGTAGATCTCCATCTAAACTCAGAGATTCAAAGGTGGCCAAATCAGCATATAACAAAATATTAGCCAAAGCAAAGTGTGAATATGGTCAAGCTTTGTGAGGAAGAGGTAAGCTCTCCTTCAGATAGGAGTAAAATATGGAAGAAAATTCGATATATGAAGCACGGGGTTTTCATTCCTAAGTGCAAAGTAACATTTGAAGATAATAAATTTCCAACAGCTTATCAAAAAGCGGAAAAGTTTGCTGATATCTTTCAGTAAACAGCAGACTAGAAGGTCTTTCAAGAAAATGTAAGACATACAGACAGGACCAGGAATCTAAACTTGAAATTAAAGATCAAGAATCTAACGATAACTTATACTTCAACTCTCCTATTACGTTTTTGGAACTAAAAGAAGTAATCTCAACATTGAGTAATAAAGAACAGCTGTTGGCCGTGATGAAATTTCTAATGAAATGCTGAAACATTTACCAGATAATTGGGTGCAGTATCTTCATAAAATAATGGAATCATGCTGGAGTGAGGTAAATTACCAACCGTGTGGAAACATTCAATTATAGTTCCCATACTTAAAAGTGGCAAACCCTGTAGAGACGTCAACAGTTACAGGCCAATCTCTCTACTTCACACACATGTAAGTTAATGGAGAAGATAGTAACTGCTCGCCTAATTCACTATTGTGATAAAAACAATGTTATTCCAGTCCATCAAGCTGGTTTTTAGGTCGGGAAGATCTACAACGGATCACTTGGTGAAGTTATCTACCAATATAAAAACGCCAATTTGCTCGTAGGCAAACGTGCTGGCAACATTTTTTGACATTAAACGAGCCTACGATCAAGTGTGGCACGCTCAATTGTTATTTAAACTGAAAAGAGCAGGTGTTTGTGGGAGAATGCTTTCGTTTGTAAAAGATTTTCTTTTTTGTAGAACTATTGAAACAAGAGTTGAAAATGCGTATTCTTCCCAGAGAGATTTACATAGGGAGTTCCTCAAGGATCCATCATTGCTCCTTATCTTTTCAGTATTATGATATCAGATCTTTCTAAGAAGATATCAAAAAATGTCAAGATTGTTCAATATGCTGATGACCTTTGTGTTTGGTTGGATGCAAAATTGAAGTATATTTCAAACAGAAAACTGAAACAAATTCAGATCTGTTATCAGTCTGAATTAGATAAGATAAGCGCTTTCTTGACAGAGAATGGTTTATCTTTATCTGTTGAAAAAACTCACATGATGGTATTTAGTGCTGGTGACCCTCCAGAAGATTACCAAGTTTCTTTATCGACGGAGCTGAGCTACAATTCAAAGACATCACAAAATTCTTAGGTGTCTATTTTACATCGAAATTATCATGGAAATATCACATTGAAAAACAGTCTGTCAAAAGCTCAAAAAAGCTTAAATTGCTTAAAATTATAAGCAGACAAAATTGGGGTAAAGAAACAAAAAGCTTGACTCTTCTTGCAACATCTTTGGTTAGATCAAAGTTGACTTACGGCCAAGAAGTTTATTTTTCTGCTCCTAAATACCTTATGAAGAAATTACCAAGTACTGACTCTAAGGCATACAAATTAGCTTTGGGAGTTCCTGTCCACATCCGACTATTGCTACGTATGGGGAGGTTGGTGTTCTACCTTTGAACAATTATCGAGAACTGTCTTCAGCTAAGTACATTATAAGAAGCAGTGCTGTTGAAAATGTCAACGTGAATGAAAATGTACTTAGATCAGATCTTCAGTTTCCAAAAGAGCAAGGACCATAACATCTTTGACAACAATAGCCACTTATACTTCAGAAATTCACAGTAGATTAGATCTGAAAACTAAAGATATAGGTAAACGTTCGATTACGTCTCCAATTCCTCCATGGGAACTGAACAGAGCAGATTTTGACTTTTCCAATGACGATCTAAAAAAGAGTGATAACCTCACCTACTTGCTTTTTCTTTTCGATCTCATGTTCATTTAAATTATTCTAACCATTTGAAGGTATATACCGATGGTTCTCTTATTGACACTAATGTGGCGGGTGCTGGGTTTGTAATACCTGGATTAAAGAAAGAAAAATCGTTTCATATTGGTGCAGGTCATTCTGTTTTCACCGCAGAACTGGTAGCCATTCTCATGGCTCTGCGATACATTGTTAATCTTCCTATGGTTATATTCCAATACTTTTTTGTGTTGACTCTAAGTCTGTCTTATTTACCTGAAATCCATGAAGTCTAGGACAGATGTGACTTAGTAATTGAAATTAATCACCTCATACATTTTCTAATTCAACAGGGTTCCAGTGTAACATTACTTGGGTTCCATCACATTGTGGTATTTATGGGAATGAATGGGCAGACAGAGTAGCTAGAGGAGTGCAGGACAAAGAATTCGTTGTGAAAACGTTCATATTCCTTTGTCTGTAAAGGAATGCTATAATCTTTTAGAAAAAGACACCAAAGCCCGTGTGGGTTATAATGTAAATCGGCACACCTCTTACAGCATGTCTTTGTTGAATGTTTTTCCGAGGGAAATTTCCAGTTTGTGTTATAGACTTAAATATAATTCATTAAAATGTAAATATGTTGATACTGCAAAATGCATATGTGGGGAAAAACTTTTGACATTTCATGTACTATTTAATTGTCCCACTATGCGGCAGTACTTACCCAATTTTCAGTTACCAATAATCCTACAGTTGATGATTTTAAGACTCTAACTTCAAATCATTCATTTTTGGCTAATGTATCAAAATATTTACTTCGCAGTCCTATCGGTTCATTAGTATGAGATTTCAGTATTTTTGAAGCAAACATTTTTTTTATGTTGTTCATGTCCACTGATTTAAGCTTTATTTTTAATTATGTTTTCATTTGTATAATAATAGCAATGTCATCTTGATGTATATTTTTACAAATGTCATAATCGTCTAAAAACACGCCATGTGAAAAGACGTAAAACTAAACAAACAAACAAACAACACACACACACACACACACACACACACACACACACACACACACACACACACACACACACACACTCGCGCTCACGCACGCAAACAATCCCGCGCACGGTCATGTATGCAAATTCCCGTTTGCCCACACAGAAAGAGAGAGAGAGAGAGAGAGAGAGAGAGAGAGAGAGAGAGAGAGAGAGAGAGAGAGAGGAGAGAGAGGAGAGAGTTAGAGAGAGAGAGAGACAGAGACAGAGAGCTAGAGAGAGAGAGAGAGAAAGAGATAGAGAGAGATAGAGAGAGAGAGAGAGGAGAGAGAGAGAGAGAGGGAGAGAGGAGAGAGAGAGAGGAGAGAGTGAGGAGGGAGCGGCGCGTAAAAAAAGGGGAGGGGGAAGCGAAGGAAAAGGAAGTGACATTGACACTGACATAATGATGTATTACTGTTGATAATTCTAGACTCTGCCAAGAAAAGTAATACAAAACATTTTGCGACGATAAATCAAGTAAACTAAGCACAACAAATGCGGGAAGCGAAAATAAAACCAACAAAACAAATCAAGGAAAAAAAGATTTAAGTTCGACCACCAGAAATCTGCTAAACCCAACCATTGAAGTTTCACAGAATCTGATCCTTAAATTTGAAAGCGTAAGCATGCAAGAAAGAACCAATATTCGACTTGACCAAAACATGAATCCAACTGACTACCCCACTCAAACACCACATGGCACCCCCACCCATCCCTGCGCTCTCCCTCTTCCCCCACCACCCGACTCCACCTCCACATATACATTAAAACAGAGATTTATCCACACTAGCAGTGTGTCTCTCTGTCTCTGTCTCTGTTTTTGCAGTCTGTCTGTCTGTCTCTTTCTCTCTTTCTTCTCTCTCTGTCTCTCGTTTTTTCTCTCTGTCTCTCTCGCTTTGCTTCTCTCTCTCTCTCTCTCTCTCTCTCTCTCTCTCTCTCTCTCTCTCTCTCTCTCTCTCCTCTCTCTCTCTCTCCCTCCCCTTTCTCTCTCCCTCTCTGTTTCCTTTGTTTTCAGCAGGAGAATAAAAACTGTGGTACGGGGGAGCCAAATTTGAATGGAATAGAGTGAAGATGGACAGTACCAGAGATTTTCCATAAAGGAGATGAGCAACTCGTGCGATTGGAGTGAAGACAAATCTGAACGAGTTATCTTTCGTGGATGCATGCTCCTATACATGTATTTGTTGTTCGCCCGCCGAGTCGACGAAGACTATTTCAGTCAACTTGGGGTTGAGGGGGTTGAGAGGATCTGTGGTTTTGCAGGTGGCTGATTAAAGTCAATGCGTGCACGGAATGTGCGGTGACAGCTTAAACAGGAATGTGGGAGACGTCCTCTTGATTGCTGGCGTGGGCTCTCCTTCCCTGTGTCTGTTGCTAACGTTGCAAGTTTCCTCCTTTCTTTACAGAAATTGGCGCCTTTGTGGATACAGTAACGCCATCTAGCTCGATCCATAGCAGTTTGTTCCCATGTGTTAGTATTGATGTTAAACGGTTCCATGGATGTTTTGAGAGTGTCTTTGAAACATTTCTCCTTACCTTCATGGGAACGCACTCCTTGTTGCAGCTCACCGTAGAAGGGTCTCTTGGGTAGCCGATGGTGTGGCACGAGAGCTACATGACCTGCCATCGAAGCTGAGACAACAGGATGGTGTGGATTCTGTACAGCCCTGCTTAGTCAAGCATCTCTGTGTCTGGAACTTTGTCCTGCCATTTTATGTTTAACGATAGTCTGTTTGTGTTTTCATGCTTAACAATCTTATGTTTAACAATGTTTAATGTTCTGAAGCAGGCTGTGTGGAAGTGATTCAGCTTCTTGGCATGCCGTTGGTACACTGTCCACTTTTCACATGCATAAAGGAGTGTGGGAAGAACCCCCGCTCTCCTCACCTTCAGTGTGGTCTTCAGACTGATGCCTCTTCTGTTCCAAACACTGGCGCGTAGTATGCCAAAGCAGTGATATCAGAAATAAACACATATGAACGTCTTTGACACTGGCTTAGCCTTTCAATCCCAAGCATGGATCGCCATACAGAACAGACAAACTCTAACAAACAGGCCTACAGGCGATATTAGTTTACGTCATCTTTTGTTTAGAGAGAGAGAGAGAGAGAGGGGGGCTATGACGATCATCTACTGATTTAAGACCATTGCACGAGAGAGAGAGAGAGAGAGAGAGAGAGAGAGAGTCTTTTTTTTTCGTTAAGTTGGTTTCAAAATAATATTGGGGTAACTGCAGGCGGACATTGAAACCCAAGACCAAACTTCGCAACCAAATTAAAGAGATTAGAGACCGTCTGTTAGTGCTTTATTTTCGTTGTTTTGAATGTTATGTGTCTCGCCTGCTGAAGACCATAGACCGAAGCGCGTTGTGTTTTGTGATTGGTTTGTTCCTTCGTCTGGCAGCTCAGTAATTCTGCTTTTGCCGTTATTCATCTAAGATCATAGTCCCTCAAGAGAGAGAGAGAGAGAGAGAGAGAGAGAGAGAGAGAGGAGAGAGAGAGGAGAGAGAGAGAGGAGAGAGAGAGAGAGAAGACAGACAGACAGACAGACAGACAGACAGACAGACTCACAGACTCACAGACAGATGGCCCAAAGCATTCTGGGATCCATTTAATTGCCGAGTGAAAAACAAACCCCAGAGTGTTGCAGGTGAACTGGATGAAGTATGAAGGGTGATTGTTAGCCTGTGTATAATCTGTTGGGGGAAAAAAAAGGTTCGTGGTGAGGGATATGTGGCTTGAGCCCAGAGAGTACAGACAGAAGACGAAAAGCAAAAGGAAAATAAAGAAAGAAAGAAAGAAACACTGACGAGAGAGAGAGAGAGAGAGAGGAGAGAGAGAGAGAGAGAGAGGGGGAGAGAGAGAGAGAGAGAGAGAGAGATGGTTCAAAGTTTTTTTTTTTAAACAGGCATTATCGTGTTAGGTTTAAACGCAAGCGTCAACTGCTGGCAAACGGAATAAACTGTGGCTGAGGCCATGTATCCTGCTGAAAACGGGGGTACTTTTTGAGGTTGTGAAAGATGTTTAGCTTTGTGAGACAATCTGTTTTCCAGACTGATTAAGGTGAAACGTTTTGAGGGGGTGTAACTCTGTTGGCTATATAACTGTCAGGGTAGAAAATGGGTAAGGTGTAAAATCTGTTGGCTATATAACTGTCAGGGTAGAAAATGGGTAAGGTGTAACTCTGTTGGCTATATAACTGTCAGGGTAGAAACATGGGTAAGGTGTAACTCTGTTGGCTATATAACTGTCAGGGTAGAACATGGGTAAGGTGTAACTCTGTTGGCTATATAACTGTCAGGGTAGAACATGGGTAAGGTGTAACTCTGTTGGCTATATAACTGTCAGGGTAGAACATGGGTAAGGTGTAACTCTGTTGGCTATATAACTGTCAGGGTTTGAACATGGGTAGGTGTAACTCTGTGGCTATATAACTGTCAGGGTAGAACATGGGTAAGGTGTAACTCTGTTGGCTATATACTGTCAGGGTAGAACATGGGTAAGGTGTAACTCTGTTGGCTATATAACTGTCAGGGTAGAACATGGGTAAGGTGTAACTCTGTTGGCTATATAACTGTCAGCGTAGAACATGGGTAAGGTGTAACTCTGTTGGCTATATAACTGTCAGGGTAGAACATGGGTAAGGTGTAACTCTGTTGGCTATATAACTGTCAGGGTAGAACATGGGTAAGGTGTAACTCTGTTGGCTATATAACTGTCAGGGTAGAACATGGGTAAGGTGTAACTCTGTTGGCTATATAACTGTCAGGGTAGAACCTGGGTAAGGTGTAACTCTGTTGGCTATATAACTGTCAGGGTAGAACATGGGTAAGGTGTAACTCTGTTGGCTATATAACTGTCAGGTAGAACATGGGTAAGGTATAACTCTGTTGGCTATATAACTGTCAGGGTAGAACATGGGTAAGGTGTAACTCTGTTGGCTATATAACTGTCAGGGTAGAACATGGGTAAGGTGTAACTCTGTTGGCTATAGAACTGTCAGGGTTAGAACATGGGTAAGGTGTAACTCTGTTGGCTATAGAACTGTCAGGGTTAGAACATGGGTAAGGTGTAACTCTGTTGGCTATAGAACGTCAGGGTAGAACATGGGTAAGGTGTAACTCTGTTGGCTATATAACTGTCAGGGTAGAACATGGTAAGGTGTAACTCTGTTGGCTATATAACTGTCAGGGTAGAACATGGGTAAGGTGTAACTCTGGTTGGCTATATAACTGTCAGGGTAGAACATGGGTAAGGTGTAACTCTGTTGGCTATATAACTGTCAGGGTAGAACATGGGTAAGGTGTAACTGTTGGCTATAGAACTGTCAGGGTAGAACATGGGTAAGGTGTAACTCTGTTGGCTATAGGAACTGTCAGGGTAGAACATGGGTAAGGTGTAACTCTGTTGGCTATAGAACTGTCAGGGTAGAACATGGGGTTAAGGTGTAACTCTGTTGGCTATATAACTGTCAGGGTAGAACATGGGTAGGTGTGTAACTCTGTTGAGCTATAAACTGTCAGGGTCTAGAACATGGGTAAGGTGTAACTCTGTTGGCTATATCACTGTCAGGGTAGAACATGGGTAAGGTGTAACTCTGTTGGCTATAAACTGTCAGGGTAGTAATGGGTAAGGTGTAACTCTGTTGGCTATATAGAACTGTCAGGGTAGAACATGGGTAAGGTGTAACTCTGTTGGCTATAGAACTGTCAGGGTAGACATGGGTAAGGTGTAACTCTGTTGGCTATATAACTGTCAGGGTAGAACATGGGTAAGGTGTAACTCTGTTGGCTATAGAACTGCAGGGTAGAACATGGGTAAGGTGTAACTCTGTTGGCTATATAACTGTCAGGGTAGACATGGGTAAGGTGTAACTCTGTTGGCTAAGAACTGCAGGGTAGAACATGGGTAAGGTGTAAACTCTTTGGCTATAGAACTGTCAGGGTAGAACATGGGTAAGGTGTAACTCAGTTGGCTATAGAACTGTCAGGGTAGAACATGGGTAAGGTGTAACTCTGTTGGCTATAGAACTGTCAGGGTAGAACATGGGTAAGGTGTAACTTGTTGGCTATAAACTGTCAGGGTGAAACATGGTAAGGTGTAACTCTGTTGCTATAGAACGTCAGGGTAGAACATGGGTAAGGTGTAACCTGTTGGCTATAGAACTGTCAGGGTAGAACATGGGTAAGGTGTAACTCTGTTGGCTATAGAACTGTCAGGGTAGAACATGGGTAAGGTGTAACTCTGTTGGCTATAGAACTGTCAGGGTAGAACATGGGTAAGGTGTAACTCTGTTGGCTATAGAACTGTCAGGGTAGAACATGGTAAGGTGTAACTCTGTTGGCTATAGAACTGTCAGGGTAGAACATGGGTAAGGTGTAACTCTGTTGGCTATAGAACTGTCAGGGTAGAAACATGGGTAAGGTGTAACTCTGTTGGCTATAGAACTGTCAGGGTAGAACATGGGTAAGGTGTAACTCTGTTGGCTATAGAACTGTCAGGGTAGAACATGGGTAAGAGGTGAGATCTGTTTTGCTTGTTTGTGTGTTTGTGGTAAGTTTGTCTGATTTTAAATGTGGATATAATCAATTTCGTTTTCATTCTGTCTTTCGGGTTCAGGGTTTTGACTTGGTCTGGAATTTGTCTTGGTATTTCGGTTCGTACATAGTTCCAGTTTTAGCTTGCTTGCAACTTTGATGTGGCCTCCGTGATGGGTTAGACATAAGAAACGTAACCTTTGGGGCTGTGGCCATGTGAGGTGATAGCATTCCCTGTTGTGTAAGGGTTAAGTGGTGAGGATGTGTCACTGTTAAGTAATTCATTCCATGTCGAACACTGCAAAATGGTTAGGGATAACGTTTTCTGCTGAAAACATGGAAGGGGGGTGTGGGGGTGTGGGGTGTGTGTTGAAGAATTCGGGGTATGTGAGACAATGTCTTCAATGTTGAAAAAAAAAGGGGGGAGGGGGTGCACACGACTATGTGAAGCAGAGTATTCCATGATAGCATTGTAAGACGATGTATAATTCCCTGTTCAAGACAGGGACAAATGGTTGAAGGATATCTGCTTCTGTGAGGCACGATATTCCCTGGTTGAAAAGGACGAAGTGGGAGGGATACACGGGGTTCTGCGTGGCAATGTATTCTGTGCTGAAAGGCAGGGAGGGAGTGGCGGAGGATATCGGACTCTGTGGGATAGCGTATTCCCTGCTGTGAAAGACTGGGTGGTGAAAGGTGTATGGAGACATTCTGGCAGGAGAGAAAAGGGCGAGGGGATAAGAAGCGTATGGCGCCGCAAGACAATGTGGTTTTTTTGTCGAAAACGGCGAAACTGTGAGAGATGTATAGAGGTGTGGGGCAATGACTGTATTCTACGCTGTGGTGCATGTATGGCGGTGTGAAGCAATGACTGTATTCTACGCTGTGGTGCATGTATGGCGGTTTGAAGCAATGACTGTATTCTATGCAGTGAGGAGTGTATGGCGTTGTGAAGCAATGAGTGTTTTCTAAACTGAGGAGTGTATGGCGGTGTGAAGCAATGAGTGTATTCTAAACTGTGAGGAGTGTATGGCACTGTGAAGCAATGACTGCATTCTATGCAGTGAGGAGTGTATGGCGGTGTGAAGCAATGACTGTATTCTATGCAGTGAGGAGTGTATGGCGGTGTGAAGCATGAGTGTATTCTAAACTGTGAGGAGTGTATGGCACTGTGAAGCAGTGAGTGTATTCTAAACTGTGAGGAGTGTATGGCGCTGTGAAGCAATGAGTGTATTCTAAACTGTGAGGAGTGTATGGCGCTGTGAAGCAGTGAGTGTATTCTAAACTGTGAGGAGTGTATGGCGCTGTGAAGCAATGAGTGTATTCTAAACTGTGAGGAGTGTATGGCGGTGTGAAGCAATGACTGTATTCTATGCAGTGAGGAGTGTATGGCACTGTGAAGCAATGAGTGTATTCTAAACTGTGAGGAGTGTATGGCGGTGTGAAGCAATGACTGTATTCTATGCAGTGAGGAGTGTATGGCACTGTTGAAGCAATGAGTGTATTCTAAACTGTGAGGAGTGTATGGCGCTGTGAAGCAGTGAGTGTATTCTAAACTGTGAGGAGTGTATGGCGCTGTGAAGCAATGAGTGTATTCTAAACTGTGAGGAGTGTATGGCGCTGTGAAGCAATGAGTGTATTCTAAACTGTGAGGAGTGTATGGCGCTGTGAAGCAATGACCGTATTGTAAACCGTGAGGAGTGTATGGCGTTGTGATGCAATGACGGTTTCTACGTTGTGAGGAGTGTATGGCGCTGTGAAGCAATGACCGTATTGTAAACAGTGAGGAGTATATGGCGCTGTGAAGCAATGACGGCATTGTAAACTGTGAGGAGTGTATGGCGTTGTGAAGCAATGACGGTATTCTACGTTGTGAGGAGTGTATGGCGCTGTGAAGCAATGACCGTATTGTAAACTGTGAGGAGTGTATGGCGCTGTGAAGCAATGACGGTTTCTACGTTGTGGGGTGTATGGCGCTGTGAAGCAATGCGTATTGAAAACTGTGAGGGGATGGGTGTGAAGCAATACCTATTGTAAAGGAGGATGTATGCGCTGTGAAGCAATGACGGTATTCTCGTTGTGAGGTGTGTATGGCCTGTGAAGCAATGGACGTATTGTAACGGAAGAGGTTGCGTGGACAATGCGGTATTCTGTTGTGAGGAGTGTATGGCGCTGTGAGCATGACGATTGTAACTAGGAGTGTATGGCGATGAAGCATGACGTATTCTCTGTGAGAGGATGGCGTGGTGAAGCAATGACGTATTGTACTGTGAGAGTGTCTGGGCTGGAAGCAATGAGGTATTCACGTTGTGAGAGCGTATCCGCTGTGAAAGCATGGGGTGAATAGTGTAGGAGTTTCGCTGGAAGCAAGACGTATTGGAAACTGTGGGATATGCGCGTACATGCCGTTGTAAACGTGGTGGTGTAGACGCTGTGAGCATGACTGTATTGTAAATGAGAGGATATGGACCTGTGATAGCGTGAGTTTGTAAACTGTGAGGAATGTATGGGTGGTGAAGAGGGGTATTGTAACTGTGAGGAATGTTGGCGCTGTGAGAAGATGTATTCTAAACTGTGGGAGTTATGGCGTGAAGCAATGTGTGTTTGTAAATGGGGAGTGTATGGCGTGTGAACAATGCGGTATTGTAACTGAGGAATTATGGCTGTGAGCAGTGAGTGTATGAAATGGAGGAATGTATTGGCTGTGAAGCAGGGGTGTTTCTAATGTGAGAGATGGCCTGTGAAGATGAATTGTAATGTAGGGTGTATGGCGCGTGAAAATGAGTGTATTTAAACTGTGAGGAATGTATGTCGTGTGAAGCAATGAGTGTATTCTAAGCTGTGGGAGTGTATGTGCTGTGACGCAATGACTGTATTGTAACGCGTGTAGGGTGTATGGCGTGTGAAGCAATGACGTATTTAAACTGTGAGGAGTGTATGGCGTTGTGAAGCATGAGTGTATTGTAAACTGTGAGGAGTGTATGGCGTGTGAAGCAATGACGTATTTCAAACTGTGAGGAGTGTATGGCGCTGTGAAGCAATGACCGTATTGTAAACTGTGAGGAGTGTATGGCGCTGTGAAGCAGTGAGTGTATTGTAAACGTGAGGAGTGTATGGCGCTGTGAAGCAATAACTGTATTTTATTATTTGAAGAATGCCTGGCATTGTGAGGAATGTATTCCCGATTAAAAAGGGAGAGGGTATTGGGGTAGCATGATTCCGTGAACCAGTATGTCCCCTGTTGAGAAAGGGGGTCCGCATTGAGAGATGTAGAGTGTTGCTATGTAATCCATTCTCTGTTAAAGAAGGAGAACTGGTGAGGGATGAGTGGGTCTTTGCGGGAACGTGTTCCAATTGAAAAAGGGTTAATAAGTACTGAGGAATGACTGCATGACTCACGGATACAATGTGTTTGTTTCCTACCGTGGAAACAAGACATGCTGAAGGCTACATCAGGTCATGGATCTCTACGAAGAGTTGATAAAAACGGAGGGATCTGTAGGCAATACATTCCCCTTTTTTTTTCCTTTTGAGAGGGGGTTAGGGGTGGTAAAGAGATGAGGGATGCATGTTCTGTGGCACTGCATTTCTGTTGAGTTAGATAGGGTAGGTGGTGCCAGAGGAATGCTCTCTGGGCCCTCTCTGTGACTGCTGAAGTGTCGAGAATGCGTGCTAACGCCAGCTTTACTGCTGCACAGCACGCTCTTGCTTGCGGCGAATTGATTGATTTGTTTGTTTGTTTATTTATTTATTTATTTATTTATTTATTTATTTATTTATTATTTATTTATCTATTTATTTATTTATTATTTATTTATTTATTTATTTATTTATTTATTTATTTATTTATTTATCTATTTTAGTTAGTTGGTTTGTTTTGTTCGTTCGCTCGTTTGTTTGTTTGTTTGTTTGTTTGTTTCCTTTATTTTTGTTGTTGCTGCTGTTCTCTCTCTCTCTCTCTCTCTCTCTCTCTCTCTCTCTCTCTCTCTCTCTCTCTCTCTCTCTCTCTCTCTCTCTCTTTCTCTCTCTCTCTTTCTCTCTCTCTCTTTCTCTGTCTGTCTGTCTGTCCCTCTTTTTCTCTCCCCCCCCCTTTTTTTTTTAAATTTGCTTTGTTGTTGTTTTTTTTTTTTTTTTTTTTTTACCTTTCCAGTCCCTTTTTTGCTGACTTTTTCGTTCTTTTTCTCATTCTTTTCTACCTTTATTTCTTTTCTTCTTCAGTTCTTTGTGTCGGTGCCCCGTCCTCTCTCTCTCTCTCTCTCTCTCTCTCTCTCTCTCTCTCTCTCTCTCTCTCTCTCTCTCTTCTCTCTCTCTCTCTCTCTCTCTCTCCTCTCTCTCTCTCTTCTCTCTCTCTCTCTCTCTCTTTTCTTCTCCTTTCCCCTTCTTAACTCAAAGCCGGTTGTTTGGGTTTTGTTTATTCGTCTGTGTGCTTGCATCATGCTGTGGTTCATTGCTTGTTTGTTTTCTTTCGTCCGTTTTTTTTTTTTTTCGTTCTAGCTTAGTGGCCTGATTTCGGGGGGAAGGGGGAAGGGGCAAGGGTTTATTAAAACGCAATCTACGCATTAATTCTGACACCCGATCAGCGCAGGTACAACCCTCCCCACCCCTACCCCCTCCATCCCCCACCCCCCACCCCTCCATCAATGGCTCCGTGCCGAAGGTTCGTGTGATGATTGTCGTCTGTTTGATAAAGGAGGAAGGGGGGGGGGGGGAGAACGGAGGGAAGGAGATGGTGACGTGGGGAGGGAAAGGGGTTGAGAGAGGAGGGAAGAGAAAGAGGGTATGGGATGTTTGGAGTTTGAGAGAAATGTGACCTTGGGAATAGAGAATGGATGCGCTTTGGCTGAGTGGTGAAACACTGAGTTCACAGCCTTCAGACGTTCCGGGTTG
>CM031596.1:76379401-76387099 GCA_018398815.1 Conus ventricosus | reverse complement strand
TAGTTTCGAAGGTAAAGGGTAGAATCAGTTCAGAAGTAAGGTAGAACGCAGTAGCCTATGTGATCCTAACATTTGGCATTCTTACATCACAGTCATAACCAGGAGCGATGTCAGCATGGATAAAGAGGAACCAACTCACGATGCTAAGCATTGGCAAAAGAGAACTGGAATTCTCTGGCACTCCACCTCCAATGGAGCGATCAGGCGGACTGGGATGAGTGGGTCGGCAAAAGTCAGTGGCAATGGTATCGGTTCTGAACCAAATGTCAAATGCCTCTGCGTCAACCCAAAACAAAAGATTCATTTACAAAGTGTTTACAAATACAACCATGATATTCTTACGACAAAATAGCATTTTTCTCGACTTTTTCGAAAAAAACCCCAAACCCAATGTTTTGATCAATACACAATTTGCACGCATCAAATGATTTTATGTGATGGAGAGAGAAGAGAGAGAGGAGAGAGAGAGAGAGAGAGAGAGAGAGAGAGAGAGAGAGAGAGAGGAAGGGAGAGAGAGAGAGAGCGAGAGAGAGAGAGAGAGAGAGAGAGAGAGAGAGAGAGAGAGAGAGACAAAGAGCGAGAGAGAGAGAGAGAGAGAGAGAGAGAGAGAGAGAGACACAAGACAAGGCAAATTCTTTATTATCGAGGGTAATAGATAAGCAAGTTCATGCTTTTTTAAAATCCAGCCCTCGCCCAAAAGGGGAACAAAAAACAACAACAAAAATGCCGAGAGAGAGAGAGACACAGAGAGAGAGAGGAGAGAGAGAGAGAGAGAGGAGAGAGAGAGAGAGAGAGAGAGAGAGAGAGAGAGAGAGAGGATGGAGAGAGAGAGAGAGAGAGAGAGAGAGAGAGAGAGAGTGGAGAGAAGAGAGAGAGAGAGAGAGAGTGAGAGAGAGAGAGAATTCATTGCCCCTCACGACGGAGTGCATATAAACAACAATAATGGTATCGAACAAAAAAAAAAAAACATCATTTCGTCATTAACACTACATTTTCACTAAGCATTCAAGGCACAACAATAGAACGCAACTTAAACGCTGTACATATACAGATATACTGACACATTTTTAGCCGTTCATTCATGTTTAGACGACACACGCAGTATCAATCTCCACTGACTAGGGTCTTTCCTTCGTACTGCGCTCTTTAATCGTTCAAACCAGAGCAGCACAGAACAAACTGCAATGCATCTCCTGTTTCATTGCGGCGCAGCGGACATTTCGAATCAGCATTATTCCGACCCTTGCAACGAAGTCCATGTCTTGCTAATGTTACAGAAATGCCAAATGTAAATCCAGTCAGTACATTCTTCAAATGTCTATGTAGGTTTATCAGTATGTACGGTTTGACATCATGCACAGTGCAAACAGTTCATGATGCATGAAACTTTTCATTGTTACTGCTATGACAACTCCATTCTTGCCACATGCATGGTATTCATCTTTCTCTGCGGATTTTGAGAAAACCCATCGATTCCCTCTGCATCTTGATCAAACCACGCATAACCAAATCCAAGCGTGCACATTTTACAACGGACATGTGAAACCCGTTGTTGTTTCTTCTTGCCATGTACATCTCAATCAAACAGCATTCTATACGCTTTATGAGTGAGTCTAGAGTCATCCATTCTTGTCAGTTTTAGCCAAAGTCTTACGCACTTTACAGCCGAGTTTATATGGCTAGGATACCACACACACACACCACACACACACACACACACACACACACACACACACACACACACACAGGAGAGAGAGAGAGAGAGAAGAGGAGAGAGAGAGAGAGAGAGAGAGAGAGAGAGAAAACTCAAGACTCAAGACTCAAGACTCAAAAACTTATTACTCAAGGATAG
Source organism: Conus ventricosus (assembly GCA_018398815.1). Classification (NCBI taxonomy): domain Eukaryota; kingdom Metazoa; phylum Mollusca; class Gastropoda; order Neogastropoda; family Conidae; genus Conus; species Conus ventricosus. The sequence goes on along the minus strand of CM031596.1, from coordinate 76,385,247 downwards.
AGATTTTAGGCAGTGCCTATTCTTCCAGTCTGTCCTTGCATTCTACAACATTCAACTAAACAGACTGCACATATTAATAATGACAGAAACAATGAAAAATATAGCAACATTATAATATTAACAATAACAATAGTAATAAGAATAATAATTATTTTAAAAAAAAATCCATTACAAAATTACACAAACCCCAGTCAGACACATACGCTCGCGCGCTCACATGCATGCACACGCCCACACATACACGCACGCATGCGCATACCCACATCCACCACACACACACACACACACACACACACACACACACACCCCACACACACACACACACACACACATTTTCATTAGATAATATAGAGGCAAGCATAAAAGTAGGGCGTTGAGACTATGATCAAAAGGTTAGATTTATTGTTCAAGTAAATGTTTAAGTACTGCTGATTGAAGGACGGCAGTGATTGACATGTTTTGGCAGACGGAGGAAAGAGAGTTCCACACAGATGGACCAAAAAATGCAAAACTAGATTTGAACAAATCAATGCGGACACGTGGTAAATGTAATTATTTGAATCATATCGCGTTGTTGCCATTTGGATAAAATCACTAAAGATATGTTTGGCGCCATGTTTGCATGGACTTTAAACATTAGTACTGCCTTATTATAGGTCAGTTGGCTCTGCAGTGGTAACATCATTAGTTTGCGAATTTGCCCGTGGTTGATAGAGACTTGTCGGGAAGAATCAGCTTAATTCCCCGTCTATGCATAGAGTTGATCTTTTTTATGTGATTTTCACCGCACCACTCCAGACAGTGGACGCATATTGATGTGAGAAAGGCAATGGGCTTCAAAAAATAATTTCCGGATATGTGGTTCAACATAATAACTGAGTTTATTGAGTAAAAACAAATTGCGAGCCAACTGTTTGCAAACATGATTTATATGTGATTGCCATTTAAAGTTCTCATCAATGATCACGCCTAAGACACGGTGTTCGGGAACCCGCTCGATCAAGGTTTCACTCATTTTAGGCTCAACATAAGATGCTGTCGTTGATGTTTCTGTCTCGATGCTAGACCATGCATTTTGTTTGTGCGGATTAAGGACCATTCGGTTTTGGTTGCACCATTCTAAGACATCAGTGATACTTTGTTGTAACGATATTTGTACAGACATGATGTTTGTATCACTACAGTGAAGAGAACTATCGTCAGCGAACAGATCACAGCTGACATCATTGTGAGATATATGCTTTGGTAGGTCATTTATAAAATACAGAAGAGAAGAGGTCCAAGGACAGAGCCTTGTGGAACGCCACAGCTCACTATTCCTTCAGAGGTAATAAGTACCGTTTAAGTAAACACGCTGGGTCCTGCTTTCAAGATATGACTGAAAGAAGGTGATCCTGCCGGATTTTGAACATATGCAGTCTTTTTTTTTTAATAATATGTTGTGGTCTACAAGATCAAACGCTTTCTTAAAAACGAGGAAAACAGTTCCAGTGAGTTTTCTTTCGTTGATGGCTGATAGCCATGTATCACAGAGGCGTGTTAAGGCCGTGTGGCATGAGTGATTTTGACGAAAGCTGACTGAAATGGGTGGAACAGTTTGTGATGTTCCATATGTTTAGTTAGGTGTTTGTGAACATGCATCTCTAGAGGTTTCGATACAACGGATAAAAGATATATTGGTCTAAAATTGTTTAAATCAGTGAGATCTCTTGATTTGGGTATGGGAACCACTTTTGCTGCCTTTAGACCACATGGGAAGACATTCTGATCAATACACAAATTATAAACATACGTAAGGGTATCAACAATGTAAGGTAGAGCAAGCTTGAGTATAGAAGCATTTAAGTTATCTGGACCCATTGCTTTTTTATTTTTAAGTTTTGAAATTAAGGAACCAACTTCATTAATAGCAAGTAAGGGGATGGGTAAATGAATCTCTAGTATTTAATCGTTTTGACAAAACGATTGAAGAACAGCTGGAGTTTCATATCGATTAAAAAATGTGACACTGGCAGCCGTTTGTACTGATTCAGTTACCTGAAGGAAATGATTGTTGAAAGTGTTAGCAGACCACATAGTCGCAGTATTATCTGAATTTCTTTCTCGACTTGTCAGTTATTTCATTAACAGCACGCCATAATGATCCCTGTTTGCGTTTATCAGTTTCCTAAAGTGCTCAGATTTTGATTTTCTAACTAGATCTGATACTCTGTTTCTCTGCTTTTTATATTCATCTACTTATTTTGCGGTTTTAAGTGCATCCCTTAGTGCCATTTCTATAATAATGTCTTTTGTCAGCCAGCTGGGAAGTACTCTGTGTTTTACCCTTTTTCTTCTAAGTGGGGCATGTTTATCAACGATTGAGAGAAAGATATTATACCAGGTACCAGAGAGAGAGAGAGAGAGAGAGAGAGAGAGAGAGAGAGAGAGGAGAGAGAGAAAAGAGAGAGAGAGAGAGAGAGACAGCAGACAGACAGATAGACAGAATGTGGTTATGGCCTAGCCGATCAGAAAGGGACACGCAACTGATTAGAACAAATTTTCAAGAACAACAAAAACTCCGAAATTCACAGAAATCTTTCTTCCGTAAAATCTTAGATCAAATGTAAAATGTTGATCTCTGTCGAAAAACGGAATGTCACGTCAGATGGGACACGTCTGAACAAGGTTTTCATAGCGCCTGCTGTAATGTGTTTAAGTCTGACATGTAAGTACCAACACTCCACAAGAACATGATTGTGTTATAGTGTGTGGCACATCACACGGAATGCATCACAGAGCTTCTTCACCTTAGAAAAATACGAGAGAGAGAGAGAGAGAGAGAGAGAGAGAGAGAGAGAGAGAGAGAGAGAAGAAGAAGAAGAAGAAGAAGAAGAAGATTTTAACTACTTGTGTAGACGTGAGAACATTGGCACTGTCGCGATGAGAACAGGGCAGGAAGGGATCACATGACCACAGACGTTTATCTCCCTTTGCTATCACATGTCCGTTATATTTTCAAAACTGATGTTTCTAAAGCTGAAAAAGACTAAACCAATCGAGAACCATACAATACTGAACCGAGCTTAATGTAAAAAAATAAAAATAAAAAATAAATAAAAAGTATGAATCTCTTCTTCACTGCCTTTGTATTTGTACGCAGCCTCCAAAGAACTAAAAGACAGGACATGCGCAGAAAGAGCGAGCGAGCGAGCGAGCGAGAGAGAGAGAGAGAGAGAGAGAGAGAGACAGACAGACAGACAGACAGACAGACAGACAGACAGACAGACTGACAGACAGAGGCCCATCTGAGGCGAGATCAAGAAGTAATCATTCAGAACAACTTGGGATGACAGGTGCGAGAGGGGGAATGGGGCGGGTGTGGGGTGTGGGGTGGGGGGAGGGGGTAGGAAGTGGAGAGGGGTGAGGGAGGAGGGGGATGGCGGGGGGGGGGGGGGACTTCCATGACTGCACTGCTCTTGTTTTATTTCTACTCTTTCACATGACGCACGAACGTGCACCAGCCACGCGTCCCTGCTCGGTGCACGGCGTGACCCGACTGCCAAATATCACACATCAAAGAGGCGACCTTTGCCACCGTCTCTCCCTCCATTCCCATCCCCCACCCCCCACCCCATTCCCTCTTCAGCCCTCCTCCCCCCCCCCTCCCTCCCCGCACTCCCCACTTCCCATTCCCCTCTTCCCCCTTTTAAGTTTCCATTTCCTCCCTACATGCATGGAGTGTGAAAATTCCACGAGGAATATCTGCTAATCACATGAAGTTTCTATTTAGGGTGTGTTCCTTCCAAGGTTAAAAAAAAACAACAACAACAGCAACAGTGGCAGCACCCGCGCCGCCAAATCATCCATAGTCATCATGCTAAATGAACTGTGTCTATCGCCGTCACCGGTCAGTTACACTCAATACAAGGTTGAGAGAAAAAGAAAAAACTTACTGATTAAATGAACTGCTTTTATCACTTTCACTTGTCAGTCACACTAAACACATGCCAAACAGAGAGAGACAGACTGACAGAGAGAGAGAGAGAGAGAGAGAGAGAGAGAGAGAGGAGAGAGAGAGAGAGAGAGAGAGAGAGAGACAGAGACAGAGACAGAGAGAAAGAGAGAGAGAGAGAGAGAGAAAGACAGAGACAGAGACAGATACAGAGAGACACACAGACAGAGAGAGAGACAGACAGACAGAGACAGAGTGAGACAGAGAGAGATACAGAGAGAGACAAAGACAGAGAACCATATTATTCGGATCCTACTTGAGACATTGCAAATGGCGGGCGGTCACGGAATAAAAAGTTGCCCGGTCAAAATCCTGCGTATAAATGCACAACCCTTCCCAAATAATCGATATAGCAATGAAAAGTAGACTGACTCCTCAACAGGCGGATACGGTCGAATTTAAGCGAGCAATGGCGCACAGGCAGATTCGGGCGGATCGGCAGATAGAAGGTTCTGAAAAATCATTCCAAAAGATTTCGAAATGTCCTGCCAGAAGAGATCAACAATATAGATCAATGTCCTCCGGCAGACGGACCACTCAGCCTCGTAGCGTGTTTTCAAAGCTTCCTCTGCAGCTGAATCTCAATCACTTGACTTCTATTGTGGCACCCTCTCAACTCATCCATTCCAGTGATGTTAGGCAACAGTCTTCATACAGAGGAAGTAACTTTCGTAGAAAGGGGAAACCCATACACTTCATCTGTGTCACTCTACTGCAAAATTGAAGAAAAAAACAAGAATGAAGGAATGGAAACAAAAACCACCCAACCAACCAACAAACAAAAATCAACCAGAAAACCGATGGAACGCTTCTGCTGGATGCATTATTTCGCCTCTGCTAAAACATTTAAAAAAGAAAAAATTGACAATAATGTATGTGCCCATCCGTCTCTCTCTCTCTCTCTCTCTCTCTCTCTCTCTCTCTCTCTCTCTCTCTCTCTCTCTCTCTCTCTCTCTGCTTGTATTTACAGTTTACTCCATAAAACACACCTCATTTTCTTATAAAAAAGAAAGAATAGTGTGTACTTCCTCCATATGGAGATATGGCTACAGGAATAAACAACACATCCCCCCCTCCCTCCCTCCCTCCCTCCCTCCCTCCCTCTCTCTCTCTCTCTCCCTCTCTCCCTCTTCACTCTTTTTAGTCCAGGCCTCTTCCTCAATCACACCCATCACCTCCCACCATCCCTTCCTCCCATCCACCTTCTCTCTCTCTCTCTCTCTCTCTCTCTCTCTCTCTCTCTCTCTCTCTCTCTCTCTCCTTCTTCACTCTTTTTAGTTGCAAAGCGAGACGACTGCAGGCGGAAATCTAAACAAATCTTAAATAAATGTTAGCGAACCGCCAGAGAACATGGACAACCGAGTCACAAGACAAAACACAACGCGTTTCGACCTCTTAGGTCTTCTTCAGGTGAGACATAAACGAATAAAACAACGAAATTTCACTTAGCTTTGATCGCTTCAGATCGTTTTAGAGTTCAACGCAAGGAAGAAGGCCTTCTCACCTGAAGAAGACCTAAGAGGTCGAAGCGCGTTGTGTTTTGTCTTGTGACTCGTTTGTCCACGTTCTCTGGGCGGTTCGGTAACATTTATTTAAGATTTGTTCACTCTTTTAGTTCAGGCCTCTTCCTCAGTCACACCATCACCTCCCACCATCCCTTCCTCTCTTTTCCCCCCCCTTTCTCAGATGTTTTGTTGATTCCATTGTACCATGTGTAATGTTACGAAAGAGAGAGAGAGAGAGAGGAGAGGAGAGAGAGAGAGGGGAGAGAGAGAGAGAGAGAGAGAGAGAGAGAGAGAGTGAGTGTGTGTGTGTGTGTGTGTGTGTGTGTGTGTGTGTGTGTTGTGGTGTG
>CM031596.1:76359401-76374401 GCA_018398815.1 Conus ventricosus | reverse complement strand
TTAAGGACACAGCACCATGGTACCATTCTCAATAAGGACACAGCACCATAGTACCATTCTCAATAAGGACACAGCACCATAGTATCATTCTCAATAAGGACACAGCACCGTGGTGCCATTCTCATTCAGGACACAGCACCATGGCACCATTCTCAATAAGGACACAGCACCGTAGTACCATTCTCATTAAGGACACAGCACCATGGAACCATTCTCAATAAGGACACAGCACCGTGGTACCATTCTTATTAAGGACACAGCGCCGTGGTACCATTATCATTAAGACACAGCACCATGGTACCATTTTCATTAAGGACACAGCACCGTGGTACCATTATCATTAAGACACAGCACCGTGGTACCATTCTTATTAAGGACACAGCACCGTGGTACCATTCTCATTACGGACACAGCACCATAGTACCATTCTCATTAAGGACACAACACTGTGGTACCATTCTCATTAAGGACACAGCAACGTGGTACCATTCTCATTACGGACACAGCACCGTGGTACCATTATCATTTAAGGACACAGCACCGTAGTACCATTCTCATTAAGGACACAGCACCGTGGTTCCATTCTCAGTAAAGGACACAGCACTGTGGTACCATTCTCATTAAGGACACAGCACCGTGGTATTATTCTCATTAAGGACACAGCAATGTGGTACCATTCTCATTAAGGAGACAGCACCATAGTTCCATTCTCATTAAGGACACCACCTCAACGAAAGAGGGCAACAAGATATTCGTGTGTTTTTCTACTTAAGTAGTTGTCACCTTTCAACAACAATGTGGCTTTTTTTATCGTTTTGATTTCAAAAGTGTTTTGGGCATGGTTTTAGCATAACCACATCGTGTTTCCCCAAAGTTGTTAAATGTCAGTCTCTTGCTGATTGGCTGGTGAAAGAATCCTCTGGATAAAAAAAGTTATAGTACTTTGTAATGAATGATACCATTCATAATCAAAATCTCAAAGCCTGGCTTCAGCCCATGGTTTACCTCGTTCATAAAAGTGGTGTTGAGAGCCCCGCTTAAGGGGAAACTCAGTACGCGTTCGTTTTCGGTTACTTTTATGCACACATTCACACCCCTTTCGCGCATGAGATGTCAGTATCTGATAATCTCCCCACGCGTACATGAACGTGACACGTGTCTCACTCACCTGAGGACTGTGTTGGGGCTGCGCTGTCCGGACAAGACGGGCCCGGTGGGGTACTGATTGGGATCCGGAATGCCCTGGGTGGATATCACCCTGCTGGGGTCTGGGTACATGGACAGGCCGTAGTGGTTGATCTCTGGGAAGCCCCCGGGGTACAGGCCCTGCCCCTCCAGGGAGGAAGCCCGGGGGCCGGGAGCCCCCTTGATGCTGCCCTGCCTGCTGTCCGTGCTGCGCCGTCTCGGGCTGTCCACGCTCTTGCGGCGGACGAAGTCGATGCTCTTCCGCCTCAGGCTGTCCATGGTGATGGATGTCCGCAACGACCGGACGTCTTTGACCTTCTCTGGAAACTGCTCTGCAGGAAGATGCGACTTCTCTGAAGCTGGAAGCAATTTTGTTTTTCCCTGGCAGTGACCTTCCAACGATTTGTCGGTATTTACATAAAACTGTTTAAACGATGACTTCCTTCTCGTTGAAACTGTTCAAAAAAAAAAAACTTTCTCCGTCTGAAACTGTTAAAACAAGAAAGCTTGCTCATCTCTGTTTTCTTGAAACGACAATTTCCTTCTTTCTGAAACACTTTAAATAATAACTTCCTCCTTTCGCTGAAACTGCTTAGAAGACAACTTTTCTCTTTTTGAAGCCGTTTTAAAGGGTAAAGTGTCTTCTTCTCTTAAACGGTTCAAACCGATAATTTTCTCCTTTCTGAAACCGTTCAAAGGGGAAAAAAGAGAACTGCTTCTTTTGTTCAAAGGTGTCAGAAAGAGAACTTTTTTCCTCAAAGAAACAGGTCAAAAAGAAACTCCGTTCAAAAAATGCCCCAAAGAGACCTCTCCTTTCTCTGAAACTGCCCCCCAAAAGAATGCCTTCATTTCTGAAGTTATGCAGTAGGAAACTTCTTTACCTTTTCGTTTGTTTTTTTTTTTAATAGAGAACTTCCTCGTCTGTGGACCTATTCCAAGGAGAACATCCTCATGCTTGAAATTAAGCAAAGGAGAACTTCCTCATGCTTGAAATTAAGCAAAGGAGAACTTCCCCCTCTCTGATCCTGTTGAAACACAGACTTCCTCCTCTTCCATATTATTCAATTGAAAACATTAAAACAGCCCTAAAACAGCTTTCTCGTTAAATCTATGAAATGACAGCTTCCTCATTAAATCTATTGAAATGACAGCTTCCTCATTAAATCTATTGAAATGACAGCATCTCCATTAAATTTATTCAAATGACAGCTTTCTCATTAAACCTATTCAAATGGAAGCTTTTTCATTAAATCTATTCAAACGGCAGCTTCCTCATTAAACCTATTCAAATGGCAGCTTCCTCATTAATCTATTAAAATGGCAGCTTCCCATTAAACCTATTCAAATGGCAGCTTCCTCATTAAACCTATTCAAATGGCAGCTTCCTCATTAAACCTATTCAAATGGCAGCTTCCTCATTAAACCTATTCAAATGGCAGCTTCCGCCTCTATAACTCTTTCAAAAGAAGAGCCGCTCCCTGTAAAGTTGATCAAATGAAAACATCCTCCTCTGTAAGCGAAATCTTCTTCCTCCTTGAAGCCATTCAAAGAGTTTTCTATCTGTGAAGCTGTCCTAACAGAACTTCTTTCCCTCAAAAACTTTTCAGGAAAGAAGTTTCTTTCCCAAAGCTATTTCGCAAGAGCCTTTTAATGATGGATATGGCGGCTTACTCCCTACGGGCATTTAAAAAAGGAGATGTGCTATTATTTTTAGTATGTTTTATTTGTGCTCTTGTATACATTCCTCTCTCGCATGCTAAGTCAGCTTTACGAAGCTTTATCACGTTCTGATATTCACTATTCTTGATGTGCTCAGGAATTTTGTTTACAGCGATTAACTCCGTTCTGGCATTCCTCAACTGTTGTCCGAAGATGCTCAAATGAAGGGATTTGTTTTGGCTGGTCCTCTGAACTCTCATGAAGTGACTCCAAGACAACGTCTTTTGTCTTCAGGAGACCTAGACATCAAAATCTTGTTTCCTTTAAGCCTGCTGCACACAGCATTCTGTCAATGTCAATTTTCTGCGTGTCGTACTCATCAGAAGCGGTCTGAAAGAAAACCTCGGAGTCATTTATTACACCCTTGAGCTCGCTTTTTGTTTCCTCTGAAGCTACTAAAAAAATTCTTTTTGATCCTTGAAACGAACTAAAACTCACAATCCTCTGAATCCACCCAAAAGCCGACCTTCTTTCCTTCTTTCTTTCTTACCTTCTACACATCTTTCATCCTGGTGGTCGGCGTTTTCTTTCTTGGTCAGGCAAAGTTTTTTTTCACGAACTCAGATCTTACATTCCCACTTCTCAGTGGGAGAAACAATAGGGATCTTCATTCATGGCAGCCCAGGTCGTGTCCCACAGGGACCCCCTCAATGATAACACGCTCCAAATGGGATCTGCCAAAAAATCCGTCCTGCAAGTCCGCAAGGATTTGATTGCGGCCGGCTTCGCGTCATCTGACAGAGCTGATCCTATCCCCGTGCCTGCAGGGACCGGCCTGCCGCTGTCCTGGACAGGATGGAGAGCAGCTCATGTGTCAGGGTAGGCCATGGACTGGGACAGGCAACAGCCTCGGCTCGGTCCGGGCTGCTCTGTGATGTGGTACTGCTTTGCTTTAGTGGTCCTGACGAGCGATTTCAGACAGATTTAGATTGGTCACTTTCCATTTCCATGGACCACCAGAACGTAAGCCTTCCGCGGAAGTACAACAGGGACGAGCTGTAGGTACAATTTCAGATGCACATACACACGCGCGCGCACACACATACACACACTAATCATATATATATATATATATATATATATATATTATATTATATATATATATATATATATATATGTAACTGGTTAGGTTGCACCACATTCACCCCTCTCTGACAAGACATAATGTAGACAGTAAGATTTTTGACATCGGAACTTTCCGTAAGACATCGGCAACTTGTATTGCATGGTTTCACAAGAAGACATCACTTTATCGGCAAACCCACACTGGCTCCAACACCTTTCTCGGGCGAGTCAGGACAACTCCATGCGTAAGCACAGCGCTTGAGAACACTTACGTCAGTAGAGCTGCAAGCATCGCGGACACCTGTGAACATTCTCCAGGCACACAGGCACTCTCCACCGACACAGCACAACCACCACTGAAACGACCTCAAGTGTGACAGACGACGAAGACACCCTGTAACACCTTGAGTATAACATACGACGAACTGACCACTTCAGTCTTAACCTACATCTAGTCACACAAGTTGCACGTGCCGAAGTGGCAGGGGAGGGAGGGGGAGAGACGGACACCGCTGTGACGCAATGGCCTGCCGACTACATCATGGCGGCGGAGACAGACGCCAACAATGCGATCAAAAGCTGTCGGGGCTGGCCGTGAACGGAGCAGCGGGTACACACAAGCTGACGTTAATTCGGGGCAGGTATTCGTGGACATTACTGGGTCCTTGACGTTGACTGAACGATTGCCTCAGGCAGGAAAAAAAAAAAAAAAAAAAGAAAAAAAAAAAAAAAAAGAGAAGAGAAGAAGAGAAAAGAAAACAAGCAGGAAAGAAGAAAAAAAAAGCTAGGCGGCAATGGACTCCACTGTGGGTTGAATGGTCCAGCGTGAAAACAAAAACTTTCTTTTTTAATCCTCAACTTTTCCTATCCGCCCTCCCCCTACCCCACTCCCCCTTCCTTCCCTTCCACTAAACTTAGGCTCCACGTTCCTCTCCCCCCTCCCCCATATTTTCTCCCCTAACACATAAAAAAAAGGAAACGTTAGGGGCAACTTTGCAGTCACCATCCATTTAAGTAAGAAAGTAGTCTACTTTATCACCTGAAACTTGTGGTATTTTCATTCATTCACTTCTTCAGCTATGCAATCGTTTATCAACTGATTTGTTTATCTATTTAGTTGTTCATTTACCACTTATTTCCATTCACTCATCATTAATTCATCTTGTGCCCATTCATTTGATCTGTTCAGTTACTGATTTGTTGACTTATTCATTCATTCGTTTCTTTGTTAAATTAATGATCTGATATTCTATTTCTCCTGCTCCCTACATCACTGACAGAGGAATGGTTGTCATTGAAGTAGCTGCGGTACTGGGACCCTACCGGGGGAGGGTGTGTGGACACCCATCAACAGCCGTGTGCTTGTTGCCCAAGGAATCATCCTTCACACGACCAATCACATCGATGAAGCGAGTGTCGTCACAAGTTCAAACGGTTTCACACAACGCAAACATCGTAACCCTCCCATCCCTCCCTCTCTTCTGCCACCCCCCCCCCCTCCTTCCCTCTTGCCCAATCCCACCCAATTCCACCGGAAAAAAAAAATTTACTGTCATTTTCATCCGTACGTTTTCCATCCAATCCAGTTACTCAGAAAAAAAAAAATACCCCCTCGGGGTCGGCTGGGGCTACATACACCACGACTCGTATTGAAAAGTGACTTGACTCCTCACCAATACCCTCCAAGCGAGTCGCTCAGTCCTTTGAAAAGTGACTCCTCACCAATACCCTCCAAGCGAGTCGCTCAGTCCATCACTGAATCCACGAAGCAAGTCTCTCGATTCTGCTCAACAAGCTGAGTGACGACTTGGTTCATTCTCGCATTCATTCTGACTTCCTTCATTGGTAAAGCAAGTCCCTCGTTTGAAAGGACGAAGCGGCCCCTTCCACCTGAGCTCCATGAACAGGCCCTGGTAGCAGGCAGTCGATGGAACAAGGAGGAAACTTAGACCAACAGTTGGCTGCTGCCGGGGCTGTTCCAAATAGTCCCCAGTCTCCTTTCCCCCTTTCTTCGCTTTCTGGGGCGTCCTCTTTCCTCCTCCTCCTCCTCCCCCCCTCCCTCCCGATCCCGAAAATGCGTCACTCCCACTCGTGTATCCTTCCCTCACCTTCGCTCCTCCGTTTTGCCCCGCCCCCTCCCCTTCCTCGTCCCACTCGTCTCTTCATTCACCCTCCTCCCCCCCCCCCCCCCACCCCCCCCAGCCCACGACCCCCGTCCCCCAGCGGTTGCAACGCACTCTCCGCCCTTTACTATCAAGCCCGACCTCGTCTCCTGGCAAACCCTTCTGTCTCAGCAACCGCCTCCCTCCCTGTACCATCACTGTCTGTGCATGCACATCACTCGGCTGAAAGCTGCGCCGGCTTTCTGACGAGAGAGAGAGAGAGAGAGAGAGAAGAGAGAGAGAGAGAGAGGAGAGAGAGAGAGAGAGAGAGACAGGACAGACAGACAGACACACAGACACACAGAGAGACAGACAGACAGACAGACGGACAGACAGACAGAAAGAGACAGGCAACAGAGAGAGAAAAGAGAGAGAGAGAGAGAGAGAGAGAGAGAAGAGAGAGAGAGAGAGAGAGAGGAACACACATTTGGGTGGGATAGCAACTAATACCCCAAGAGACATGCATCTAAAAGCACACGTCCAAACGGTCTTGTTAAATCAAGTGCCCAGAGAGAGGAGAGAGAGAGAGAGAGAGAGAGAGAGAGAGATCTGCCAGTAGTTGAAATAAGACAAGGTGAAGACTGAATTTAAGGAGTTACATGCCGTCGATGCTTTAACGAAGAGGAGCTGTAACTTTCGATAGCGTAGGATTTACAGACTTTCGATCAGCAATGGAGCTACAGCCTTTCAATGAGCGAAAGAGCTACGAACTGTAGATTAGTGGAGGAATTGCAGATATTCAATTCGTGAAGGAGTTATGCACGGTCTTTCAATCAGAAAATCAGAAAAGGATTTACCTGCTTTTGATTGATGAAGGAGTTATTGATTTTCAATTAGACACCGAGCTATGGATTTTCAATCAGAGAAGGAGCTGGGGACTTTCGATTAGCGGAAGAGTTATAGACTTTTCCCACCTGCGACGCAGTTACAGACTTTCAATTAGCGAGAGATTACATATTCTTGATTACTACAGTTACATTCTTTCGATTAGCTAAAGGGTTACAGACATTTAGGCTAATCACAGGAAGATCTACAGACTCTTCATGAGCAAAGGAGTCACAGACCTTTTTGTACTCTCAGTTCTCATAGAACAGTGAGTACTTTACAACTGGAACGAAGAAATGCTGTCCGTGTGGTGTGTGTGTGTGTGTGTGTGTGTGGTGTGTGTGTGTGTGTGTGTGTGTGTGGTGTGTTGTCTGTCTGTCTGTGTGTCCGTCCGTGGTCAAAATGTGTTCCACTCGCTCCAGACAAAACTTCTGGGCCGATCTTTCTGAAAATTTGTAGGTATGTTCATTATGGGTCACGGATGATGCCCGATGTTTTATTTTACCAGAACAGCCGCAACTAACGGCTATAAATGATAATTTTAAAAAAATCAAGTCCGATAAGGCAATAACCACCGCACTGTCGAGTTGTTGTTTTTTTCTTCCACTAACTGGAAATTGTCTCCCCTCTTGGCACTGTGCTGGGAGTACGTTTATATGCTTTGCATCTGTGTTTTTTTTTTATGAGTGCACACTTCCGATAAGGGAGGGAGCTACGATCAGTTAGCAAAGAATCTACAGACTGTCGATTAACGCAGAGTCACAGATTTTTGGAAGACAAAGGAGCTACAGACTTCAGAATACGTCGGAGCCACAGACTTTTACTGAGCGAAGAAGCTACAGTCTTTTTGTTAGCGAAGGAATTAAAGACTTCAGATTAACACGGAGCTACAGACCTGTACATGAACGAAGGGACTAGATTAACGAAGAGACACCTTCAATTAACGATGGAACTACATGCTTCACATTAGCGAAGGAGCTACACATTTAGATTAGTGAAAAGCTACAGTCTTCAGATGAACGCGGGAACTAAACACTCGCGATTAACCGAGGGGCTACTTACCTTCAATCAATAGGAACTACACACTTTGGATCAGCGAAAAGTTACACACTTAAGATTAGCGAAGGAACGACAGACTCCAGATTAACGAAGGGCTACATACTTCAGGTTAACGAAGGAGCTACACATTCCAAATTAGCAAACGACCTACATACCTCAAATAAATGAAGGAGCTACACACTTAAGATCAGCAAACGAGCTACATACTTCAGATAAATGAAGAAGCTACACACATCAGATTAGCAAACGAACTACAGACTCAGATAAGCAAAGGAGCTACATTCTTCAGGTTAACGAAGGAGCTACACACTTTTGATTAACGAAGCTAATATCTACCAGAAGCTACCGTTTCAAATGACCTAGTAAGCTACAAAATTTGGACTACCGATGGAGCAACACATGCTACATTTCCGAAAAAGCCACAGACTTTAGATAATAGAAAAGGCTACGTTCTGTCTGCAGCAAAGGGGATACAAACTTGAAAGTTAAAAGATCTCATGGACTCTGAATTTGTTTCAGATTTTAAACTCAACAAAGGAGCTACAGAGTGTAGATTAACAAAGGAGAGGTCATCATCATCATCATCATCATCATCATCATCATAGAAGAAGAAGAAGAAAAGAAGAAGAAGAAGAAGAAGCTTCAGAGTTTAAAGAAGGAACCACAGGCTTTTGATTAACAACAGTTTATATTAACAAAATTGTTGCGGACATTGACTCAATAAATGACTTACTGTTTTAATGCAACGAAAGAGCTACGCGCAGACCGAAGATTCCACAGGCAGGAAATAAACGAACCACGAAGGACGTACAGTAAAGGAGCAACGGACCCGAAATGAACGAGGGGGCCACCGTGAGCGGAAACCGATCTGGACGACATCGCCTCGTAGCGGCCCCAAGAGATACCCCAAAAGAGGAGGACCCGCACCCCCGCTCACTTCTTCTTCGCCTTATCTGTGTGCGGGTGGGTCTGGCTCTGGCCACACCCTGACATGCTTGCTTATCTGTTGGCTGCCTCCCTCCCTTCATTCATCACCTGCTGCCTATCGTTTCACGTCCACTGTTCCTCTCTGAGCACCTTCCCTTATCCAAAATAAAGACATGAATTAATGAATGAATAAATACATGCATAAATAAATAATGAATAAATAAATAGATGAATAAATAACTGAATAAATGAACAAATAAAGACACTATCGAATAAATAAATAAATAAAAGAACAAAGAAACGAAGACGAATGTTTTCGTATGTGAATCATCCTGCCTCTCCCTCTCTCTCTCTCTCTCCTCTCTCCTCCTCTCCTCTCCCTCTCTCTCTCTCCTCTCTCCTCTCTCTCTCTCTCTCTTTTTCTCTCTCTCTCTCTCTCTCTCTCTCTCTCTCTCTCTCTCTCTCTAATGCGCGAGCGCTCACACCACACAAACACAGACAGAAAAAGACACACATATAGACACACGCAGACACACACAGACACACACGCGCGCGTGGGCGCGCATGCACACACTCATTGTAGGCCTACAGGGCTGATAACATCGATATTAATTATCTAAAACAACACACACACACACACACAAACACACACACACACACACACACACACACACACACAACACACACACACACACCACACTCAGTCCCCTCTCTCTCTCTCTCTCTCTCTCTCTCCACACACACATTCGCGCGCATGTGCGAACACACACACACACACACACACACACACACACACACACACACACACACACACACACACACACACACACCACATTTTACATAGCAAATACCGTCCATGTTGTTTAATAAAGTAACACACACACACACACACACACACACACACACACTGCAAGTAAGGAAGCGAAGAAGGAGTTCACTGATTCTAAAGTTCAAAACGGGCACCTCGTGCCCCGCGCGTGTTCTCCCGAGCAACAGGCTGTGCAGTGTTGCTGTTTGGTGTTCACTACTGCAGTGTGTCCCTTCACTGTTGGAACTGAAGAACGATTTACACACACACACGCACGCACGCACGCACGCACACACATACATATACACAGTCGCGCGCGCGGGCGCGCGCACACACTCATGCATGCACACATACCCACACCCACACACACTCGTGTACACACGCACGAACGCACCCCCCCCCCCCCCCACACACACACACACACATACTGAACAGCTACCAAACGAAGTTAACATTCTTTCAGGAAACGACAGTTAAACAAAAGCAACATAATATTCCTCAGGAAACTTGGAGAGAGGTGGAGTGGGAAATACCACGGAAGAAGCTGGAAAAGTTCTTTGTTAAACCATACACACACAGTCCGAACTGAGCTGACTGCTGAAGACTGGCAGTAACGGCACAGAGCGGTGTTCAGTTCGCCTCAATTATATCACAGACGACAACTCCTGCTGCTGTCCTATCCAAGCCAACGTCACTGAAACAATCTTCATGATGATGGGGAAAAAAATTATTTATTTATTTATTTTATTTCATTTTTTTATTTTTTGCAGAATTAAATGCGTAATTGGGACCACTTATACAACTTCATCTCGCAGTCTTCACAGCTAGTTCAAATGAAGGAGCGAAGCAGAACAGAATACCGTTGCTTTTGAGCATTAAGAATAGACGCTGCAAAGCTGGGAGAGAAACACGCAGACGAGCCTTTCCAATTCCACAGAGTAGGGAGCAGACGACTTCAGCAGAAAGCGTCCTAATCTTCGCCGAAATCTCCTCGTCGACTCAATCCAAAGGTTTCTGGTGTCGATAGGTGTACACAACTGTGGTATATATGCAAGGTAGACGACTCCAAGCAGTGTCCCATCCAAGATGGCTGAACTGTGAATCATTCAGTTGTTCGTTCAGCAGAATAAATACTTCGTTAAACCTGACCTGAGAGTGCGTCTACTCCAAGAATGATTACTGCAAAATCGAGCTTCATCGGTTAGGCTGATCTGCCTCGCATTGAACAGCCTGCTCATTTGATCACACGTTTGTCGGTGTATTCAAGGGAAGCTACGCAATGTGAAGATTTGGCTGATTACTTCCCTTACCATGATCACAGGTGAAAACCACCACTTTGATGGCTCGTTAAGGGTGGATTCAAAACGATTGAATTGCTCATCTGTACTTTTTTTTGTTAAACACTTGATACATCCCGTCAAGCTATCAAGTTATTGCCAGTCTTCTGAACTGAGAACTGTTCACAAATTTTTAAGAGAAATTATAGTCGTTCCGCAGGACAAAAGGGGCAAATAAATGACAAGACAAAACACAACGCGTTTCGACCTCTTTCAGGACATTGAAAAACGAAGAAACGAGCAGTCACTTTTCTTCTTCAATTGGACGCTTGGAAAATGGACGCCTGCAGGCAGCTCTATTTTAACGAACGTTTTAAAACGTTGACTGCTAGCCCATCGACATATACGGAAACAAAGGATTCTGACCACCCCCCCCCCCCCACACACACACATTAGAAAAAAGGTAAATAAATAAAGTTAATGACACTAGCAGGAAAGTAGTCTCTATCTACATAAAATCTCTCTCTTTTTTTTTCTTTAAGAAGAATGATTACTCTTTCCATTCCTCGAATTGATTTATTTTCGAGAGACACCTTGAACTCCTCCCCCGTCACAGAGTTGTCCCGGTAAATCAGTGCCGCCAGCTGGAAGATGTATAGGACGGGCTGTGAAAAACACAAAGACACGTCAGACCGTACACATCCATTTGTGTGCGTGACAGACAGAGAGAAAATTACGCACTCAGACTGAAAAGACCGTGATACTGATAGAAAAATATGGTGTTGTGAGGAAATCGCCCGTGAGAGAGTTTACCGGGGAACTTTTGGTTTTTTTTGTTGTTTTTTTTTTTGGGGGGGGGAGGGGGGGGGGGAGAAGGGGGCGGGAGTGTGTGTGTGTGTGAGTGTGTGTGTGTGTGTGTGTCTGTGTGTGTGTGTGTGAAGTTTTGATGTACGAACGTCTACGTCTGTGCTTGAGGAAGTTTTGAATTCTTGTTCTGGGGTTCTTTTGTTTGCATGGTTTCTCTCTCTCTCCTCTCCTCTCTCCTCTCTCTCTCTCTCTCTCTCTCTCTCTCTCTCTCTCTCTCTGCGTTCAAGTGACGTACATACACACACACACACGGACACACACACACGGACACACACACACACACACACACACACACACACACACACACACACACACACACACACACACACACACACACACACAGAGAGAGAGAGAGAGAGAGAGAGAGAGAGAGAGAGAGAGCAATAATTTATGTAAGAAAAGGCCAGAGCCCCATTTGAAGGGATGAGTAATAATCAGCATAGCTAAACACGTTATCTTATCACTGAAATATAAACATCCACAACACATGCATACAAAGCAAGATTTCTTGTACCATTTTCATTTTTGACAGAAGACACACTGAATTGAAAAGTGCTGGACGTCGATACTTTAACGGAATAAATTTGTCTCGTGGATCTGCCAGCACAGGGCAGAAGAATACAAATTGAAGTTCATCTTCCCTGCCAGATTTACACAATGGACACAATAAATCACCTTCTGTCTGGACTTCACATTTTTGACGACGTACAGCAATATCTGAAACACCAAACCTGAATTTTGTCAGTGCAGACCTGATAAATCACTCCATGCTTCTGCTTCTGCTAAATGATTACTTTTCGGCAGTCTGAATAATGAGTTTCGTTCGCTGTTTTGAATATGGCTACCCCAGTCCTGCCGTCTTCAATCTATTAGTCGTTGCTCGAACAAGCCAAGAAACTGCTGATACAACCAACCCTTGTTCTAACCATACAAACGAAAAACCATAATTACATAAACATTTACGAATGCCTGATGCCCACGTAGTTTTCCTTCTAATATCCAGGTCAAACAATGTTTTATAAGCTTTGGCGGGTAGTCTACGTTCCTCCATACAAACCAATTTATGCCAATACCTTACACATATTATACATGAATTCAAATAGATAGAACCAGAGAGAGAGAGAGAGAGAGAGAGAGAGAGAGGGAGAGAGAGAGAGAGAGAGAGAGAGAGAGAGAGAGAGAGAGAGAGAGAGAGAGAGAGGGAGAGAGAGAGAGAGAGAGGGAGGGAGATACGGGGGCAGGGGAGTCTTAGAACGGGCGGGGAGGACTGGGTCTTCCAGACCTTTTCGTTTCCAGCGAGACAAGGGACATCTGTATCTGTACAGTGTACAGACACACAGGAACCAGTTGAGTGGTCGGCTCAGTCACAGTGTTTGCAGGAAGACGGCAACTAAACAGAAGAATCGTGCGTCTGCTGCCCCTCAAACGCGTGGTGTTTAGTTGTTGTTCTGGTCGCATCAGGTTTCGTTAGAGAGGTTCTCGTTCTTTCCCCTCCCGGTCCCCCTTCCTCTCTGAAAATGCTTCATCCTTTCTCTGTCTCTGTCAGTCTCTGCCTCAGTCCAACTGTTGGTACGTCTGCTGTCTTTAATCGCGTGGTGTTATTGTTCTGGCCGTATCACTGTTTTGTTAGGAGGTTATCTTTCTCTCTTCACCCTCTCTCTCTCTCTCTCTCTCTCTCCTTCTCTCTCTCTCTCTCTCTCTCTCTCTCTCTCTCTCTCTCTCTTCTCTCTCCCCCTTCAAAATGCTTTATCTTTCTCTCTCTCTCTCTCTCTCTCCTCTCTCTCTCTCTCTCTCTCTCTCTCTCTCTCTCTCTCTCTCTCTCTCCTCTCTCTCTCTCTCTCCGCCTCTCAGTCTGTCTCTCTCCTGGTGTTACAATTATCCTACATGCCACATTTCATGACTTGGTTATAACGTTCTTAAACCTGACTTATCACAAACAGTGCACACACACACACACACACACACACACACACACACACACACACACACACACACATATATTCACACACAACACACACACCCCACACACACACACACACACACACACACACACACACACACACACACACACACACAATTATGTGTGTGTATACATAAGATACACACACACACACACACACACACACACACACACACACACACACACACACATATAATATATATATAATATATATATATATATATATAAATATAATATATATATAAAATATATATATGTTAAAAATATTTTTAAAATAAAGTGCTAAAATTCATCTACAAGCTTGTTTCAAGATACGTGTGTACATATCTCTCCATATATATATATTCAGACATACATATGTAAGCTTTACACATAAAACGAGTTTCTCTCCCTCTCTCTCCTCTCTCTCTCTCTCTCTCTCTCTCTCTCTCTCTCTCTCTCTCTCTCTCTCTCTCCTCTCTCTGTTTGTGTGTGTGTGCGTGCGTGCGTGCGTGCGTGCGTGCGTGCGTGCGAGTGTGTGTGAGTGAGTGTGTGTGTGTGTTGTTGTTGTTGTTGTTGTTGTTGTTGTTGCTGTTGTTGTTGATTGTGCCAATTCCATACGTTTACTCGGACCTTGTGCACATCTGGCACGGTGACTCATTATCAGCACACTGGGACGTTAAGGAACGAACCACCTGTGTGATGGAGAGTGGCATCAATGGCATTTTAATCCAGCCACGTGGCAAAGCGAAGCCAGTGGCATCAATGGCATTTTAATCCAGCCACGTGGCAAAGCGAAGCCAGTGGCATCAATGGCATTTTAATCCAGCCACGTGGCAAAGCGAAGCCAGTGGCATCAATGGCATTTTAACCCAGCCACGTGGCAAAGCGAAGCCAGTGGCATCAATGGCATTTTAATCCAGCCACGTGGCAAAGCGAAGCCATGTCAGCTTTCGAAGCGAGCAAAAACCACGACTCGCCGCTGGCGTTCATGGAGATTAAAAACACCGTACTTCCGTCAGCCGGAATAACGTGCCTGAAGAACATTTAACTGAAAACTCTAAACGTGACAGGTTCTGACTCTTTTTACCCTTTATTTTTTTTAAATTTTGTTTAAGGGAATCGAAATGGGTACAATGTACAAGGTTTGAAGGTATGGGATAAGGA
>CM031596.1:76346901-76349401 GCA_018398815.1 Conus ventricosus | reverse complement strand
TAGTAATGGCTATTCTGGTAACATCGGCCATCATCAGTGACCTATAATGAACATACTTACAAATTGTCAGAAAGATCGGCCAAGAACTTTCTGAGATTTTCCATAAAGAAGAAAGCCATTATCGGCCATTAGTAACGGCTATAGCGATAAACTAAAACATCGGGCATCATCCGTGACCCATAGTGAACATACCTACAAATTTTCAGAAAGATCGACCACGTACTTTCTGACACATTCCATAAAAAGAAAAACCGTTATGGGTCGTTATAGCCGTCAGTAACGAACGGTAAACTAAAACGTCGTGCATTCATCCGTCGCCCATAATGAACATACCTACAAATTTTCAGAAAGTCGGCCACGTACTTTCTGAGATATTCCATAAAGAAGAAAAAACGTTATGGGCAGTTACAGCCGTTAGTAACGGCTGTAACGGTAAACTAAAACATCGGTATCATCCGTGACCCATAATGAACATACCTACAATTTTTTTAGAAAGATCGACAAAGTGCTTTCTGAGATATTCCATAAAGAAGAAAGACCGTTACGGGCCGTTATAACCGTTAGTAACGGTTATAACGGTAAACGAAAAATCGGGCATTATCCGTAACCCATAGTGAACTGCCTGCTAATTTTCACAAAGATCAACCAAGTACTTTCTGAAATATTCCATGAAGAAGAAAAATTTACAGGCCGTTACAGCTGTTACTAACGGCTATAACATGGGTAAACTAAAACATCGGGCATCATCTGTCACCTATAATGAACATATCTGCTGATTTCACAAAGATCGGCCAAGTACTTTATGAGATATTCCATGAAGAAGAAAAACCGTTACAGGCCGTAACGGCTATAACGGTAAACTAAAACATCGGGCATCATTTGTGACCCACAACGAACATTCCTACAAATTTTTCAGAAAGATCGGCCCAGTAGGTTTGCCTGGAGTGAGTGGAACACATTTTGACCACGGACGGACGGACACACACACACACACACACACACACACAGCATTTCTTCGTTCCCATTCTGAAGTACCCCCTGTTCTATAAGAACTGGGAGTAACAAAAAGGGACGTAAGCTCCGCCCATACCGCACCCACCTGCCAATCAATCAGTCACGTGACACATACCGCTCGTGCACGTCGGCCATCAGTTTGCCCGCTGGCTAGGTCTGGTACAAAGTCAGCCGGATAATGACCCTCCAGTGAACAATACTCACACACACAGTCTCCACTCAACCCCCCCCCCCCCCCCCCCCCCCCCCCCCCCTCCCCCCACCCCCGCCCACCCTTTTCCTGTCGCACCTCTCTTCCCTCCTCCGTCTCCCCCCCCCCCCCCCCCCCCCCCCCCCCCCCCCCCTCTCAGTCTCTGATGTTGTCACGTGATGACCAGGACAGAACAAGAAAAGTATGGAAAACCACTGGTTCAAAAAGTCTGCTTTGTTGTGTTCTCCATGGAGAAGGATGACAGAAAGTATAATATCGTGGATGTTCTTGGGATATTTGCTTGAACGGAATGCAATAGACTGTCAATCTCACTCTGTCTGTCTGTCTGTCGGTCTGTCTGTCTGTCTGTCTGTCGGTCGGTCTGTCAGTCTCCTCTCTCTCTCTCTCCTCTCTCTCTCTCACACACACACACACACACACACACACACACACACACACACACACACATACACACACACACGCATATATATATATATATATATATATATATATATATATATATATATATATATATATATATTAATTACACACACACACACACACACACACACACGTTCTTCTTCATTCCACCCCTCGTTGTCCAGCGTCTTTTAACCCCCTCGCTCCATCAGTTCCCCTTGTCAGTCTTTCACCTTTCCCCCCCCCCCTCCTCCCCGGCCCCTCCCCCTCCCCTCCCATCCCCACCGAAACACAACCTTACTTTCCCCTCCCCACAATCAGAGAGAGAGAGAGAGAGAGAGAGAGAGAGAAAGAGAGAGGAGAGAGAGAGAGAGAGTTGTCACTTGACACTTTGATACTGATATGTTATTGTCATTACCAAAGAGGTCTTTTAACTAGTGGGGAGGGGGTAACAGGACAATAACATTTCCCTCTTACCTTCATTGCAAACACTAATTCCCAGTGTCTATCAAATCAAAGGTTAACAAAGACACATCAAATCGTAACATCTCCGGATGTCCTCGCACACACGAGTAATACAGTAACGTTAGTAAGGAAAAATAAAAAACACCAGAAAATGTAGGACTCCCTTGAGTGGATGATACAGAGAGAGAGAGAGAGAGAGACAGACAGACAGACAGAGGGAGGGACTCATCAAGACGTTGAGTCCAATAGAAAGTAACAAGCCCCAAAATCGCTCCAGACAAGCAATCCAGTGCGGATTCTCATGGGACGCGCTGGCATGGGCCCGTGATATCAGGAGGAAGATACAGTGCACAGCCCTCGCTCCCAGAGAGCGGCAGGACATTGCCATTTGCCAAAGGTTAAGATCAGCAC
>CM031596.1:76311901-76334401 GCA_018398815.1 Conus ventricosus | reverse complement strand
TGGAGGGACGGTTAGGGCAGAGTGGGTACCCAGAATACATGTTGTCTTGTTCATTATGAATGCAGCAATCCTGATATGACAATGCTGTTGGAATGCTAAGGAGACTTACGAAGTCACGAACAGTTTAAGGTCAAGCAGGTGAAGCAACCAGCGTCAGACCCGAAGCATTGGCTGACTTACAATCGTCGCTGCGTGCACAACAGGAACATTTACCTACATCTTGCACATCAGACCTTTCACAGACATCAGAACCAAGAAGAAAAACAAGACGAGAAACACAACAGGAACATTTACCTACATCTTGCACATCAGACCTTTCACAGATATCAGAACCAAGAAGAAAAACAAGGCGAGAAGGGGCTGAGCAAGACTTGTGTGACAAGATCTAAGATCTGAGATACTGTTTCTGCCCAGTGGGCGAATCTTTAGACTGGAATACCGTCTGAGGCGTGTTCAGCTGGCACTGATTTTCCGTACCTTTTCTCCACCTGCTTCCTTTCTCTTTCTTATCTTCTCCTTTTTCCTTACCCATTTCAACCTTTTATCCTATGCTTCACTTACCTTCCGTCATTTCATTTGTTCAGTTGTATCACTTACCTTAATTTTGTATTACTACCTCCCCCCCCTCCCCTCTACCGCCCCATTTATCTGGCCTCAAGCAACACTTTCTCCTCGTTCCCCTAGTTTTCCCTCTGGTTTTCAAACCCAAAATTGTCACTGACCGAGACATGCACAGAACACACTTCCATTTAGGCTCAGTGGCAAAGATGGAAACAACTTCCTCACATCCAAGTGATGAAGTTAAACCTGTCCACACTGTGACCAGATCAACATTTTCCACACCCAAATGTTTTCATTTCGATTCAATTTTTTTATGAGAGCACTAAACCAACGCAATAAAACCTATGCTTACTGTCTTTTTTTTTTTTTTTTATTTGCTTTCTTGTTTGCCGTCTAACAACATCCTTTGTCAGTCTGACTGATACAAGACTACTCAACCGGTGACCTGACCACTCATCCTTTCTCTCGCAACATACGGACACGAAAGCACTATTGCTATTGAATTGGTTACTCGACTTTACATATAACGTACAAACGTATTTCAAATTGCACTGCCCAATCTTGACGACCCAACGTGTCGTCCGCATCCGTACCGCCCAACCCCCCACTCCTACAAACGCAGTACAAGGGCACCAGCCCACCCGAAAGCCCACGAGTGGACCTGCCCGAGCAACAAAGTAGTACGCCGTCGAGCTACCTGGCCAGCCCATTCAATGCAAGCCTAACCGCAAAACGAAACAAGATCCACATCATTATCAGATCCTCGCACTCTCCTCAACCCCCTACTACCACCATGCTCACCGTTTTTACACAACCTTTCCCTCCCTACCCAATCCCAAAGTTCTATCATATTGCATCCACACACACTGCCACCCCGGAAGACCTACGCCTCAATCACCCAGCCCCATCATCCACTCATAAAATTTCCCCCCCCCCCTCCCATCCTCAATTACCACTTTCCCCTATAATACTTCCTTTCCTCCCCCACATGCAGAAATGTATCCCGATCGCCGTGTTCTATATCTTCATCACTATCCAACAACATCCTATCATTCTTCCAACATCCCAAAACAACACACTCTTCTCACTCTCTACCTCCATCTCACTGCCTACCTCATCACTACATCACTCACCCTCACTTCTCTCTCCTTCTCCTCCCATAACTCACTCCTCTCTCCTCTCTTTCAACACTTCACCCATATCAACATCCAACTCACTTTAAACACAATACTCTCTCTCCAACTCTTCACATCCCACTCACACTCTCACTCTCCTCTCATCTCACTCTCACTCCCCTCATCCGTGTGTCCACACTTACCCATCTAACGCAGCACTAGGTTTTTAAACGCACACGCGAAGGTATTCTACATGAACAGTCTGAAGACATACCACAATTCAGAGAAAAGACCCAATATCGTTAACAGGCCAAAACAGCTGTCACGGTCTTCTTCTTCATTTTGTTTTTCTCTTCTCCTTCTACATCTCTTCTTCTTCTTCTTCTTCTTCTTTCTTCCTTCTCTTGCTTCCTTCTTTCTTCTTTACTTTACTCATTAATTATTACATATAGGCAGGTGCGGATAAAACAGCTACTTCCTTGACAGCCACACATGTTGAGGAAAGCACCAGGCATCCTGTACACACAGTGGTTTTGATGGAACCAGATAATGAAAGTAAGTGGAAACATGGAGTGTGTGTACATTATGAGTTAAGCAGTTTGGTTGGCATGTCCCTCCACACCACCATCTGTTTGACACCCTGCTAAGCTGTCTACCGATCACAACCTGTCCTTTGCTGTCTCCGTTCCCCTCGACTGCAAGCCGTCCTCCGATCACGCTGCAATGCTGCCTCCGTTCACCTCGATGGGCGTCTCCGTTCACATCCAGCTCTGCTGTCTCACTGTCCCGTTCACAACTTCTATGCCGCTCCGTATCACCCTCCTTTTTATATGCTGTCCCTCCCGTTCACTCTGCGATGCTGTCCTCCGTCACGCTGCTATCTGTCTCCCCCGTTTTCACCACTGCTAATCTCTGTCCAACCGTTCACAACCTGCTATGCCGTCTCCGATCACAAGCTGCTATGCTGTCTCTCCTCTTCACAATCTGCTATGACTGTCTCCGTTCACCTCTATGGCTGTCTCCGTTCCGCTGCTATTGCTGTCCACTCGTTCACAACCTGCTATTCTGTCTCCGTTAACTACTCGATGCTGACTTCCGTTCACACTGCATATGCTGACTCCGTTCAGCTGCTATGGAGCTGTCTCCCGTTCACCTGCATGCTTGTCTCCGTTCATCCTTCTATGCTGTACTCCGTATCAGCTGCTATGCTGTCTCCGTTCACATCAGCTATGCAGGACTTATCTCCGTTCCCCTTCTATGTCTGTCTTCTCCGTTCAGGCTGCTATTTGCTGTCATCCGTTTCACTCTGCTAATCTGTCTCCGTTCAGCCTGCGTCAGAAAAGCGTCTATTTAGTCTTTCTTCACATCCCAGGAGCACATTGGTATTTCCAAAATATACACAAAATAGGCAGACATTCAGCAGACCTCCCGCTTTTTATCATAATCTGTCAGAAACTGATGAACTCAACCTCCTTCCCCTCGTTTCCACGCACAAACGCACACCTACCCAAACAACGCACAAAACAGCTTGGACGATGTAACAGGGATGAGGTGCTGGTATACATGGAGACAGTGAACACATACATACCTTGTTCCTTAGCACCGCCGCAATCTCAGTGTGACAATGAGCATGGAATGCAAGAAGCATACAAAGTGAGAAACCTACATCCTAGTTTCGTTAAAGAACGCAGCAATATAGCTGTGACAATGATGCTGGAATGCAGAGAAGTAAAACAAAGTAATAAAAAGTTTGATGTCATTCCACTAGTGTTCCCATCCAATAAACTTGGCTGACTTGACGATCGTCGCTGCGCGGCACAAAAGACCATATTAATACAACACCCATAGCTTTGCCTCTGCACACGTCATTTCTTTCACCGACAGAAGAAGACACAAAGAAAGAAGGAGACAAATGTTGTGCCAGACGCGTTGACAAAATCTCAGAACCGTACCTGCCACACGCCGGTGATAGCACCTGCAAGGTGTTTCACCTCAAAATTTCCCATCCCCCCATCCGTTCCGCCCTACCCCCCCACCCCCGTCCCCTCCCCCCACAAAATGCTACGCTCACCTTTTTTCCAACATCCCTTCTCTTCGCCCTCTTTTCAATTCTAGCCCACCATTCCCTTTTCTTTTTTCAATCGTCCAACTTTTTCTTACCCTTTTCTATTTAATATGTTTCCATAATAATTCATAAATACCCATTTTCACTTTTTGTCTATACGTACCTTTTTTTTTACATTTCCACCTTTCAACCTTTTCTCGCCTTCTTACAATATATCCTCTACTTTTCCTATTTCGTGCTACTTTTTCCCTTTTCCCTATCCCCCCCCCTCCCCTCCGCTCCCCCCCCCACCCCCCCTCCCCCCGACCAGCCCCCCCCCCCCCAAAATTTTTTACGATAGCATCAAACATTTTCTTGTTTTATCCTGGCCCAAATTTTACGCTATTACAAAGACATTTTTTTTCCCCACCTTTTCTGTACCTCTGTCTAATTTTCCCTTACATCCTCCAAATTTTGTCATAAATTATTCCGAACCGTTTTTCCTACCATTGTCTAACCACCATACACTCCTATTTTCCTGCCGTTTACCTACCTTTCCTAAAGTCTTCCCTGTTGAACTACCTATTTCCTTAATAATTCCAACCGTTATCCCTTCTTCCCTATCATTTTCCAACTTTATATTCCTACTCCTTCTTATTTTTTATAACGCTTTTTCCACTACATTTCTCAAGCTTAATCTATTTTTTGTCTGTTTTTTAAACAATTTGCCTAGTAATCCTTATTTTTCCTCCAGCTCCACTAATTATTTCTTTTCTTTTTTTCCTGCCTTTCCAACAGATTCCTCTCATTTCTCCCTTTTATTATTTATTTTTTTTTTTCCCCACGACCCCCTTTTCCCCTTAATCTGATCCTACTTGTAATCCCCCCACTCCCACCCCCTCCTCCGCATTTTTCTTTGATTTCCACATAGTCCTATATTTTCTTTTTTCTTTTTTCTTTTTTTCAAAATTTTTCTACAGTGCCTGCATTGGGTCCTTCTTTTTCTTTTTTCCTTCCACCGCGTCTACAAAAGACGAATGAATTAACATTTTTCAAGACACATTTACATAAACACTTTCTGTCTCAATAATTTTGATTGTATCGATAAAAATATTTTCCGTCCATTCGCAAGACTCTTCTCTAAAGCATACATTGAATACAACATCTGAACATTAAGCCAATCCATTAAAAACCGCTGATCCCCCTCCCACTCTTTCCTCTCTTCTCCCATCCATCTTGACCTCCCCTACCTACCATCAACATCCCCTCGTCCCACTCTGTCTCCCATCCATCATGACCTCCCTCGACCATACCATACCCCTCTCCCACTCTGTACTCCCATCCTATCGTGACCCTCCCCCTACCTACCATCACCCTCTCCCTCCCATCCCCTGCCTCCCTCCCCCCTCAGTTGTTTGTTTATTTGTTCCTTAGTTTGTTTTTTTGGTTCCTTCGTTTGAACGACTCACCATGTCATTAATACGTTTAAGACTAGCCTGCTTGGTCGTTTGGTAAAAGAATTACATTAACACTGTTGCTATGTTGATTTATCAGTAGAATGATTATGTGTTTGAAAATTTATATCATGATAAGGACAGAAATTAAAGAACTAGCCTCAGCCCCAAATTTCATCTACACATGTTAAAGATCAATCAATCAATCTCTCTTTTCACACACACACACACACACACCACACACACACACACACACACACACACAACATACACACACACCCAGTGAATACCTTTCTCACAACCAGACCAGCTCTTCACTTCCACTCTGCAGGTGGAACGTTACTCGTGGGAAAGATTTCACAATGAGACTAAAATTTCAGGAGCACAGAAATGACATTAGGCAGAACAGGATAGCAGTTGTACTATATTAGGTAGGTAAAACACCATTTGCCTTGGAAGCTCAATATGTTGGAAGACTACAACAACAACCTACTCAAAAAGAATGGGGGTGGTTTCATGGGACCAAGATAAAAAGAAGTAAGAACTATAACGAAGTGTTACACTCTGAAGCAACATGTGATTTTGGAGTTATAATTGTTCCACACACGCCACATTCGCATCCGCCCCAGCCAAAAACATGGACATCTCTAGGGCTGTGTGGGAAAAAAACCAATCCTTAATCGTTCTGCAACTACAGAACTATAGGCTAAAAAAAACTAAACAAACAGAAAATACAATTATAGTCATGCACATTTTAATTGTAGTCATTGAGAACGCATGAAAATAGCCTAAACCCATCCTTATCCACAAACGCATCTTGCACGCACTCCTACAACAACCGGTATACAAAACAAGGGCAGATATGCAGATAGGGTGAGTAGGTCTGGGGAGAGATGAGAGGGTAAGGTTAGAAGGGCCAGGAAACACACGGGCTTAGATCCCGAAGAACGCAAAAATCCCAGATATGACTATGACATCTTGTCGCCACGAGGCGAAAATAAACGCACATATTTTATAACTGTCAGGGCCCTGGCGTCAAGGACCCGGAACTTGGGCTGCTTTAGAAACGTTGGCTTGCATGCACCGTTGAGGCAGTACATTAGACATTGCCTTGCCTTTCGCACGTAAAAATCTTCCAGCACAAAGAAACCACT
Source organism: Conus ventricosus (assembly GCA_018398815.1). Lineage (NCBI taxonomy): Eukaryota > Metazoa > Mollusca > Gastropoda > Neogastropoda > Conidae > Conus > Conus ventricosus. The sequence continues at coordinate 76,328,073 of CM031596.1, read as the reverse complement.
CATTAACGCAGAGGCGCAGACATTGGGGCATTGGCCCGCCTACATTGGCGTGAACAAGATCTACGCACGGGTTTAACCCAAGGGGACTGGCCTTCATACTGGTATTTCCAAATGAGTGTGTTCACAGGCTTTAACGTTTTCCTACCATTTTTTTCACCATTTCTTAACTTTATCTCCGTTTTTTTTTTTTTTTCATCCCCGGTACTTTCTGAGTTGATTTTTTTTGCTTAACCTTTACCCACCTTTACCCATGTTCCCATATCATACATTGACATGTTTTTTTCCCCTTCTTTCACAGTATATCCATGGACCATGTTTTTTCACGTCTTTTCCCGTATATCCCTTGACATGTTTTTCCTTCTTTCCAGTAATATCCGTTGACATGTATTTTCCTTCTTTACCAGTACATCCTTTGACAAGTTTTTTCCTTCTTTTTCCAGTCATATCCAAGCCTCGACCGCAATACCCCCGTTTTTTATACGTACTTTTCCCAGTATCGTCCTGTCTTTTTTATTGCTTTCGAACATGTTTGGAATTTTCTCCAGAATATAAGGTCTTTTTTTTTTTTAAGTTGCATATCCATCTTTTATTGTTACGTTTTTCCCCATCTCTTTCTACTTTTTCTCTCTTCCCCCCATTCCATTGACATTCAAACAACTTTTACCATTTTCCACACGTTTCCCTTCCATTTTAAATCATCTTTTTCCTCATTTGTGCCTTCCTTTTACGAATGATTTGTACCCTAACTTTGCACTCCCTGATAATTTCCTCCCTTGTACTGATTTGTTCTCTCTACATTTACACTGTTCCTTCTTTTTTTTTTCCTACTTTGCTCGAACTTTTTCAATTCTCTTATTTTTCTACTGCCTTTTTTTCCATATATTTTGATCCTACCTTATCCCCATACCGTTTTTTTTTTTTTTTTTTTTTTCCATTTGCCACTTTTTCTTTCAAACGTTCCTACGTTTTTTCTATGTTCACACCTGCCTCTTTTCTATGTTCAACCGCCTGCCTGCAACCTACGTCCTTTTCCCTTTAAAAAACAACTTTTTGAAAAAAAGGAAGCAAACATGAAGAAGAAGAGAAAAGGGGTGAAGAGAGAGAGAGAGAGAGAGAGAGAGAGAGAGGAGAGACTTGGTGATCAGATTTTAATTTGAAAGAACACAAGTAACACAAGTCTCACTTTCATGTCAAACAGTATAGTGATTGATACACAAATGGCATAACATCACCCCAATTGTGATCTACCAAAGAAACGGTTGACCTGACCAACACACCGAAGTATTCCGCAGCAGTGCAGTGTCGCCACGGTGGGTTGCTTTTATTTACGAACTGATATTGCGTGCTCCCTGTGGGACTGCCAGGTACCGCGCAGTGGCGGGGACAGATCAGGCAGCATGCAGCGTCAGTAGAGTCTTGAATGAGCGGGGTCAATTTCCCTGCAGTTGCACAGATAACGAACTACCCAAACACCCCTCCCCCCTCAAACTCCCCCCTCCCTCCCCCGACCCCCCATAAAAAAAAAAATATTTTTTACTTTGGCCTATCCCCCACCTTACGACCATCCCGTCAGGGGAAGCAATGTGCTTTTTCTGTCAGATATACATACCTACATGTCCAGTCCTAAACTATCCAACTCGGAACTTCGCAGTTTTCTTATCAGCTTACACTTTATGAAACTTGAAAGTTTTCCGACGATCATTGCACCAATACATGTTTGAAGTAAAGTAAATCTTAATAAATGTTAGCGAAACCGGCCCCAGGGAAAAGTGGACTAACGAGTCACACGAAAACCAAGCACAACGCGTTTCGTCGGCCTCTTTTTCCGCGGTCTTCTCAGGCAAAATCAAAAAACAATCAAATAGGACCACCGAACAATTCACTCACTTTTGCAATCCGTCTTCGCTCATTCAGCCCTTCCCTGCGCTGAACTCGAAGCGATCAAAGCTAGAGAATTTAGTCGTTCTATTTGTTTGTCACTATGTCTGACGACTAGACCTAAGAGGTCGAAAGCGTGGTGTTTTGTCTAGTGACTCGTTTGACCACGTTTCTCTGGGCGGATCGCACACATTTATTTAAGATATTAATCTATATCTCCGCCAGCAGTCGTCTCCACATGCCACTCGCACTAGCTAGAAATAGACAAGATAAATGGAAGCTGTTGAAATCAGTCCTGAAAGAAGTACACCGTACTAAAGCAGTAAAAAAACACGAGCTTGGCCTGCCGGGCCTTCGGCATTCAGGCACAACCACACAAGAAAAAACAGCTACACAACCAAAAGAGAAGAAGAAAGAACAGACGAAAGAGTTCCCACCAAACCCGCAACACAATGTTCGTCTATATGTCTTTAAAAAGAAAAACAGAAGAGGTAGAGAGAGAGAGAGATAGGAAAAAGAAACCACTGGACGAACATTTGAACAGCGAACCGAACAGCAACGTCCGCTTAGCTGCACACTTTCCACCCTCTTGCCTGCCTCTCTCTCTGTCTTTACACACCCAGTCTCTCTCGACCTACCGCCTTGTTTGTTTGATAGAGAGTTGGGTTCTTGTGTGTTGTTTGTTGATGTTTGCTTTCTTCTTCTTCTTCATTCTTCTTCTTTCTTTTTCTTCTTCTTCTTCTTCACTTCTTCTTCCATCTTCTTCTTCTTTGTTTCTTAGGCAATAAACTGAGACGCTTGACCTGAATTGAATCTTTCCACTTCTACCCCCCCCCCAACACCCAACCCCCCCACCCCCCTCTCTCTCTGCGCTGACCGCTTCTCTGTCCCTGCTCTCTCTCTTCTCTCTCTCTCCTCCCAATCTCCTCATCTCTCTCTCCTCTCACTACTTCTCTCTCTCCATACTCTCTCTCACGCATCTCTCTATTTTGACCTCCCCTCACCCCTCTCACTCTCCGTGTGTGTGTGTGTGTGTGAGTGTGTGTGTGTGTGTGTTGTTTTGTGTGTGTGTGGTGTGTGCGAGCGTGCGTGCGTGCTTGCGTGCGTGCGTGCGGCGTGCCATGCGTGCGTGCCGTGCGTGCAGTGCGTGCGTGCGTTGCGTGGCTTCGTGCATAAATGCTGTATGTAGTGTGTGTGTGTGTGTATGTGTGTGTGAGATTAGAGAGAGAGAGAGAGAGAGAGACCGAGAGAAGAGAGAAAAGAGAGCGTGTGTTGGGATATCTCCCACAACACAACCCACGACACCCTACGCACACAAACACCACTCTGCACACCCACACACACTAGCACACACAACGACACATCACCCCCTCCCCCGCCCATTCAGTCCATACTACATTACCTCTCACAAGTCCTACACCAGCCCACCCTCAAACACACATCAGTGTCCCATCCACAGCCACATCAAATAAAACTCCTCTAGTGTCATACACAGCCAACCTTACATTATCCCCTCTCAGTGTCCATCTGACACATCCACAAACCTTCCCCCTCTCAATTTCCATACACATCCACATACATTACCCCGTCACCGTGTCCATACACATCACATACATACACCCACTCAGTGTCCATACACCCCCCATACTTAAACACCCTCCAGTGTCCATACACAGCCACACACCTTACCCCTCTCAGTGACCTACACACCACACCACATTACCACCTCTCCGTGTCCATAACACAGGCCACACCATATACCCCACTCAGTGTCCATACACAGCCACACCATACCCTCTCATTGACCCTACACAGCCACTACACCTTACCCCCTCAGTGTCCATACACAGCCACAAGCCACACACATAACCCCTCTAACAGATTCCATACACAGCCACACACATTTACCCCTCTCCAGTGTCCATACACCGCTCACACACATTACCCCTCTCAGTGTCCATACACATCCACACAACACAGTCACCCCTCTCAGTGTCCATACACAGCCCACACCTTACCCCTCACAAAGTCCCATACCGCAGCCCCACAACATTACCCCTCCTCAGTGTCCATACACCCCACACACATTCCCTAAACCCCCCACTTCAGTGTCCCCTTACACCGCCACCCACATTCACACCCTGCCTCACCTAGCTCGCAGTCCCATTCCATACACCCCCACAAACATTACCTTCCCCCCCCCCCCTCCCCACGCTATCCACACACACACACCACCACATTACAACCCCCCACCCCCGGCCTCCCCCCGCTGTCCATACACAGCCGCCCACATTACTCTCTTAAACCCCCCCCCCACCCCCCACACCCCCACCCCTCGTTGTCCAAACACAGACAACACACATAACTACTCTTCCGCCTACACCCCCCCCTCGCCCCCCCGCTGTCCATCACAGACACACAACATTACTCCCCCACACCCCCCGCCCCCCGCCACGTCCATACACAACACAGACTATTACCTCCGCCCCGCTGTCCATATACAGACCTACACACATTCCTCCCCCCCCCTTCGCCCCCCGCCTATCCATAATCACCCACCACACACATTACTACCCCCCCCCCCGCCCGCCCCCCCTCCCTACACAGACACACACATAACACCCCCCCCCCCCCCCGCTGTCCATACACCAGCGTCACACATTAACCAAACACTCCTCCCCCTCCCCCCCCCCCCCCCCCGCCCGCGCCAGTCACCCCCCTATACACAGACACACACATTACTTCCCCCCACCCCCCCCCACCCCACTCCTCCCCCCGCAGTCCTAAACACAATACAACACAAAAAACCTCCCCGCCCACGCCCCCCGCTGTCCATATACCCGCCACACACATTCCCACCCCCCCCCCCCCCCCTGCTGTCCATACACAGACCACACACAATACAACCCTCCCCCCCCCCCCCCACGGCCCCCCGCTTCCATTACATTCGCCACACACATACTTTAAAAAACAAAAAACCCCCCCCCCTTCCCAATCGCTAGTCCCAACACAGCCACACACATTACTCCCTTACTCCCCCCCCCCCCCCCTCGCTGACCATACACATCCACACAACGATTACTTTATACTTACTCCCCCCCCCCCCTCGCCGTCCAAAACACATCCACACACGTATACACCCACTCATAACTCCCCCCCCCCCCCCCCCCCCCCCCTCGCTGACCAAACACAGCCACACACATTACCACCCCCCCCCCCTCTCTGTCCATACACACCACACACAATACTTCCCCCCCCCTCGCTGTCCATACACAGCCCCCACACATTCCTTCCCCCCTCCCCCTCCGCTGTCCATGCACAGCCCCACACCAATACCACCCCCCCCCCCCCCCCGCCACAACGCCCCCCTTCGCTTTCCATTACAACACAGCCACCCACATTACATCCTTCCCCCACCCCCCCCAATCGCTGTCCCAAACCCCCGCCACACACTTAACCCCCACGCCACCCCCACCACCCATAGCCCCCCATGTCCATAAACATCCACACTACGTTGCTCCCCCCCCCCCCACCCTCGCTGTCCATACACATCCACACACGTTGCTACCCCCCTCCCCCCCCCTCGCTGTCCAACACCATCCACACACGTTGCATTTCTCCTTGCTTCCCCCCCCCCCCTCGCTGTCCATACTCAACCACACACGTTGATTTCCACCCCCCCCCCCTTCCCCTCGCTGTCCTATACTCATTTCCACACATCGGACGTTTCACTCTCCCTACCCCCCCCCCCCCCACCTCGCTGTCCATACAACCCCCCCCATCGCACACAACGTAGCCTCCCCGACCCCCGCCTCCCCCCCCACGCTTGTCCATACACATCCACACACGTTCTTTTGCTCCCCTCCCCCCATCGCCCATACGCTGTCCATACACATCGACACACGTTACTTACTCCCCCCCCCCCCCCTCGCTGTCCATACACATCCACACACGTTTGCCCCCCCCCCCCCCCTCTGCTGTCCATACACATCCACAACACGTTGCTCTCCCCCCCCCCCCCCCCCCTGTCGCTGTCCATACACATCCCACTCCGTTGCTGCCTCCTCCTCCTTTCCCCCCCCCTCCCCCTCGCTGTCCATACACATCCACACTACGTTGCTCCCCCCCCCCCCCCCCCCCCCCTCTCTGTCCATACACATCCACATCACGTTGCTCCCACCCCCCCCCCCCCCTCTTGCTGTCCAATGACACATCCACACACTTGCGTCTTAATTCCCCCCCCAATCGCCATCGCTGTCCATACACATCCCCACACGTTTGCTTTCCCCCCCCCCCCCACGCTGTCCATACCCATCCACACCCGTTTGCTTGCTTCCCCCCCCCCCCCTCCTCCGCTGCCCATACCCATCCACCACACTTTGCTCCCCCCGCCACCCCCCCCCCCCCATACGCTGTCCCACATACCCGAACCACCCACGTTTGCTTCCCCCCCATCGCCATCGCTGTCCATGTACACATCCACACACGTTTGCATCTCCCCCCCCCTTCCCCCTCCCCCCCCCCCTCCCACCTCCCCCGCTCCCCCCCCCCTCGCATGTCCAACACATCCACACCCGTTACTCTATACTTTACTTACTTTACGGTCCCCCCCCCCTCCCCCCCCCCCCCCCCCTCCCCCCTTCGCCTGTCCATACCAACATCCCCAACAATCGTTGCTCCCCCCCATCGCCAATCGCTGTTCCAAACACATCCCACACACGTTGCTCCCCCCCCCCCCCCCCCCCCCCCCTCGCTGTCCATACACATCCCACACGTTGCTTCCCCCCCCCCCCCCCCCCCCCCCCCCCCCCCCCCCTCGCTGTCCCATACACATCCACACAAGAACGTTGCTCCCAACCCCCCCCCCCCCTACCCCCCCCCCACGCTGTCCATACACATCCACACACGTTGCTCCCCCCCCCCCCCCCCATCCCTCGCTGTCCATACACATCCACACACGTGCTAGCACCCCCTATCGCCATCGCTGTCCATAACCCATAAAACCACAACACGTTACTTTACTACTTACCTCACATCTTCACTCCCCCCCCCCCCCCCCCCTTCGGCTGTCCATACACATCCACACTACATTGCTCCCCCCCCCCCCCCCTCGCAGACCATCACCAATCCACACGGCACGTTGCTGACCCCCCACAATGCTTCCCCCCCCCCCCCCTCGCTAGTCCATAACCATCCACAAACGTTGCTTCCCCCCCCCCCCTCCAGTCCATACACATCCACACATCTTGCTGCATCTTGCACGCCCCCTATGCTCCCCCCCCCCCCACACACAACCCGCTGTCCCTAACACATCCCCACACTTGCTCCTCCCCACCCCCCCCCTCCACTCGCTGTCCATACACATCCACACACGTTGCTCTTTGCTTACCTCTCGCTCTTCCTCCCCCCCCTTCGCTGTCCATACACATCCACACACGTTTCTCTTTACCTCCCACCCCTCGCTCTCCCCTCCCCCCCTCGCTTGTCCATAACACATCCACAACTACGTTGCATTCTATGCTCCCCCCCCCCCTCCGCTGTCATTAACACATCCTCACACGTTCGTTTCTCCCCCCCCCCCCCCCCCCCCTCGCTGTCCATACACATCCACACACGTTGCTCCCACCACCCCCCCCACCCACACCCCCCCCCCTCCTCGCTGTCCATCCACATCCCCAACGTTGCTCCCCCCCCCCCCCCACGCTTTCCATACACAACCCCACACGTTGCTTCCCTTTGCTCCCCCCCCCCCTCGCTGTCCATACAACATCCACACACGTTTTGCTTCCCCCGTGTCGCCCCCCCCCCCCCCCCCTTCGCTGTCCATACACATCCACACACGTGCTAACCCCTCAACCCATCGTCAATCCGTCCATACACATGCCACACACGTTACTACTACTTACTCCCACCCCCCCCCCCCCTCTGCTGTTCCATACACCATCCCACACAACGTTGCTCCCCCCCCCATCCCCATCGCTGTCCATACACATACCACTACACGTTACTTACCCCCCCCACCCCCCCCCCCTCCTGTCCATACACATCATCACAACGTAACTACTCCCCCCCCCCCCCCCCCCCTCCGCTGGTCCATACACATCCACACACGTTCTCCCCCCCATACACCATCGCTGTCCATACACCATCCCACACGTTCTACTCCCCCCCCCCCCTTCCCCTCGCTGTCCATACACATTCCACACACTTGCCTCCCCAACCCATCCCCAATCGCTGTCCAAACACATCACACACGTTATCTCCCCCCCCCCCCCCCCCCGCAGTCCATGCACCATCACACACATACTCCCTTACACTCCCCCCACTTCCGCCCCTCCAATCGCTGTCCATACACAGCCACACACCGTACTCCCCTCCCTTACTCCCCCCCCCCCCACCGCCCCCCCCCGCCCCCCCCACCCCCCCCCCATCGCTGTCCATACACATCCACACACGTTACTTCCAAACACCCCCCCCCCCCCCCTACTCGCTGTCCATACACAGCACACACATACCACCCCCCCCCACCGCCCCCACTGCCCCTCCCGCTGTCCATAACACAGCCACACCCATTACTTTCCCAACTTCCACCCCACCCCCCCACCCCCCATCGATGTTCCATACACAGCCACAACACATAACTTCTCCCCCCCCCCCCACCCTTCGCTGTCCATACACATCCACCACATTACCCCCCCCCCCCCCACCACTCGCTGTCCAAACACATCCACACAATCGTAACTACTCTCTACTACTACTTCCTTTTTTACTCCCCTCCCCCTCGCTGTCCCCAAACACAGCCACGCACTTTACTACTCAATTTAATACTAACCTACTCTTCACAACCTTTCTACTCTACATACTTACTACTAACCTCACTACTAACTAACTTTCCTAACCCCCCCCCCCCCCTCGCTGTCCATACACAGCCACACACATTACTTAACTACTTACTCTCCCACCCCACCCTCGCGTGATCATACACAGGCCACAGACACATTACCTTACCCACCACCCACCCCCCCCCCTCCCACTCGCGTCCCTACATCATCCACACACCGTTACTTACTTTCTCTTCTAACTCTTTAATCCTTCTACTACTCTACTCTTTACTACAACTCATCCCCCCCTCTCCCCGCTGTCTCATACACATCCACACACATTACCCCCCCCCCCTCCCCCCCCCCTCCTAGCCCCTCCGGCCCCCCTCGCTGTCCCTACACATCCATCAACAACGTTACTCTCCCCCCCCTCTCCTTCTTTACTTACTTACTTACTTTCTTCCTTCTTACTCACCCCCCCCCCCTCCCCCTCGCTGTCCATACACATCCACACACATTACCAACCCCACCCCCCCCCCCACCCCCCCCGCCCCCGCCCTGTACCATACACATCCACACACATTACCAACCCGACCCTAACCAACCACCCCCACCACCCACCCCCCCCCCCCCCCCCACACACACACACACCACACACGCTGTCCATATACAACAAACCACACACGTTTACCACCTTTACTCTACTAACTCTATACTACTCATACAACTCCCTCCCCCTCCCCCTCGCTTCCATACAACATCCACTACACATTACCCACACACCCTCCCCCCCCCGACACACCACACCACTCACGCTGTCCCATACACATCCACACACGTTACACTTTTTCTACTTCCCTCCCCCTCCCCTCGCTGTCCATACACCTCCACACACTATAAAACCCCCCATAAACTACCCACCCCCCCCCCCCCCCCCCCCATTCCACCCACGCTGTCCCATACACAACCCAAACACTTACTACTCCTCCACCCCCTCGCTGACCAGACACATCCACACACATTTACCTCCCCCCCCTACTCCCCCCCCCCCCTCGCTGTCCATAACACAATCCACACACATACCCCCCCCCCCCCTCCACCAACTCGCTGGTCCAACACATCCACAACACGTTAGCTTTCCCCCCCCCCACCCCTCGTTGTCCATACACAGCCACACACATTACCACCCCAGCCCACCCCCACCACTTGCCAGAGAGCCCCACGCTGTCCATACACAGCCACACACATTACTTCCGTTCCCCCCCCCCTTCCCAATCGCTGTCCATAAACACAACCACACACATTACTTCCCCACTTCTCTACTTCCCCTTCCCTTCCCTCCCGCCCCCCTGCCCCCCACCTTCAAAACAATCGCTGTCCATACACAGGCCACACACATTATACCCCCCCCCCCTTCTTTGTTTCCCTACACAGGCCACAGCATCATTAACCCCCCCCCCCAATGCTGTCCATACACAGCCACACACATATCCCCCCCCCCCCTCGCTGTCCATAACCACCGCCAACACATAACCACCACAACCCCCCCACCCCCACGCTGGTCCCTACACACCACACACATTATAAACCCCCCCCCCCCCCCCTCCCTGCAGTCCATACACAGCCCACACATTACTCTCCTCTTCTACTTCCCCCCCCCCCACCTCACCCTCCCCCCCCACAACGCTGTCCCAACACAGCCACACATCATTACACTCTCCCCCCCTCGCTGTCCATACACCAGCCCCACACACATAACTCACCTCCCCCCCTCCCCCCCACCCCCCCCCCCACCCCCCACCCCGCTGTCCATACACAGCTAGCACACACATTAACTACCCAACCCCCCCATACCCCCCCCTCGCTGTCCCATACACAGCCACACCCACATTTATTTCCCTCCCCCCTCCCCCAACGCTGTCCATTACAGCCACACACACTAAACTACCAACTCCCCCACCCCCCCCCCCCCCCCCCCCCCCTAAACCAACCCCCCCCCCCCCCCCCCCCCCCCCCCCCACCGCTGTCCATACACAGCCACACACCAAAACCCCCCCCAATCCCCCCCAGTCTCGTGTCCATACACAGACAGACCCATTACTTTACTCTCTTACTACTACTACTCTCCCCCCCCAACCCTCGTCGTCCATACACCCGTAGCCACAACACATTCCCACCCCATCCCCCCCCCCCCCTCCTCCCTCGTGGTCCATACCCCGTCCCCCACCTTACACCCCCCCCCCCCGCCCCCCCCCCCCATCGTGCTGTCCATACCCAGCCACACAACATTACTACCACTCCCCCCGCTGGCCATAGCACATCCGCACACATTACTTTTACATTACAATACTCCCACGCCCCTCCCCCATCGCTGTCCATACACAGCCACACACATTCCTCTCCCCTCATCCCCTCGCTGTCCATGCACATCCACACACATAAACCCCCCCCCCCCCCCATCGTGCTAGACCATACCCATAGCACACCTAGTAATCCTCACCCCTCACCACCCCCCATCGCTGTCCATTCTACCCAGCCACACACATAAACACTCCCCCCCCCCACCCCCCCCCCCCCCCCCCCATTGCAGTCCATACACATCCACACAAACATTACTTACACCCCTCCCCTTCCGAACAGTCAGACCAAACACAGCCCCAAACCTTACAGCCCCACACCCCCCCCCCCCCCCCCCCATTCGTTTGTCTATACACACCACACACATTACGGGTCCCCCCCCCCCCCCCCCCCCCCCTCCCCCCCCCCCCCCCCAACGCCGTCCACACCCAGCCACACACATTCCTTTCCTATCTGACCTCCCCCGCCCCCGCTGTTCCAAACACAGACACACACATTACCCCCCCCTCCCCCCCCCCCCCCCGTCCCCCCCGCTGTCCAGACACTGAAGCTACACACCTTAAACCACCCCCCCTCCCCCCGCTGTCCAACATCATCCACAAACATTACTACCCCCCCCCCCTCGCTGTCCATACACAGCCCACACTCCAATTCACTTAACTCCCCCTCCCTCCCCCCCCTCTCCCATCGCTGTCCATACACAGCCACACACATTAACACCTCCCCCCCCCCCCCCACCATCAATCGCTGTCCATAACATCCGCGCATCACACAATACTATCCCCCCCCCCCCTTCTACTTAACTTAATACTACTTACTCCCCCCCCCCCCCCCCCCCCCCCCCATCGCAGTCCATTAACCCAGCCACACACAATACTTCCCTGAAAACCCCCCCCCCACCCCCCCATCGCTGGCCATACACAGCCACACACATTAAACCCCCCACACCCCCACCATCGCTGTCATACGCAGCCACACAACATTAACCCCCTCCCCCCACCCCCCCCCCCCTCGCTGCCATACACATCCACCCCATACCCCCCCCTCCCCCGCCCCTAATCGTCGCTGTCCTACACGGCCGACACACATTAACCACCCCCCCCCCCCACCCCCCGCGACTAGTCCATACACATCCACACACATTACCCCTCCCCACCCATCGCTGTCCATACACAGTCCACACCATACCCATACCCTCCCCCCCCCCCCCTACACCACCCCCCACGCTGTCAATACATAGACCTACACATTACAACCCCTGCCTCTCGCTGTCCAACACAGCTCCCACACATTACTATAGCTTACTTTACTCCCCCCCAGCCCACCCCATCGCTGATCCATACACAGCCACACACATTACCCACCCCCCCCCCCCCCCTCGCTGTCCATACACATCCACACACATTACTCCCCACCCCCCCCCCCTATCGCTGCTCCATACACAGCCAAACACTTACCCAACCCCTACCCCCCCCCCCCCCCCCCCCCCCGATCGCTTGACCAGAACAACAGCCACACACATTAACCCCCCTCCACCCCCATTCGGCTGTCCATACATAGACACAACACATAACCCCAACACCCTTAACCAACAACTACCCCCCCCCACCCCCCATCGCTGTTCATTACACAGCCCACACCTTACTTAACTCTCCCAGCCCCCCCTCTGCGTCCAAACACAGCCCAAAACATTACCCCCCACCCCCTTCGCTGTCCATACACAGCCACACACCTTACCACCCCCCCCCACACCGCCCCATCGACTGGTCCATACACAGCCACACCCATTAACCCCCCCCCCCCCCCCCCATCGCTGTCCAAACCCAGCCACCCACATTACTCCCCCCCCCCCCCCCCCCATCGACTGTCCCTCCACAGCCACACACATTACATTCCTGCCCCCTCTCCCCCCCCCCCCCCCCCCCCCATCGCAGTCCAAACCTAATCCCACCACACTACAACTAACCCCTCCTACACTCCACTTACAGCTATACATACGTCCACCCCCCCCACCCCCACCTTCGAACGCTGTCCCATACCCAGACACACACACTACACTACCCCCCTCTACAGATCCACATTCCAGCTATACACGTATGACCTTTCCTCCCCCCCCCCCCGCCCCCCCAGACACTGTCCCCTTGACCACACATATAACACGCCCTCTGCCGGTCAACATTCCAGCTATAAACGTTCCTCCTCCCCCGCCCCCCCCCCACACACTGTCCATTGAGCCCCCCAAATACAAAACACCCTCTCACGTCCACTTTCAGCTATAAACGTTACCTCCCCCCCCCCCCCCTCACTGTCCAATTGGAGCCACACACATTACACAAACCCCCTCTACCGTCCTCCTCAATCCAGCTAAAAGTTCCCTCCCCCTCCCCCCCTCTCACTGACCATTTGCGCCACACACAATCCAATCCTCTCTACAGACCACTTTCCAGCAATAACCGATCCCACCACTCCCCCCCCCCCCCCCACACTGGCCATTTGAGCCACACACATTACACCCCTCTACCGAATCACTATCAGTAACCCACGTTCAAACCCCCCCCCCCCCCCCCCCCCTTTCCATCCACATCAAACACAAACAACCCCCACAACAAGCCGCACATATCCAGCTACACCCATTCCACTTAACCTATCAACCCCCCTTCACTCCCACTCCCCACCGCAAACACAGCCCACCCCTCCCCCCCCCCCCCCCCCCCCTCGTGTCCATACACAAGCCATCACTATAATCCCCGCTCCACACCCATCACCGCTCCCCCCCCCCCCACCCCCCCCCCCCCCCCCACACCCCCCCCCCCCACCCCACCACAACACACACAACACTTTCCATACACAGCCAAACCACATTACTAAACCCCTCTAACAGCCCACTTTCAGACTACACACTTTACTACTTCCCCCCCCCCCCCCCCCCCCCCCCCCACTGTCCATACACCATTCCCACACACATTACACCCCTCTACAGCCCACTTTCAGCTAGAACACTTTACAACCCTCTACACCCCTCCCCACTGTCCATATACACCACACACATTAACACCCAACTACAGCCCACTATTCAGCTATACAACACTTTAACACCCCACCCCCCCCCACCCCCCCCCCCCCTCCCCACTGTCCAAACAGAAGCCCCACACCTTACACCCCACTACAGTCCCACCATACAGCTACACTCATTCTTACCCGTACATACAGCCACACCTATCACTCTCCCTCTCCTCCTCCTCTCAACCCCCCCCACCTCCTCCCCCCCCCCCTCCCCCCCCCCCCCCCCCCACCACACACACACCAACACACAAGCCACACGCACATACCTCAAGCATCTCACTCACTCGGACCAAATCTTTGCTCAGCGGGGTCCCCAAATTGTCCATTCCTTCATTTTGATCTGTTTGCTTGGAATCACCTGGCCAAATTGTCCATTCCTTTCATTTTGATCTGTTTGCTTGGAATCACCTGGCCAAATTGTCCATTCCTTTCATTTTGATCTGTTTGCTTGGAATCACCTGGCCAAATTGTCCATTCCTTTCATTTTGATCTGTTTGCTTGGAATCACCTGGCATGTACGTTGATGAGCGTATGAAAGAAAAGAACGTCAATCAGTTTTCAAACATAATGACAAATTATCGGAACAGTCCAGTCGCACCTGTCTATAAATACTCGGCTTCTTAAGCAAGGCCTTGGCTCATTCATTGTTGGTGTGCAGCCACACGGATAGACAGCCTGCTCATTCATTGTTGGTGTGCAGCCACACGGATAGACAGCTTGCTCATTCATTGTTGGTGTGCAGCCACACGGATAGACAGCCTGCTCATTCATTGTTGGTGTGCAGCCACACGGATAGACAGCCTGCTCATTCATTGTTGGTGTGCAGCCACACGGATAGACAGCCTGCTCATTCATTGTTGGTGTGCAGCCACACGGATAGACAGCCTGCTCATTAATTGTTGGTGTGCAGCCACACGGATAGACAGCCTGCTCATTAATTGTTGGTGTGCAGCCACACGGATAGACAGCCTGCTCATTCATTGTTGGTGTGCAGCCACACGGATAGACAGCCTGCTCATTCATTGTTGGTGTGCAGCCACACGGATAGACAGCCTGCTCATTCCCGAGAGGTCCGATACACTGATCCGGATTTTGTCCAGCCGGATAGCCAATCCAGGGTGTCCTGTAGACGTATATGTTTTTTTTTTCTTCTTTTTTTTTTTTTAACTCATCCGGATAGCGGTTTATCGCGAACACACAACTTATGTATATCTTCTTACATGCACCCCCGATGTTCAACATGAATGACGTAAGAAAGCAGAGTCACTGTATGATGTAAAACTCGTTTGTCTATGACAACGTTTTCGGAGTGTCTAGGACCCTAATTCCTCGTCCATCTGTTGTGTCCCTGAATCTTTCATTCAACCACCTTTTAAAAGTAGATATCAGACAAGTAAGGTAACTCTTCCTCCCATGATCAGATAACTAACGCCCATACGCGCCAACGAATGTCGCTTACAACACCAAATCGCACAGCACAAATGCCGACACAAAGCACACTGAACAACCCCCCAAAAAGGATGTTGCACGTTTTTCCTTACATTCAGCACCTGACACACGCACACAGCAATAAGTTGCCTACTTGCTTGTTTCGAACGTGTACTCTTCCCTGCTTCATTCAAAATTTCCTTGTACCATTTCTCAGTTTCATTTCTACAGAAAATGCTACCGTCAGCTCTATATTGCTGCCTTGGCTTAAGGCTGTGTCAGACCAATTGACATAGGCTAGAACACCAAGGCTACATCAAAATGTTGTTATGCTTTGCATAGCTATGCAGGGGTTCTCTTCAGTCGTGACAAGCTCCTAGCATAACATAATCAGTCTCCAAAATCCCACGAAGTCGGAGTGTGGCTGCCTCTGTGGCAGGGTAATAAAAAACGGTCACATACGTAATATTCTCATCCCTAGCTAATGCATTTGCACCATAGTGTTCAAGTACTTTCGGCTGTTCAGATGATCCCTGGAGTCTTTTAGCCAGGGTACGACAACACAACAACTCTACATTGCATTTCTTTCTTTTCTTTTAATCTATGTTGAACGCAAACGGGATC
>CM031596.1:76300232-76307732 GCA_018398815.1 Conus ventricosus | reverse complement strand
TATGTGGTCGGCTGCGCTTACTAACACACACTTCTAACCCTCCTACTAATCCCAAACGTGGCTGGTCTGTATCGAGCTAGTCGATCCCAGACTGTGAACGACGAATCACTTCGGCAGTCTGCGCCGAGCTCAAGGCGCAGTAAATCAAGGCGGCGTTTTTTGACAGAACGGAATGGCTTGCTGCGTTTGCCAGCAACCAGTCGCTGAGTTGGAAATCGACACCTTCTGATTTAATGACCGTCGGTATTAGCCACATAAACACACACACACACACACACACAAAACACCGCACGCACGCACACACATACACACGCACGCACGCACGCACGCATACACACACATGCACGCACGCACATACACACACACACACACACACACACACACACACACACACACACACACACGCACGCACATACACACGCGCGCGCGCACGCATACACACACACGCGCACGCACGCACGCACATACGCACGCACGCACACGCGCGCGCACACACACACACACACACCACACACACACACACACACACACACACACACACACACACACACTCACTCTCTTTTCTCTCTTTCTCTCTCTCTCTTTCTCTCTCTCTATTTCCTCTCTCCCCCCCCCTCTCTCTCTCTCTCTCTCTCTCCTCACCACACACACACACACACACACACACACACACACACACACACACACACACACAAAACATATGTCGCGCGTAAATACATTGATAGTGATTCGAATGCATCTAACGCCCAACATGCCGAGTTGGCGTTTTCGATGCCCGTCTTAATGTGTTGTCGTTCTGATGGTATCAGCGTGGTGTTAAACAGGCCCACCTCCTCCATCCCGTTCTCCTGGAATGACCATCCCGATCTCCCTCTCCTGGAATGACCATCGCTGTTGCCATGTGTGTCCCTTCTGTGCTGTTCAGGCCGTACGTTAACTTGAATAGTAACGAAGCTCCGGGGTATAGTGGGGGAAAAGACGACACTGTGTGGTTGATCCGACAAGGAGAGTCCTACTCACGGTGAGATTGTGCATCTATATACGTTCATCTTTTTCTCCTTTTTCCCGTCCCCCTCCTCCCCCCCCCCCCCCCCCCCCCCACACACACACATACACACATCCTCCTTCTACATTTGTAAGACGTAAGCGATGATTTCCTATAACTTTCTTCTTGCAGAAAAAGAATGAAATCATGGGGAAAAACAAAACAAAGAAAAAGCAGATGATGACAAAAGATCATGGGATTGAACGTGAGACTGTTTCGCCACGTGGAGTGCTGGCGTGTTCTTTACGAAGGGCGTTCATTAGCTGAGTGAAGTTCTGTTAGATCTCTTGTCTACAGAGGTGTGTTTGTTAAAAAAAAAAAAAAAAAAAGCACTACCAAAAATGCCCAAAGTACGCAGATTTCTCCCTCACACGAGACCTCTTGCAATTCAGCATATCTAGAAGATAACACCCATGAATAAGTTGCAATATTTCTGTTTATCATAAAACCTTTTCAAGCACCAACACCAGCCCACTGGCCAACAAAACAGCACAGAATTGTGTGGTTGTCAAACTGACAAGAGTTCACTGGGAAAAAAAAGGGTGTCATCCCGTTTCGCCCTTTTTCATTTCGCCCTTTCCCATTTCGTCCTGTTCCCTTTTCGCCCTTTCCTATTTCGCCCTAACGTTCCTACTGCAAGGCTCCCCCCCTGGCGTAACCAGTGTCCCAGTCTACTCCAAAGCAGAATCGATGGTCTTTAGATTAGAGTAGGGCGAAGCCCGAGAGAGGACGAAGGACGAATGAACGAAGGCCGTTAGGCCAAGTCGTGCTCACACATTTCTGAGTAGGCGAAATGGGAGTAGACCAAATGGGAAGTAACCCTGAACATTGGAAAAGGGCGAGATGACATTGGTAGACAGGACGAAATGACACGGCCAGGATCGTGTTGTGGAAGTCCCAGTTCGCCCTGGCAGGGCAAAATGAAAAAGGGCGAAACGGTACCTCACAAAAAAAGAGTTCTCTGAGGGATGGGGGATGGAGGGGGAATTGTAGGAAGACATGGAGAAAAGGGAGGGGGATAGGAAGGAGGGGTGAAGGTGTGAAGGGTGGAGAACAACGCGCGAGAAGTGGAGGGATGTTGGTGACATGAAAACAACAACAATCATAATAACAATATTGACAATAATCACTGTTATTATCATTACCTCTACTACCATTAGCAAATAATAAATAAATAAAGGAGGAGTAGCTGGAGTGCACAGCAGACTGGCTGAGGACCGTGCACAGTGGAGCCCCTTGACTGCCTAAGTCTTAGTCTATGCAAGTAAGGGTAAAAAGGAAATTGAAAGAGAAGGGTGATGCGGAGGGGGGCGAGGGGGAGGGGAATGGGGTGAGGGCTAGAGGTGTGGCCTGGGGTGGAAACAGAAGAAATTCAGCATATCAGAAAACATCTTCCTAATTCAATCAGTCAGAGGGAAATGTCTCTTACAATCTAGCAAATCAGAAGACGAGGTCTTTCACAACTTAGCCAATGAGAAGACAAGGTCTCACGAATCAGCCAATCAGAAGACCAAGTCGGCCAGAAAAATATTCACATAATCAATAAACAACGCAGACAGTTCGAAAAGAAGGTTTCACTATTCAGCAAATCAGAAAACGTAATCTCTCACAAATCAGGCAATCAGAAAAAGAAATCTACCGCAAATCAGCCAATCAGAAAACAAAATCTCCCACAAATTAGCTCATCAGAAGAAAAGGTGTAGGCATAGGTGCCTGAATCTCCAAACTCATCAGAGAAGGCGTAGAGAGGCGATTCATATAAAGGGTGTAGGCAGAGGTGCCTGAATCTCCAAACTCATCAGAAGAAAAGGTGTAGGCAGAGGTGCCTGAATCTCCAAACTCATCAGAAGAAAAGGTGTAGGCAGAGGTGCCTGAATCTCCAAACTCATCAGAAGAAAAGGTGTAGGCAGAGGTGCCTGAATCTCCAAACTCATCAGAAGAAAAGGTGTAGGCAGAGGTGCCTGAATCTCCAAACTCATCAGAAGAAAAGGTGTAGGCAGAGGTGCCTGAATCTCGAAACCCTTGGCACAGTGTTGTTTCACTTGGGTGAACTTGCGATCGGTAGGATTCCTGACGTTACTGTGAGATGGAAACAGGAACAGCAATGGTTTGTCAACTACTGGATGAACAGAACGCAGTTGTCACAGCTAGATCTGTGAAGTGAAATTTTCTCCGACAGAAATTCCTTTCAGCGGACAGATCTGCAGATAACTACTCATATATATGTGCAAGGTCTAGAATGTTTCTCTTCTCCTTATTTCTCTGTCTCTCTAATTACACGGTCCAGGATTTTATCGCCACCTCATTTCTCTACCCCTCTGACACCTCCTGTTTGGCTTTACAAGAAGTTAGTAAACCTAGTGGCCTAAATTTCCCCCACCTCCTTCCCTTCCCTTCCCTCCCCTTTCCACATCCTCCCTTCCTCCCGTCCTCTAATGCACCATGGAATCACCTTTCCACATTTCAGGCAACGTGTTTTTGCTTTCAAAGACTTAGGTTCTGACAATCAGCCCATCCGTTTGCCAGCTAGCTTCGGCGTTTTCCACTGTGGTTCACTGCTTGTAGACAAAAAGACCCCCAACTCCCGATCCTTCTCTGCCAAATAACAGCTGCAGTTTAGTTTTAGGCGTTCTTGTGTTCGTTTTCATCGCAACGTTGTTTTCTGTTATCCCCCAACTCTCACATACGTGATACAGAGTCAATTCAAACAACACTGATAGCTTTACGTATTAAATAATAATGAAGTTATGATGTTCAGAAAATCAGGAGCGTTTCTGGTTTAGACATGGTTGTAGTCAATAACTGACGACCGACACCAGGCATGTCGAGCCATACACCGTGGTACAGTGGTAAAAGCATCATGAGTCGTCTGCCAGACGTCCCATTATAGACATATAGTTACAGACTATTCGGCCTCCCCTAACCAGGGGTGTTTAATGTGCCATGGGTTCATGTGAGAAAATTGGAACCTCATAGCAGAGCTTTGTTCATTCACGAATACGTTTTTGAGACTGTTGCTCAAATTTCCTGACCAGCACCACAGATATCGGTCTCTCTAGGGCCTGGCTGACGCCACGATGTATTATAGAAGGAAGCGTGGAGTACAGCCCGGGCATGTGTAGTCTAGGACCCAGGTGGAATCTCGACCATATGACAACCTGTTAGTGAGGCCACAAATACTAACAACTAAGGGGCGAGAGTATGGAGGTGGGATCGGGAAACGGGATCGGAGAAGCGATGTGTGTGTGTTGTGTGTGTGTGTTTTGTGTGGTGTGTGTTGTGTGTGTGTGTGTGTGTGTGTGTGTGTGTGTGTGTGTGTCTTCTTCTTCTTCTTCCTAAAATACTGGTTCACTCAAAAACGAGTAGGTCCACCAGCGCGCATGTTAAAAAGTAAAATAATAATAATAATAATAATAAAAATTAATGGGGATTTATATAGCGCCTTCCACGGCACAAGGCGCTTTACAAAGGCAGAAAAAATACAAATTGCAAATGTAAAGAAAATGCATTGAAAAACGGCTCAGAAAATGAAAAAAAAGGCTCTCTTCCATTCACTCCCACGCGCACACACACTCTCACGCACAGACACACAATACACAAGAGCCGCAACAAGCACAAACTATTAAGCGATCCACAAAAACAACAAGAGTCAATCAACTATCTGGTAATGACTGTCTTCTTAGTATTGTTTGAAAAGGTGGGTTTTCAGGGAGGTTTTGAAGGAAGAAAAGGTTTGAGAATGTCTTAAGTCATAGGGGAGTTTATTCCAGAGTTTGGGAGCTGCGTATGAGAAAGCTCGTTCGCCATGCTGTTTACGATGGGACGGTAACTGGGGTAGCGGAAGTCCTGGTGTCGGTGGAGGAGCGGAGCGTTCGTGATGGGACATATACTTGAAGGAGATCGGAAAGATAGGCGGGGGCATCGCCAGTGAAAATCTTGAAGCAGAGACAACAACATTTGTATTAATTCTTTCTTCAACGGGAAGCCAGTGCAACTTTTTCAGGAGAGGGCTGCAGGGTTGGGTCCTAGGAGATTTGCAAATGAGACGGGCTGCAGAGTTTTGTACAGATTGAAGGGGTTGGATGACAGTTGAGGGACAGCCAAGGAGAACACAGTTGCAGTAATCTAGCCTTGAGAGGATGTAGGATGAATACGAAGTTTTTGTGGCGTCTTCAGTGAGATAGGGTCGAATAGCAGCAATTCGTTTAAGTTCCATGTAAGCTAACTGACAGGTTATTGTGACATGCTGTTTTTATTGAGAGGTCACTATCAAGGAGAACACCAAGGTCGCGAACATGTTTTGAAAATTCAATAGTGCTGGAACCTAATGTCAAAGAAGAAGGGAGCAGATCAGGGTCATGATGTGACTGCTTTGAAAAACGGATGGCTTCAGTCTTCTCACAGTTTAATTTAAGCTTATTTGCTGACATCCAGGTTCAATATCAGAAGTACAAAATTGAAGAGTAGAAACAAGGGGTGAGTAGTCATCGATGACAGAGGAATGGAGCAGCTGAGTATCATCCGCAAACATTTCGTGTGAAACGGAATGGCCGTGGATGACATTAGACAATGGAGTGGTGTACAAAATAAAGAGGACAGGTCCCAGCACGGACCCCTGAGGTACGCCAAACTGGAGGTTAGATTCATCAGAACGGTGGTCACCTACTTGAATGAACTGTTTCCTATCTAGAAGATAAGAACGAAACCAATTTAAAGCTGTTTCCCTGATGCCACATGTGTATTTCAAACGAGAGAGAAGGATTCCATGGTCTATGGTGTCAAAGGCTGCCGAAAGATCTAGCAAAAGAAGAACAGAAATTTTGTTTTCGTCTAAGGAATTTAGAATATCATTGAGAATACGAAGGATGGTGGTCTCCGTGCTGTGCCCAGGGCGATAGGCTGACTGATGTGGTGTGGGGAGGTTGTTTGAGGCCAGATGGTCAGAGAGCTGTTGAAGAATGACTTTCTCAAGAATTTTGGATAGGAAAGGAAGATTTGAGATGGGTCTGTAATTTTTAAGAACGTTGGGATCAAGACTGCTTTTCTTGAGTAGAGGTTTAACAAGGGCGGTCTTAAAGTTAGTGGGAACTGTGCCAGAAGACAGAGACTCGTTAAGAATTTGGTGATGGTAGGAAGGAGAGAGTCAAGGTGTTCAAAGAGGAGGGGGGGTGGGAATAGGGTCAAGGTCACAGGATGTTTTCGCAGACTGTGTGATGATTTTACGAACAGTCTGCTCAGACACTGGCAAGAACTCACAGAGTGTGGTACCGTTAAAAACAACAGAGTGATCTGAAGTATCTGAGGATGGGGAGAAAGCGTTTCAAATTGTCTGAATTTTGTGGAATAAATAAAATGACATAAAATAGTGCGACTCAGACTGTTGGCCCCTGGAGCAAATTTGGCAACAAGGGGTCGCACTCGATATTCAGAAGTTAAAAGCAATGGCCAAATTCAGGCCCAGGTAACAGTAAAATATCTGGGGAAGTAAAAATAGAAAATCGTCAATATGCAGATCTCAAAAACTGTCGTATCAATTTGTTTTTTAAATGAGATTGCATTTGTGGCAATCTTGATGGCACCCGCAGCGAGTTCCACAGCCGTACAGAACTGGGATAAAAAATCCCTGACCAGCACCACAGATATCGGTCTCTTCTAGGGCGTGTGTTGTGTGTGTGTGGTGTGTGTGTGTGTGTGTGTGTGTGTGTGTGGTGTGTGTGTGTGTGTGTGTGTGTATTTTCATTTAACGTCTTTCCACTAACGTGATATTAGACGGAGTGTGTGTGTGTGTGTGTGTGTGTTGTGTGTGTGTGTGTGTGTGTGTGTGTGGGTGTGTGTGTGTGTGTGTGTGTGGTTGTGTGTGTGTGTGTGTGTGTGTGTGTGTGTGTGTGTGTGTGTGTGTGATTCATTTAACGTCTTTCCCCTAAACGTGATATTAGACGGGTGTGTTGTGTGTGTTGGTGGTGTGTGTGTTGGTGTGTGTGTGTGATGTGTGTGTTGTGTGTGTGTGGTGTGTGTGTGTGTGTGTGTGTGTGTGTGGTGGTGTGTGGTGTGTGTGTGGTGTGTGGTGTGTGTTGGTGTGTGTGTGGCGCGCGCGCGCGCGCGCCGGAGAGAGGGTGGGGAGGAGTCTCCAGAGGCATCACCTACTCCGAATCCAGGTTATTCAGTGTTCATTGTCGGTCTTCAGCACCAGACACTACAGTATACAGGTTCCTGTCGTTTGAAGAGACGAGAACGGGACAGTTCCCGACTCTGACTTCACCAAGTTTCCCATAATTGTTTCTTTCTCAGTTCGGCCTACAAGGAAACCTGCCAAGACGTGACGAGCTAGCATGCCCCTGTATACTGGAACAGGGAACAGGTGATAAACGAAACGCTTCTCAGAAGTGCTTAGTCCAGCGACGGAATAAACTGCATACATTAGAACTGCATGTAAAAATTGCATATATTAGAACTGC
>CM031596.1:76270232-76295232 GCA_018398815.1 Conus ventricosus | reverse complement strand
TTTTTAGTGTTTGTGTGTGATAGTGACTGTGGTGAAGTGCCATGCCTTCGGCAGCAACAGACTTTAGATGTGTGTGTGTGTGTGTGTGTGTGTGTGTGTGTGTGTGCGCGCGCGCGCGCGCGCGCGCGTGTGGCTGAATGCTTTTTGGCAGTATACATGAATTACATGACCAAAAGGGTCTAGAGCAAGCTGGAATACGTGTCGCCATTGTAAGACTTGCACGGATAATAAACGGTGTCACCTTTGGTTTACTGCTCTCTTATTTGTTCTGGGGCGTTTGCTCTTGCGCTGTGGGAACATAGAGAGTAGTCCAGGACCTAAGCCTCCTCCAGTCAAGGGCAATACACGACAGTCATGACTGACCAGTGCAGAAACAAGTCGCCGGGTCAGCCGGGGTAATCTGTGACTTCCCAGTCCCTAGATCTGACCCTGACTGACGATGCGGCGACCATGAAAACGATAGGCGACCAAATGAACGCAAAGATAGATGATGTGAAGAAGGAAACCTGTGACTTGCATGACAACGATTTGGCTTTGCAAAATGAAATTAAGGGACTGAAAGAAGAGATGAGCGAGTTCAAGAAATAAAACCAGGAACTGAAATAAGTCAACAACGAACTTTTGAAGAGAGTGACTGACTGCGACAAGATCGATGATTTGGAGGGGCGTTCTAAACGTAACAATCTTCTTTTCTATGGTCTTCCTCGAAGAGAAAATGAGAGCAACGCCTACTGCGAAGGAATGCTCTATGACCTGATCGCCGACAAACTTGACCTGACAGACACCATCGAGTTTGACAGGGTGCATCGACTTAACGGGAAGCAGGACTCTCCAATCATCGCACGATGTACGTACTTTAAACAGAAAGTGGACATTCTGAAGTTAAACTGAAAACTCCGTGGACTGAATGTTTTCATCAACGAGGACTTCCCCAGAGGTGTGAGAGACGTTTAACGATGACTGACGCCACACCTGAAGAAAGTATGACCAGAAGGAAAAGAGAGTGACAATGATCTATGATTACCTGTTAACTGACAGCAAGCAGTACACTGTAGATGACGTGAAGAGACTGGTAGGTAGACAGCCGGTCCCTGGGTAACATCTCTTCCGCGGAGCATTTCAGCCAGGTGTCAACAGCTGAGGTGACACCGGTGTCATCGCCTGGAGTGTTTGTGAGTGGCACGAAACCCGCACGTGATTTTTGTGAATGACAGTGTGAACTGTGATTCTGTTGTTGAGGGGGCGTGTTGTGTTTTGCCCTGTGCTGAACTGATTTGTGGAGGAGGGCGTATTTCAGTGACTGCAAAAGATGGAAAGCTGCCGAGTGATTGATTAGATGTTAATGGTTTTAATTCGGCAATAAAGAGAAACGCGCCGTTTCCTTTCTGCACTGGAACGTTAATGGTCTGATTTCTAAACTGAATGATAAGGATTTGGTTTCATATGTTTGCTCTTTTGAGTCTGGTGGAAACATTAATTCTAATACATTTTCTGGGTTTTCAACATTCTGGTTGAAACTGATAAAAATGAATACTCGCAGATCACCGAAGAAAGTTTATGACATATTATATAACCTAGACGCTACAGGAAAGGCAAACTGGGCTACGGGATTGAGAGTTAAATTATATTAACTGGGCTTTGGATATGTCTGCGTAAATCAGGGTGTAAGAGATGAACCGACTTCTATTCGAATGCTCCGTACCAGACTGGTTGATAGCAGACGGCAAGAATGGAATTCCCACATGAATGACAGTACTATATTTGGTCTGTACAGACAAGATAGCTCCTTGCTCTGCATTCCGAATTATTTTGTCAATGAAAATGGACAGACATCTCAAATTTATGGTGACAAAATTTACATTGGAATATCAGATATCTTAGTTCATTTTTTTCGTCACAGGAGCATTGTAAATCTCATCTTTACTTGTCCATTGTGAAAATGTTCATTTTCTATTGCAGTGTCCTGCCTTGAGTGATCTTAGAGATAAATTCATTCCACTAGATATTATAGACAACCATCTGTGTTTAGACTTATCTTACTTATAGCTTATACTAAAGTGGATGTTCTTTAAAAAGTTTGCCTTGTACTTACACAAAGCTTTTAAACTCCGAAGCATTGCGTGTTCTTAATTATGTGTTGTTTATCATTATGTTCAATAATTATGTGTATGTTATCATTTTTGTTCATGTTTAATCCACCCAATTCATAAGAGGCCGTGGAGAGAACGGGGAAATACCAATCCTGGGCCACTTCCGCCCTCACCCAGTTTCGGGCGAAAGTAACCCAGGATTGGTATTTCCCCGTTCTCTGACAAGTAAGACTTCAATAACCAAAAAATAACGATTATCTACAAACAAACATACTGTGTAGGGTTATCCGTTTTCAAAACTAATTTACTAAACTTTTCAAATTTTAGTTTTTGCTTAATCCTATGTTTTCCTAATCATTTTCGCGCATACAGTCATTTTCAATAACATCATTTTTGCGCAGACGGTCATCAAACTAAGACTTGGCTGAGACACTGTGCGAACAACCCTAATTAGAGGGCTTGGGGTTGTGGCAGCAGTACTAACCCGCAACATTCTTTTACTGACTGTCAGAGACACACAACACACACACACACACACACACACTCGCACACACACACACATACACACACACTCACACACATGCTTTCTCTCTCTCTCTCTCTCTCTCTCTCTCTCTCCCTCTCTCTCTCTCTCTCTCTTCTCTCTCTCCTACAAAACTTTGCCCACCACAGACAGGCAGACACAAGGCCGAAACCTGATCACTTAATTTATGCTATGGCACGGCTAGCGCAGAAGCGGCCTTCGTTCACACAGCGCACGGGCCCGCTTACAAACTGCGACCAAAAAACAATAAAGCGGGAGACTGGGCTTGCAGGTGAGGGTGGGGGTGGGGGTGTATTCATTTCAGGTTGACAGCGACACCTGGTGGCGCGTTAGCGAATGTTCTGACTGTCACGTGTCACTCCCACTTTGTGGCCGCACATTGGTTTACCGGACTACTTCACAAGAGGTGTGTTTTGACTGGCTTCGGTGTGACCACTGTGTTTTAGTTGTGTTTTATTTTAAAATGGCTACATGTTTACTAAAGAACAAACTCTTGCTATTCGAGGCCATAAGTTTTTACTTTAACTGCATGTTAGAGTATTGTTGAAAAGAATTAGGTGAAGCATAACTTGGAAATGAACGGCTATCTTAAAGGTTTGTTGGTTTAAGGAAATGAAAACGTTGAAGGCAATATGTTGGCCAAGATATAGACAATTTCCGATACGTTTTTGACTATCGATGAGATGGCTCCTTATCTAAGAAATGGCGCTGCATTGTTTGAAAGTTGGCCGAGCCTTTAATTGCTAGTTGACGGCCTACCTAAGGACTTGCACTATCCGATTACTTACTACGTGGCCGGACATGACGATTTTTGGATCACGCCATGGGCTGATGTCACGGCCGGCCAATCACAAAACTAGATAGAATCAGCTGTATCAGTAGTGGCGACATTCCGCCCAGCGCTTGTTCATTTTCTCCCAGTGCTGTGGTGGTGTAAAGTACGGTGGTTTTTCTGCGAGAGAAGTGTTTTACATATGGCACAAATATAGCTGCAGTTTTAGAAGACAATGTGGATTCTGGGTTAGAAAAAGTTCTTGAATCACAATACCTTTTCAACAGCTTTATAGATTAAATTATTTGGTGCGGAAGACATGGAATCAGCTACAACTTTCCAACAAGCTCAAAATCTCCCATTACCGCGCCAACATCCAAATTGTGGACAGAGGAAGAAAAGAATGCTTTACATGAAAATATAAGATACTTTGAAAAATGATTGAAGCAGCTCGTAAACAACGGTTAATGCTGGCAAGTTTTGTGAACTACTGACGATTGGAATGACGCGGTTATAAAACAGAAACAGCTATATATAAACCGCCTGTCTGTCAAGTTTTCTGAACTACTGTGACGGGCTTCTAAAATAGTAACGGTTACGCTGTCTGATTAACAGACCAATCTTGTGGAAAAATACATTGTTTATCATGAGGCCATGGCAAAGTTTTTGAGAAATAAATTGAGTAGCGTGCCTTGTTCTCCTCCTTCAAAGCCAAAAGGAAGCATTTTGTTTTTGTTTCTTCAACAATTATTTAATTTAATTTAATTAGAGCAACTTTGAAAAGCTTTTAACTTT
Organism: Conus ventricosus; assembly: GCA_018398815.1. Lineage (NCBI taxonomy): Eukaryota > Metazoa > Mollusca > Gastropoda > Neogastropoda > Conidae > Conus > Conus ventricosus. Next base: position 76,291,031 of record CM031596.1, on the reverse strand, counting down.
TGAAGAAATGATTTCATTCAAAAAGCTCCAAATGTTCAGTGACAGGTACTACCTTGTAGTTCAGAAAACTTCTCCACCTTGTGGTGTTTGTGAAACAACGGCAAAGCAGACGACACGGAACACGACTCGGGCCGGAGATTCGGAAGTAGTCGAAACCCCGCACGCTGTTAGGCTGTATACGGTAGCCAACTTGCTGCTCTGACGTGGTTCTAAATATAGTAACGATCATGCATGATCGGTAGCCATCTTGCTGCTCTGACGCGGTTCTAAATATAACAAAACTAGGCCAATCGGCAGAGTTTGCCGATTGGCCCACAAAGCCCCCTCTACCCCACCTGCACACGTCACAGCCAGCCATGATCGGCAGCCATCTTGCTGCTCTGACGTGGTTCTAAAATATAGTAACGATCATGCATGATCGGTAGCCATCTTGCCAACCTACAACTTGCTGCCTCTGCGACATTTTCCCTTCACTTTCCCACAAGCACTGTCCTGTCTATTGTTGTTTGTTTGTTGTGTGTGTTTGTTTGTTTGTTTGTGTTTGTGTGTGTGTGTTTTGGCCTGCCCCACGCCATGCACACCCCCACCCCACGCACGCACGTCTCTACCCCCCACCCCACGCATGCATCACCCCCTTACCCACTCCACCCCACCCCCCACCCACCCCCCACCCACCCCCACCCGCCCCACCTCCCACCCACGCATGCACACACTCAAGTTCCTTCTAAGTTTTTAACTTAAGTTACCCCAAGTTACTTTTAAGTTTTTACTCAAGTTGTTCTTAAGTCATCCTAAAGTTGTCCCCAAGTCATCCTCAAGTCATTCACAAGTTCTTACTTAAGTCATCCTTAAGTCACCCCAAGTCACTTCTAAGTTCTTAACTGAAGTCGTCCTCAAGTCATCTTCAAGTCACCCCAAGTCACTTCTAAGTTCTTACTCAAGTTATCCTCTAAGTACAACAAGTTCTTATTCAAGTTATCTTATAATTATCAAAAAATACAATCTAATGTTTTTATCTAAATAGTAAATGTCTAATATAGTACACACACGCCTCAAAAACGCGTCATCGTTGAGGATGTCTTGCTCAGCGTTCTCTGCGCGAGATCGGTCAGCATAGATCTTAATGAAGTTCTTACATCCTAAGCAACCACATTGATTACAATTCTGGTCTATGGAAATGTCTTTTATAGACTCCATGTCTTTATTTATTGACTTTATCATTTTATAATACGCCATGATCTATTTTTATAAAAAAAATTTAAAATTAAGTTCTTAAAATATTATGCTTTATAAATGGATCAAAATGATGCTTTGTTATTGGCGGTTTTGGCGTGCTGTTGTCTTTTTCTGTATTTAGTGGTTCAGATTTTTTTGATTGCTTTTGTTTTTGTTGCCATTGGTTATATATTTTATAACCGTAATATAACTGCCCCCAACAGCAGCAATGGCGCCAAAAATTGGCAACAGTTTTAAGTTCAATATTCCATGAAGACTTGGTGCTGTAGGCCTTGTATCACATGGAGTTTTTATAGCGGGCATTGAATCAACTTGTTCTGGCGCTGGCGGTGTTATGTTTTCATGATGAGTTATATTCTGTAACATTAATTTTTTTTGTCTGTTCCACTCTGCTAATTTTTTTCCTGCTTTAACACGCCCAGGATGAGGATGCTTTTCACTGGCCCCCACCTGATTCAGTTTTCTGCTGATTTTCTGGCTTGGTTACTTTTCTCCACCTGATTCAATGTTTCCTGGTTCTGATGATTTTCCAGCTCGTTCATTTTGAAGGGAAACAAATCTATATGATTAAAAGTTATTAATCCCATGATTAATGGCGATAACAATGTTCCAAATCTGTAGTATAGATCACATCCTAGAGACCTAATGACTTGTTAAAACTGGATCTTGCGTTAAATCATACGTAAGATCTTGTTCAGAATCAATGGGGGCAAATCTACTGACTAGTTAGTGTACAAACTAAGAACCGTTTGCCCCACACTTTTCACCATTCTAGACCCCAACTGCGCCTCATACCTGTTATGATACTTTATAATGTCTTGTGGAGGCATCTGTTGAATCTGTTCTATGCTGAATTCAGTTCCGAGGAACTGTTTTGTTTTCCCACATGCTGCCAAAGAATACAGCCTCTCCTTTTGGGCATAATAGCTTGATCATCAACTTGGTCATTCATAAGTTCAGGAAGGTTTAGGCTGCCTTGTAGCTGTAGTAGATCATCACTGTTCATGTTTTTATTAAATTAATTATTTTATTTTCTAAAAAATGAGCACTGAAAAAACTGTTGCTAACCTTGTATACCATTCTGCTGTTATTGGAGGGCTAAGTGTAGGATACTCAATGCTTGGTAAAAGCTTGTTAAAATAAAACCGGGCAGATCTTGGCAAACTAGACTTGAAGACTCAGCAAAGCTAATTGCTATTATTACAGCTTCGTTCGCTACGAAAGATTTCTAGTTAAGCAAGGAATAATTCCAGACAGTATTAATATGTAAAAAAAAATACATTTATAAAAAATGGCTTCACTCGTAATGATGATAGGTGGTGCTGTGGTTAATGCGCTTGCTTTTAGAGGAAGTAATTACGCGTTTAGTAAACTACGGGATGACGGCGAGAGAAAAAGACATAACATAGCTATGGAGCAACTAGCCGCAGCAAAAGCTGCATATGAAAAGCAGAGAATTGAGCAGTTAATTTATTAACGACGAACTGAAAAAAACGGGGCATGCAGCTTACACATTTAAAGATGTTGATCAAGCAATAAAACATATATATCTAGTAACAGGCAAACCAATCCAGACATTGCCCCACCAAAATTCAGCGACTTTTATATCATCCATCAGAAAAACAAAAGATGCAAGAAATCGGGTTTATTGTCGTGGTATGACCGTCGTGTATTTTGTTGCACATAATATTGGCTGAATAAAAAATGAACAAAATCTATTATTCGCCCAAAGGATTGGAAGGGTATCACAGCAATACAAAAGCTAAGCCAAGCGGCAGGAGTTCAGTGAACAAACAGCAAAGGAATGGTTATCTAAACAAGCGATTTGGCAAATTTTATTTACCTGCGCCCAAACGAATACAGAGACCACACTTTGTGAATACAATACCGAACGACACCCATCAAATGGACCTTCTATATTTACCCTCTGATACGATTAGACGAAAAAGATTTAAGTACGCACTCACAGTCATTGACATAGCTTCAAGATACAAAGATGCGGAACCATTAACACAAAAGAGTGCTTCTGCTGTTGCTGTCGCCATACAGCTGATATACCAACGGGTCCGTTAACTTATCCTCGCATGATTCAAGTCGATGATGGAAAAGAATTTAAAGGCCAAGTGAATCAATTATTGTAAAACATAGAGTTACCATTTAGAAGAGGCATTCCAGGAGTTCACAGATCACAGGCTTTAGTTGAGAAACTTTAACAAACAGTTAGCCGAAAGACTTTTCTCCTACCAGTATCACAGAGAGCTGATTGACAATTCTCACAACACAGAATGGGTTAGAAGACTGCCCTCAGTTTTGCGCGCATGAATAATGAAGAATTTAAGAGGCAAAACCAGTACAAGCAATCAAAAGAACAACAATAAATGTTTGTTGAAGGAGAGTCTTCATCCGGCAAACTATTACCGTTTGGTTTGAAAGTAAGGTACCTTTATTTACCGGGGGAACAGAAGGGGACACTCGCATCAGGCAACCGATCCAGTTTGGAGTGTTGATCCATATGAAATAAAAAGAATTGTAAAAATGAATCCGCCCGTGTATTATTTACGAGAAACTGACACAACAAACAACAAGCTCCTCAAAGATCTTTTGTGAAAGAAAAACTGCAGATAATTCCGCCAGACACAGTTCCGCTTTAATTAATTTACGTAAACATATTTTGGCTTAAAAATGAAGGCCAGAAGGAAGCGCAGAACGAAACAAGAATGGAAAGGAAGAGACCTTGAAAATGAGTACGGGAATCATTTCAGGCGTTGTAATGCTATTAAGGAAATATTTTCGGGGATTAAATCAATGCATGCTAAATCATCCAGATCACCTACAACTCAAACCCCCAAATTGGGAAAAGAATATCTTGAAATAATAAAAAATTCGAACGCATCAAGCAAACATGAGAAAAGATTTAAATGAATTGGATGAAGCTTATGATTGATCTTATAATAAAAGTTGATGAAAAATATAAAACCCCTGTTTTATGCGGTCCTCCAGTGCCCGATTGCATATGAAAACTCCGGATTAACAAACACCCGTTTTGTGTTTGTTCTATCTAATGATTTCTTTGTTACAACTGTTGTGTTGATCTCATTAGATTAGATCGCAGTTTAGTTGTCATGATGAAAAGTCTTATTGCCAAACAATGCTTTTTTGTATTTGTCATGTGATATGTTTGACTGCACAACGCTGCGAGATATTCCCTTTGCTTCTTAATGATTTTCTCCTGGCTCGAAATACTGTACATTTTTACCTTAAACCAACAAACTCCTTGATCACCTTTCCAGATAATTCATCCTTCATCTTTCCTAAAACCTTCTTGTTAGTAATTGAATGTAAAGGCGAATCTTTAGGGTAATGGGACGTCTCATACCATCCTGCATGACCTTTAGCCACTTCGATTTCCATGTCTTTATAGATGTCTTCAGTGGGGATATCTATAACAAAACTATCTGTATCTGTGTAAAGTACTCTGGACTCTGGATACAGGGGTTTAAAGTAGTCATAAAGAAATTCCAACATTAAAAGCTTTGATAATTCTAAAACAGAAACCCAATAAAAACAGGTTTGTCCAATTTGACTTTTTTTTTTCATCATTAACCAAAAAGCTGATCATGAAATCTTCTAAAGTCCTGATAATTAGGTTTTGAAGTCAGTCTTAATTGCTTCGTTCTCTTTGGTGACTAATCTGACATCTTTGCGCTTGGGCGGATTCTCCATAGTTTTTCCGGGAAACAGCTGTTGTTCATCAACTTAAAAAAAGTCTTTTTCTGAAGCATCTGTGGATTTGGTTCTGAGATCATGTTCTTCATGATGTAGGGTTTTTCATGAACTGTTCTTGATAAAAAGCAATTATGCGATGACGCTGTCAACTTCAAACCATTCCTTAAATAAAATTGTAGAAGTCTGTAATGACAACATAATTTTTTTGCCCCGAAGATTAGGCACAAGTTTGGGCGCTTCTTGGGTCCATCTTTAGACTTTCTGCGCTAAGGGATAGCCATTATGTAGGTCAGGGGAGTTCATGAGGATATTCTAAGTCAACTCTAGAAGGGAAACCACGCTGTTGATCGGGCGCCAAACTGCCCAACCACTTTAAATGCCTTTTGAATATTATTCGGATTGTCTTCTGTGTACATTTTAAAGTTACTTTAATGGAAGTGATTGCGCCATTGCCCATCCATACAGATTGTTTGCATCTAAATACATGAGATAGTTAGACCTTTTACTCGGATCATAGTCGCCAAGTATTTGTTGTTGCTTTACAGTAATGAGCACGCCATACAATTCCTCCACGAATCCGTTTTCAATCATCTGTATCTTTGGGTAGGTCAGACAATAAATCAATTTGTACTCCAGTAAAACTTTAAGAAATCATCCCAACCTCATCCCGGGCGCAGAAATGTAATGCGCAGGATCCAGGCTATAATGTTTCATGCGGGTCTTCCTATAATTTCAAAGACGCCGCCAACAAACATGTATCACCATCAAGAAAGGAGTCATGATAGTCTCCCTTTCGTTTTACACTCTAACTTTTGCCACGCATCTTGACATGCTGGTAATCTGAATCACTGATGTCCTTTCCTCTAAGACTAAAAAAGAACGCGTTTTTAGGCGGAATGAGTTTTCATCAAACCTTTCCCAACTGTTTATGTACTCAAAAGGGGTAAAACCCCCCTTTCCTAACAAGAGTTGGGTCAAAATATTCTTCCGTTATTGGGCAGGACTTTAAGGACATAGCTAGTGACTCTAATGATCCCATAAAGTGTTTGCATAGAGTCATAAAAAGACATGTTTTTTTAGATTAAAGCACAGTACTTTTCTGATGACTGTGCAATGAAATGCAAACCCTGAAGGCGTTGGTTACTGCTTGCATATAAGATGAGAGCCCGTAACCTCGCAAGTTATAAAGAAGATGGGCAGCTTCCATGTTTTGGGATCAACTTTAGTTGAAGATTGCATTTACTATGCGCCGCTCCTCTGAACTTTCCGCTAATGTGATCATGGTCTCTTACTGTTGGATTCGCTGCGTCTGATGAAGGCCTAAACCACAAATCCAACAGTGATGGCTGAAGCATACTGTTGTTGGTCTTCAGACGCCATCAGATTTCAGAAAAATTCAGATTATTAGAACAATCATTACGCACTTGCTGCATGCGCTGTAAAAATCTTCTAGCCGCATCTGGTCCTCTGTATAATTCTGGCCTTGAATGGCGCCATCCGACCAAACAACAATGAAAGCAAATGAACAAATCTGATGATTACTCATTAAGACTGTTTTTCAAAAGTTTTTGTGGCGCTGGCCCTTCAAAGGAACAATAAGCGACTCGAAGTCTGCGTAAACTACGTATGGAGAATGTTGCAGTTTTTTCCAGTTCTTAAAATAACTTTAGATCCAGGTGGGGGCTTTTAATTAGTTCTGTATTACAGTCAACTGGGCCGATACAATGTTTCTTATGTTCGCTTGCGGCTTGAACAGATGGCATTCTTGTTAAACATTTTCTGCAGAAATTCTTGTTTGTGCCCATTTTTTGAAGTATGCTGCTTTATTTTTATCATTGTTCGTATCAATGTGTAATGTGGCAGCCCCCGCTGGTGAAAACATTAGTAGTAAGTCAACATGATTTTTGTCTGGTTCGCCAATGTTGGACTGTTCTTGGACACTTTAATCGGCTGTAGATTTGTTTCCTCATCCCATGTGTAGATATTGACAGTTATTGGTTTGTTTTGTCTTCAAAACTGATCAATTTGGTCTACACTAACAGGAAAGGATATTCCATTGAAGTTAAGATTTTTGGGGTTGTATTGCCGATAGTTAGTCACCTCTCTGCGGGGTCGCGGGACATGATGCAGCCTTGCAAGAACACACCACATGAAACATTTGTTGTCTAAATTTTTTATGTTTAAAACTGCTCTCTTTAAAACCAACTCTCGAGGTAGGGGAATGTAAGCCTTGCCTACAATCGGTGCATACTTAGCCTGTTTTAATCTAATCTCTAAGACTTCGCCCCTGACCAACCAGAGCCTCTCATTTTAGCTTCTTCAGCGGCAGCGTCAAACGTGTAAGCATTCGTCTCCCCAAACCCGGGGTGTTTAAGGTCGTTATGAGAAAGAATAGTCTGTTGTTTAGTGAGACCCAGACTTCTAATTTTCTTCATTTATTGTTATATAGTCGATTAAAACAGCTAAAAATACTTAACTGGGGGGTTTCTTTTGTTAGTTTACTTGGAACTTGAAAATTGCATGTACAACGCTTGCCTGTACGTTTTCTGGATTAATAACTTCTAAATCAATATCTTTCAGTGCTCTTGACAACGCTCTTTCTCGAGCATTCCTTCAAACAATTCCTCTGGGCCTTCATAAATCTTAGCCATGCTGTCTTTCTTTTCTAAGCCAACATATTTATTTAAATTAAAAAAATACCAGGCTTAATCAGAATAAATATCACGGTCTTTTTGTGTTTGGACTCAAAAAACTAAAGTATAAACACCTTTTGGTGTTGTTAATGTGAGCTTTTTAGAACAGAGTTTAATGTCTCGTTACTTTTTTTAAGCATTCCTTTTTTATCTGCCGGGTTGGCTGTTGAGAAAAACTTGCCCTCGCCTTTCTTTGAAGATCAAACTTTTGTCTTTTGTAGTATCATCAAAATCGGGCCTTTTAAACGATTAAATTCTTCATCCGTGATGTTTGAGTCAGCTAGCGTTTTAAATTTATTATCAGCTTGAAGGAACTAAGTTTAGCTGTTATTAGTTGAACCATAGCTGGGTGCTTTTGGAGTTTAGTTTTTATTTTTTTTTGCTGGCAGCACCTACAGCTAATGAAACAGGCCAAGAGCTAAAGACAAACCGCCTAGAGGTAAAGCTGCCGGTGCACCTACGCCTGTTGCAAGAGACCAACACTCGTTCCTGCTGATAGAGCACTTATATCGATGCTCCAGATTAACATAGGTAACAGCATTAAAGACAGCAGAAAACCTTCGTTTGGTTTTGCTGTATTTTGAAAGGTCCTCTCTAGTTTTTGTTGCTTTTGTGTAATGTTTGTTAATCTGAAGGTTAGGGCTTTCTACTATCCCTTCTTTTGGTGGCTCTGTAGGCACATTTGGATAAACCTGAACAGACATGCTTTTATAAAATAAAAAATATTTAGTATTGTAAATCTTTAGTCTGTTATCTTCAATATTCAGCTGCGCATCAAAAATTAAAAACAAATGTACTTTAAGGGCGGTTTATCGGCTTCTTCTTCTTTATCAATTTGAATGTTTATTACGTCTCTCACATTTCTCCCCGCTTCCATGCAACTGATTATCCTTTTGTTGACCTTAGGTCAATCCATAAAACCGTATTTTCGTTGTTAAATAATCATCAAGCCTAACATTGTGAAAATGAAAATTCTTTAGACACAAGGTCTGCTGTTAGACTTCTACCCCTTCCGCCCCCAAAACAATTTTCTTATTTCGTCAAATGATGATAAGGCCTAAGCCCGCTAGCGTAGATTTGGTTAGGCCCTACCATCAATTGTACATTGCACTTTCGTATTTTAGGATTAAAAAACTTTTCACTTGCTCTTTTGGAACGGTCTTCATCTTCACACAGCAATAAAATCCTTTAAGCGATCTTGCTGCGACACTAAAACTAAAATTCCATATAGCGGCTGCCCTGCTTCTGGGATATGTTGTATATGAATCACTCTTCGAATATATTGCTAATTTTGACTGATTTTGTTGCTCAATCAGCTTGCTAAATTGGGGGTTTTCCAAAACAACGTCAAACTCTAACGAGATGTCAGAAATGCGTACTTTGCTTCGGCGTCTGATGATCTGATAACGGTTTGTATTCATTAAAAGATAGTTCATATGACAATCTGTCTTTTAATGCTCCTTGAAAGTATGGGGCATGCGCTTTTAACAACTCAAAATCTAGGGGAAAAAGCGATTTCCATACGCAAATTTACGGCTACAGCCTTTTTGCTGCTTTTATCATCTGCGTCGAGTGCGGCGCCTATTCTAAGTTTTAGTGCTTCTTCATTTTCGATTCCTTGAAACGCAAGATCATCCCTTTCCCATTCCCGTTTAGCCATAGATCAGAAAAGGTTAAAAATATGTCTGCATTGTGTAAAAAAAAATATTTCTTGCCCCTCAAGTTTTATAGAAATTTTCTTAACGATTGCCCGTCCCAGAAATTTTGGACAACTGTCCTGTGTGTGTCTGTTGTTGAGCGAGTACTATTTTGAAAGTAAGACGCGCAAGCCGGCACTCACTCTCTGCTCTAGGTCCCGGAAATTTGACAGTAAGAATTTTTATCCGAACAATAGTGAATGGATTATTTGGAACAGTAATATTCCGCTATTTCCTTCACGCCAAAGGGCTTTTCTTCAGTTTTTTTATGCGGCCAAAATGAAAACCTTGCTTTTTGACAATTTTATGAAGCAAAATAAAAAGTTAATTATTTAAAACTGGCAGGCATTGAAGGTGAAGAAGATTATGAGTTTTGATCGTGGAGACGACATGAGTGAAATGATCCCTTTGACACGGGATCGCTCAATGCCTCCCTTTTCGGCCCTGAATTAACGAAAGTAGGCAGATCATTTTTTCCAAAGTTTATGCCAAGACCACCCGAAATTATAGACCCTAATGATTTTTGAAGTAAAAGATGACCTTGGTTTGTAAAGACGAAAGACAACTTGTTCACTTACAACTAAACAACCCATCAAAGTTTTAAAAAGAGTACCAATTAGACAAAGACTTGGTGGAGCGAACAAAATCGCCTTGGCATTTTAAACCAACATTAATAAGATGCATGTTGCTAAACTCAAAAACACTACAAGAACTCCCACAGATACCAAATGCAAACATGGAAACTTTAAAAAATTTAAATCAATCGGCAACCAATTAATAAAAGCAATAGAAGCAGAAACCAGTTTTTCAAAGAAACAGCATTAAAACATACACGACTCACCGCTACCCATGCAGAAATAGCGGCCCTTTATAGCTTTAAGAACCTTAAGGCGAATTAACAAACAATTTAGCAAAACTGGGGAAATAGATTTACATATAAAAAGAAAAAAAAAAAACTCGTTGAGGTGAAGACGCCAACTTAGGGCATGATATTAAAGAAAGAAAACCCAAAGACTAAAAGTTTCCCCCTTTAACAAGAGAGATCACAAGACTAAATGTTTCTACTAACCGAGAACAATTGCAACTTTAAGTAAATAGAATAAGAGAAACTATCCAAAAAATTTTATATGAGAGACACAACGCTAGCAAACGAATCCGAACACCCGTTTTGAGAGCAAGGAGTCACATTAGCAAGCGTTATAAAAGCTTAGGATTTGCAATAAGCACACTGTTTGGCTATTACAATGGCGGTGGCCAAAGCCCATGCCTCCATCGCCATCGCCTCCTCTGATAAATCATGGGTAAAAAAACACTTGATCATCTTGCGGTTTATTTAAAAAATTAGTAGTAAAGCTATAGACCTTTCCAGGTATATAGGGGGTTGTAGTGGCGTCTACTGCGGGAAAGTTTTTTTGGGTTTTGCCGAGGCCAATTTGCTAGTTCCCCTTCGATCGGGTTAATATTTAGGGAAGATAAAGACCGAGTAATCCTAGGCCATATTAACCAAGAAAAGCGCTGTCTTTTCATATTCATGGCATTTTTTTGACTTCGCGAACAGAGTCCGCAGCTTTGCGAGTCTTCAACGGCCTTTGGGCCCTTTGGACCACGGGATGGATGACTTATTCTTGGGGGTCATCTTGTTTTTTTACTGCTTGCAAATTACTGGCTCAGAATTTATTTCGTTTTTTTTCCGACCTTCTGTTCATTGCCTGCCACAAGAATTTCATTATGGTGTTTATATTGTGCCTATCGGATCTGAGGCAAAGGCAGCAATTAAACCAGTGCCACGCAAAGTCTACTTTCGTCTTGCTATTGTAAAACATTTTGGACCTTTTATAAATAAGGTAATCACTGTAGAATTAATGGCGTCCTCTAAATTTGCTAAGATTGTTTTTGTGCATCAAAGCCATAGAAGGATCGTTATCTCGAAACTCGTTTGTGCTTGCGAACCTAGCAAACCCAACGTAAGTACGAAGAGTCGTTTTATTTTGTTTTATTCCTGCTTTGTTAGCCTTAAAGTGTCTAGAAAATGTTGTCCATGCTGTTTTTTGCACTTGCCTCATGGACCCGAGGTAAAAAGTTGGCCTGAAGAGAAAGATGTTTTAAGGGGTTCCAGTCATAGTTTTACTTTCTGTGAACGCCCCAAAAAAAAGGGTGCCTAACCATGATTTAAAATCCACTTTTGTCTAAAAATCTGCTTGATGTTAATTTGAATTTGTTACAATCCTTTCAAAAGCCTTCCCTGCTATTCGTTGTTGAATGGATTAAAAGGTTTGTCTTTGGTAAAGGGGACTTTCAAATTTTATCAAAATACGTCTGAAGGTGTTTAAAAAAATGAAATCTAAACACTGACCTCACCAAAAGGGCCGGGTGATTTAAATGATCAGCATACGACACTCCCACCCAGTTGATGCCAAAACACAGCAAAGTTTTAAACTGGTTTTGTAAAACTGCATCGAAGACTGAACCACAAATTCGCGATGTAAATCTTTTTTAAAAGGGGGTTAAATATTTGCCCAATAGTACTCACCTTTTAAGAAGGGGGTCCCGCTGGACAGCAATGTCAAGAGATCAGTTGAAATGGTTTTTAAGATTGTAGTGCGCCCAACAGAATATTTGCATCTATATTGAATGCACTCATTTTTATTTCGTTCAAAAATGTTTGTAACATAACAACCTAACCGCCCTTCGTTATAGAAAAATGCTATTTAAAGAATGCGGAACCAAACGGTCGCGCTCCATGAATATCTACAAAGTTTGTATGGTTTAAAAATAAGCAAAACCAAGGAGATAATAAATAAAACAGTTAATAATAGGCCAAAAATTAGCCATTTTAACATACCTGATGGGTTTTACGGGTTTGCTCGCTAAAAGAAGCAAGAGAACTCGACATTGCTCTCAAACTTAACAAAGCGAATCTGAAAACAATGTTGACCTTCAACCCAAGAAAAGAAGTAGGGGACTATTTTGAAAAGAGCTAGCTAAATTAGGGTTTAAACTGCAACGGTCCTTCATAGTTTTAAGAGTTACGTCAAACAAACTACTTATGAGGAGAAATCCCTCGATCTTGCATACTTCATTACTCTTTGTTCATTTGGATGAGCTAGGGACTGAGAAAACTTATATGATGGAAGGCCCTCAACTGTTTTAAAAGCTCTTCCGTCAGGGAAAGCTGCAATTTCGATTAGAAATTATACAATTCCCTAATTAACAGTTTAAAGATAGTTTGTGGAGGTTGATCAATTAATATAAAAATGCAGACAAAGCGGGGAAAGTTGTGAAAAGTGATAACCTACACATTTTTGGAAATAAAATAATAAGTTGTTCTAAAAAATAAGTCGCGGGGCCAAAGAATCAGAGTTACATTACGCCTGTTTAGGTGTATAACCTTTGAATTAAAAGACCTTTTCAGACGTTGCGGACTTTGAACAGAACGGTGAGATAGGCACTTTGTTATGGGTTGAGTAACTAAAGATGGTGATTATAAACGCAAAGAGGTTGCGACACAAAAATTTCCTAAACTAGAACACTCGCAATTTTAGAAACAAATAATGTTGCCAGATGAATAAAAATAGTTTTTCGAAACCTACCTCAAATGGGACTTAGACAATTTAGAATGGACCTAAAAAATTTGAATTCATAAGCCCATTACATTTTGGCCGTCAAAAAAGTTTCAGAAAAGCATTCAACTCTGCCCTTTACAGTAAGTCTTTTGCCGACGACAATTCGGAAAGAAATTGAAATAACGCCGTATGGGAAAAAACATATCCTCCACAAAAGAAACAGTTTTAAAAAAAGCTTCTACAAAATTACAGTTCTTTCCAACAGAAAATTAGGAACACTTTCACAAAAAATTGAAATTTCTGTCTTTAAAGATGTGGGGAGGATGGGGTTGGGGCGAAATTTACGACCTTATAAGGATTTATAGCTGGCAAAACTTAAACGTAAACTCTTAACGTTACAACGTCGTTCTTCACAATGTGAGATATTAAGACATACACAAGCAACAAAATCAATGTTGACTTAAATAGAACAAACTTACAGAACTGAATTGATTAACTTACACATTTAGGCCTATAGGTTTATTATACTGAACAAAAATTTTGACAGAGAGTATGATAAAAATAATACCTGGATTAGATTAAATCTTCTATAAAAACCATGAGCAGTTTTAAAATTTAGACAAAAACCCTCATTGCCATTATTGTGGCAACTGGTTGTGGAAAACATATTTGTCCTAGACCTATTACAAACATTTTATCGCTATAAAAAATTTTAAACAATTGTTTTTCTGCCAACACTTAAAGGAACAAAGCATATCTGATAGAAGGTTTATATGGACAATGATGACATAATTTAGTTGATCCTACAATAAACTGAGTGTGTTTAGAACAGTTTTTAGACTGTTTGAAGGAACGCAAACACATTTATTATAGATACCCGTTCGGCGAAAGAGACATTTGTTAAAAAAGAAACACTTGTCAAAACTAGCTTTCAGGGGGAAAGGGATGCTAGGGTAAGTGTGTGGATTTTTTCCAAAAATATAACTCAGTTTTAAAAACTTAGAGAACAGAAAAAAACTGTAGTGTTTTTTTCCATGAAAGACAGAAAACTCAATTGAAGAAGTTTGCGCGAAAAAAAATTATTGAAAAGTCAGGAAAAAAATAGGGTTTAAAACAAAAACTGAAATCTGAAAAGTTTAGTAAATTAGTTTTGAAAACGGATAACCCTACACAGTATGTTTGTTTGTAGATAATCGTTATTTTTTGGTTATTGAAGTCTTACTTGTCAGAGAACGGGGAAATACCAATCCTGGGTTACTTTCGCCCGAAACTGGGTGAGGGCGGAAGTGGCCCAGGATTGGTATTTCCCCGTTCTCTCGTGGCCTATAATGAATAAAATCATCTGTATCCGTATCCGTCTCTCTCTGTCTCTGTCTCTCTCTCTCTCTCTCTCTCTCTCTCTCTGTCTCTGTCTCTCTGTCTCTGTCTCTGCCTCTCTCTCTCTCTCTCTCTCTCCTCTCTCTCTCTCTCTCTCTCTCTCTCACACACACACACACACACACACACACACACACACACACAACAACACACACCACCTCCCATTTCCTTCACAGGCCCTCCTCCCCCCTTTTTGGGCCCCCTCTTGTCTGCCCTGTCGTCTGTCGTCTGTCGTCTGTCTGTTTCTTCTCTCTCTCTCTCTCTCTCCCCCTCTCTCCCCTTTCCCCCCTCTCTCCCCCCTCCCCCCTCTCTCTGCAAAGCTTGTTTCTCTCTCTCTCTCTCTCTCTCTCTCCCCCTCTCCCCTCTCTCTCCCTTCTCTCTCTCTCTTTGTGTGTGTGTGTGGTGTGTGTGTGTTGGTTTGTGGTGTGTGTGTGTGGTTTTGTGTGGTGGCGCGACACACTAATGTACCCTCTCTCCTCCCCCTCTTCTCTCTCTCTCTTCTCTCCTCCCTCCCACTCTCTCTCTCCCTCTCTTTTGTGTGTGGTGTGTGGTGTTGTGTGTGTTTGGGGTTGTGTGTGGGTGTGGGCGCGCAAATAATAGTAGCTCGTCTCTCTTCTCCCCTCTCTTCTTCTCTCTCCTCTCTCTCTCCCCTTCTTCTCTCTCTCTCTCTCGCTTCGCTCTCCCGACGATCTTCTTGTGACGATTGACCACAATATTAAATTAAACGTCGCCCTTAATTCTTGAGGGAAAGAAGAGGCGTTTGATGTTACTAGCCAACTGTGTTTACCGATTTTTAGGGCAGCGGGGGGCTGCTGTAAACCCGAAAAAGAAGACCCAAACCCCCCAAACCTAATACAACAAACGGACACTCGCTTCCTACTTTGGAAAAGACTGGAGACCAAGGAGTGCCAGAAGACAGGCCGAAAATGACAGAAGGAGTAGCAGAGGGGGGGAAGGTATTGCAATTTAAATGGAGGGTTTAAAACGTTTCCTTTCCCCCCCATTTAAAAAGTACGCGCCCTCAGTTATGTACAAAATCCCCTCTCCCCTTCCCTCTCCTTCTCTCTCCCTCTCCTCTCTCCCTTTTCCTCTCTCTCTCTCCCTCTCTCTCTCTGCTCCTCTCGCTCCTTTTTTCTGTCAGAATAACTACTATTACCCTGTTTACCCATGGAAAAAAACCCAGAGAGAGAGGGAGGAGGGGAGAGAGGGGAGGAGAGAGAATTCACATTCACGATTCACGATATTTTATTGCATTCCCTTTTAGGGTTGATGAAAAGGGGGGTAAAAAACACTCAAAAAGAAATGTCTGGCACATAAACAATAAAAAAAAATTTACAAAAAAAACCAAACAAAACTTAAATCAAAAAATTAATCTTTTAACCACAAAAAAACCCCCCAAACCCTCACCCCACCCCACCCAATTTCACACCAACACACCGACCCGCACGCCCCCTCACCACCACAACACGTACAAACCACCCCCCAAAACCCCACACACACACACACACACACAACACACACACAACACACACAACACACACAAACACACACCCCACACATCCCCGATGCAGAAAAACCCCCGCCCAACAACCTGCCAAAACCCCATCATACACACATATACACAAGGAAAAAACACGAAGCGCAAACAAAATTTTAAAAATTTCGCCACCACTTTATCCGGATCTGAACATTCACTTCTATCTTCATCAAATTAATGGGATTATGCATCATGGTTAATCTTTTTTTTCGCAATTTTCTGACCCTCTGCAAAAATTGCATTTTTTGATAACCTGACATTTGAAAGTAAAAAAGATAAAACATTAGATTTGAGAAAATCCGTATGAAAAAAAATAAATTTTGTTCGTAAGTTACATTTTGTACAGTGGAAAAAAAAATTTTTTCCCCACCTCCATCTCTACCATAGGGGATGAAGATTCGAGGAACCCCCGGCAGTACCATTTTCTTTTTTTTAAAAAACCCGGGGTTCGTCGAAATGGGAAAAAATTAATCCTAGCCATTTTCTGATATAATTAGATACTTTTCACTTGAAAGTTTTTTTAAATGAAAAAACCCAAACTTATTTTTCATTTTCTCAAACCAAGCCGTTTTTTTTGACGAACATATCTTTGTCTTTCTCTGAAATAAAGTGTCATCATTTTCCAACACCCAACATCCTACAACCCCCCATTTAAAATAATACTTTTTACTTGATGGCCCAATTCTCTTTGCCATTCCGGTTGAATTACCATCATGTGATGCTTGTTTGAAAATCGAGAAGAGGAAAATTTAGAATTTTACCAAAAATTTTATGAATTGACGAAAGATTTATGACAGAGGTATGGCCGGTTTTCCCCGAAAAATGAAAATTAAAAAGCATGAAAGGGTAATAAAGGGAAACGTTTTATGAAGAATGCACTTTTTCCATTTTCTGTTAGAGTAAAAACCCCCATATTTCAGCCATTAATAGATAGGTTCTTTTGGGCATCAAAAATTTCCAAAATAGATTACAGTCAATAATTAGTTTTTTAAATGATTTAAAAAAATTTCATTACACCCTTTCCCCCTTTTCGTTTCCCCCTCTTCCCAAGCAAAATTCAAACCTAATCTTGTTGAAAAAATCATTCCTATATCATAAGAATTGACAACTTTTTTTTCTTCATTTCCATAAAACCATTTTTCGCATTGAAAGGTGTCCACCCTTCAAATACAAAAAATTATTTTTTTCTAAATTACAGTTAATCCTAAACGATCGTTTCTTTTTTTAATGACTTTAATTGGCGGAGACCAAACACTGTTTGAGGGGCTTAGAATGACATCGCAAAACGAACAAAAAAATTCCAACAGCCCTGAATTAAATGATACCATGCTTTTTCCTTTTTTTGTACATTTCAACCAAAATAAAAAAAAAAACAATTGGGGCCAAAAGGCAGCCTTGTTTTAAAAACCCTTTTGGGGAACAAAAAAAAAAGAAAATTTCCCTTTTCACGCACCAAAAGCAGCCAGAATTATCAAAACCCCAATAGCCAAAAAAAGTTTTCCAACACTCCACTTTTCGCAACACGTTCCAAAGAATATTTCGATTTAAAAGTCGAAAGCCTTCCCGAAGTCAACAAAGGCTAAAAGAGTTTGAAATTTCCAATAATTTTGTACAAGTGAATAAAATGTATAAAAGGTCAATATACTAAAATTTTCTCTAAAACCGCCCGTTTTTTCAAAAAAAATTTTTTCCTTCATTTTTCAGCCATTTGATAAACTTTTTTTCAAAAAATGATTACCTTTTCTTTTAAATGCTAGTGGAGTGCATACCACATAATTAAAATGGATTACTGGCACCCTTTTGAAAAATTTAATAATAATAGATTTTGGCCCATTTTTAAAGGAAAAAATTCTGTGTTCAAAAAGCCCTAAAAAAAGCAACAAATTAAAACAATTATGACCCAAATTTTTCTTCTTTTAAAAATTTCCCAACAATTTTTACCGGCAGCACTTTTCCCCGCCTTAAATGTCTATACCATCCATACTTTTTTTCTAGAAATGGGTATTGAACAAAGGCACAGATTCATCCTCACATCCAGGAAACTCTTCTTCAGGGAACATATTATCTGAATCATTTAAGACATGCAAAAAATGACAAACCTTGAAAAAAAGGAGTTTTTATGTAAATTACTTTCATTAACGGTTCTATTATGACCAAAATTTTAGAATCGTTTTGGGGGTTTTCTTAAATTTTTTTAGCTATTTCCTCAAATCAATTGCTTTGTTTCTTCAGTTTTATTTTTCTTTTGTGACACGAATTCTACTCTTTTTTCTTTTTTATCACACGTTTTTTCATTTTGAAATTTTTAAGCACCTTTTACTTCGCTTTTTTTCTCCACATTCAACATCAAACCCCTCATTACTTTTTAATTCGACCCCTTTCCTACCGTCGGACCCAAAATGCAGCAGCTCCAAAAAAAGATTAACAAAAAGGTTTAAAAAAAACAATTTTACAAATCCATTTGCAGAGGGATACTGAAACAAAAAAATTTTGGAACTCCTCACTTTCAAGTTATCTTTAATTTTTGAACATTTTTATTCGACCCAAAAAATTTTTTTTCACCTACGTTTAACCGGTTACTTTCCAGATTCCGGAACTTATTCCATACAACCGATTGGCAAGTGCCATGAATGAACACAGTCACCAACATGCAAATCAAAATTTCGGTAATAAATCAACATGAATCAAAAAGTAATCAACCACACTACATCCATTAGGGGATACAAAAGTGTAAACTACCGAGAGAGAGAGAGAGAGGAGAGAGAGAGAGAGAGAGAGAGAGACAGACAGACAGACAGACAGACAAAACAGACAGACAGACAGCCTTACAGACAGACAGACAGACAAACAAACAGACAGACCGAGAAAGGGAGGGCGGGAGGGGGAGGGAGGGAAGCGGTACGCGGTTATCTTATTCATAAAAGCAATGGGCCGTAGTAAAGTTATGAACAAAACTTTTGAAATATAACAAGAGATATGAATCAGTTGTTAACAACACTCCATAAGTGATCGAACGTCATACTAGGTATCAAACAGTACAAAATGAGTATCCAACTGCGTGCCATCCTTTGGATCTTCAACACCTTGTCTAAATGATTGGAAAAACGTTTTATAGCGTTTTCGTCGGTGGAATCATAAGTGATGAAAGTTACAACAAAGAGAGATATACACAGACTTTTTTTTATATCATTAACTGAATCCTAGAAGCGTTCTAGGTGGAAGAACAGTCCCCTAAGTAAGGATCATGTTTTTCAGCACATTCATATAACGAGCAAGTAAGATTATGGTCAATATGTTTCATTTAGCGATAGTAATGAAGACAAAAATCGGAATTACAAACGGAGAAATAAGTTGGAGCACAGTGCATTACCCTCCATACAAAGAGGCTCGGTCACTGTCTTGAACATGACATGATCATTTGTTGGAGCACAGTGCATTACCCTCCATACAAAGAGGTTCGGTCACTGTCTTGAACATGACATGATCATTCTTGTTGGAGCACAGTGCATTACCCTCCATACAAAGAGGCTCGGTCACTGTCTTGAACATGACATGATCATTCTTGTTGGAGCACAGTGCATTACCCTCCATACAAAGAGGCTCGGTCACTGTCTTGAACATGACATGATCATTCTTGTTGGAGCACAGTGCATTACCCTCCATACAAAGAGGCTCGGTCACTGTCTTGAACATGACATGATCATTCTTGTTGGAGCACAGTGCATTACCCTCCATACAAAGAGGCTCGGTCACTGTCTTGAACATGACATGATCATTCTTGTTGGAGCACAGTGCATTACCCTCCATACAAAGAGGCTCGGTCACTGTCTTGAACATGACATGATCATTCTTGTTGGAGCACAGTCTGTTCCAGAACTGTGCTGGAACAGAATCAGCTGTGTCTCCTACATTCAGTGGCAGCAAAACGTGGCCCAAACAGAATCAGCGGTGTCTCCTACATTCAGTGGCAGCAAAACGTGGCCCAAACAGAATCAGCGGTGTCTCCTACATTCAGTGGCAGCAAAACGTGGCCCAAACAGAATCAGCGGTGTCTCCTACATTCAGTGGCAGCAAAACGTGGCCCAAACAGAATCAGCGGTGTCTCCTACATTCAGTGGCAGCAAAACGTGGCCCAAACAGAATCAGCTGTGTCTCCTACATTCAGTGGCAGCAAAACGTGGCCCAAACAGAATCAGCTGTGTCTCCAATATTCAGTGGCAGCAAAACGTGGCCCAAACAGAATCAGCGGTGTCTCCTACATTCAGTGGCAGCAAAACGTGGCCCAAACAGAATCAGCTGTGTCTCCTACATTCAGTGGCAGCAAAAACGTGGCCCAAACAGAATCAGCGGTGTCTTCTACATTCAGTGGCAGCAAAACGTGGCCCAAACAGAATCAGCTGTGTCTCCTACATTCAGTGGCAGCAAAACGTGGCCCAAACAGAATCAGCGGTGTCTCCTACATTCAGTGGCAGCAAAACGTGGCCCAAACAGAATCAGCTGTGTCTCCTACATTCAGTGGCAGCAAAACGTGGCCCAAACAGAATCAGCGGTTGTCTCCTACATTCAGTGGCAGCAAAACGTGGCCCAAACAGAATCAGCGGTGTCTCCTACATTCAGTGGCAGCAAAACGTGGCCCAAACAGAATCAGCGGTGTCTCCTACATTCAGTGGCAGCAAAACGTGGCCCAAACAGAATCAGCGGTGTCTCCTACATTCAGTGGCAGCAAAACGTGGCCCAAACAGAATCAGCGGTGTCTCCTACATTCAGTGGCAGCAAAACGTGGCCCAAACAGAATCAGCGGTGTCTCCTACATTCAGTGGCAGCAAAACGTGGCCCAAACAGAATCAGCGGTGTCTCCTACATTCAGTGGCAGCAAAACGTGGCCCAAACAGAATCAGCTGTGTCTCCTACATTCAGTGGCAGCAAAACGTGGCCCAAACAGAATCAGCTGTGTCTCCTACATTCAGTGG
>CM031596.1:76245232-76267732 GCA_018398815.1 Conus ventricosus | reverse complement strand
CAGGCAGACACACAGACAGTCAAACAATCAGACAGATAGACAGACAGACAGAGATACAAAGACATGTACGTAAGCACGCGCACACGCACGCACTCAGACACACACACACACACAGAGAAACAAAAGCAGACAGACAGACAAAGACAGACAAAAGGGTGGAGAGAGGACGAGAACAGAGAGAGCGAGAGGATCCCCTTTTCTCTCCCCATCTCCCCCCCCAACCCCCCTTCCCCCATCCCCCTCTCTCTCCCCCCCCCCCCCCCCCCCCCTCCCCCCCTCCCCCCCTCCCCCCCCTCTCTTTTTCTCTCTTTTTCTGGGGGGAACCCATTTTGTTTCCCCCCTTCCAAATCTCTCCTCCCCCCCCCCCCCCTTCCCCCCTCCCCCCCACTTTCCTTTTCCCCCCAACTCTCCCCTCCCTCTCTCTCTCTCTCCCCCTCTCATCTCTTTTTTTTTTGTGTGTGTGTGTGTGTGTGTGGTGGTTGTGTGTGTGTGTGTGGTGTGGTGTGTGGGCGCGCACACATCTAATAGTATCTCTCTCTCCCTCTCTCTTTCCCTTTTCCTCTCTCCTCTCCCCCCCCCGATTTTTCCCCTTCTCCCCCTTCTCTCTCTCTCTCTCGTGTGTGGTGGGGTGAGTGTGTGTGGGTGTGTTTGGGGGTGTGTGTGTGTGGTGTGGGCGCGCACACACTAATGTAGCCGCTCTCTCTCTCTCTCCCCTCCCCTTTATCCCCCAATCT
This sequence comes from Conus ventricosus, assembly GCA_018398815.1. Classification (NCBI taxonomy): domain Eukaryota; kingdom Metazoa; phylum Mollusca; class Gastropoda; order Neogastropoda; family Conidae; genus Conus; species Conus ventricosus. The sequence goes on along the minus strand of CM031596.1, from coordinate 76,266,998 downwards.
CCCCCCTCTCTCCCCTCTCTCCCCCCCTCTCTCTCTCTCTCATCTCCCCCCTCCTCGTTCGCCCCCCTCGAGCGATCTTCTTGGGGGACGATTGACACACAAAAATTTACTTAAAACGTCGTCCTTATATTCTTGACGGGAAAAAACAGAGAGCTTTTGATTTTAAACAGCCAACTGTTTTTAATACCGATTGTCAAGGGCAGGGCCTGGGGGCTGCTGTAAACCCGTTTAAAAAACCCAAACCCCGCCAAACCTAAATACAACAGAACGGACACCGTTTTCCTATGGGTTGCTGAATGACTGGAGTTTCCAGAGAGGTGCCAGACAGAAAAGGCCGACAACGACAGCAGGAAAAGTACCCAGATGGGGGGAAGGGAAATTTGGGGCCAATTAATGGAGAGGGGTTAAACGGCTTCCTTTACCACTCTTTTAACAAGTATTTGCTGCCCTGAAATTTTTAGTGTAAAACAATCCCTCTCTCCCCCTCCCCTCTCCTTCTTTTCTCCTCTCTCTCTCCCTCTCCTCTCTCCCCTCCTCCTCTCTCTCTCTCTCTCGGGCCCCTCTCTGCTCCCCCTTTTCTGTCAAAATTTAAAATCGACTTTTAAATCCTGTTACTCCATGGCCCCCAAAACCAGAGAGAGAGAAAAGAGAGAGGAGAGAGAAGATAGGAGAGAGAGAAAATTTTCCCACAAATTCACGATTAAGGGAATTTTTTATTCCCCTTTACCATTACGTCGGATGAAAAGGGGGTTTCAATACCCCCTCAAAAAGTAATGTTGCGGGCACATAAAATCAATAAAAAAAAATTACAAAACAAATCTCAACAAAATTTTAAATCAGTTTTAAATCAAAAAAACCAAAAAAAAATACAAATCCCAAGCACTCATCCCCACCCCACCCAATTTCACACACACACAAAAGGGGGGCACGCACGCACGCCCGCACCACCCCACACACACACCACGTACAAACACCCCCCCCAAAACCACCCCAACACACCACAACACCCACACACACACACACCACAAAACACCCACAAAACCACAAAAACCACACACCCACACATCCGATGCAGACAAAAACCCCCCCAACCTACACCCCCCCCCAAAAACCCTTTCATACACACATATACAAAAAGGATAAACAGGGCCCGGGGCACCGCAACAAAAAATAAAGAAATTCGCCCATCCACTTTATCATGGGTATTTTGAACCTTCATTTCAATCTTCATCAAATAAGGGGATTATCCCATCTAGGGAAGTTAATCTTTTTTTTTGGGCAATTTCTAAAAGCCTCTGCTAAAAATTTGAAACTGATTTGTAACCATGTCACCCTTTTGAAAGTAGAATAGATATAACATTATGTTTTTGAGCTAAATCCGTATAAAAAAAAATCACATTTTTTTTCCGTAATTTTTACATATCCGTACAGGGGAAACAAAAAAATTTTTTCATCCTCAAAAACAAAAACTACACATGGGGCATGAAGTTTACGGAGGAAGCCCCAGGCAGCTACCATTTTTTTCTTTGAAATAAATCCGGGGTTCCCTAAAACGAAATCGCAAAATTAATCCTATGCCTTTTGTTTTGATATAAAAAATTAAAATACTTTTCACTTGAAAGCCCTTTTAAAAATGAAAAAACCAACGGGTATTTTTCATTTTTCTCAATAGCCAATCCCCTTTTTTGTTTGTACAACAAATCATCTGCCCTTTAAACTCGGGAAAAAAGTGCCCAATTCCCCCATTTTTTCCAAAAACCCTTAACATCCCTAAAACCCCCAAAAACCCAAATTTACAGATAATATTTTTTTACTTGATCCCCCAATTCTCTTTCCCATTTTTTCCGAGTTAAAATTCCCCATCATTCGTATGCTTTTTTCCCCCAAGGGAGACGAGGCAAATTTAGAATTTTGGGCCAGTATTTTAGGGCACTTGACGAAAATTTTTAAGGGGAACGGGAGGTATCGGCCGGTTTTTTCCCCCGAATACATAGAAATTAAAAAGCTTTAAAAGGGAAACTGAAGGAAACGTTTTATAGCATATGAATGAAACTTTTTTCCATTTTCAAAATTAGAGTACAAACCCCATATTTTCAGCGGGTCTAATAAAAATAGGTACTATTTGGGCATCAAAAAAATTTCCAAAAAGATTACAGCCCAAATTTTTTAAAAGCTTTTTCAATGATTTCCCAAAATTTCAATTAAAAACCCTTTCTACCCTTTCGCTTCCCTTCCCAAGCAAAATTAAAACCCTTTAATCTTTTTGAAAAAAAATCATTCCAAAGGAAAACGAAAAAAAATTTGAAAAATTTTTATTTTTTCCATTTCCATAAAACCTTTTTTCCCTGCATTGAAATTTGTCCACCTTTTCTAAATACAAAAAAATAAAGTTTTTTATCTAAAAAAACAGTTAATCCAAAACGATCGTTTTTCTTCTTTTAAAACTTTAAGGGGGTTCTGGAAAACCAACACTTTTTTGGGGAAAATTAAAAAGACATGGGGCAAAAACCCAGAAAAAAAAATTTTCAAAAAACAGTTTCCTGAGTTTAAATTTGGAAAATCCCAAAAGGGCTTTCCTTTTTTTGATAAAAAAATTGCAACCCAAAAAAAAAAAAAAAACAATTGGGGAAAAAAAAGGGCAGCCTTGTTTTAAAACCCCTTTGGGCCCATTCAAAATAAAAAAAATATTCACCAGTGAAACGCAAAACATCCCAGCACAAAATTAAACAAACCACAATAGCCAAAAAAATTTTCCCCCAAACACTCCACTTTTCCGCACCACGTTCCAAAAAAATTTACATTAACAAAGCCCGAAAGCCTCCTGAAGTCAAAAAAGGCTAAAAGAGTTTAAAATTTGCAAAATTTGAAATTTCTGTACAAGTAAATTTAAAGGAAATAAAAAAGGTTTAAATTTAGTACTAAAATTTCCCTTTTAACCCCCTCCCTTTTTCCCCTAAAATTTTTCCTTAAAAATTTTTCACCCCCATTTTGATAACCCTTTTTTAAAAAATTTTTTAACCCTTTGCTTAAAGTGCTAGTGGGGTAAAAATACCCCCGAAAAAATAAACTGGATTACTGGGTCACCCTTTTTGTAAATTGGAATAATAATAAAATTTACCCCAAATTTCTAAAGGAAAAAATTCCTGTGTTCAAAAACCCAAAATTAAAAAAAGCCCCAAGAAAAATCAATTATAAACCAAAATTTGCTTCTTTTAAACTTTTCCCAAAAATTCCAAACAGGCCAGCACTTTTCCCTGCCTTAAATGTTTTATACCATCCTTTAATTTTCTTTTCTAGAAAGGGGTGAAAATTGAACAATGGCAAAGATAAAACCTAAACATCCGGGAAAAATTTCCTTCTTCCAGGGAACAGTATTATCTTGAATCTTTTGAAGAAAAGCAAAAATTAAACCTCCCCCTTGAAAGTGGAGTTTTTCTTTTGTAAAAAAAATTTTTTCCAAATTTAACGATCTTATTACTGACCAAAATGTTTAGAATCGTTTGGGATTCTCTTAATTTTTTTAAAAGTCTTTTTCCCCAAAAATTTCAAATTTGGGCTTAGTTTCTCTCATTTTTTAAATTGTATTTTTTTCGTGAAAAACAGCATTTTCCAAACTCTTTTTTTTTTTTAATCACTAGTTTTTAAAATCTCGGAAATTTTTTAAAGGGCACCTTTTTCCCTTCGGCTTTTTTTTCCCCAAAACTTTCCCAACATCCCCCCAAATTTAAAATTACTTTTTTTTTTCGACCCTTTGACCCCCCCTTTCGGCCCCATACATGCGGGCAGCCCCAAAATAAAGAAATTAACAAAAAGGTTTTAAAAAAAAACATTTTTTACAATACCCAAAATTTGAAAGGGGGAAAGACTGAAAAAAAACCTTTGGAACTCCCTCACTTTCAAGTTCATCTTTATATTTTTAAACCCTTTTTCATTCGACCAAAAAATTTTTTTTTTCTTCACCTACGTTTAACCGGTTATTTTTCCAAAGTTTCCCGGGGAACTTATTCCATACAACCTTTGGCAAGTCCTTTGAATGAACACAGTCACCAACATGCAAATAAAAATTTCGGTAATAAATCAAAAATGAATCAAAAAGTAATCAACCCCCACTACTCCATTAGGGGATACAAAAGTGTAACACCGAGAGAGAGAGAGAGGGAGAGAGAGAGAAAAGAGAGAGAAGAAGACAACAGACAGACAGAAAACAGACAGACAGACCCGCCTTACAGGGCAGACAACAGACAAACAAACAGACCCGAAAACCCAAAAGGGAGGGGGGGAGGGGAGGGAGGGAAAACGGGACGCGGGAAACTTTTTCATAAAAGCAATGGGGCCGTAGAAAAATTAGAACAAAACTTTGAAATATAAAAAAGAATAAAGAAAGATTTTAACAACACTCCCAAAAAGATCAACGCATACTAGGTATCAAACAGGGACAAAATGATATCCAACCCGCCTTTTTAACCTTTGGACTTCAACACCCTTTTCAAAAAAATTGGAAAAACGTTTTATAGCGTTTTCCCGGTTGGAAAACATAAATGAAGAAAGTTACAACAAAGAGAGTATACCCAGGACTTTTTTTTATATCAAAAACTGAATCCGAAGCTTCTAGGTGGAAGAAAAAGTCCCCTAAGTAAGGGTCAAGTTTTTTAGCACATTCTATAACGACAAGTAAGAATTTTGGCAAAAAAGTTTTCCCTTTTGGGGGATAGTTAAAGAAGACAAAAATCGGAATTTCAAACGAGAAAAAGTTTTAGCACAGTGCAAATTCCCTCCATACAAAGAGGCTCGGTCAAATGGGGCTTGAACATGACATGAACATTCTTTTTTGGAGCAAAAGTGCAAAAAACCCCCCCAAACAAAAGGTTTTGGCACTGTTCCCTTGGGAAAATGACAAGAACAATTTTTTGTTTAGCACAGTGCATTACCCTCCATACAAAAGGCCGGTCACTGGCTTGAAAATGACAAGTCAATTTTTGGTTTTGGGGCCCAGAGGGATTACCCCCCCATACAAGAAAGGGTCGGGTTTACGTCCCTTTAACTACATGATCATTCTTGTTGGAGCACAAATGCATTAACCCCCCATACAAAGAGGCTCGGCCCTGTCTTTAACAAGACATTATCATTCTTTTTGGAGCACAGGCCTTACCCCCCAAACAAAGAGGGTCGGGCACTGTCTTTTAACATGACAAGATCATTTTTGTTGAGCACAGGGAAAAAACCCCCCAACAAAGAGGCTCGGGCACTGCTTGAACATGGGCATGACCTTCGTTGGGGCACAGTCCCGTTCCCGAACTGTGGGGGAACAGAAACACTGTGCCCAAAATTCATTTTTAAGCAAAACGGGCCCCAAAAAGAACAACGGTGGATCCTAAAATTCAGTGGGAAACAAAACGGGCCCAACCCAAAAACCCGCGGGGTCTCCCCCCATTCAAATGGGCAGCAAAAAAGTGGGCCCCAAAAAGAATCAAACGGGGTCTCCCCACATTCATTGGGAGCAAAAAGTTTCCCCAAAAAAAAATCAGCGGGGTCCCACATTCAGTTTGGGAGGGAAAAAGTTTTGGGCCCAAAAAAGAATCAGCTTTGCTCCAAAATTCAGTTGGGAGCAAAAAAGTGGCCCAAAAACAGAATCAGCTGTGTCTCCAATATTCAGTGGGACAAAACGTGGGGCCCCAAAAAGAAACAGCGGTGTCTCCTACAATTTAGTGGCCCGCAAAACGTGGCCCCAAACAGAATCAGCTGTTTTCTCCAAAATTCATTTGGGAGCAAAAAAGTGGGCCCCAAAAAGAATCACGGGGTCCCTTTTACAAAATTTAGTGGCAGCAAAAAAGTGGCCCAAACAGAATCACTGGTCTTTCCTACATTTTATGGCAGCAAAAATTGGGCCCCCCCCGAATTTAGCGTGTCTCCTACATTCAGTGGCAGCAAAACGGGCCCCAAACCCGAAACAGCGGTCCCTACATTTAGGGCAGCAAAAAAAGGCCCCCAAAAAATCAGGGGGTTTCCCTACATTTCCCTTGGCCGCAAAAAAGTTGGGCCCCCCCAGAACAGCGGTGTCTCCCACATTCAAAATGGGAGCAAAAAAGTGGCCCAAAAAAGAATCAGCGGGGGTCTCCTACATTCAGTGGCGCAAAACGTGGGCCCCCAAAAAGGGGTAAAACAGGGGGGGGTGTTCCTCCTACATTTAAGGGAAGCAAAACGGGGGCCCCAAACAGAAACAGCGGGGACTCCTACAAACATTTTCAGCAAAACTGGGCCCCAAAAAGAATCAGCGGGCTCCTACATTCAGTGGCACAAAACCCTGGGCCCAAACCCGAATCAGCGGGTCTCCTAATTCAATTTGGAACCAAAAAAGGGGCCCCAAAAAGAATCAGCTGAGTCTCCCCACAAATTTAGGGCAGCAAAAACTTGGGCCCCCCCGAATCAGCTGTGTCTCCTACAATTTAGTGGCACAAAACGGGGGGCCCCAAAAAGAATCAGCTGTGTCTCCTACAAAATTTTAAAGGGAAACAAAAAAGGGCCCCAAAACCCCAAAAAATGTCAAAGGGAACCCCCCGTTTTTTTATATCAAGTTTATTTCCCCCCTTGCCCCCAAAAACGTGGGGAAAAATACTTTTTTTTGGGGAATTTTTATTTTCCCAAAAAGTTTTAATCAACCCCAAAAACCCCCCCTTTTTTTTTTGGCCCCGAATTGAATTTAAAAAAAAAACCGGGCTTTAAAAAACAATTTGTTTACGTGGTTTTTCAAGCTTTTCGAAAAAAATTTTTCCAAAAACAAAAAACTGACGTTTTCAAAAAACAAAAACCAAAATTTTTAAATAAAGGGCCCAAAAAATTGGGTTTTTTTGCGTAAAAGGCTTTACTTGAAAAATCAGACAATTTTTTAAACAGTTCCAAATAATTTTCTTAAAAGAATAATTGCATCATAATTTTCTGATAAAGCCACCAGCTTGGGGTTTACCCTTTCAGAATTTTCCATCCAACAGTTTAATCCAGTTGAATTTATTCCTCATATTTACTCCAATTTCAAAACAACCAAAAACCCCCATTTCTAAAAAAACCACTGTTAACAGGGTAAAAATTAATTTCTTTTAAACATAATTATTTTCAAATGATGGAAAGTGGGAAAGACCGACAGCCAAAGAGAGAGAGAGAGAGAAAAGAGGGGAGAGAGAGAGAGAGAGAGAGAGAGGGGAGGGGACAGACAACAGACAGACAGAAAAAGACAAAAAGACCAAAAGACAAAAGACAACAACCCGACAGACAAGAAAGGAAAGGGGGAAGAGAAAGAGAGGCAGACAACAAAAAAAGACATTTCCAAAACAGAAAAGAGTTAAAGTCCTCAGTCTTTTGCGGTTGTTTTCCCCAAAATCATCATCAAACATTGCGTCGTCGGCCCTGTCGTCGTCGTCGTCACCGTCATCGTCATTAATTTAAATCTTTAATTTTAAATTTTCACCTTCTTCGCTTCCTTTCTTTGTGAACGCGCCTCCCCCTTATTTCCCCCTCCCCTTTTCCCTTTTTTTCTTTCCTTTTCCTGCTCCTGCTCTTCCTCTTGTTTCCTCTTCTTCTACTTTATCTTCTTCTTTTTCGTCTTTTCCCCCCATCTTACTCTTCCTCCTTTTTTTCTCTTCTTCTGATTGTTCTTTTTTCTCTCCTTTTTTCTGTTCTTTTCAATTTTTTTTTTCCCCTCCGTTTTCCCTTTTCTTCCTTTTCCCCCCCCCATTTCTTTTCCTTCTTTCTCCCCCTCTTCTTCTTCTTCCTTTTTCTCCCTCTGCTTCTTCTTTAAAACCCCCCCTCCTCCCACCTCTCTTTTCCTTTTTCTTTCCTTTTCCCCCTCCCACCCCTTCTCCTCCCCCTCCTCCTCTTCCCTCATCATTCACATAAATTTTCTTTTTCCCCCTCCTCCCTTCCCCTTTCATTTCTTTCCCCCTCCTCAGTTTCTTTTTTTTTCCTCTTTTTTTTCCCTTCCCTTTTTTATCTCCCTTACTCTTCTTCGTCATCGCCTTTCCCCCCCCTTTTTCTCCTTTGTCTTCGTGTCTTTTGCCTCCACCTCTTCCTTTACTTTTTCCTCCTCCTCCTCCTCCTCCTTCTACTTTCCCTTTTTTTCCCACCTCCTCTTCCTCCCCTTCTCCCCCTCGTTGTCCTCTTCCCCCTTTTCCCTTTTTTCTTTCCCCCCATCGCCTCCCCTCCTCCTCCTCCTTTTTCTTCTTCTTCTTCTTCTTTTTTCTTCCTTCTTCTTTTTCCTTTCTTCTTCTTCTTTTTTCTTCTTTCCTTTTAATTAGCTTTTTGTTTTCCCGGGTCGTTCAAACGTTCGCTACTGCCGGGGAAACCCTTAAAGACATACTCGTTTCCCCCCCAAAACAGACTTGAAACGACAAAATTTTCCCGTTTTTCCCTGTTGTTTTCCACGCCGCCTTGAAAGGGGGCTGAAGCTGGTTTTGGGAAAAAGGGGGGGGGGTGGAGAGAGAAGAAACACCCCACACACACACACACCCACACAAAACACACACACACACCACAAAACACAAAACCCCACACACACCACCCCCCCCTCCCCCCCAAAACCACGCACACACAAAAAACACACAAAACCACACACACACACCCACCCCACACACACACATACGCCCCTTTCCCCTTTCCCCCCCCCCTATAAAACCCCCCCACACACTCACACAAAAACACCCCCCCCCTACACACACGCACACACAAAACCCCACACACACAACACACACACACCACACACACACACACACACACCCACACAAACGCCCCTCCCTCCCTCCCCCCTAAAACAAAACACAACACACTCAACAACACCTCCCCCCAAAAACACACACACCAAAACACACACACAAAACACACAACACACACACACACACACACACACACACACACAGGGGCCCCGCCCCGCGTACTACGACGTTTCTAAGTATGCACACTAACCCCAGTAAAAGACGAAAGAGAAAAGAGAGAGAGAGAGAAAAGAGAGAGAGAGAGAGAGAGAGAGAGAAGAGAAAGAGAAGAGAGAGAAGAGAGAGAGAAGAGAGAGAAAAGAGAAAAGAGACAGGGAGAAAACACCGACAGTCAAACAAACCGACGGGTAGACAGACAGACAGAAAATACAAAGACAAAACAAAACACGCGCACCCCGGGCCCCGCCCCCAGACACACCCACACACACAGGGGGAAACAAAAAACAAAACAGACAAAACAAACAGACAGGGAGAAGGGGACGAGAACAAGAGGGGGGAGTGAGAAAACAAATTGGGGAGAAAGAACAGAGAGAGAAGAGAGAGAAAAAGAGAGAGAGGAAAAGAAGAGAGAGAGAGAGAGAAAACAAGAGAGAGAGAGAGAGAGAGAGACACAGAGAGAGAGAGAAAACAAGAGAGAAAGAGACAGAGAGAGAGGGGAGAAGAGAGAGACAAAAACAACAGAAGACAGAGAAGACCCGAAAGACAGACAGAAGCAAAAGAGAGAAGGGGGGGGGGAGAAACTTTTTTTTAGAGAGAGAAGAGGAAAAGAGAGAGAGGAAACAGAGACGAGACGACAGAGAACAAAACAAAAAAAGCACAGAGAGAGAGAGAGAGAGAAGGGGAAAGAGGAGAGAGAGAGAGAGAGAACAAAACAGACCCGACAGACAGACAAAAACCCGACAGACAGACAGGAAAAGAAAACAGCGAGACAAAGGGTACAAGGAAAAAAAAAAAGAGACGGGGGAAGAAAAAGCCCCGAGACAGGACAGACAGACAGACAGACAGACAACCCAAAAGACAGAGAAACCGAGAGAGAGGGGGGAAAAAAAACGAGAACTTAAAAAAGGGTTGAGGGGGAGGGTTTTGGGAAAAGGGTGAAACAAGGACTTTTGGGGGGGAGATGCGGAAAGGAAGGGGGGAAAGGGGTAGAGGGGGTGTGGAAGACAAAAGAGAGTAGAGAGAGAGAGGAAAAGGGGAGAGAGAGAAGAGAGAGAAGAAAAGATGAAGACAAAAAGAAAAGGGGGAGAGAGAGAAAAGAGAGAGAGAGAAAAACAGAAGGAGAGAGAGATAAGACAGAGAAGAAAGAGAGAAAGAGAGAGAGGGGAAAATGAAGAAAAGAGAGAGAGAGAGAGAGAGATGAAACAAAAAAGAGGGGAAAAGAGAAAATGAAGACAGAGAAGAGGGAGAGAGAAGGAAGAGGAGAGAAAATAAGACAGAGAGAGAGAGGGGAGGGGAGGAAAAAGAGAGGGGAGAGAGAGAGAGAGAGAGAGAGAGAGAGAGAGAGAGAGATGTCCTAACCCTTTAAGCCCGCGCAGGGAAAACCCCATCGAAAAACTTTGAACCGTTTTGCAATGAAAACCAACGTTTCCGCGGGAAAAGGAAAAAAGAGGGGGAATGCGGTCAGGCAAAGGAAAAAAGTAGGGAAAAACACCCAAAAGGTACTAGCAAAAGCAAAAAAACACAAACTGGAACACAAAAAAAGTTTGAAGGGAAAGGGAAAGGAAAAACGAGAGCCCAAAACAATGTAAGGGGAAAAAAGCAAAAAGAAAAAAAAAAGAAGAAATTTTTGGGGGGACAGAAAGGGGGAAAAAGGGAAGAAAAAGGAAGGGAAAAGGGAAAGGGAAGGGGGGAGGAAAAAAAAAAGTAAAGAAAGGGAGAGAAAGTTCCCAGGGAATTTGGGAAAGGGAGGGAAAAACAGGAAAAATAGCAAAAGAAGAAGAAGAAAAAAGAAAAGTGGGTTTAAAAAACAAAAATTAATGTAAAGAAAAAATTAATTTAAATACAGGGAAAGGGAATGAAAGGGACGGGAAAAGGGAATAAAAGAAATGGAAAGGGCAAGTGAAAGGGACAAAAGGCAAGTGAAAGGGACGGAAAAGGGGAAAAGGGAAAAAAATGGAAAAGGGGGAAGTGAAAGGGAAGAAAGGCAAGTGAAAGGGGACGGAAAGGCAAGTGAAAGGGACTTTAAAGGCCAAATGAAAAGGGGCGGAAAAAGGGAAGTGAAAGGAAAGGAAAAGGGAAAATAAAGGGAAAGGAAAGGGCAAAAAGAAAAAGGAAAGGGAAAGGGAAGTGAAAGGGAAGAAAGGCAAGTGAAAGGGAAAGGGAAAGGCAAGTGAAAAAGGGGTGGAAAAAGGGAAATGAAAGGGGGGAAACAAGGAAAAGGGATAGAAAGGGAAGTGAAAGGAATGGAAAAAGGGAAGTGAAAAGGGGGGAAAGGCAAGTGAAAAGGGGTAGAAAAGGCAAGTGAAAGGGATAAAAGACCAAAAAGGGAAAAGGGAATGGAAAAAAGGGAAGAAAAGGGGCCCAAAAAAAGGGAAGTTTAAAGGGAAAGAAAGGCCCAAATGAAAGGGGTAGAAAGGCAAGTGAAAGGGGTAAAAAGGGGAAGTAAAAGGGGTGGGAAAGGGAAGTGAAAGGGGCGGGAAAAGGGAAAAGGGAAAAGGGAAACGAAAGGCAATTGAAATCGATGGGAAAGGGGAAGTGAAAGGGGAAAAAAAGGCAAAATGAAAGGGTGGAAAGGCAAGTGAAAGGAATGGAAAGGCAAGTGAAAGGGATAAAAGGGAATGAAAGGGATGGGGAAAGGGAAGTGAAAGGGAAACGAAAGGCCAAGTGAAAGGGACGGGAAAGGCAAGTGAAAGGGAAAGGGAAAAAAAGTGAAAGGGGGGCAGAAAGGGGAAATGAAAGGGACGGGAAAGGCCCCCTTAAAGGGACGGAAAGGGAAATTTAAAGGGGCGGAAAGGCAAGTAAAGGGGGGAAAGGCGATTTAAAGGGGGGAAAGGGAAGTGAAAGGGACGGAAAGGCAAAAGGGAAAAGGGGCGGGAAGGGAAGTGAAAGGGGCGGAAAGGGAAGTGAAAGGGAAAGGAAAGGCCCAAATGAAAGGGACGGAAAGGCAAGTGAAAGGAATTTGGGAAAAACCAAATGAAAATAGAAAACCCCCAGGGAAAAAAAGAAAAAAGGCAGAGAAAAGTATTTTTTTTAAACAAAAAAAAGCAGGTAAGGGTTTTTTGAAAAAAAATTAGGAACGGGGGGGGCCAAAAAAAAAAAAAAAGAAAGGTGGTAAAAAAAAATGGAAAAACCATAAAAAACAAAAACTGCCGGAAAACATAAGGGGGAAAAATGAAAAAGTACAGGAAAAACAGGAAAAAAAGAAAAAGGCGGAAAAGTAGAGAAAGGGAGGAAAAAATAGAAAAAAGGGGGAAAAAATAAGAAAGGTTTGCCAAAATAGAGAAAGGGGAAAGGAAAGTTAAAGAAAAAAAGGAAAAATAGAGAAAAAAAAAAAAAAGTAGAGGGAAAAATTTGGAAAAGTAAAAGAAAGGGGAGGAAAAGTAGAGAAAGGAAGGAAAAGTAGAGAAAGGAAAAAAAGTAGAGAAAGGTAGGGAAAAGGGAGAGAAAAGGGAAAAAAAGTAGAGAAAGGAAAAAAAGTAAAAGAAAGGGGAGGAAAAGTAAAAGAAAGAAAAATAGAAAAGGTAGGAAAAGTAGAGAAAGAAGGGAAAAAAAGAGAAAAATAGGAAAAGTAGAGAAAGGGAAAGGGAAAAGTAGACAAAAAGGGAGGAAAAGTAAGAAAGGGGGAAAGGGAAAAATAAGAAAGGTAGGGAAAAATTTGAGAAAGGGGAAGGAAAAGTAAGAAAAAGGGATCGAAAGTGAATGCGAATTCGAAAGCCCCAAAATTTTTTCCCGATAAAGGCCAGAGCCCATACGGAAAGGGGGGGATACCTGCAATACACATGATATAAATACTATCATGAAGGATATGCAAGGAAAAGCAAACATATATGCACAATGCATGATATCAAGAATAAACGGTACGCAGCCTTTGTTGCGCTTCATAAATGTACCGAGAAAGATTTAAGAGAGTATGTTCATTTCTTGATGCGAGGAGTAAGTTCAGTCTAAAGCTACAGGGTTCAAAAAAATACTTCGGCTTAATAAATTTCACTCTAAGGTCATGAAAAGCAGGACAGCAAAAAAGGAAATGGACTTCATCTTCCCTGTCCAGATTACATAAGCGGCATATCATTTCATTGTCACTAATGGTACTGTACCTAAAACGATGACACGCAATGTCAGAAACACCAAATCGAAACTTACACAGTGCACTCTTAACATATTAATTCATATCCATTTTAATGTACGGTTCTATCATATGCGTTGTTTTAAAGAGTCTGTTTTGCGCAAATCTGTCACTACTATAGATGTGATCATGCCAGTCCTGCCATCTGCAGTCAATTACTCTTTGTTTAAAACATTTCAAAAATCCTGGTATATTTTCAACTCCTTGGTTGTCCCAAACATAACCAAAGCCATAAGAAGTTAAGCACTGGCGAACATTAGTAACCATGTCTTTTTGCCATTGCAAATCCAGATTTCTCAACACTTTGTAAGCTTTAAGAGGTATTTGATTTCTTCCATCTTGTTATTTTCAGTCAGTATATAATACATTTCAAAAACGATTTAAACATAGATTGGATATCGTCCAAGCTCACCATAAACTAGATCATTCGGTGTTCGACTGTCTACATTTAAAAATCTTTTCATTGCATACAAATGGACATTTTCTATTTCAACACTTTTCTCAAGAGCCCAAATTTCCGCCCCATATTGTAATATTGGCTGCACCTGAGAATCAAATAGCTTTGAGAACACTGAAAATGCATTACAATTCAATCTATATAACGTGTGAAGTATAACAGCGACTGCTCTCTTTGCTCTATTGCAAGGTCTTGGCATCCAAAAGTGAAACTTAATCTGGTTGTGAAATAAAAACCAAGATACTTATATGCATTGGCAACAAGAATAATTGACTACCATAGACCCATCTCTCAGTTCGAGCCAAATATCCACCTTTACGGAACACAATAATATTAGTCTTATTCATATTTACTTTTAATTCTAATCTAGATGCAGCGGAATACAAACTATTCAACTGTCTTTGAAGACCAACAACAGTTGTAGACATTAAAATAATGTCGTCAGCAAAAAGCAAGACAAAGATCTCCAAAAGATCAAAAGTTACAACCATGCCTACCATTTTGAATAATTTCCATGGCCAGTTCATTTATGAACAAGGAAAACAAAACTGGACTGCAGACATCCCCTGCTTAACTCCTCTGGTACACATGACATAATCTGATAATTTTGCTCCAGATCTGACCCTAGCTTTCACTTCACTATACATACTCCTTACACAACGGTACAGTTTTACCTTTAATTCCATTCTTCAATAAAATAGGCCATAACAATATCCGTGAAACTGAATCAAAGGCTTTTTCAAAATCTACGAAAGCAACATACAACTTTCGATATTCACAAATTGTTTCTGAACTGCGGCTAAAAAGACTAAACATATGGTCAATTGTAGAGTAGCCTTTCTTGAATCCTGCTTGGTGTTCTCCTGTCATATTATTCTGAGATATCCATTCATGTAATCGGTTATTGATAACGGAACTATAAAGTTTACTACATATATTGCACAAAGATATACCCCTATAATGTTTTACATCATTTACCTCCCCTTTTTTAAACAAGGGCAATATTATGGATTCTTTCCAGTCCTCTGGATAAACCCCAGTGTCAAAAGAAAGTTAAAGAATTTACATAAAAAGCTTACAACGGTCCTCACCAGAATTCTTGAAAAACTCACCAATGATACCATCAGTCCAGCACTTTTAACCATTTTTCAATTTTTTAATGGCTAGTATTATGTCTTCTCTGGATATTGGTCTATCATAATATATTTCTTCATTATCATCTCCACATTGGTCACCCCTGTACACTTGGTCATCTTTTTCTAACAAATTTTTAAAATGTAGGAACCAATCTTCCATTGGAATGTTATTTATAGGTTGTGATTTCTTTTTTGAAATTTTGTGTATAATGTTCCAGAAGAACTGTTGATTTTTGACTGAGGACATTGTATTCTTTCTCTTTTCTTTTATTTAAATTTTTGTATTCTCTTCTTGCTATACAGAACGATACTCTGTCATTTTTATCCAGCGTTTTCAAAAAAATTCTGTACGATTTACGTAATTTACTTTTGGCTGCCCTACATTCTTGATCAAACCAATTCTGCTCAAATTTCTTGTTTACTGGTTTAATTTTCCTCATATTTTCAGCTTGTTCTTTGACAGTTTCATTAAATAAAGACAGTGCCTTGTTTACGTCCACATGAATAAGATCTTCCGCAGCTTTCAACTTTTCTTGAACATGTGGTGAATTCATAAGATCCATAAACTGTTGACCATAATCTGAATTCCAGCAATACTGAACAATGAACTGACTACCCTGACCACACTGTACACTAGAGCAATACTGGTATGTGGCTGATCAGTCTGCATTTCAATACACATCACTAGTGGCAAGTGATCAGAATCGTATCTTTCCATCATGGTAAGAGAAATCCTTTCATACAATAATCCAAAAAGTATACAGATGCTAAACAATGTCATTGTCATGGACAAAAATAAAACAACCAAAGTCGTGGTCCGTCGCCAGCCAGGTTGTTTGGACATAAGCTCCAACTCAAATATTCTAGGCGCCAGGTAGACGGCCTCATGTGTCGGGTCCAGCCAATTAAGCATAGCGGAGAGGCTCCACGGAGACGGTCTGTCCAGCCAGACAGACTAAGTAGCTGACCGACGCCTCGATGTCTGGTCAGACGAGTCTCGACGCCTGGATCAGACTCATCCGGCCAATTTGTAGGACCAGTGCCCACAATTAAGTCGACGTCGCCGGAAAGGGAGGGGGAAGGTAGTGTGTGGTGGGGGTGAAATCTAGCTAATTAACTAAATGACCATTGACCACCACAGAGAGCAAGGCAGTAGATGTGGCTGTCATGATTTACATATCCAATGAAATGAGAGGGGAGGCAACCTCAGAATGAAGGCGCGAAAAATACTGACCAATGGTACTCGCCCTTTGACAGATGGGTTTTATGATAAGATAGGAATGCGTGAGTGAGTGACGAGAACGAACAGAGAGGGAACGAACAGACAGACAGAGAGGAGAGGTTCTGAGAGTAGGCTCTGCTCGAGAGAAAGGCAGAGAGATGAGGGAGTGGAGAGAACCGAGTTGTAGCATTTAGCACCATAGAGAGTCTGCAGAGGAAGGACTAAAGAAGATGTGGAGAGAGAGAGTTGCTAACTAATGAAGAAGAAAAGAAAGAAAAGAAAAAGAAAAGAAAAGCAACCATGTCCATTTGATAGAGCAGACTAGAAGAGAGAGAGAGAGAGAGAGAGAGAGAGTAGAGGAGAGAGGAGAGAGAGAGAGAGAGAGAGAGAGAGAGAGAGAGAAGAGAGAGAGAAGTGCAATGCGTTAATGCAGGAAGAAAGAAAGGAGAACAGATCGATGTCTAATAGTCACTGTTCAACCTGAACCGGGGTTCGACCTCATACTTGGCCAGCGCCACTTTCATCAGCAGTCCAACCTGACCAACGCCAGCAGACCAACCTGACCAGTGCCAGCAGTCCAACCTGACCAGTGCCAGCAGTTGTGTCGTGACTGGTGTTGTGAAAGTGACAGTGAAAAGAAAAGAAAAGAAAGAAGAAAAGGAAAGACAGTGATTCGTAATTAGTCTAAGATCACCTGGCCAGGTAAAGTGAAAAATCTATTATACCCGGGTTAGTTAATGATGATAGATAAATGATTTTGTGAAGTTCAAGGAAAGAGAGAATGTTTTATTTTGTTTGATTCCATATGCATTGATGTTTCGTTCTATGATCATGTGTAGTAAAGTTATAGACTTTACTAGCGGTTTGATGTGACGAATGCATGATATATGAATGAGATTATAAGCAAGCTGTGAGTGTGTTGGGCTGTGCGCTAGTCCTTCCTCCACTGACATACCCCGAGGTTGACAGTCATTCACACTGCTCCCTACATCAGAAATGTACGTGAAACGACCTTCAAGGTCGCCATTACATACACCATTCAGAATTATCAGTCCTAATACAGTGCACATGTTAAGTAATTTCTTTCCATACAAATTTAATACCTTGTCTTGAGAACATCTTTCATATATAATATTAACCTCCTTGTCATAATTAATGTATATTTCACGTTCGCATACAATTTCCGCAGAAATGTTTGAAGTTCTTGCATTCATGTCACCACAAAATAATAATTCAATATCATCAAAATACATCAAGTTGTTGACAACACAATTCTCCAGCAATTCAATACCATCATCAAAACCACACTTGGAATAGAAAGGTGAATTTTCCAGAGGGACATACACACATACAATAAGACATTTTTACTAAAACCGAAAAAGTCTCTATCAAGCATAAATAACATTGAATACTGATGGTCACAATCCACTTGATGAACATACGGAAGAAGACTTTTCCGTACCATACAAATCAGTCCTCCTGAACACCGACCCTGCTTCGTAAGCCTTACAGCCGGTTTTACAAATAATCTATGGTCTGGAAAAATAGTTGACTCAAATGATTCAGCAAAAGTTTCAACCAAACATACAAAATCAAGAGAAGAAATAAAGTGGATAAAGTCTCTGTCGTGTAATTTACGAAACAATCCACAAATATTCCAGTGAAGAAAGGACACACTATTTACACACTTATTTACAGAAGACGTCAAAGGGATATGTGTATTTGTTTTCGCGTCATGTTCGTGTTCAGTCGTACTGTCACCGCCATGACTTAAAATTCCATCTTCCATCGCACAATCATTACCATCATTCACCCCATCATTGGCACAAACAACAGCATGCAAAGGTACAAGATCATCAAGACTGTTAGCTACATCTGCACTGATACTGTCAACACTTTTATCTATTTCAACAGCAAGTACACAATCATCACGACAGCCTCCCCGTCCAGCCCCACGTGTTCTCGCAAATACACTGTGTTGATTTCACACACACCAGTGTTTACAGTAGATGGCATAACATAGCTATGTACCATGGAAGACATATTGCACGAAACATGACCGCCAACAGTCCAATCCAGCTTTTCCACAGTTGACACATTAACCGATCGTGTGTTATTAACATCTGACCCATTTGTTAATGAAGATTTTTCCTTTCGGGTAAGAGAATAAGAAAGAACTTATCCCACACTTTAAGTCCGCTCGGGCACAAGGAAAGAAAGTGTCAATGGTATATGACCATCTTGTAATTGACAGTAAAAAGTTTGGTGTGGATGTCGGTGGCAATCTGCGCGGAATTAAGATAGGATTCAGGCCGGCCCTGTCATTGGAAAATGCCCCTTTGGGAAATGCCCCGTTGTCAAAGTCCGTGGGAGGCGAAATTTAAGCTGCCACCGCACGAGATTCATATTCCGTCTCCACGTGCTGACACTTTAACTGGGCAGTGAACGATTCTGGTTTGAAGCAGGAAGGCCTATGTGTTGGAAATCCCGTGCAGTTTGTCACTGACATTGGTGTAGAGAAAGGTAGGAAAGTAGAGAAAGGAAGGAAAAGTAGAGAAAGGTAGGAAAAGTAGAGAAAGGTAGCAAAAGTAGAGAAAGGTAGGAAAAGTAGAGAAAGGTAGGAAAAGTAGAGAAAGATAGGAAAAGTAGAGAAAGGAAGGAAAAGTAGAGAAAGGTAGGAAAAGTAGAGAAAGTAGGAAAAGTAGAGAAAGATAGGAAAAGTAGAGAAAGGAAGGAAAAGTAGAGAAAGGTAGGAAAAGTAGAGAAAGGTAGGCAAAGTAGAGAAAGGTAGGAAAAAGTAGAGAAAGGTAGGAAAAGAAGAGAAAGGTAGGAAAAGTAGAGAAAGGAAGGAAAAGTTGAAAAAGGTAGGAAAGGTAGAGAAAGGAAAAGCAGAGAAAAGGTAGGAAAAGTAGAAAAAGGCAGGAAAAGTAGAGACAAGAAAAGTAAAGGTAGGAAAGGTAGAGAAAGGAAAAGCAGAGAAAGGTAGGAAAAGTAGAAAAAGGCAGGAAAAGTAGAGACAAGAAAAGTAGACAAAGATAAGAAGAGCAGAGAAAAGAAAAGTAGAGAAAGGTAGGAAAAGTAGAGAAAGGTAGGAAAACTAGAAAAAGGCAGGAAAAGTACAGAAAGGCAGGAAAAGTACAGAAAGGTAGGAAAAGTGCAGAAAGGTAGGAAAAAGTAGCGAAAGGTAGGGAAAAAAAAGTAGAGAAAGGTACGAAAAGTAGACAAACATAGGGAAAAGCAGAGAAGGGTAGGAAAAGTAGAGAAAGGTAGGAAAAAGTAGAGAAAGGTAGGAAAAGTAAACAAAGGTAGGGAAAAAGTAGAGAAAGTTAGGAAAAAGGTAGAGAAAGGTAAGAAAAGTAGACAAAGGTAGGGAAAAAGTAGAGCAAGGGAGGAAAAGTAGGGAAAGGTAGGAAAAAGTAGATAATGATAGGGAAAAACTAGAGAAAGGTAGGGAAAGAAGAGAAAGGTAGGAAAAAGTAGCGAAAGATTAAAAAAAAAAGTAGAGAAAGGTAAGAAAATTAGACAAAGGTAGGGAAAAGTAGAGGAGAAAGGGAGGAATGGTAGGGAAAGGTAGGAGAAAGTAGATAATGACAGGGAAAAGAGTAGAGAAAGGTAGGGAAAGAAGTAAAAAGGTAGGAAAAAGTACAGGAAGGTAGGAAAAGTAGAGAAAGGTAGGAAAAGAAGAGAAAGGTTGGAAAAGTAGAGAAAGGTCGGAGAAGTAGAGAAAGGTAGGAAAAGTAGAGAAAGGAGGAAAAGTAGAGAAAGGCCGGAAGAGTAGAGAAAGGGAAAGTAGAAAAAGACAGGAATAGTAGAGAAAGATAGGAAAGGTAAAGAAAGATGGGTCAAGGAGAAAGGTAGGAAACAAGTAGAGAAAGGAGAAGTAGAGAAAGGTAGGAAAAAGTAGAGAAAGTAGGAAACAAGTGGAGAAAGGAAGCGTAGAGAAAGGTACGGAAAAGTAGAATAAGGAAAAGTAGAAAAGTTGGGAAAAGGTAGAGAAAGGTAAGAAAAGTAGAAAAAGACAAAAAAAAAGCAAGTAGAGAAAGGTAGGAAACATGCAGAAAAGGGTAGGGAAAAGTCTAGAAATGCAGGAAAAAGGTAGAGAAAGGTAGGACAAAAAGTAGAGAAAGGCAGGGGGGGGGGGGGGGGGGGGGGAGAAGAAAAGACCACAAAAAAAAAATATGGGGAAGGCAAACAAATGGTGAAAAGGGCTGAGAATAAAACTCGAGAAAGGTGGGAAATGCCAAGAAAGGGCAGAAAAGTAAGAGAACGGCAGGCCAAAATATGGAAAGGTAGAAAGAGCGGGAAACTACGAGTGGAAAAGTAGGTGAAAGCAGGAAAATCAGTAGAGTAAGGCAGGAAAAGGCGGGAAAGGTAGGAAAATGTAGAGAGAGAGAGACAGACAGGGTAGGGAAGGCATGAAAAAAAGAAGCTTAGTGAAAGGCAGAAAAAAGTACAGAAAAATATCAGTAGTGAGATGCATGAAAAGAAGAGAAAGGCAGCTATAAAAAAAATAAACTAAAAATTAAAAAAAGTAAAGAAAAATATGAGTACTGAGATGTATGTAAAAGAAGAGAAGGCTGTATATTTAAAAAAAAAAAAAAAAAGGAAAAGCAGAAAAAATGTAAGAGAAGACATAAAAGAACGTGAGAGGACAAGGGGGCGGGGGGGGGGGGGGGGGGGGGGCAAAAAGATGTAATGGACAGGACGGAAAAGAACAGAAATACAGGAGAGGGATACGAGAGTAGAACATGCTGAAAAAATAGGAAAAGGTAGAAAAGAACATAAAGCGATGGAAAAAAAGTAGCAAAAGACAGGAAACAGTACACAGAATGGCAGAAACATGTAGGGAGAGGCAGAAGCAGTAGAGAGAGGCACATAAACGGTAGGGGAAATCGGGGGGGGTGGGGGGGGGGTAAGAAAAAGAAGGAAACAGTAGATAAAGGCAGAAGACAGCGAGAGAAGGCAGAAACGGCAGAGAAAAGTCCGGAAAATAGGGAAAGGCAGGAAATAGTGCGGACAGGCAGGAAGTAGTACAGACGTAAATAGTACGGACAGATAGAATAGTACAGACAGGAGAAATAGTAAGGACAGATAGAAATAGTACAGACAGGTAGAAATAGTACAGACAGGAGGAATAGTGCTGAAGGCAGGAGACAGACAGAAAGGCAGGAAATAATACAGAAAAGTAGGAAGTAGTACAGACAGGCAGGAATAGTACAGTAAGGTAGCAGATAGTGAAGTAAAGCAGCAAATAATACAGAGAGGTTGGAATACTACAGAAAGGTAGGAAATAGCACAGAAAGGTAGGAAACAGTGGGAGAAGGCAGGAAAAGGTTGCCAGAAGCAGAAAAAGTATGGGACAGGCATGAGACCGTACAGAAAGACATGAAGCAGCAAATAAAGGCAGAGAACAGTACTGGGATCGGAGTACAACAAAGTAGGGAAGGAACGAAAATAGTGGAAAAAGGCTGGAAACTATAGAGAAAAACAGGAAAAAGTAGGGACTGACAAGAGACATTGCAGACTGGCAGAACGCAGTACTGAAAGGCAGAACACAGTACTGGAAAGGCAGAACACAGTACTGAAAGGCAGAACACAGTACAGAAAGGCAGAACACAGTACTGAAAGCAGAACACAGTACAGAAAGGCAGACCGCAGCACTGAAAGGCAGAACATAGTACAAAGGCTGAACACAGTACAGAAAGGCATAATACAGTACAGAAAGGCAGAACACAATACTGAAAGGCAGAACACAGTACAGAAAGGCAGAACACAGTACTGAAAGGCAAAACACAGTACAGAAAGGCAGAACACAGTACAGAAAGGCAGAACACAGTACAGAAAGGCAGATCACAGTACAAAAAGGCAGAACACTGTACAGAAAGGCAGAACACTGTACTGAAAGGC
>CM031596.1:76211325-76238825 GCA_018398815.1 Conus ventricosus | reverse complement strand
TCAGGAAAACATAAGGGGATGTGTGAAAAAGTACAAGAAGGCAGGAAAAGGAGAGAAAGGTAGGAAAAATAGAGAAAGGTAGGAAAATAGAGAAGGTAGGAAAAGTAGAGAAAGGTAGGAAAAGTAGAGAAAGGTAGGAAAAGGAGAGAAAGGTAGGAAAAGTAGAAAAAGGCAGGAAAAGTAGAGAAAGGAAAAGTAGAGAAAGGTAAGAAAAGTAGAGAAAGGTAGAAAAAGTAGAGAAAGGTAGGAAAAGTAGAGAAAGGTAGGAAAGTGAAAAGCAGAGAAAGGTATGGAAAGTAGAAAAGTAGAGAAAAGTATGAAAAGTAAAAAAATGAGAGAAAGGTATGAAAAGTAGAGAAGCAGAAAAAGAGAGAAAGGCAGGAAAAAAAGAGAAATTTGGGAAAAAAGTAAAAAAAGGAACGGAGGAAAAAAAAAGGGAAAAGGGCCAAAAAATAAAAAAGGAAAAAAAAAGTAAAAAAGAAAATTGGGAAAAAAAGGAGAGAAAGGGAAAGGAAAAATAGAAAGGGTGGGGAAAAGTAAAAAAAAGGAGAAAAGTGGGGAAAAAGGCAAAAAAAAGGGTAAAAAGAAAGGTAGGAAAAAAGTTAAGAAAGGGGGAAAAAAAATAGAAAAAAGGTTAAAAGGAAAAAGGTTAGAAAAAGGTGGGAAAAATGGGGGTAAAAAAAGGAAAAGTGGGAAAAGTTGAAAAAGGGAAAAGGTAGAAAAGGGGGAAAATAAAAAAAGGGTGGGGAAAAAGTAGCGAAAGGTGGGGAAAAAAAGTAAAAAAAATTTAAAAAAAAGTGGGAAAAGTGGGGAAAAATAAAAAAAGGTAGAAAAAAGGAAAGGAGGGAAAGTGCAAAAGGTGGAAAAAAGTAGAAAAAGGGTAAAAAAAGTAAAAAGGGTAAAAAAGGGAAAAAAAGGAAAAAGGTAAAAAAAGGGTAGGGAAAAGGTGGGAAAAAAAGTAAGAAAGGTGGGAAACCCAAGGGAAAAGGGTTTGGAAAAAAGTACAAAAGGTGGGAAAAAAAGTAGAAAAGGGGAAAGGAAAAAAGAAAAAGGTAAAAAAAGGTAAAAAAAGGGGGGAAAATAAAAAGGTGGGGAAAAGTAGGAAAGGTAAAAAAAGAAAGGAAAGGTAAAAAAAGTAGAAAAATTGGGGAAAAAAAGAAAAAGGGAAAGAAATGGGGAAAGGTGGGGAAAAAAGTAAGAAAGGTAGGAAAAAAAGGGGAAAGGGTTTGGGGAAAAAGTGGAAAGGGGGGAAAAAAGTAGAGAAAGGGGGGGAAAGAAAAAAAGGGAAAAAAAGGGTGGGAAAAGTGGGAAAAAAAAAGTAAAAAGGAAAGAAAAGTGGGAAAAGGTGGGGAAAAAAGGTAGGGAAAAGGGGGGAAAAAAAAGGGGAAAAAAAGTAAAAAAAGGGGTAAAAAAAGTAGAAAAGGTAGGGAAAAAGTAAAAAAGGTGGGAAAAAAATAAAAGGAAAAAGTAGAAAAGGGGTGGGGGAAAAGGGTAAGAAAGGTAGGAAAAAAAAAGAAAAAAGGTTGGAAAGTAAAAAAAAGGTGAAAAAGAAAAAGAGAAAAGGTGGGAAAAAGGAAGGGAAAAGGAAAAAAATTTGGAAAGGGGAAAAAATAGAAAATCCGGGAAAAAAGTAGAAAAAGGGGGGAAAGGAAAAAAAGGTAGAAAAAAAAAGGAAAGGAAAGAAAAGGGGGGGAAAGGAAAAAGGGTTTGAAAAAAAAAAAGGGGAAAAAAGTAGAAAAGGGGAGAAGTAGAGAAAGGTGGGAAAAAGTAGAAAAAGGGAGAAAAAGTGGAAAAAGGGGGAAAATAAAAAGGGAAAGGGTAAAAAAGGGGAATAGGAAAAGTGGGAAAAAGGGAAAAAAAGGGGGTAAGGAGAAAGGTAGGAAAAAGAAAGAGAAAACAAAAAAAAAGTAAGAAAGGTAAAAAAAATTTAGAAAAGGGGTAAAAAAAGTGAGAAAAAAAAGGAAAAAGGTAGGAAAAAAGAAAATAAAAAAGTAGAAAAAGGGGGGGGGGGGGGGGGGGGGGGGGGGGGGGGGGGGGTGGGGTGGGGGGGGGGGGGGGAGGGGGGGGGGGGGGGGGGGGGGGGGGGGGGGGGGGGAAGAAAAAAGACCAAAAAAAAATTTTGGGGGAAGGGCCCAAACAAAGGTAAAAGGGCAGAAAATAAACTCGAAAAGGGGGGGGAAATAAAAGGGAAAAGGGCCCAAAAAATAAAGAACGGCAAAACCCAAAAAAAAGGAAAAAGGCGGGAAACAAGGGGTGGAAAAGGAAAGGTGAAAAGCAGGAAAATCATAGGAAAGGCAGGGAAAAGGGGGGAAAGGTGGGAAAATTAAGAGAGGCAGACAGGGGGGGGAAGGGGCATAAAAAAAAGGGAAGCTTAGTAAAGGCAAAAAAAATTTCAGAAAAATATCAGTATAAAGATGTATGAGAAAAAGAAAAAGGTTTTTTTTTAAAAAAGGGAAAAAACAGAAAAAAAAGCAAAGAAAAAAAAAAGAAAGTAAAGGGGGGTGGGGGGGGGGGGGGGGGGGGCAAAAAAAATGTATAGACAGGACGGAAAAGAACAGAAAAAGAGGGGATACAGAGTAGGAAAAAATGCCCGAAAAAAAAGGGGGAAAAAGGGAAAAAGAGAACATAAAGGGGGAAAAAAAAAAAAAGTAACAAAAGAAAAAGAAACAGTACAGAGATGGCAAGGGGAAAATGTAGGGAGAGGGAGAAGCAGTAGGGGAGAGGCAAAAAAAACGGTAAGAACATCGGGGGGGGGGGGGGGGGGGGGGGGGGGGGTGGGAAAAAAATAAGAAACAGTAGACACAGGCAGGGGAAAAGCAAAGAAAGGCAGAAAAAAACCCCAAAAGTCCTAAAAAAAAGGAAAAAGCAGGAAAGTACAGAAAAGGCAAAAAATTACAGACAGGCAGGGAAAAAGTACAGACAGGGAGGAAAAATTTCAAACAGGGAGGAAATATACAGACAGGGAGGACGTATTTCAGACAGGGAGGAAATAGTAAAAGACAGGTAGAAAATATTTCAGACAGGCAGAAAGTAGACGACAGGCAGGAAAAAAGTACAGACAGGCAGGAAATATAAAAGACAGGGAGGAATAGTACAGACAGGCAGGAAAAAGTACAGACAGGCAGGAAATAGTACAGACAGTAGGAAATAGTACAGGACAGGTAGGAAATAGTGCAGGGAGGCCGGAAGTAGTACAACAAAGGGGGAAATAGACCCGACAAAGAAAAAAACAGACAGTAAGAAATAGTAAAAGACAGGTAGGGAAAAAGCACAAAAGGAAAAAACAGAGGGGAAAAAGGAGGAAAAGGGTTTCCCAAAAACAGAAAAAGGGAAAGGACAGGGATGAACCGCACAGAAAGACAGAAGCAGCAAATTTAAAAGGGAGAGAACAAACTGGGAGGTACAACCAAATGGGGGAAAGGGAACAGAAACAAAAGAGAAAGACAGGGAAAAAGGGAGGGGCTGACAAAAGACATACCGATTGGCAGAACACAGTACGAAAGGCCAAAAAAGTACGAAAGGCAGAACCCTTTTAAATGGGAAAAGGGGAAAAACTGTTTCTGAAAGGGGAAAAACAGAAAAGAAAGGGAGGGAAAACATTTCAGAAAAGGGGAAACACAAAAAATTTTTCTTTAAAAAGTAGAACACATACAGAAAGAAGGAAAAACAGTAAAAAGAAAGGCAGAACCCGTTTCTGAAAGCAAAACATGGGGGGGGGGGCTGAAAGGCAGAACACTGTACTAAGGCATAACACAGTACAGAAAGGCATAAAAAACAATACAGAAAAAGGGAGAACACAGTACAGAAAGGGAAACACTGTTTCTGAAAAACAAAACACTGTACTGAAAGGCAAAAAACAGGGACTGAAAGGGAAAACACTGGGACTTTAAAAGGGAAACACTGTTCTGAAAAGGGAAAAAACGTACGAAAGGCAAAACACTTAAAAAGAAACATAAAACAGTACAAAAGGCAAAACACAATACAGAACGGCAGAAAAACAGTACCCGAAAGGGAGAACACCGTACAGAAAGGCATAAAACCCAAAACAGAAAGGCCCAAAAAACCGTACAGAAAGGCCGAACACGTACGAAAGGGAGAAAAGTAAATGAAAGGCAAACACAGTACTGGGTTACTGATTTCTTTTGATTCGTTTGTCTAAAATTTTTCCCTTGGGGGTTCCCCAAATTTAAATTTCATTTAGGGTTTTTTTTAAGGGTTTCCGCCTGCTTCGCCTCCCTTTCAACTAAAAAAAAAGTTTGAAAAAGCTAAACAGGGAAAGGGAAAAACCCAGAAAAAAAAGGAAAATAACAGAATGAAAAGCTTTTAAAAATCAAAAACAAAGGGGTGAGAAGTCGAGAAAGGCAGAAAAAGGTAAAAGGGGTTGGGGGAAAAGGGGGAATAAAAAGGAAAAATGGGGGAAAGGAGAGAAAGGACGGACAGAGTCAAAAAAGACACGGACCAGGAAATCATAGAAAAGTGGGGGAAAATGACGAGGAAAAATTTGGAAGAACAACGGGAAAATAGAAAGAAAGTAGACAACTGGGGGAAAGGGGACGAAAGTACAAAAAAAGCAGGGAAGAAAGGAAAAGTATGAAATGGGTTTCGGAAAGGAAGAAAGAAGCAGAGAAGCCTTCCCGGAAAAATTAGGAAAAGGGGGGAAAAAACACTGGAAAGTAGCGAAAAGAGGGAAAAAAGGAATCGTTTCAAGTAGGTAAACGATAAACAATGGGGGATTTTTTTGCTCCCACCCAAAAAAACCCCAAAACAGAGTAACTTTTCCAAACAAGACCCCAGCCTTTTTTAAAATTGAAAAAAAGTCGACAAACACACAGAAAAACAATCCCAACATTTGGGGGAAAAAAAAGGCAGGCCCCAACAACCGAACTGTCCCACATGGATGACCCGGTAAAGATTTGGACCCCAAGGGGGGGGGGGGGGGGGGGGGGGGGGGGGGGGGGGGGGGGGGGGGGGGGGGGGGGGGGGGGGGGGGGTTTTTTGGGGGGGGGGGGGGGGGGGGGGGGGAAAAAAAAAGGGGGGGGGGGGGGGGGGGGGGGGGGGGGGGGGTTGGGGGGGGGGGGGGGAAGGGGGTTTGAAGAGGAAAAAAAAGGGAAAAAAAACCAAAAGGAAAAAGAAAAATGGCAAAATTTTTGTAAAAAGGGGAACCCTCGGAAAGAAGGAGAAACCGGATTTTAAGGAAAAAAAAGGGGGAAAAAAAACAAACCAAAAAGATGAAAGGCCAAAAGTAGGGGGGGAAGGGGACATCAAGGAAAAGGGGAAAACCTTGGAAGGGGAAGAAAAAGGGGGACGGGACAAAGGAAATTTGGGGGAAAAAGAAAAAGAGAGAAAAAAACAGGGGGGAACCCCGTTTGAAACCCCCAACCGGCACGGCCAAAATTTTCTGTCATTTCAATTTTTTTTTCCTTTTAAATTTTTTCCCTTCTTCCTTTTCGAAAGGGGAAAAGGGAAAGGCCTTTGGGGGAAAAAATAATTGGCCCCTACCAGAGTTAAATAACCGTGCAATTTTAATTTTTTTTGGAAAAAAGGGTTCTCTCTCTCTCTCTCTCTCTCCCCTGAAACGGTTCTCCCTGCCACTGTCCCTGGGCCCATGTTCCCCCACCCCCCCAATTTAAACCCCCCCCCCCCCCCGGGAAAAAAACCCCCCCCCCCCCCCTAAAACCCCAAAGCCCCCCCCTTCCCCCTTACTATTTCCCCCCCAACCCAATTTTAAAACCCCCCCAAACCCCAAAAAAATGGAACCCCCCCCCCCCCCCCCCCTCCCCCCCCCCCCCCGAAACCCCCCCCCCACCCCTTACCCCCCCCCAAAACCCCCCAAAAAAACCCAACTTTTAAAAAACCCCCCCCCCCCCCCCCTCCCACCCCCCCCCCCCTCCCTTTAAAACCCCCCCCATTCCCCTCCCCCCCTCTCCCCCCCAAAACCCCCCCCCCCCCAAAACCCCCCCAAAGCCCCCCCCCTTCCCCCACCACCTCCCCCCCCACCCCACCCCCCCCCCCCCCACCCCCCCCCCCTTTTTTTAAAGAAACCCCCCCCCCCCCCTTTTTTCCCCCCCCCCCCCCCCCCCCCACCCTCCTCCCCCCCCTCAAAACCCCCCCAAAGCGCCCCTTGGGCAGGCCCCCCCCCCCCAAGGGAAAACCCAACCCCCCGGGGAAAAATTTTAACCCCCCCTTTACCCCCCCCTTCCCAAAACGGATTCCCCTCTCCCCCCCCCTCAACTCCCTGTTTGTTTTTTTGGGTTTTGGTTTCCCCCCCCCCCCCCCCCCCTTTTTTTTTTGGGTTTTGGTGTGTTTAATGTTTTCCCCGGGAAAAAAATCTTTTTTGGTTTCTTTTCCCCCCCCCCCCCCCTCTCTCTCTCTCTCTCTCTCTCTTTTTAAAACTTTTTCTCTCTTCCCCTCTCTCTCCTCCTCTCCCCTCTCCAAAAAGGTGTTCCCCCTCCCTCCCCTCCACCTTTCCCCTTCTCTAAATTTTTTTGCTTTTCTTCTCCTTTAACCGTTTTGTTTTTTTGTGTTGGGGGTTTGGGGCAAATTTTTTTCTTTTCCCCCCCAATTTTTTTTTCCTTTCCTTTTTGAAGGGGTTATGCGCCACTGACTTTTTTTTTAATTCCTTTTTAAAAACTCCCTTTTTAAAATTATTCCCCTCTCTCTCTCCCCTCGCCTCTCTCGGGTTTTAAAAATTTTCCCCTCCTCTCTCCTCTCCTTTTGGGGTTTTGGTGGTTTTCGGCGCCGCGGGGCGGGTTGGGTTTTTGGGTTGGGGGTTGTAAAAAGGGGGCCAAAGAAGACCCCTTTACCCCTTTTCCCCCCCCCCCCCCCCCCCCACCCCCCCCCTCCTCCCCCCTCCCTCTCCCCTCTCCCTCCCCCTCTCCCCCGGTTTTGGGGGTTTCCCCCCTACTTCCCCCTTTCCCCAAAAATTTTTTGCCAATTGTTTTTGCAATTTGCACCCTTTTCGCAGTTGTTTAAAAATGGAACCCCTTTTTTTTGGGGTTTTTTTCAAAATTTAAATATTTTGGGTACAATTTTCCCTTTTTTTGGGGGGGGTTTGGGGAAAAAGGATGATTTTTGGGGCTTTTTTCCCTTTTCTCTTCCCCCTTTTTCCCCTTCCCTTTTTCTTCTCTCCCCCTCTTTCTCTTCTCTCCCCCTCCTCTCTCTCCCCTTTTCTCTCTCTCTCCCCTTTTTTGGCACTTCAAAGGGGGGGGAGGAGAGAGAGAGAGAGAGGAGAGAACACCGGGGGAGAGGCAACGAAAATAATTAAGAACCACCACCACGCTTACGATCAAATATAACTGATACGTTTTCAATTTTTTCCTGTGTAAATGACTCTCTCTCTCTCTCTCTCTCTCTCTGAACGGTTCTCATGCGCCTGTCGTGTGACTAATGTCGCTACAGATTTTGGGGAAAATACGTGCAATTCATTTTGGTTGAAAACTGTGATTGCTCTCTCTCTCTCTCTCTCTCTGAAACGGTTCTCATGCGCACTGTCGTGTGACTAGTGTTCATACCAGATGTTGGGAAATAGTGCAATTCCTTTTGGTTGAAAAACTGTGATTGCCCCCCCCCCCCCCCCCCCCTCCCCTCTCTCCCCCTCTCTCTCTCTGAAACGTTCCATGCGCACTGTCGTGTGACTAGTGTTCACTACCAGATGTTGGAATACGTGAAATTTCCCTTTTTGGTTGAAAACTGTGATTGCCCCCCCTCTCTCTTCTCTCTCTCTCTCTCTCTCTCTCTCTTGGTTGTAAAACTGGATTCTCTCTCTCTCTCTCTCTCTCTCTCTCTCTCTCTCTCTGTTGTAAAACTGTGATTGCCTCTCTCTCTCTTCTCTCTCTCTCTCTCTCTCTCTCTCTCTCTCTCTCTCTCTCTCTCTCTCACTCTGTGTGTGTGTTTGTGTGCTTTGTGTGTGTGTGTGTGTGTCAGAGACTGTCCCTTTATCCTGCTTCCCCCTCCCCACCCCCACCTCTCTCTCTTTCCCTCTCTCTCTCTCTCTCTCTCTCTGAAACGGTTCTCATGCGCACTATCGTGTGACTAGTGTTCACTACCAGATGTTGTTAAATACGTGCAATTCCTTTTGGTTGAAAAATGTGATTGCCTCTCTCTCTCTCTCTCTCTCTCTCTCGGTTGTAAAACTGTGATTGCCCCTCTCTCTCTCTCTCACTCTGTGTGTTTGTGTGTGTGTGTGCGGCGCGCGCGCGCGTGTGTGTGTGTGTGTGTGTGTGTGTGTGTGTGTGAGTGTGTGTCAGAGACTCTCTTTATTCTGCTTCTCCACCCCCACCCCCCACCTCTCTCTCTCTCTCTCTCTCTCTTCTCTCTCTCTCTCTTCTCTTCTCTCTCTCTCTCTCCATCGGTTTTCTCCATCCCTACCTCCCTCCACATTCTCTTGCTCTAATTAGATATATTGCATTATTCATTCTCAACTGTTCGTATGCATTGTTGTATATGTAATGATACGCAGTTCTGTGCAATGTTTTCTTTCATAGATTATATTTGGATACCTTTCCTTTGTTTGAGGGTTGGATGCAAAAAGCCACTGACTTTGTGCTTATTCCTTTCCCTCAATCTCCCTCTCTCTCTCTCTCTCTCTCTCTCTCTCTCTCTCTTCTCTCTCTCTCTCTCTCTCTCTTCTCTCTCGTTTCTGGCACTTCAGCTGAAAGTTAATAAGACGAAAATGCTAGACCTGACGGCAGAGCAAAAAAAAAAGGCGTCGGAGCAGCTGGAACGTGTGTGTAAGCACAGCCATAACCTGCCACGAACTCCCTGCACCCATCCCCCCCCCTCCCACGTCCCCCACCCATCCACACACCCTCCTCCCCCCTCCACTCTCAACCTCCCGCTCCCCTCTGCACTGTGTTTACTGGGGGTTGACAGCCGTGAGCTATGACCGTTGCCAGAACAGGGTCGCCATCTGTATAGCAACCTTTGACCCTTTCGCAGCCTCCTGTGCAAAAACCTGGCAACACCCTTATCGGCCGTCTACCTGTGGTGTTGCAGTTTACAAACCCCTACCCTCCACAGATAACTCCCGGGGGAGAAAAGATGGAGAAATAAGTGTATGAGTGAAGTCTTTTGTTCTTTTCTTCTGTCTGTCTGTCTGTCTGTCTGTCTGTCTCTCTCTCTCTCTCTCTCTCTCTCTCTCTCTCTTCTCTCTCTCTCTCTCTCTCTCTCACTCTCTCTCTCTCTCAACTCAGCAAGCAGTCGTTGTTCACAGAACAAGATGATGATGATGATGGTAATGATGATGATGATGATGATAGTGATGATGATGATGATGATGGTGATAATGATGATGATGTGTGTGCGTGTGTGTGTGGCGCGCGCGAGTGTGTGTGTTGTGTGTGTGTGTGTGTGTGTGTGTGTGTGTGTGTGTGGTGTGTGTGTGTGTGTGTGTGTGTGTTTCATGTCAGAAAGACGGATCAGAAAACAGGTGCGAGAATGCTGATTATTGCGTGTATGTTGATCACGGAGTAAATGTTGCATTTCTTGCAGAAGTGTTTTTTTTTCCGCCAAAGTGATCCGTATTTCTTTTTCACATCTCCCATGCCACTCCGGTTGCATCACTCCCACACCGCTCAGCCAGCTCCTCACACACAACTCCACCCAAGTGTGCCCTTGCAGCCCTAAAACCGGCAGTCCACAGAGAGCAATCCCATCGAATTGTCTTAATCCATCTCTCTATGTATTTACATCATCAGGTCTGTATGTAAAACACCTGGCAAAGATGAACACAAAAAGATAAAATGAAGAAAAGATAATCACAACAATATTAATGGGAGAAAAGATGAACACAAAAAGGTAAAATCGAGTAAAGATAAAGACAAAAAGATAAAAGGGAGAAAAGGTAAACACAAAAGGATAAAAGGGAGAAAAGATAAACGCAAAAGGATAAAAGGGAGAAAAGATAAACACAAAAGGATAAAAGGGAGAAAAGATAAACGCAAAAGGATAAAAGGGAGAAAAGATAAACAACAAAGGATAAAAGGGAGAAAAGATAAACACAAAAGGATAAAAGGGAGAAAAGATAAAACACAAAAGGATAAAAGGGAGAAAGATAAACACAAAAGGATAAAAGGGAGAAAAGATAAACACAAAAGGATAAAAGGGAGAAAGATAAACACAAAAGGATAAAAGGGAGAAAAGATAAACACAAAAGGATAAAGGGAGAAAAGATAAACATAAAAGTGTAAAAGGGAGAAAAGGTAAACGCAAAGTGCGAAAGGGAGAAAAGATAAACACAAAAGGATAAAAGGGAGGAGAAAAGATAAACACAAAAGGATAAAAGGGAGAAAAGATAAACACAAAAGGATAAAAGGGAGAAAAGATAAATACAAAAGGATAAAAGGGAGGAAATTGAATTCAGAGAGAAAATCCTGACGATGAACTTGAACACAAAGTGCCAGAATCAAAGAAACAAGCAAGAATGCAAATAAGCAAAGAAAATCCTTCCAAAGTGTGATTCAACTGAAATCAAATAAACTAAAAGACTTGTCACTGACATCGAATTTTTTTCTTAAATCATTTTTCCATCAGAAGAACAACGAGTACCAAAAGACTGATGTGTTTCAAGGGTGAAGCTACAGTGTTGCACTCGCACGTAAATCTGTGGGTAATCAGAATGATAGTCACCATATACAGTACACAATGTTTAGGAAATATATGTCAGGCACCAATGCAATCTTTCTTTTAAGAATTTACTAAAACTTAGTTGTACTTTCTCTTCCGCAAAACTGAAATGACAAAATGTGAACATGACTCGGACTTGAGCAAAAATGTTTCAATAGTAACGATTTTTTACGATATCAAGGTGGAAAACGAGGGCATTCAATACCAAAAGAAAAAAAAAGGATTTCATCTCTGTACTGAACACATTTCAGTCATGGGGTACTTCTTAATGCCAGCTGAGGTTCTAGACTTGTTTTTTATTCAGGTCACAAGGCCCGAACAAGACCAAAGATGGAAGGGAGACAACTGCAATTTCAGAAAGATATCCCGGACGATGAACTTGAATAAAAAGTACCAGAAATCAGAAACAAAAGTGCCCTGATACCTGAAGGGCTCAGGGAAGCGACACTGCCTTTAGACTTTTTACGGTAGACGGCAAGTTTCAAAACCCCAGCATTACAGTCCTACCCTTCCATCCCCCCCCCCCCCCCTCCCCCCGTTACAGTAATTTGGTTTGGTTTTGTTCTTGCTGCTGCAAGTTTGCTGGCAACAATACTATTAATTTAGTTACTGCATAATCATTGTTTTCTTGCTCTTTCCACCTGATAACTCATCGTAAAGGTAACCTCCTTGAAAAAACAACAATCACGTCTCATGTGCGCGCGCACTGAAGCATCGCACTGAACGCAAGAATGGTGTGTGGGATGATTGGGAGGAATGTGTTCCCATAGGAATGGTGTGGGGGGATGACTGGGAGGAATGTGTTGCCATAGGAATGATGTGTGGGATGATTGGGGGGAATGTGTTGCCATAGGAATGGTGTGTGGGATGATTGGGAGGAATGTGTTGCCATAGGAATGGTGTGTGGGATGATTGGGAGGAATGTGTTGCCATAGGAATGGTGTGTGGGATGACTGGGAGGAATGTGTTGCCATAGGAATGGTGTGTGGGATGACTGGGAGGAATGTGTTGCCATAGGAATGGTGTGTGGGATGATTGGGAGGAATGTGTTGCCATAGAATGGTGTGTGGATGATTGGGAGGAATGTGTTGCCATATGAATGGTGTGTGGGATGATTGGGACGAATGTGTTGCAATAGGAATGGTGTGTGGGATGACTGGGAGGAATGTGTTGCCATAGGAATGGTGTGTGGGATGATTGGGACGAATGTGTTGCCATAGGAATGGTGTGTGGGATGATTGGACGAATGTGTTGCCATAGGAATGCTGTTTTCACTGCGTGCGGCTCAGCGCGGTTATACGTTTTGTGTATATGTTCATTCCCCTGATCCACTGTCGGGAAAAAAGTAATTACCTCCGACACTACGGCGATGCTTCACCCAAGCCTGTTTATTTATCCATCTGCAAAATTACGCAAAAACGACTCATTCGATAATAATAATAATAATAATAATAATAATAATAATAATGAATTACTTATATAGCGCCTATTCTCGGCTAGAGGCCAAGCTCTAAGCGCTTTACAATCAACACTCGTTTACACAACGGGCTGCCTACTGGGTAGTGCCGACTGAAGAGCTGCCAGCTGGCGCTTCATTCAGTCGTTTCCCGTGTCATCCAGTCAGTATCGTTCATATCGATCACTCATTTTCCTTACTTCCTTTATTCTTTCCATTTCTCACGCAGGGTACATGCTATGTGTAACGGTCATCCATACCAACGGCCAAACTGGCCTTCTCTTCCGAAAGTTGGTGATGGGATTTTACGTGTGTGCAAGATGTTATGCGTGCGTTCACACACGGAACCTCGGTTTATAGTCTCATTCGAAGGACGGTATGGAAATGGAGTCAGAACCAATGTTAACTCCGAGGGAAAAATATTACCGAAAATGAGTACAAAAGACGGAAAGGACTACAAATTCTTCTTCTTCTTTCCCGGATTGTCGCCTAACTTTTTTTTCTGTCCCCCTCTCCCCCCTTTTTTTATAGGTGGGGGACTCCACCTTCCTATTTCTTCCCAACTTTTCTTTATTTCCTCATCGAATGTAACTCACAATGCAGTTCTGTACATTCTATTACTAACGGGCTTCAGTATTTTAGAGTTTGGTACAGACAGTCTGTGTTTATTTATGTGCTGATGTTCGGTGTACAGACACTTTTGTTTCTTTTCCACACACATAGTACACACACCATGCGCGCGCGCGCATATATATATATATATAATATATATTTATATATATTATATATATATATATATATATATATATATATAACTTGCTCTTATGTCTTAGATTGAAGAAATAGCGGGAGATAAGCATGCATATCTGCAGTGGTAGTTAATTCTGCCTAACTAACAGTATGTGCTTGAGTGGATGAATGGGGAATAATAACTGCTTCTCAAAATGAGCCTTCAGCAAGCTTATAGTCTCCAAGGGGGAAACAATCTCCAATGGGGAGGAAACTCACAAACATATAACTCCTGGTCAGATCCCGGTATTTCGAAACCCGATTGTTTCTCCTCAGTGACCGCGGAAAGTGGTAACTTCACTCCTCTGTCTTTTCGGTTTTAAGAAGAATGCTATCCAGAAAAAGGCTGGTGTGCAATACCGTAGTATGTTGGGTTTTCAAAAAAACCAACACACACACACACACACACACACACACACACACACACACACACACACACACTTTTCACAAGAAAAAGTAGCTTGTTTTGCTCTTTCATGATTTTCTTTTGCTTCTTAGGTGGCACCTTTGGTTGTTGTTGTTTTTTTTTAACTCAGCAAACATACTACGGTATTGCACCCCAGCCTTTTTCTGGGATAGCATTCTTCTTAAAACCGAAAAGGAGAGGAGTCAAGTGGAATGGAAAATGAACAGAAAATAAAACCATAAAAAGATAAAAGGAATATGACCAGCCTTATTAGATTTATGATCATCAACAAACTGATGAGATTTATTGACTGCAGATAACAATTTAGATCCAAGGGTAAAAAAAAATAACATTCATGAAGAAAGGGAGGGGTGGGGGAAGGACTTATTCAGTCTGTGCGCATTAACAAATTGAACGAGGAAACTGTTTGACTAAGGCTAAAATCTGTGCTCTCCGCTGTGCTTGCTTTTGTGTTTTTTTACCTTCTTTAAATGGGGGAAGGGCGGGGCGGGGCGGGGCGGGGGGGGGGGGGGGGGAGTGGAGAGGGGGAAAAGTGCGAGGAGAGAAAGAAGAGGGGGTGTTGTTTTCATCCAGGACGATCTCTAGATGCTAATAATCTCACAGAACAGTTGCTAAGCGTTCATCACGGAGTTTCAAGTAAGCAGTGAGGGACAACTCGGCGGAGCCCATCCGCTCTCCAAGCGTCCCGCTGCCTGTTGAATTCTGAGTGTTATCATCGCCTTATTCGCGCTAATATTAGCTTATATGCATCTACACGTGTGTTCAGACGAAGAAGGCTCATCCACCTGTGTAAGTCTGAAAATTACGTTCACTATTTATGAAATGGGGCAGGGTGGGGAAGGTAAGGTTTAAGGGGGCACAAAATTCCCGCTCCTCACTTGACAAGCGAGGACTCACCGGGGTTAGAACTCGCGACCTTCGGCGAAGAATTCAGTGTGCTGACCGCTGGGCCATGACATCCGTTTAAGGGTCCGCTCGTTCTGTCAACGTTTAAATAAGCTTAGGAGTGCACAGGGGAAAAAAACAAACGCTTGAAAACAACAAGTGTTTGAGTTTTAATGAAGATGACCGCTTGAGCAACGGCCTTTTACGAGATGTAAGGTGCAGCAGAAACACTACGTACAAGAAAGTTGTAACACTTCCTTCACTCCCAACCGCAACGCCTCTCCCCTCCACACACACACACACACACACACACACACACACACACACACACACACACACACACACCCACACACATCTCTCTCTCTCTAGCATGTATATATATATATATATATATATATCTTTATATATATATATATATATATATATATTATATATCTATACATTTCGCTGTGCATCTGCGATAAAGTTGGACAAATGGAAACGCTTCAATGCGTGTGTTTTCCTGTGATGCATGGCAGAACATAAACACTGGCGTTGAAATAAAATCGGAAACGAATAAACAAAAAATGCCGAAAGAGGACAGCACAGAACAAATGAGTAACTGCAAATGATTTTTTTTTAACAGAATACTAGCATCGCCCTCACCTTACCCCCCCCCCCCCCCTCCCGGACCCTCCACTCTACCACCATCATCACCATCCTTGTCCATCTTTCATCCCTTCTCTTCTTACCTACGTTCATTTTCTTCTCTTCTTCATACTGGTTCTGGGAAATTCTCACGCGAAAAGCAAAGAAAGAGGAAAGGGTAGTGGGGGGGAGGGAGGAGTGGGAGGAGGGTAGATGATGCAGTGGCCCCCCCGGGAAGGGATGGGGAGTGGAGGGGGGGGGGGGGGGTGGAGGGAGAAGAAAAGACGACGGAATGGCCCCATTCCCACGCGGTTACCTGTAAGTGCACCATATGCTCCCACGAAAATTTACACAGGGAGACGCCGGTAGTGAGCGATGGTCGTTCTCCAGATGGGGGAAGGGGGGGGGGGGGGGGAGGGGGGGGGGGGGAAGCCGGAGCGGAAGAGAAAACAGGTTAGAAAAGGAGGAGAAGGGGAGGGCGCGGGGAGTTTGTGTGGGGGGGGGGGGGGGGGAGGGGGAGGAGAACATTTTCACCATGCGCCATACACTGCAAACCTGGCGACACTGTGCGTGAGTGTGTGGGTTGGTGTGTGATGATGTCAATCTTCGGCGGATCGCAGTGAAATGTATTCTTTACGCTTGAAGTGGGTCATAGTTTTACTACTAACACAACCATCTAGCACTCCGATTCGGGAAACCCTGGGAATGTAGAGCGAATTGGTTTTGAACCTGGCGATGGAGTTTCCTGAATTTTCTCTTTCGACGGATTGAGTTAGTGTAGGATAAAAAAGTGTTGTCGTTCATGAAGTGGAACCAGCTGACACTAGCTCACATCGCCATGGCTGTCTCCTGTAACATTTTTCTGCTCTTTACCAAAACAACCCCGGAGTGCGCAGGGACGAAATTTTGGCTTTATTCTGTATTGTTCATGCGGAAATTTAGCACTTGGGGAATGCAAAACCAGAGATTTTCATTAAGGGAAATGTGGACGAGGGTTTGTATAATATGTCGGAGCTCAGTTTTTTTTCCCCAAGTTTAGCAATCGCAGGTAGCAGAACGACCTAGAAGGGTAAACAGGACTGATGAGTATCCATATATTAAAGAAGAAATTGCTGAAAAACTGTGATTTGAACAGGTGGAAGCAAGTTGATGACGAAGCAGACTGAGTGCAACAGGCACGTTACTCGTCGCTCCGAAAGCCCCAAAGCGTCCCGCTGTGGTCAGACTAGTACGGCAGGTCAGTGATCTGATGCAGGGCCAGCTCCGGGTTCTCTCTGGACACTGACTGTTGATTTCCCCAACATATTTGCAAAGTCAATATCCGTTAAAATCGTCAAGGAGTTTGTGGTTCCTGTTCATTTATTTCGTATCGTAGCGTCAGTCAGTCCTCACAAATGCACACACACCACACTCAACAACACACACACACCACACCACACACACACAGCTGTGTTTGTGTGTGTGTGTGTTTGTGTGTGATGTGTGTGATGGTGTGTGTGTGTGTATGTGTTGGTGTGAACGCGGCGCGCCGCGTATGTTGTGTGTGTGTTGTGTGTGTGTGTGTGTGTGCTGTGTGTGGTGTGTGTGGTGTGTGTTGTCAGTACTCTTTCTAGCTGTATTAGCATTTTAATAGTAAAGAAGTTTGAGACTGCGCTGGACATTTATCGGGTTAACAAAACAAAACAAAAATAAGATTTGGAGTAACCCTCCCTCCTTCCCTTGTGATGATAAATCCTTGTGCTACGTTGTCTGCATCAACTACATTTTTACGCTATTACCCCACGGCCACCTTCACCATCACACCCTATTCTCACCGCCACACCTCCACTCTCCCCTCCCTCTTCCGTCCATCCCAGCCAGGGACAACAATAGAGCGAGGGGCTGTTGTAGGCGGGTGGACACGGGCAGCGGTTTCGCTGGTTGTTCAGTCTTCGATCAGCGGACAGTGTACCGTTCCAATGGACTGCATTCCCTTTCCGCCCCTTGACGCTCTGTTGTTCATGCGCGCGTGAAAAGGCCACGTGAAGAATCGGCTGGGTTCTGTGTCGTGTGTGTGTGTTTGCGTGCGTGTGTGTCTGAAACGTGTGTGTGTGTGTGTGTGTGTGTGTGTGAGTGCGTGGTGTGCGTGGTGTGTGTGCGTGTGTGTGTGTGTGTGTGTGCGCGCGCGCGTCAAGTGGTGAGTGTGCGTGTTCGGTATGTAAGTATGTATGTATGTATGTATGTATACTGACTTCCATAAAAAACGCGAAAGCAAAACTAGCTGGAAGGTTAGGGGCGAATTTTATGGTCACAATTGTACAGAGTGGAAGCGAGAATTCAAACGTGATATGTTTCTTACACCGGTAATGTGTGACAATGTCATCAGCAATATGTCTTTGTGTGGGAAAATCATGGTCAGTGACCAAACCAGCTTGGAGTCCTAATTACCGTGTGTGGCCACCATTTGCATGGACAACTGCTTGGACACTGCGGCTCAATTGAGTGGTACAGAGTGGTTGATGCGTCCCCTTGGTCCACACCAGCCCCACACATGGACGATGGCCTGATGTGAAGTGGAGCCGCGTGTTGCAGGTCGTGGACCGCAGGAGGTCCAACCGTCTGCCAAGTTCATCCCTAAGAAAGCATGATTCTATTGGGTTTAAATCGTGACGGGGGGCTGGCCAGGCAGCACATTTAGTTGTTATGCTGAAGAAATTGATGAGGTGGGCCCCCTGGCTGTGGTGGTCTTGCATTGTCCTGTTGGACTGGTCCAGTTTGTGAGTTGCGCAAAAAACGGACGAAATGGGGTTGAGCACCTGGTGGATTGTAGCGTGTGCA
This sequence comes from Conus ventricosus, assembly GCA_018398815.1. Taxonomy (NCBI): domain Eukaryota; kingdom Metazoa; phylum Mollusca; class Gastropoda; order Neogastropoda; family Conidae; genus Conus; species Conus ventricosus. The sequence goes on along the minus strand of CM031596.1, from coordinate 76,221,201 downwards.
TTGACACCTGTCCGCGACCAGGACAATGTTCTGAAAGGATGACTGGTCCTATGGCGTGGTTTAATGCAATTGCACCCATATCATAACGTTCGGCCTCCCAGGGGTTCCGCTAACACACAGGAGGTCAGCATAGCGTTCACCAGGGCGACGCCATATTCTGACATGGGACCGTCAGCATGTCAATCCAAAAACGGCTCTCATATGAGATACAGTTGCATCCCCACGGCTGCCTGCGCAGTGATTCAGGGCTTGTGCCCACTGCAGCCTGTCTGCTGGTGTCTTGGTGGTCAGGTACGGACCTCTGTGAGGACGCCTAATGCCAAGCCGTTCTCCTGAAGACGCCGCCGCACAGTGGTGGGCCGATTCGTTGCTGGGAGATTCCTGGCACTGTCGAGCATTGTTAGCGCTGTTTGCCGGCCTGTTCCCGCAGATGGGGTTCGAACAAATGGCGATCCTCTCTTGGTTGGTGGGTGACCGAGGGACGGGCCTGGCCGGGGACGATCATCAGTGAGTACCAAGTGATCACATGCGGTTGCTGCAGACGATCGATGGTTGAGATTTGTGGACGTTAAAGATGTTGGGAACCTCCTGCCTGGCATCCACAAACCTCAGATTGGCCTAGGGCACGATTGCGTTCCTCTGTCGGAGTCTTGGCATCTTTGTAGCGACTCAGGACGCAAAGTCTGTTATCTGAACCTTGTAGCGCCGGCTTTTTATTAAGGCTGCATGCCTTGCGGACTTGTGCTGATTTAAACTTTTCGCTCGGCATGTGGTGCACGATTGCCTCACAGCAGCAACCCAGTTTGCCATTTTTGTTGACCCTCAATGCGGAAATTGAAATGATGGGTTGCTCACACAATTTTTGCACTGCACATGAGGTCTTTGGACCCAAAACAACTTGCCACCAATGGTTCATATTGTATATTCACCCCTTTGTCCACCGAAAAAATTAGCCTTTCAATTTTCGAGGTTTTTTTATGGAAGTCAGTTTGTATGTATGTATGTGTGAGGTGGAGGTGAGGTGGGCGAAGGGTGGGGGAGAGGGATGGATGAATGAGACGAGGGAGAAAGTGTGTGTGTACGGTATATTGTATGTACGGCGTGTGAGGGACAGTCTGGCGAGAGAGAGAGGTGTGTGTGGGGTGTGTAGTGGTTGTGTGATGTGTGTGTGTGTGTGTGTGTGTGTGTGTGCGCGCGACGCGCGTGTGCCTGCACAGTACCTGGTGTGTGTGTGTGTGGTGTGTTGGGTGTGTGTGCGTGTGCGGGGTGCGTTGCGTGCAGTGCGTGCGTGCTGTGAGTGTGTGCGTGCGTGCGTGATGTGTAGTGAGTGTGATGTGTGGTGGTGGGTGTGTGTGTGTGTGTGCTCGTGGTGGGATTATGTATGTGTGAGGTGGTTCGCGCGCCTAATGTGGACGGTGGTGTGTGTGTAGTGTGTGTGTGTGTTGTGTGTGTGTGTGTGTGCTGTGTGTGTGCGCGCGCGGCTGCGCGTGTATATGGTGTAAATGTTTGTGGACGAGTTGTGGTGTGTCTGTGCTGCACAAGCGCTGTAATCTTTAATTGGCACATGCACGGTAATGGACATGCTATACATGAACTTCGAAACGTGAGAAAGTACGAAAGTAACACCAGCTGCAAAAGATCACCATAGAAAACGTGCAAAAGTAACCACCAGCTGCAAAAGAAACAACATAGAAACGTGCGAAAGTAACTACCGGCTGCAAAATAAAAATAGAAAGATGCGAAAGTTACTACCAGCAGAAAAATAACAACATAGAACATTGCGAACGTAACTGCAGCAGCAAAAGAACAACATAGAAACGTGCGAAAGTAACACCCCGGCAAAAGACATCATAGGAAACGTGCAAAAGTAGCACCACCAGCAAAATACCAACATAGGAACGTGCAAAAGTAACCACCACCAGCAAAAGTACAACATAGATACGTCGCAAAAAGTTAACACCACACCCGGCATCAGAACAAAATAGAAACGTGCAAAAGTAACCACCACCAGCAAAATAACAACATAGAAACGTGCAAAAGTAACCCACAACCAGGCAAAATAACACATAGAAAGTTAAAAAGATAACCACCACAGACAAAAAGAACATCCTAGAAACGTGCAAAGTAACCACCAACCAGGCACAGAACACTTAGGAAAAACAGAAAAAAAAAACAATAAGAACATGCAAAGTACACCACCAGCGGCCCCCCAGAACAACATAGAAACGTGAAAAGTACCCACCACCCGCCAAACAGAAACAACATAGAACGTGCAAAAGTAACACCACCAGCAGAAAAAGAAAATAGAAACGTGCAAAAGTAACCACCACCATCAGCAAACGAACAAACATAGACTGTGCAAAAGTAACCACCACCACAGATAAGAACAAACATAGAACGTGCAAAAGTAATCCACACCAGATAAAAACAACATAGAGAAACGTGCAAAAGTAACCACAACCAGCAAAATAACAACATAGAAACATGCAAAAGTATCCACCACCAGCAAAATAACAACATAGAAAACATGCAAAAAGTAACACAACAGCAAAAGAACAACTAGAAACGTGCAATAATAACACACCACCTGCAAAAGAAACAACATAGATAGAAACGTGCAAAAGTAACCACCACCACCAGCAAAAGAACAACCTAGAAACCGTGCGCAAAAGTACCCACCACCACCGCAAAGAAAAACAAATTAGAAACGTAGCAAAAGTAACCACCACCCGCAAAAGAACAACATAGAAACGTGCAAAAGTAAACACACCAGCCAACTAAAACATAGAACGTGCAAAGTAACCACCCACCAGCAGTTAAAAGCACAACATAGAAACGTGCACAGTAACCACATCCACAGCAAAAAGAAAACATAGAAACGTGCCAAAGAAACCACCACCAGCAAAAAGAACAACATAGGAAAACGTGACAAAAAGTAACCACCACAGCAAAATAACAACATAAGAAAAAACGTGCTGCAAAAAGTAACAACCACACCAGCAAAAAGAACAACATAGAAAACGTGCAAAAGTACCCACCAGGCAGCAAAAAGGAACACACATCGAAACGTGCAAAAGTAACACCAGCAGCAAAGACACATAGAAAACGTGAAAAAGTAACACCCACCAGCAATAAAGCACAACATAGAGAAACGTGGAAATAGTAACCACCACCAGCAAAAGAACAAAATAGAAACGTGAAAAAGTAAACACCCCAGCAAAAGAACAACCATAGAAACGTGAAAAAGTAACACCACCAGGCAAAAAGAACAACATAGAAACGTGAAAAGTACCACAGCAGCAACAAAGAACAACATAGAAACGTTGCGATAGTAACCACCACCAGCAGCAAAAGACACAACATAGAAAACGCAAGGTAACACCACTGCAAAAGAACAACATAGTGAAACGGCAATGTAACTCACCAACAGTAAAAAGAAAAGGCATGAAACGTGCCGAAAAGTAAACACCACCAGCAGCAAAAGAACAACATAGAAACGTGCGAATGTAAACACCACAGCAGCAAAAAGTAACAACATAGAACGCAAAACGGTAACCCACCACCAGCAAAAGAACAACATAGAACGAGCGAAAAGTAACCACCGCCAGAAAGATGAAATTAGGTGGGTAAACGTCTGCTTGTTTCTTTGTTGCTGAATATTTAGTTACAATAATTGTGTCAATGATAAACCATTAAGCAATTAATGCATGTTTGCACCATGAAAGGGACAAAGGCACACCACATCCATCAATGGTGCTTGCGCTACCCAGTCACTCGTACACACATAAAAAAAAACGCCTGTAGCAAGAAGGTCGTGAGTAAAATCTGCCCGTATTCACCCTACATCAAAGGGGTCTGAATCTTTGTCGGATTACTTATATAAATAATTCTAACGGTGTGTGTTGGGAGGGGGTGGGTGGAGGTGGATGGGTGGGCGTGGGATGAAAAGGGTTGGACCTTGGAATGTAAATATCAGCCCCTTCGCTGGCATGCGTTGTTGAATCACTGAAGTTGAAATTTGTCGACAAGAACCAGTTGCTTGTGTCGGGTCACAGTCGGACTCCCTCCCACCCATCCCTGAATCATTTTCACGTGTTTGAGAAACGTTCACCCAACTGGGGTTTGTTTTTCCCTCCACTACTTTTATACTTCCATTGTTTGTTTGTTGTGGTTCGTCCGACCTGAAAGGAACCGTTAGATCAAGACTTGTTACTTTGATGTTATGCTGTGTTCATTTGGCGATCACTTTTCTTCTTCTCCATCTCATATCCTTCTCCACCTACTCTCCTCTCCTACTTCTTTTTTTTTCCCTTCTGTGTAGTTCCCGGGCTCACTCGCCCATTCAGCCTCTGTGTGATTCGCTTCGTCTACCTGGTTCGACCATTGTTCTCTCTCGTTTCTCCCTCCCCATCGCCTCCCGAACAAACTACTCCTGTCTGCTCTGTGCCTGTCATAATATACTAGAATCGTGACAGTGTGGAATAGTACTTTATAGCACCTCCGACTTCTTTGCTGTTAATGTGTCTGTTTTGTACCCTCCATGTGAGTGATCGGGATGGTTGTCTGATCATTTTTCTCTTGAGATAGAATCAAAATACTTTCAAGACATCGAATTAAGGAACATGTCACAAAAAAGCAGAAGTTCACTGAAAAAACTCCAGTGGCAAGATGATTAAAATGTTCATTTGTTTTATGAGCAAATTGAACTCAACTGAACCTTGGCAATTGATGCACATGTACTGCACTGATACCTTTGCATTGATCAAATGAACTGCACTGATACCTTGCCATTGATGACATGAAATGCACTTGATACTTTGTATTGATGCAAATGAACTCACTGATACCTTGCCTTTATGCACATGAACTGCATGATACCTTGTCATTGATGAAATGAACTGCACTGATACCTTGCCAAGACGCATTGAGCACCAGTTTCATTGGATGAAGACGTTAATCCGGGCTCTGTATATATGCGTTTATTATAATACAAGCGGCTTGCAAGACAAAGACGTGTGTTGAATTGTGATAAAAATGTAAACGGTGACTGGTTTGATCAAGAATGCACAATTCAAATTAAGGCAAGGAGACTTTTTTACTGACGGTTCGGGAGAACAGTAATATAGAAGGATAGTAACATGTATTGTCAAGCGAAGAGAATACAAACATTACTTCGGAGACAGAGAAAAAGAGCATAAACACTTCATTGTATAATTGTTACTTCAATAAATGACCACAAGAATTTAGGAGCAACATGCGTAAAATATTAAGAAACCTTCAAAAAAACACATCTGGTGACATTTCTATTGATGATTATTATTTTCACTTCAAATCAACCCCCCTTGAAACAACATAATACAGAAGAAAACGTTCTGATCTTCACTAGGGATATCAGCTTTTCTGAAAATGATTCTGTGACGCTTTATTTTGATGTCCATCTCAAACGAGGAAGTTATCAGTTGCAGTGAAACCGACTTCAAAGTGGAAAAAGTCTGCTGGTCAGATGGGTATAATCGGAGAGAGTATTGAATATGGCGGTTGGATATTATTGTTGACTTTCTTTTAATTTTTTCAGTGTGCTTTTTGATGATAGAGATATTCTCAGAAGGTGGACAGAGTCATAAAATCATACCATTATCAAAAAGTCGGTATGATGATCATGGAATATAGAGGTATGTATGTTGTGTGACATCAGTAGTAAACCGCATGGTTCAATTATCAGTTGCAGGCTTCCAGCAGTGGGTTCAGCAGAATAATATTACTGGTGAATATCGGGCAGGTTTTAAGAAAGGTTATTCTAATATTGAATCAAATGTTTTCTCAATTGCATTAATGCAGATACACTTTTTGCAGACTCGAAAATCTCTGTAGCTTTATAGATTCCAAAACGCTTTCGATTCCTGTGTCGAGGTCATTACTGGCCAGTACTCCAAAAGAATGGTTTTACATGGAAGCTCTATAAATGTGTTAAAAGCATGGATTGTAGTGTCAAGCAGAGAAAGATCAGGTGCTGGTTTTCTTTAAAGTCTTGTCTTTTTTTCATTTTCAATAACGAATAGCCTTGGAAACGACAGGGAAGGGTCGGATGTGGTGCCATATTAACTCTGATTTTATCGAATTGTTGCTATCGTTATGACAGTGATGTTTGCTTTATTTTCTGAAACGCAGGTGGTTTCAAACGCAATTGAATATTTTAAGTAAGCAGCCTCAAGACTTCAGCTTAACATTAATATGAAAAATAGCAATATTGGTGTGTTCAGAAAAGGGGGTTACCTCTCAGCGACAGAGAACTGGTTTCATTGTTCATAGCCATGTGTCAACATGTTGTGTTTGAATCCCCCCCCCCCCTTCAGAGGGGCTGTGGTTATGCTGTACAAAACATTTTCTATTTCTCATTTCTCTGTCTGTCTGTGACGGTCTGTCAGTCTGTCTGAAAGCACTATTCATTGCGTATATTCCATCATATCATTTCTGATGAAATTTTTTCATTCTAATAAAGCTTTTCGCCAGTCTGTCAATTAGTGTTATAATTACAGTCTTGAAGGGGATAGGCAGACGTACAGAGGACGCAGAGATGAACGAATGAATGAAGAAAGAGAGAGAGAGGAGAGAGAGAGGGAGAGGGTTGAGAGAGAAGAGAGAGAGAGAGAGAGAGAGAGAGAGAGAGAATACTTAAAGGCCATGAATTGTACATGTGTTTGCAAAACATGAACAGATAGCATATATAAAAAAGAAAACATTCAACCGCTCACACACCCCACAACACACACACACACACAAACCACACCACACTCACAACTACACTTTCTCTCTCTCTCTCTCTCTCTCTCTCTATCTCTCTTCTCTCTCTCTCTTCTCTCTCTCTACACACACACACCACACAACAATAACATCTCTCTCTCTCCTCTCTCCTCTCTCTCACACACACACCCACACACACAACACACACACACACACACACACACACCACACCACACATCGGTGAAAACTTGTTTCTATCCTGCGACATTCTACAGGAATTGTGGCGAAAAGGACAGGCGGCTGGACACAAAGGACCCCGCACTGACAGGGTCCACGCCCTATGTGCTGATGGGGAACTGGACAGCATGACCTGGTCACGCTTGTACCATAGGGGGACTGGACAGCACTGACAGGTCACGCCTTGTGCCTGAGGGGAAACTGGACAGCAATGACCAGCCGGCCTTGTGCTGAGGGGAACTTGGACAGCACTGACCAGGTCACGCGTTGTGCCTGAGGGGAACTGGACAGCACGGACCAGGCCACGCCCCCCCCCTTTGAGCACTAAGGGGATGGACAGCACTGACCAGGTCACGCCTAGTCCTTGAGGGGCCTGGACAGCACTGTCCAGGTCACGCCTTGTACTGAGTGGGAAAAATGGACGCACTGACCAGGCCTGGGGGAACTGGACAGCATGACCAGGCCCCGTCTTGTGCCTGAGGGGAACTGGACAGCACTGACCAGGCTCTCACGTCTTGTGCTGAGGGGAAGAATGGGACAGCACTGACCAGGCCTGAGGGGAACTGGACAGCACTGACCAGGCTGAGGGGGAACTGGGACAGCACTGACCAGGCCTGAGGGGAACTGGACAGCACTGACCAGGCACGTCTTGTGCTGAGGGGAACTGGACCGCACTGACCAGCCACGTCTTCTACCCGTGCCTGAAGGGGAACTGGGACAGCCATGACCAGGCCTGAGGGGGGGGGGAACTGGACCAGGCACTGACAGGCCGGGGCCACGTCTTGTGCCTGAGGGGAACTGGACAGTAACTGACCAGGCCCTATGAGGGGAACTGCGACAAGATGACCAGGCCACGTCTTGTGCCTGAGGGGAAGGGAAGCACTGAAGGCCTGAGGGGAATGGACAGCACTGACCAGCCACGTCTTGTGCCTGGGGAACTGGACAGCACTGACCAGGCCCACACGTTCTTGTGCCTTGAGAGCGAGACTGGACAGCACTGACCAGGCCACGTCTGTGCCTGAGGGGAACTGGACAGCACTGACCAGGCCTGAGGGAACTGGACAGCACTGACCAGGCCACGTCTTGTGCCTGAGGGGAACTGGACAGCACTGACCAGGCCTGAGGGGAACTGGACAGCACTGACCAGGCCACGTCTTGTGCCTGAGGGGAACTGGACAGCACTGACCAGGCCTGAGGGAACTGACAGCACTGACCAGGCCACGTCTTGTGCCTGAGGGAACTGGACAGCACTGACCAGGCCACGCCTTGTGCCTGAGGGGAACTGGACAGCACTGCGGCAGGTCACGTGGGCCGAGTCTGGGGACAGACCCACACAGCCATTCACCCGTGTAGGACGTCCGGTGATTCGGTCACCCCACAGATGGAAGAGGAGTCGGCCAACTCCTGTCCAGAACCTGAGGATGGTGTGACTTGCCGACATCAGTCTGACCAGGGCAGGGGTAGGGCGGGGACACGAGTGTTCCACTGCGCCTTCCATAATGTTCAGGACAGCCGTGGGTTGGCGAGTGTAGGGGAAATTTACTTCCGGTTTTCAATACATATACCTTTTTTTTGCACTTGAAACTGAAACTGTTCGTGCTAATTTCAACCTGATTGTATGCAAGGGGAGGGGTTGCAGGCGGGGGGGGGGGGGGGGGGGGGCGGTTGGGGGGAGCTGTCGGCGAGGGAGGGGGGAGGCGTTGTGGGGGAGGGTGTCTTATTGTGCCACTCTTGGTAGAGCTCAGAAGCGAACAACAGAAACCTTTCCTGCCATGAAATACGGAACAAAGGAAGAAATAATGAATGGACAGACGAACTATTCACAAAGATCAGTAGGGTCACGTGTCAGTTGCTGAAGAAGCCTCAGTCGTCTAGAATTTCACAATACTAACCACTCAGAACAGACTCTTTATTCTAACTAGAACGCAGCTTTGCACAGCTGAGGGGGGGTGGGGGAGGAGAAGGGGGGGGGGGAGCTCTTAACAGTCTGCTACACAATCATGACATGTTCATTGTAGACTTCAGCTTCCTGTCATAATTTTACATACAATTACTAATAACACTCATGTGCAAAAAATGACACATTTGGAAGGAAACTGTCTGTTAGTAATTTACCAGTGGGCCTGTTGTAAAACAAACCTTCAGTGTGTGTGCGTGTGTGTGTGTGTGTGTGGGTGTGTGTTGTGTGTGTGTGTGTGTGTGTGTGTGTGTGTGTGTGCGTGCGTGCGTGCGTGCGTGCTTGCGTGCGTGCTGCGTGCGTGCGTGTGTGTGTGTTCTTTTAAGTCGCAGTTATTCGGTTCTCCTCAGCAAGAAGATCAAGATACTCTATACAGTGAACTTTACGACCGAAGTAACTTTCCCCGACACCAGTCCAAATGACACTGACCGCGAGTTCACAAAGGCTCAGTGCTTGCCACACCAGCTGACTAAGCATGCCGTTACGTTCCGTGGGTCTTCCTAGTGGACACAGTCGTCTCCTGGCCTCACAGCGGAGGAGTTCCCTCCCATAATTATGTGGTTTTTGCAGTAGCGAATTACAGGTGTTTCGTCCGTACTTCTCTCTCTCTCTGGTTTTTCTTCTTGTGAAGTCCACTCTCATATCTCCTGTCTCAAGTCGTCACAGCAAGCTGCTCTGGCATTGTTTAATGCCCAATCAGTTGGTGCGAAGGATAAAAGGACCGCTATCAACCGATTTTACGTTGATAATCATGTCAACATTATGTGCATCACGGAGACGTGGCTTTTACCAAGCGTGACGAAGCGAAGTGCTGTGACTTTCCCTTCCGGCTACACCACCCTCAGCTTTCCCGCCAACTCGTGGTGGAGGCATCGCCTTGTGGTGTCTGACCTAACCCCTTGTTTCCACTACCTCAACTTCTCCTTTGTCCAGGCCCCCCC
>CM031596.1:76186994-76210325 GCA_018398815.1 Conus ventricosus | reverse complement strand
AGAACACAGTACAGAAAGGCAGAACACAGTACAAAAAGGCAGAACACAGTACTGAAAGGCAGAACACGGTACAGAAAGGCAGAACACTGTACTGAAAGGCAGAACACGGTACAGAAAGGCAGAACACCAGTACTGAAAGATAGACAACAGTACTGAAAGGCAGAACACGGTACAGAAAGGCAGAACACTGTACTGAAAGGCAGAACACGGTACAGAAAGGCAGAACACAGAACTGAAAGATAGACAACAGTACTGAAAGGCAGAACACAGTACTGAAAGGCAGAACACAGTACAGAAAGGCAGAACACAACACAGTAAGAAAGGCAGAGCACAGTACTGAAGATAGACAACAGTACTGAAAGGCAAAAACACGTACTGGAAAGGCAGAACACAGTACAGAAAGGCAGAACACAACACAGTACAGAAAGGCAAAAACACAGTATGAAAGAAAGACAACAGTACTGAAAGGCAGAACACAACACAGTATGAAAGGCAGAACACAGTACGAAAGGCAGAACACAGTACAGAAGGCAAAACCCACAAAAACAGTACAGAAAGGCAGAACACAGTACTGAAAGATAGACAACAGTACAGAAAGGCAGAACACAACACAGTACAGAAAGGAGAACACAGTACTGAAAAGATAGACAACAGTACTGAAAGGCAGAACGCAGTACTGAAAGGCAAGAACACAGTACAAAAAAGGCAAAAAACACTGTACTGAAAGGCAGAACCCCAGTTCTAAAAGGGCAGAACACAGTACAGAAAGGCAGAACACAGTACTGAAAGGCAGAACCCCAGTACAAAAAGGCAGAACCCCTGTACTGAAAGGCAGAACACGTACAGAAAGGCAGAACACAGTACTGATTACTGATTGTCTTGTGATTCGTTTGTCTACTTTTTCTTGGTGGTTCGCTTTTAAATTTTACATTTGAATTTTTTTTACATTTCCGCATGCAGTCGCCTCATTTTGCAACAAAAAAAAAGTTAGAAAAAGTCTAAACAGGAAAGAAAAAAAGTAGAAAAAAAGGGTTTAGAAAACAGAAGTGAAAAGCTCTAAGAAACTGAAAAAAGGGTGTGAGAAGTCGAGAAAGGCAGGTAAAGATGAGGAGTTGGGAAAAAAACAAGGAATAAGGAAAAGTGGGGAATGGTTTGGAAAGGACGGACAGAGTAAAACAGACACGGACCAGGAAATCATAGAAAAGGGAGGAAACTGACGTAGGAAAGGTAGGAAGAACAACGGAAAGATAGAAAGAAAGTAGACAGACTGGGGGAAAGGGTAGCGAAAGTACAAAAACGCAGGGGGAAGAGAGGAAAAGTATGAAATAGTTACGGGAAAAGGGAAGAAAGAAGCAGAGAAGCGTCGAAGGAATTAGGGGAAAGGTGGAAAAAACACTGTGAAAGTAGCGAAAAGAGGAAAGAAGGAATCGTTATCAATGTAGGTAAAAAGATAAACAAGTGGGGTATTTTTTGCTCCCACAAGAAAACCCAACACAGAGTAACCCTTTCCCTTCAAGACCGGCACAGCCTTTTAAACTTGAACAAAGTCAGACAAACACACAGACGAACAATCCAACAGTGGGGGAAAAAACAAGCGCAGGCCAACAACCGACCTGTCTCCACAGTAATGACCCGGCAAAGATTTGGACCCCAAAGGGGGGGAGGGGGGGGGGGGAGCCTGAAGACGGAGAAACTGGGAAAAATGAAACCAAGAAAACATGCCACAGATATGAAAACTCTTCACCAGCTGCATAAGGGAAACCATATCTGAAGGCAGATATATTTGTATTTGTAGGTAAAGATATAAGAAGAAAAAACAAACAGGGAAAAGTATGAAAATGGCGGAAAAGTATGTAAAAGTAGAACAGTCAGGAAAAGGAAAAGGAAACCTGAGGAGAAAAAAAAAGGAAGGCGGGACAAAGTAAGACGAAACGCAAACGATGCAGACTGTCCCACATTTCAGCTGTCAGGGAGACCAGCGTGTCCACATACTGGACACGGGATCAAACGGAGTTATCTGTCACTTGCGTTGAGAAGGGGGCTTCTTTCCATCTTTTACATTAACATCGAGCGCAGGTGGGAACCACACACACACAGAGAGAGAGAGGGGAGGAGAGAGAGAGGAGAAAAGAAAGGGGAGAGAGAGGAGAACACATGGGGGAGCGGCAATGAAAATAATCAAGAAAAATCAACCACCAACGCTTACGACTCAGTATAACTGATACGATTTCTTTTTTTTTCCCGTGTAAATGACTCCCTCTCTCTCTCTCTCTCTCTCTGAAACGGTTCTCATGCGCACTGTCGTGTGATAGTGTTCCAACCAGATTTTTGTAAATACGTGCAATTCATTTTGGGTTTAAACACTGTGATTGCATTTTCTCTCTCTCTTCTCTCTCTCTCTCCTCTCTCAAACAGTTTCATGCGCATGTCGTGTGACTAGTGTTCACTACCAGATGTTTTTAAAATACGGGCAATTCATTTGGTTGAAAGACTGTGATTGCTTTTCTCTCTCTCTCTCTCTCTCTTGGTTGTAAAAATGTGATTGCCTCTCTCTCTCTCTCTCTCTCTCTCTCTCTCTCTCTCTCTCTCTTGGTTTTGTAAAACTGTGATTGCCTCTTTCCCCCTCTTTCTCTCTCTCTCTCTCTTCTCTTTGGGTTGTAAAACGTGATTGCCTCTTCTTTTCACGTGTGTGGTGTGTGTGTGTGTGGTGTGTGTGTTGTGTGTGTGCCGCGCGCGCGCGCGGCGTGGTGTGTGTGTGTGTGTGTGTTGTGTGTTGTGTGTGTGTGTGGTGTGTGTGGGGTTGGTGAGTGAGTGGTGAGTGAGGTGGGGGGGTGTTTGTGGTGTGTGTGGTGTGTGTGTGTGTGTGTGTGTGGGTGTGGTGTTGTGTTTTGTTTTTGGTGTGTGTGTGTGTGTGTGTGTGAGTGTTGTGTCAGGGACTCTCTTTTTTTCTGTTTCCCCCCACCCCCACTTCTCTCTCCTTCTCTCTCTCTTCTCTCTCTTCTTCTCCCTTTTCCCTCTCTCTCTTTCTCTCATCTCTCTCTTCATTGCCCTGCTTTTTGGTTTGGTGTGTTCTTGGATTTTTATGATTGTGATTTTATATTTTTAATTGTTTTTGAACAGTATTGTGATTTTTATTTTAATTGTTTTTGGGAATATATATTTTTTTGTTTTATTGCTGGACTTTCTCTAAAATTAAATACAATGGACCATTGAATTAATTATTATGTGCTGGTTACGCTTTGGGAAAACAAATGTTTTTATCTGAAAAATAGTTCTGACTGTTTTTTCTAACAACCCCTTTTTTTCATCTGTTGGTCTTAGTAAAACCCCCTTTGACTCCCGTTTCACGATAATTTTTTCCCAAACTAACTATAATTTGTCCGACGCGAGAAAACCACTTGTGAAAAGGACTTGGAATTTTTTTTTCCAAAGCATGCCATGTACAAAAAGGGGCGTGCCTTGACCCCTGATAAGTTGAATGATGTGGTGCAGGTAAAACCCCCCAAACCCCGCCCCCTTTTCAGTGGATTGTGTACGGAACCCCCGCTCCCACTTCCTTTGGGTTGAAACTTTGTACACTGATGGATGATGTTATAAGAGCTATAAAAATGTCATTTTTCCCGGGTGATTTTAACTTGATTGTTAAAAACGGCGCCTGCGGGATCGACCACCACACTTTTGGTTTGCATCGCTTTTCAAAACCCCAACTAGAATCGCAAAGACATTTTCTACTTTGCGGATCAATTTAAAAGAACAAAAAAGCCATGGTTTTTTTTAAATTAACAGTGGGCAACAAAAGCATAAGCGACCACTGTTCTTTTTGTGCATTGGTTTGTAAACTTCCAAAAAAAGAAAAAGGGGGCCACACAACTTTCATTACGCTGCTTCAAAAATTTCAGTGGATGAATTTTTTTTTGATTAAAGTTTAGCCCCTTTTACGTTCCAAATTTACACAGATAAAAATGAAGGATAATCCTGGAAATTTCTTTTTAAATCGTTGATAAATCCCCCCATTTTAAAAAAAAAAGGTAAAACACAGGACTTCCCAGGGGTGACAAAGACATTTTTTAAAAATGGACTAAGGGAGCCAAAAAAAACCGCAAAAAAAAAAGAAAAGAATATAAAAGAAAGGAAACAGGTATAACAGTTAGAAATCAAAATCTGAGCATTTTAGGAAACTGATAAACGCAAACAGGGATACAGATCATTATGGCGTGCTGTTAAAATAATGAAAATCGGAAAGAAATCAGATAATACGCGACTTGGGTCTGAAAAACATTTAAACAATATTTTTCGGTACTGAATCAGTTCAAACGGCTGCAGTGTACATTTTTTTTTCGTGGGGAAAACTCAAGCTGCTTCTCGTTTTGTCAAAAACGATTAAAACTAGGATTCTTTTATCACCCTTTGTTTATTTTGAATTGGTTCCTTAATTCAAAACTTAAAAATAAAAAGCAAGGGGGCCCGAAAACTTAATGTTCTATACTAAGCTTGTTTCTCCCTTATTGTTGACCTTTCGTTGTTTAAAATTTTGGTGTTTGACAGAATGTTTCCCCATGGGGTTTTCTAAAGGCAGAAAAAAGTGATTCCCAAAACCCAAATAAAGAGATCTCCTGATTTAAAAAATTTTTAGACCAATACCCTTTTTACCTTTTAAAAAACCCCTAGAGTGCATGTTCACAAAAACCTAAACTAACTTGGACATCACAAATTTTCCCACCCTTTTCTCGGTTTGTCGTTTCATCATGCCCACGGCCTTAAACGTTTGTGATAAAGGGTATCAGCCAAAAAAGAAAATAGGAACGTTTTCCCCGATTTTAAAAAAGCGTTTGTTTGTGCCCCAAACTTTTTTTTTAAAAAAATGATGCTTTTGGGTTAAAAACCCGGGCAGTATCCCCCTTTTTTGTCTTTCTTGAAAGCGGCCCAGGTTTTTATTAAACGTTACTTTTTCCTCTGATGGTTTGTGGGGGGGCTTTCCCCAAAAGGCTTGCCCTTGGTCCCTTCTTTTTTTTTTTTAAAAAATACCCCGATGCAATTTACAATTGTCAGCTGGATTGTTCGGACGTTTCCTTACTGTGTGATAAAAACTTCGTCTGTACAATTCGTTACAAAAAAGTATACTGGTCTTAGAATGGTGCAACCAAAAGAAGGCCCTTAATCCGCCCCAAAACAAAATGTAGGGCCCTAGTCGAGTAGAAAATCAACGCGCATTTATGTTGACCCTTTAAAGAGTGAAACTTGATCGGGTTACCATCAGGGAAAGTCCCGTTTAAAAAACACGCTGGGTCCTCTTTAAAGAATGACTGAAAGAAGGTGCCCCCGGTGATCAGGGGAGAGAATTTTAAAAGGGCAATACATATAAATCTTTGTTGCAACTTTGGCTCGCAATTTTTTTTTAAAATCAAAAAATCGTTATTAGTTGAACCACAACCAAAATTATTTTTAAACCCCCCTTCCTTTTCACTTCAACTTTGCGTCCACGTTGGAGTGGTGCGGTGAAAAATCACATAAAAAGATCAACTTAGCATAGGGGGGAATTAAGCTGATTCTTCCCGACAAGTTCTAAAAACCCAGGGCAAATTGCAAAACTTGAGTTACCACTGCGAGCCAAGACATAATAAGGCAGTCAAGTTTAAAGTCATGCAAAACATGGCGCCAACATATCTTTATTTTTACCCAAATGGCAAAACCGATAGTTCAAAAAATTTAACTTTTTTACACGTGCCGCATTGATTTTTAAAATTTTGTTTTGCATTTTTTGGTCCATCTGTGGGGAACTCTTTTCCCCTCCGTCTGCCAAACATGTCAACATGCCGTCCTTCAAATCAGCGTACTTAAATTTACTTAACAATAAATCAAAACCTTTTGATCATGGTCTCAAGCCATTTTTTGCTTGCCTTTTTAGCAAATGAAAATGGTGTGTTGTGTGTGTGTGGTGGTGTGTGGTGTTGTGTGGTGTGGGGTTTGTGTGTGTTTGTGTGTGGGGTGTTGTGGTTGGGTGGGTGGGGTTGCGCTGGTGCGTGTATGGGGTGGGCGTGTGCATGCAGTGAGAGCGCGCGCGTAAAGTGTCCCTTGTGTTTTTTAATTTTGTAATGGATTTTTTTTAAAAAAAGTATTATTCTTATTACTATGTTATTGTTAATATTAAAGTTGCTATATTCTTCATTTTTTTGTTTATTAAAATGTGCGTCTGTTTAGTTGAATGCGTAAAAAACAAGGCAGATTTTGGAAAAAAGGCACTGCCTAAATCTTACCTTGAGTAAAAAAGTTTTTGAGTCTTGGTCTCTCTTCTCTCTCCCCCTCTTCTCTCTCTTCTCTCTCTCTCTCTCTTTCTCTCTCTCCTCTCTCATGGGTTTTTCTCTTCCCCACCCCCCTCCATTCTTTCCCCTTAAATTTAATAATTGCTTTTCATTTCAACGACGTTTCATTGTTGTTATGTATTGATATGTAGTTTTGTGCAATGTTTTTTTCATGATTTTTTTTGGATACTTTCCTTTTTTTGAGGGTTGGATGCAAATGCCGCTGACTTTGTGCTTATTCCTTTCCCCCAACAAAACCCCTCTTCCCCCTTTTCTCTCTCTCTCTCTCCTCTTTCTCTTTCTCTCTCTCTCTCTTCCCCCTCTCTCTTCCTCGTTTCTGGGACTTCAGTGAAAAATTTTTAAAAAGGGAAAAAGCAGCCGACGGAAGCAAAACAAAAAGGCGTCGGAGCAGCTGGAAGTTGTGTAAGACAGCCATAACCCGCCCGAAAATCCCTCCACCCATTTCCCCCCCCCCACCCAAACCCCACCCCCCCCTCCTCCCCCTCCCCTCTCAACCCCCCCGCTCCCTTGCCTGTGTTTATGGGGGTTGACAGGCGGAGCTTACCCTTGCCAGAACAGGGTGCCATTGTATAGCAACTTTGACCCTTTCGCAGCCCTCTGTGCAAAAACCTGGCAAAACCTTTTTCGGCCCTTTCCCCGTGGTGTTGCAGTTTACCAACCCCTACCCCCCAGATTTCTCCCGGGGGGGGAAAAAAAGGGGGAAAAGGGTAGAGTTAAGTTTTTGTTCTTTTCTGCTGTCTGTCCGTTGCTGTCTTCTTCTGTTGTCTGTCTGTCTTTTCTCTCTTCTCTCCCCCTCTCTTTTCTTTCTCTCTCTCTCTCTCCCTCTCTCTCTCTCTTTCTCCTTCTCTTAATCCAAGCAGTCGTTGTTCACAAACAAGATATGATGTTGAGACGATGGTAATGATGATATGATGAGATGAGATTTGTATAGTTTGAGAAAGAATTATGATTTTATGATTTTTATGATTTATATGTTT
The DNA here is from genome assembly GCA_018398815.1 of Conus ventricosus. Classification (NCBI taxonomy): domain Eukaryota; kingdom Metazoa; phylum Mollusca; class Gastropoda; order Neogastropoda; family Conidae; genus Conus; species Conus ventricosus. Next base: position 76,203,028 of record CM031596.1, on the reverse strand, counting down.
CGTTGTGTGTGGGCCCCTGGATTGTTGGTTTTTGTGTGTTTTGTGTGGTGAGGTGTTGTGTGTGGTTTGGGGGTTTGTGGTGTGTTTATTTAAAAAAGGACAGAAAAAAGGTTTCGAAATGTAATATTTTAAGTTGTCACGGAGTAAATTTTTATTTTTTAATTTTTTTTCCCCCCAATTTTCCCATTTCTTTTTCAATTCCCACCACTCCTTCACACCCCCCAAATACCCCCTCCTCAAAACTCCCCCCAATTTCCTCTTCCCAAAAACCCCTAAAAAAAAATCCCCATAATTTCTTACCCTTCCCCTTTAATTTTTTCCCTCCAAAATTAACCCTAATCCTTCCAAAACCCTACCCCACAAAAAAATTCCCAAAAAACAAAACACTTAAAATTCCCCCAACCCAAAAAACACCCCCCCCCAAAAAAAAAAACCCCCCTCCCTCCCCCCCTCCCCGACAGTCTTTTGACTGTATTTTGCTTCTCTGTGCTTGTCGTTTTGTCGGAAGGCATAAGACATACTGATGATGATATAGTTAGTGCATAGAAGACATGGCAACATATTCATGGAGGTTCCATCCAAGCGGTGCCATATGCTTTAGATGTCGCTATCACGCACTGGCAGCAGTAGTGAACGAGTAGCCGGTGGGATTCTTTCAGACGGATGTTATGCACTCGTAATTTTTTTTTCTTTTTTGTTAACAGGTGACGGGATCATACTGTTCATGTGTTTAAGTGCTTAATACCAAACGATGTGGTGTCATTCAACTTGACGTTCTCTCTCTAAATAGGAAAAAGACATGCATGACTTCATTGCCACCATCGCCATCTGCACACCCTCCCCTCCCCCCCCCCCAAGCCCTCTCCCTCCTACAACCCTAACCACTTCCCTCAGCCCGCCCTCCATTCCCGTCCTCTACACTATGTGAACATCGTCCTCTACTCTATGTGAACATCGTCCTCTGCACTATGTCAACATCGTCCTCTGCACTATGTCAACATCATCCTCTGCACTATGTCAACATCGTCCTCTGCACTATGTCAACATCGTCCTCTGCACTATGTGAACATCGTCCTCTGCACTATGTGAACATCGTCCTCTGCACTATGTGAACATCGTCCTCTGCACTATGTGAACACGTCCTCTGCACTATGTCAACATCGTCCTCTGCACTATGTGAACATCGTCCTCTGCACTATGTGAACATCGTCCTCTGCACTATGTGAACATCGTCCCCTGCACTATGTCAACATCGTCCTCTGCACTATGTGAACATCGTCCTCTGCACTATGGAACATTGAACTCTGCACTATGTGAACATCGTCCTCTTCACTGTGTGAACATTCGTCCTCTACACTATGTCAACATCGTCCTCTGCACTATGTGAACATCGTCCTCTGCACTATGTGAACATCGTCCTCTTCACTGTGTGAACATCGTCCTCTACACTATGTCAACAACATCGTCCTCTGCACTAATGGTGAACATCGTCCTCTGCACTATGTGAACATCGTCCTCTACACGATGTGAACATCGTCCTCTGCACTATGTGAACATCGAACCCTGCACTATGTGAACATCGTCCTCTGCACTATGTGAACATCGTCCTCTGCACTATGTGGAACATCGAACTCTGAACTATGTGAACATCGTCCTCTGCACTATGTGAACATCGTCCTCTACACTATGTGAACATCGTCCTCTGCACTATGTGAACATCGAACCCTGCACTATGTGAACATCGTCCTCTGCACTATGTGAACATCGTCCTCTGCACTATATGAACATCGTCCTCTGCACTGTGTGAACATCGTCCTCTGCCTATGTGAACATCGTCCTCTGCACTGTGTGAACATCGTCCTCTGCACTATGTGAACATCGAACCCTGCACTATGTGAACATCGTCCTCTGCACTATGTGAACATCGTCCACTGCACTATGTGAACATCGAACTCTAGACTATGTGAACATCGTCCTCTGCACTATGTGAACATCGTCCTCTACACTATGTGAACATCGTCCTCTGCACTATGTGAACATCGAACTCTGAACTATGTGAACATCGTCCTCTGCACTATGTGAACATCGTCCTCTACACTATGGAACATCGTCCTCTGCACTATGTGAACATCGAACCCTGCACTATGTGAACATCGTCCTCTGCACTATGTGAACATCGTCCTCTGCACTATATGAAACATCGTCCTCTGCACTGTGTGAACATCGTCCTCTGCACTATGTGAACATCGTCCTCTGCACTGTGTGAACATCGTCCTCTGCACTATGTGAACATCGAACCCTGCACTATGTGAACATCGTCCTCTGCACTATGTGAACATCGTCCACGCACTATGTGAACATCGAACTCTGAACTATGTGAACATCGTCCTCTGCACTATGTGAACATCGTCCTCTACACTATGTGAACATCGTCCTCTGCACTATGTGAACATCTTCCTCTGCACTATGTGAACATCGTCCTCTGCACTATGTGAACATCGTCCTCTACACTATGTGAACATCGTCCTCTGCACTATGTCAACATCGAACCCTGCACTATGTGAACATCGTCCTCTGCACATGTGATCATCGTCCTCTGCACTATGTGAACATCGTCCTCTGCACTATGTGAACATCGTCCTCTGCACAATGTGAACATCGTCCTGCACAATGTGAACATCGTCCTCTGCACTATGTGAACATCGTCGCGTCCCTCTGCACTATGTGAACATCGTCCTCTGCACTATGTGAACATCGTCCTCTGCACTGTGTGAACATCGTCCCCTGCACATGTCAACATCGTCCTCTGCACTATGTGAACATCGTCCTCTGCACAATGTCAACATCGTCCTGCACAATGTGAACATCGTCCTCTGCACTATATGAACATCGTCCTCTGCACTGTGTGAACATCGTCCTCTGCACTATGTGAACATCGTCCTCTGCACTATGGAACATCGTCCTCTGCACTGTGTGAACATCGTGGGAGGAGCGGAAAAAAGTGGGGGGCGGGTATAAGGGAATAACACTGAAATTGTTTAAAGTGTGTTGTTGAACTCGGTCCTAGTTGGACTGCCCCTAGAGGCCAGCTGAGGTTCTGTATTTGCTTCCACTTCGCCAGACCCGTGAACAAGCTAAAAGGGAGGAAAAAAATAATCACACCAACATTAACGGGTGCAAAGATGAACACAAAAAGATAAAAGGGAGAAAAGATAATCACAACAATGTTAATGGAGAAAAGATGACACAAAAAGGTAAAATCGAGTAAAGATAAAGACAAAAAGAGAAAAGGGAGAAAAGGTAAACACAAAAGGATAAAAGGGAGAAAAGGTAAACACAAAAGTGTAAAAGGGGAGAAAAGGTAAACACAAAAGGATAAAAGGAGAAAAGGAAACACAAAAGGATAAAAGGGAGAAAAGGTAAACACAAAAGTGTAAAAGGGAGAAAAAGGTAAACACAAAAGGATAAAAGGGAGAAAAGGTAAACACAAAAGTGTAAAAGGGAGAAAAGGTAAACACAAAAGGATAAAAGGGAGAAAAAGGTAAACACAAAAGGATAAAAGGGAGAAAAGGTAAACACAAAAGTGTAAAAGGAAAAAAGGTAAACACAAAAGGATAAAAGGGAGAAAAGGTAAAACAAAAGGAAAAAAGGGGGAAAGGAAAAAGAAAAAACCAAAAGGAAAAAAGGGGGGGGCCCCATTAAAATTCAGAGAGAAAACCCTGACAAATGAACTTGGACAAAAAGTGCCAGAAACAAAGAAACACGCAAAAAAAGCCCTTCCCAAAGTGGGGTTCAACTAAAATTTCAAAACCCAAACTAAAAATAAAACCCAAAAAAAGTTTGTCATAAACATCAAAATTTTTTCCCAAAAATTCATTTTTCTATCAAGCAAAAAAAAAGTTTTCCCAAAGGTGATTAAACAAAAACCCAAAAAAAAAATTAAAAGTTTGTCATACAATAAAAATTTTTCTTAAATAAATTTTTTATCAAGCAAAGAAAAGCCCTTTCCCTTGGTTTTGTTTCCCAACCCTAAAATCAAAACAAACAAAAAAAGACTTGCCCTTAAATAAAAAATTTTTTTTAAAATCTTTTTTCTATCAAGAAAAGGGAAAGTCCCCCAAAATGTGTTTAAAACTGAAATCAAAAAAACTAAAAGATTGGGTAAACTGACCAAAACTTTTTTTAAATCATTTTTTTCAACGAACGGGGTTCCCAAAAAGCCTGATGTGTTAAAGGGGTTTGAAGCTGCAGTGTTGCACCCCACACAAATCTTGGGGTAATCGAATGTTAGTAACCAAAACAGTACACAATTTTTTTAGGAAATATATGCCGGGGCCCCAATGCAATTTTTTTTTTAATAAAAATTTTACTAAAACTTAGTTTTTCTTTCTTCCGCAAAACTGAATTTACAAAATGTAAAACTTTCCCTGGGACTTGAGAAAAATTTGTTTAAAAAGTAACTTTTTTCTTACGAATTTTCAAGGTGGAAAAACGAAAAAAAGGGCTTTCCCAAATACCAAAAAAAAAAAAAGGTTTTTATCTCGGGGTACTGGACCATTTCAGTCAGGGGGTATTCTTAATGCCACCTGGGTTTAGTTTTGTTTTTTTTTTTTTTTTTCGGTCAAAAGGGCCCAAAACAAGCCCAAAAAATAAAAGGGGAGACAACTGCAATTCAGAAAGTTTACCCCTCCCGATGAACTTAAAAAAAAAGTGCCAGAAATCAAAAAAAAAGGGTGCCCTAAAACCCTAAAGGGGCCAGGGAAGCGAAAACTCCCTTTAGACTTTTAAAAGGGAGACGGCAAACCACAAACCCCACATTTTTTTTTTCCCTATTTTCCCCCCCCCCCCCCCCCACCCCCCCCCCCCACCCCCCCCCCCCCCCCCCCCCCCCCGGTTACAGAAATTTTGGGTTTTGGTTTTGTTTTGTTACTGCGGGTTTCTGGCAACAATAATTTTTTTTTTCTTTGGGCGCAAAATTCTTTGGGTTTCGGCTTTTCCCAAATTTGTTAATAATCGTAAAGGAAACCTCCTTGAAAACCAACAATAATTCTCATGTCACGCGCACTGAAGCACGCAATGAACCCCAAGTTTTGGTGTAGGGGTTGATTGGGACAAATTGGGTTCCCATGGGAAATGGTGTGTGGGATGTTTGGGACAAATTGATTTTAAACCTAGGAAATGTTTTTTTCACTGGTGGGCCAGCGCGGTTTTTTCGTTTGTGTTTTTTTTAATTTCCCTGATCCCTGTCGGAAAAAAAGTAATTACCCCCGGGCCCGTACGGCGATGTTTCCCCCCCAAACCCTTTGTTTTTTTATTGTTTGAAAAAATTAAACGAAAAAACGACTCATTCGTTTTTCCCGAAAATGGTAAAAAGGGAACAAAATTGGGACCCCAAAAAAATTTCCTTCTTTTTTTTTTCCCTTTCCCCGGATTGTCTCCTAATTATTTTTTTGCCCCCCCCCCCCCCCTTTTTTTTTAATGGGGGGGGACCCCCACTTTCCCTATTTTTTCCCCCACTTTTTTTTTTTCCCCCTCATCGACTCTAACTGACAATGCAGTTTTTTTCCCTTTTCTTTTAAATGATGGGTTAAAATTTTTTTTTTTTTTGGGGTTCAAAAAAATATGCGTTTGTTTGTGTGCTGATGTTCGGGGTACGGGCATTTTTTGTTTTTTTTTTAAACCACACACACACACACACACACCCCGCCGCCGCGCGCCCCAGCGGCCACTATAAATTCTGGCCCAGTATGGTTTTAATAGACGCTCGCGGATGAAAGAAATGTTTTTTAAATGTGTGGTGGGTGTGGTGGTGTTGTGTGTGTGGTGTGTTGGGTGTGGGTGTTTTGTGGGTTTGTGTTTTGGGGGTGTGGTGGGGTTTGTTGGTGGTGTGTGTGTGTGTGTAAAGGGGGGAGGGGGAGGGGCTTTGGGGGTGGGGGGTGAAGGGAAATGTTAAAACTTTCTTGTCCGTATTTGTTTTCTGCTGCACCTTAATTGGTAAACGGCCTTTGCCCCAAGCGGTCATCCATTAGAACTCAAACATTTTTTATTTTCAACGTTTTTTTTTTTCCCCTGTGCATTCCTAAGTTTAAATTTAAACGTTGCCCAGAACGAGCGGACCCTTTAAAGGGATGTCAGGGCCGGGCGGTCAGCACACGAATTTTGCCAAAGGGTTTCGCGATTTTGGCGGGCGCGTGTGTGTGTGTGAGTGGGGGGCTGGCCCAAAACCCTGAAAAAGCGGATCGGATTTAACACCACGGGCCCAGGGAAGGGGAAAAGAAACAGAAAAAAAAAATAAAAAGAAAAAAAATTTATGCCCAGGTTTTTAATTTTATTTCATCAACAAACTGGTGATATTTTTTGAGTATGCATTTTTAACAATCTGGATCTAAGGGTAAAAAAAAAAAAACTTTTCAAAAAAAAGGGAGGGATGGGGGAAGGGTTATTCGGTCTTTTCGCATAAAAATTTTGAACGAGGAAAAAATTCGACTTTAGGCTAAAATCTGTGCTCTCCGCTGTGCTTTTGGTTTATTACCTTCTTTAAAAATTGGGGGGGGGGGGGGGGGTGAAAGGGGGAAAAGTGCGGGTGAGAAAGAAAAGAGGGGGGTTCTGTTTTTATCCAGGCCCATCCCTTTGAAGCTTAAAAATTCCCAAAAAACAGTTTGCTAAGCGTTCGGCACAGAGTTTCGAGTAAACAATGGGGGGCAAATTTGCGAAGGCCATCCGCTCTCCCAACGCCCCCTGCCTGTTGAATTTGAGTGTTATCAACGCCTTAAAAGCGTATATTAGCTTAATGCATTTCACGTGTGGGGCCCAAGAAAAAGGCTATCAAAACCCGTGTAAGTTCCCGGAAAAAATTTTGTTTTATTATTTTAAAGAAAAGGGTCAGGGTAGGGGAGGGGGAAAGGGGGGAAGGGGGAAAAAAAAATTTTTTCTCCTCACCTTTTACAAGCGAGGACTCACCGGGGTTAGGGAAATCCCGACCTTCGGCGAAGAATTGGGTGTGCTTAACCCCTGGGGGGCCCTGACATCCGTTTTTAAAAGGGGCCGCTGTTTTTTTTCAACGTTTAAATAAGCTTAGGAATGCACAAGGGGGAAAAAAAAAAACGCTTGAAAATAACAAGTCTTGAGTTTTAATGAAGTTTACCGCTTGGGGCAAGGGCGTTTAAAAGAGATGAAGGTGCAACCGGAAAAAGCTACGTACAAAAAGTTGTAAAAACTTCCCCCACCCCCCACCCCAAAGCCCTTCCCCCTTTTATTTTTATAACCCTATAAAAAAACTAATAAATTCCCCAAAGGGTTTAAATACCCACACCCTTCCCGCAACTTTCAAAAGCAGCTTGGTGTTTTGGGAATGGGCTGCAAGAAAAATTTAATTAAAAAACAAGGTTTCTTTATGCTTTTGATTGAAAAAAATAGGGGGAAATACCTTTTATATCTGCAGTTTAGATTAATTTTGCCAAATAACAGTATGTGCTTGATGGGTGAATGGGGAAAAAAAAAAAAAATAAATGCTTCTCAAAATGAGCCTTAGCAAACTTTATTTCCCCGGGGGAACATCCCCCCAATAGGGGCGGAAACTCCCCTAAAATATTAACTCCGGTTTAAAATAAACCCATTTTTTCGAAAAATTTGGTTTTTTTTCCCCAGTGACCGCGGAAAGCGGGAATTTGAACCCCCGCCCCTTTTCATTTTTTAAAAAGAATTTTCAATTTCCCCGAAAAAAGGGGGTGTGCAATACCCAAATAAATTTTTTTTATTTTTTAAAAAACCCAACCAAAGGGGCCATCAAAAAAGCAAAAAAAAACCCTGAAAGAACAAAAAAAGCTACATTTTTTTTGTGAAAAAGTAGAAAATATAAAAAAATATCCTTAAGACACAAGTGCTGAGGGCCCCTTCCTTTAAAGAATCCCCAAGGGACTAAAATAAACAAACCCAATAAATTAAGAATAATTTCCGAACCCCGTTCCCGCAACTTAAAAAAGCAGCTTTTGGGGGTTGCCCAAGACTGCAAGAAAATATTAATTAAAAAACAAAGCTTTCTTTTAAAAATTTTTGATTTTAAAAAAATTTTTGGGGAAATTTCGCATTTATCTGCAGTGGTTGATGATTTGCCAAAAAAAAACATTTTGGCTTTAGTGGGGAATGGGGAAAAAATAAAATAAATTTTTCTCCCAAAAAGGCCTTTTAACCCCGCTTTTTTTTCCAAGGGGGAGGGCTTTCCCCCAATTTGGGGGGGGGGGAAAATCACTAACAAAATTTCATGTTTAAATCCAAGGGGCATTTTACCGATATTTTTGAAAAAATTTGGGTTTTTTCTCCCGTGACCCCGGGAAAGCCCGGGAATTTTTACCCCCTCGCCTTTTCCCGTTTTAAGAAGAAAGCAATCCCAGAAAAGGGTGGTGTGAATTTCCTTTAGTATGTTTTTTTTTAGTTTTCAAAAAACCAACCAAAGTGCCATTAAGAAGCAAAAAAAAAATCAAAATGAAACAAAACAAGCTTCTTTTTCTTGTGAAAATTAGAAAAATAAAAAAGAAACCTCTAAGGAAAACCCAAAAGGTGAGGGCCCCTTTTTGGAAAGAAAATTTTTTCCGGGCCCAAAAAAAAAGGGGCAAAATTTCAACAAAAATAAAAAATTCCAAGGTTTAAATACCCCAGCACCCCTTTTCCCCAAAATTAAAAAAGAAAAACAGCTTTTGGGTTGCAATGACCGCCCAAAAAAAATTTAATTATAAACAAAGCTTTCTTATGTCTTAAAATTGAAGAAAAGGGGGAAAATACCAATTTATAAAACTGCAGGGGTAGATGATTTTGCCAAACTAACAGTAGTGCTTAAAGTTGGGGGAGCCCGGGGGGGGGGGGGGGGGGTGCAAAGGTGGCTGCAAGGTTTTGAAAAGGGGGTGAAAGTGTCTTTTCTTTGCTTTAGGGAAAGTAGAAAAGTTGTGGTGGTTTGGTTTGTAAAAAAAAAGTTTTTTTAAAATTTATTTGCAGTAGAAGTAGCAGTAATAGAAACCAGTATTGCCCCCGCAGTAGCAGCCCAGCAGCAGCAAACAATAGTAGCAGGGGACGAAAATAATGATTGTGGTGGCCCAATTTTGTAATATGTAAAGTATGGGATGTTGAAGTTTGTATTATTAAGTATGTATGAAAGGGAAGGGGATGTTTGTATGTATGTAAAGGTTTTGTAAGTAATTTCAAGTATGTATGAAAGTAAGTAAGGGGAAATTTTGTTTTTTTTGCCCTTTTATCATGTATGTATTAAAATTAATGTATGTATGTAGGGATGCCCTGTTTTCTATGTTTATGTTTGATTATTAGTTGACAAATGCTGTTGTGACATCGTCATGCTTGTGACTCATCTGTGTTCATGCAGAACCTCAAACCAGCTGGCGTTGTGAAAATGAATGTCATCGGAACGAATACAACAGAAATGCGTAAACAGAGGACAGCACGGAACAAATGAGCGACTGCAAGAGATTTTTTTTTTAACAGAAACTAGCATCGCCCTCCACCCTTACCCCCCTCCCCGGACCCTCCACTCCACCACCATCATCACCATCCATGTCCATCTTTCATCCCTTCTCTTCTTCCTCCACGTTCATTTTCTTCTCTTCTTCATACTGGTTCCTGGGGAATTACTCACGCGAAAAGCAAAGAAAGAGAAAGGAGTAGTGGGGGGAGGGAGGAGTGGGAGGAGGGTAGATGATGAGTGGGGAACGGGATGGGGGGGGGGAGAGGGGGGAGGGAGAAGAAAAGACGACGAATGGTGCATTTCCCAACAGCTGTTACCTGTAAGTGCACATAGTGCTCCCACGAAAGTTTACACAGGGGGAGACAGCCGGTGTGAGCGATGGTCGTTCCCCAGATGGGGGAAGGGGGCGGGGGGGGGGGAGGAGGGGGGGGGGGAAGCCGGAGCGGAGAGACAGGATAAGAAAGGAGGAGAAGGGGAGGGCGCGGGGAGTGGGGGGGGGGGAGGGGGGGAGCAACATTTCACCTGCAGCACCACTGCAAACCTGGCGACACTGTGCGTTGCGTGCGTGCGTGCGTGCGTGCATGTGTGCGTGTGTGCATGTGTGCGTGTGTGTGTGTGTGTGTGTGTGTGTGTGTGTGTGTGTGTGTGATGACATCTTCGGCGTCGCAGTGAATGTATTACTTTACGCTTGATAGTGGTCACTAGTTTTTACTACTAAGACAACCATCTAGCACTCAGATTCGGGAACCCTGGGAGTGTAGAGAGCAATCTGGGTTTTGAACCTGGAGCATGTGGTTACCTTGAATTTTCTCTTTCGACGGATTGAGTTAGCGGTAGGAAAATAAGTGTGTCGTTCATGAAGTGGAACAGCTGACACTAGCTCACATTGTCATGGCTTTCTCCTGTAACATTTTATCAGCTCTTTCCCAAAACAACCCCCGGAGTGCGCAGGGACGAATTTTAGTATTCTGTATTTTTCATGCGAATTTAGCACTTGGGGAATTTCAAACCAGAGATTTTCCTTAAGAAAATGTCGGACGAGGGTTTGTAAAATATGTCGGAGCTCAGTTTCCCCCAAGTCTTAGCAATCGCAGGTAACAGAACGACGGAGAAAGGTAAACAGACTGATGATTATCCATTATATTAAAGAAGAAATTGCTGAACAACTGAGATTGTGTGGAAGCAAGTTGACGAGCAGACTGACTGTAACAGGGACGATGGGGTCATGTCGATACGTCCCAGTACCATTACGTCCCAGTACCATTGCGTCCCATTCTCTCCTAGTCTCAATGTGTCCCATTAAAGCAATCCCATTGGGTCCCAATACCACTGGGTCCCAGTGCCATTGCGTCCCGTACCATTGCGTCCCAACAAAATTGCGTGTTGATAGGTCCCAAGAAAATTGCATCTCGATGCGTCCCATAAAGGAATCCCATTACGTCCCCGAACCATTAGGTCCCAACACGATTATTACTTGAGCAATGCTTGAACGCTGCAGTGGGCAGTGTGTGTGTGTGTGGGGGGGGGGGGGGGATGGGAGGTGAGGTGGGCAGAGTGAGGTGTGGGCCGCGGAAGGGGGGGGGGGGGGACCCGCGGAATGGGGGATGGAAGTGGGAGGGGGGTGCGTGATCATCGTGGTCAGACTGGGGGAGAGAAGGGAGGGGTGGGTGTGAACAGTGATTAAGGATGGAGAGAGATAAATAAATACAAAAATAAATAAATAAATAAACAAACAGACATACACACAAACTGTTGACACATTGATTTATGAGATATTTCGTTGGTCAGACAATTTCCCCCCAAGTTCGTATAATTAGAGGTCCAGCAAACTTTAATTGTGTGTGTGTGTGTGTTTGTGTGTGTGTGGTGTGTGGTGGTGTGTGTGTGTGTGTGTGTGGTGTGTGTGTGTGTGTGTGTGTGTGTGTGTGTGTGTGTGTGTGTGTCCCGACTTAGGGGCCCTATTTCTCAACACTACTGGACGGATGTCAACCAAATTTGGCACTGATCTGGAAGCCAGGTCCGATTAATTTTTATTAATTTTCAGAACAATGCACAGTGAATGACCGTTAAAAAACCGTTATTTTTTTATATTTTTTTAGCAATTTTGACCAAAATTGGTGGGTGTATGCAGTTGACATGCTGATAAAGATTATCCACTTTTCAAAGCTTACATTACAAAATGACCTTTTACAACCGTTATTGTTCATTTTTAATGCAATTTGACCCAACTTTGTTCATTATTGAGTTTTTTAGCTACCCGAACTGAGGTTCAGCGTGAGCGGTTTTTATTAATTTATTATTTTTTTATAATCTGATGAAAGATGACAGGTCCTTTTTTTTTAAAGCAAGACCTTTTAATTGAAGGTCATAATTTATTTTGATTTTTAGTGACACGTAGAAGATAACATATTGTAACAAGTATTATGACCCTTTTTTTTCCTTCATGATTTTTCATAAAGAAGAAATTACAGTCTGATTGTGCAATTTCCATTAATTATTCTGTGTTTGTCTGTCAATTATTGTTCTCTAGTCACAGAGAGAGAGAGGGGGAAAGAGGAGAGAGAGAGGGGAGAGAGAAGAGAAGAGAGAGAGGAGAGAGAGAGGAGAGAGAGAGAGAGAGAGAGAGAGAGAGAGGGGGGGGGGCAAGTCTGTTCAAGGAATAAATTTTTTTTGTAATGGTGGGATAATCTTTTTTGAGAAACTTGGGAAATCGATCTGAGTTAAAATTCAGATATGGGAGTATATTTCATGGGGGTCATTTTTTTTTCTACTGCACCGTGTGAAGTCACTGTCACGTGCTTCCATGCTGTCGGGTATTACGTCACCCACTTCGGTTTTTGCGACACGTAGCACAATCATGTTTCATTAGCAAGCGAAAACTAGACGAAGTGAATCTTTGATATTGTTTTTGTTTGAGATGGAACCAGAGCTTTTTAAAGGCGACCGTGGGGGTAAATTTAATTTTACCGAGGTTTTCGGTATCAACAGAACGGAATTAGTGGAGCAGAGATGGAGTGGAGGTGTTGGAGGGGAGGAAACATATGTTGCAGGCATTCGAAAGCAATGTTTTTGCAGTTGACAGCGAAAATGCAGAGATCAGAGTATTTAGGACTGTCAATGTCCACAATCACCCGAGAGACAGCTAAAATTAATCGTGCCCTTGTACGTGAAAGGATAAAGGGGCAGAAGCACAGGAGGACCCCACAAGGCCGTCGGACGCATCTATGATGCTGTAGTTGCAAATGTGCAGCGTCAGGGTGGGGGCGATATGGAGGTACCCCCGTTTTAATCTGTGCGGTCGGCTGTGGACGTACGCGAAGTGCTCTCGTTCCTCCTATTCTACCACGGTTGAGGAAGTGAATATTGACGGTCTGTGGGCGGAACCATGGCTGAGAGACAGGTTTCTGCTCCGGAATGTGCCGGAATGGGGCATCGTCATCTACGCCACAGACGAAAACATACGACAGCTCGAAAGGTGTGAAACTCTCTATATGGACGCGACATTCGGGTGTGCCCCAGTCCTTATGAACATTTTGTCACCATTTCGGGCGATGTCCATGGATTTTTAACCCATTAGTGCAAGTTCTGATGGAGGGTCGAACCACAGGCCATTATCGACATGTTTTCACAGAGATGAAAACTGCTGTCAGAAGAATCAGTCACCATAGATGGCGGCCAAGAAAGAATCGTTGCTGACTTCGAGCAAGCCCTCCACCAGCCTTGACACCGAGTTGCCGGGAACCCGCAGAGCCGGGTGCTATTTTCATTTCACCCAGAAACCTCGGGGAAAGGTTGAAAGACCTAGGGCTTGCAGGGCCATATCGTCAAAATCCACGACTGAAACGGCTCTTTACGACAGGTCTGTCCATTGGCTACTTGCCGCTCGCAGTTGTGACCTTTGAACTTTAACAACTTAGTCAAATGCCAGACGTTCAGGAGATATGTGAATCGTTATCCAGCTCTCATGGACTTCCTTGCAAAATGTTAGGAATACGTTTTGTCAGACGCAGGCACGTTTCCCCCTGCATTGGGGAACGTATTCGACCCCAGCATATCACAGCGCACGAATAACCATGTTGAAGGTATTTGCACTCTCCCTTTGTAAACTGTCTGTCTGTGTGTCTGTCTGTCTGTCTTGGGGGCATCTACTGAGCCACTCGACCAAATTTCACCGCAGTGCCTCCGGTCTATATAAACCGGTTCCTTTTAGTTGGTTTTTATTTGTTTGTTTTGTTTTCCCTCTTGTTCAACTTATCTATCTGTTTTCGAACGCCGTATCTATTCATTCTTGGCCCCATTTTGGTCTATCTTCTTCTATCCCCGGCCTCTTTCATCTGTCTTTTTTTAGCCTTTTAAATTTCCCCTTTCCTCTGCTATCCTCTTTTCTCCTTTTCCTTTGCCTTGTGATTTTTCATATACTTTAATCATTGTAAACTGCATGTCTAGCACTAAGTAGTTATTTTCTACTTTTAACATACTGGAAACTAGTTATCTTCCAATTGGTCAGACAGTACACCTTGTGTACGCCATTGGGGCGGGTTTTGGATTATTGACATTGTAAATTGAGAATCACTCGACAATTGGCTTTTGGCCTTGACCCTTGTCTCTGAGATCACCTCGTTGTGAACAAGGGACATGAAAAATTCCAATCACAGACTCTCTCTCTCTCTTTTCTCTCTCTCCCCTCTCTCTCTCTCTCTCTCTCTCTCTTTATTTTTTTATAGATCAAAAGATCCCGTCTCAAGGAGGACAAGGCTAATATAGGCCTACAAATTAATTTCAATAGTTTGTTGGCACTTGGTATGGTAACTTACCCATTGTGTTGGCTACATTTTCAAGTGTGTGTGTGTGTTTTTTTTTCAGCCTATCATCGTGAAATGGGTGACGTGATTCATGTCCGTCATCCGTCACTGTGGTCGTTCCTGCGAGTGTTGAAGGACGACAACCGTTGCGGAGCAACAGCTTGGCAGCAAACACGGCGAGGTCAGGCACCGCCCCGCGTCGCCGGAGTGGCGCGTCCTGGAGGCTAGTCTCATCCGGCTGAAGAATGAGTTCCGGAATGGAGATCGCAATCTCCAAGTACTGGCGAGCAGTCTCACACCAGATTTGGACTTGTAGTTTTCTTTGAACGCGTGCGGTCCCAAGCAAAATGCTTTTGTCACCCGATGTCATTATTTCCGCAATACCTTTAACAGATCCCCTTTTGAATGATTGTTTTTAGGGAATTGAAGATATTGAAAGATGATTGCACTTGCTTGCTATTGAACATGATATGCTTTTCTAAAAGTTGTTTTGCTTCGTTCTGAAGCTAAATACAGCAGTCTTCAAAATAAGTGAAGAAAGGATTGTTTCTTCTTTTAAATGAAATCACGGGAAGAAAGTCTGAGATCAATAAGTTTTGTAAGCGAAAAAAATTTCAAGCAGTCACGATAACGTTGTTTTCTTTACGTTAAATACTTGAAAGGATTTAATGCCCATCACAATGTTGCAAAATAATGATTGCTTTAATTACCTTAATAAGTTGAAAAAAATAATGTTAATCACAAATTTTGTGATAATAATGAATGTTAGTTGAGGGTTAGTTAGCTGAAAGAGGTTAATTCATTAAATTAAAACTGGTTTTTATTTATTGTTCTGTATTTATGCACCCCAGAAGACAAGTAGGCTACGAATTGAGTCAATCTGATGTGACGAGACTGATCTTTGAGTTGAGGTGTTTACTTTAGCTAAAACTTGTCATGATAAGTGGCCATTTTCCCATAAGATGTCTGCTTCATTCAGTAAGTTTAATATCGGATACGTTTTGAGTGCTTTAAAGTGGTGAAATAAATTTATTACATGCAAAATTTAAAACATATTATCGCTTCTGCTTCTTGTGGGCATCTGGAACCTCTCGATACATCTTTTTTGTCAATGTCCGTTCCACATGTTTGTCCGACATCACCGGTGTAAAAGTATAGAATGTCCGTCAGGAATGAATGTCCTAGGGAACGGGAGTCCGAAGGCCTCGGCAATTTCAGCCGCTCCTATACTACTACTACTACTACTACTACTACTATATCCTTGCCCTCTCCATGTCTATCTCATTGTTCACATAACTTCTGTGTGCTCTCTCTCTCTCTCTCTCTCTCTCTCTCCTCTCTCTCTCTCTTTTCTCTCTAATTAAAGTA
This sequence comes from Conus ventricosus, assembly GCA_018398815.1. Classification (NCBI taxonomy): domain Eukaryota; kingdom Metazoa; phylum Mollusca; class Gastropoda; order Neogastropoda; family Conidae; genus Conus; species Conus ventricosus. Next base: position 76,187,389 of record CM031596.1, on the reverse strand, counting down.
TTTTCGTTTATTTAAAACAGCTGCGAGTGTCGAGTTAGATTTTAACATTTTTTGTTGTTGGTATAAAAGGCAATTTGGATAGGGGAAAAATTATTATTATCATTATTATTATTATTATTTATTATTATTATTATTATTAATCCAATCCAACCCCGATTACCCAAGGGGAAATACAAATAGGTGAATGAATTATATGCATGCATAAACTACCTTTTAATTTTCTTTTAATATGGTTCGCTGGTGTTAGTATAATGGACCAGCCGTCCTGATATCAAAAAAGGAACGTTAAAACCCAATAACCAACCAACCAACCGAGTGCGTCTATGTGTGATGTGACCAGGTCATGGTGAACGTGCGTAAAGAATTTTAAAAAAAACAACCACCAAAAAACAAAT
>CM031596.1:76176994-76181994 GCA_018398815.1 Conus ventricosus | reverse complement strand
CCATTGATGCAAATGAACTGCACCGATACCTTGCTATTGATGCAAATGAACTGCACTGATACCTTGCTATTGGTGCAAATAAACTGCACTGATACCTTGTCATTGATGCAAATGAACTGTGCTGATCCCTTGCCATTGATGCAAATTAACTACACTGATACCTTGTCATTGATGCAAATGAACTGCACTGATCCCTTGCCATTGATGCAAATTAACTACACTGATACCTTGTCATTGATGCAAATGAACTGCACTGATACCTTGTCATTGATGCAAATTAACTACACTGATACCTTGTCATTGATGCAAATGAACTGCACTGATACCTAGTCATTGATGCAAATGAACTGCACTGATACCTTGTCATTGATGCAAATGAATTGCACTGATACCTTGCTATTGACGCAATGAGCTACAGCTCTCATTGACGAAGACGTTAATCCGGCTCTGGATAATATGTTTAATGCGTGTATTATAAAACAAGCGGCTTGCATGACAAGACGTGTGTTAGAATTGATGATAAGAATGTAAACGGTGACTGGTTTGATCAAGAATGCACAAATTCAAAATTCAAGGCAAGGAGACTTTTACGGACGGTTCGGAGAACAGTAATAAAGAAGATAGTAAAATGTATTGTCAAGCCCGAAGAGAATACAAAACATTACTTCGGAGACAGAGAAAAAGAGAATAACACTTCATTGTGTAATTGTTAATTCAATAAATGACCAACAAGAATTTTGGAAGCACATGCGTAAAATATTAAAGAAACCTTCAAATACATCTAGTGACATTTCTACTCATGATTAGTATTTCCACTTCAAACTCCTTGAAAAGGATAAAACAGAAGAAACCTTTACTGATATCACTAGTGATAACAAGTTTTTCTGAAAATAATTCTGAGACGCTTTATCTTGATCGTCCAATCTCAAAAGAGGAAGTTTCAGTTGCAGTGAAAAGACTTCAAAGTGGAAAGTCTGCTGGTCCAGATGGAATAATCGGAGAATTATTTAAATATGGCGATGATATTATTGTTGACTTCCTTGTTAATTTTTTCAATGTGCTTTTTGATAAAGCGATATTCCTGGAAAGGTGGACAGAGTCAATAATCATACCATTACTCAAAAAAGGCGCGTCTGATGATCATGGTAATTATAGAGGTATGTTGTTGTGTGACATCAGTAGTAAACCGCATGGTTCAATTATCAATTGCAGGCTACAGGAGTGGGTTCAGCAGAATAATATTACTGGTGAATATCGGGCTGGTTTTAAGAAAGGTTATTCTACTATTGATCAAATGTTTACACTATTTGCATTAATGCAGATACACTTTTTGCAGAATCGTAAATCATATGTAGCTTTTATAGATTTCCAAAAAGCTTTCGATTCTGTATCGAGGTCATTATTCTGGCCTGTACTCCAAAAGAATGGTATTACATGGAAGCTCTATAAATGTGTTAAAAGCATGTATTGTAGTGTCAAAGCAAGAGAAAGATCAGGTGCTGGTTTTCTTTAAAGTCTTGTCTTTTTATTCCATTTTCAATAACGAACTAGCCTTGGAAATGACAGAGAAGGGACGATGTGGTGCGATATTAACTCCTGATTTCATCGAATTGTTGACATTGTTAATAGCAGCTGATGTTGCTTTATTTTCTGAAACGCCAGGTGGTCTTCAAACGCAATTGAATAATTTAAGTACAGCAGCCTCAAGACTTCAGCTTAAAATTAATATGAAAAATTGCAATATTGGTGTGTTCAGAAAAGGGGGTTACCTATCAGCGACAGAGAACTGGTTTCATTGTTCATTGTCAATGTGTCAAATGTTGTGTTTGAACCCCCCCCCCCCCCCCCCCCCCTTCAGAGGGGCTGTGGCTTATGCTGTACAAAACATTTTCCATTTTTCCATTTCTCTGTCTGTCTGTCTGTCTGTCTGTCTGAAGCACTCATTCATTGCGTGTATTTCCCATCCATATCTTTTCTGATGAATCTTTTTCATTCTAATAAAGCTTTTCGCCAGTCTGTCAACCAGTGTTCTAATCTACAGTCTTGAGGGAGATAGGCAGACGTACAGAGGAGGCAGAGAATGAACCAATGAATGGAGAGAGGAGAGAGAGAGAAGAGAGAGAGAGGAGAGAGAGAGGAGAGAGGAGAGAGAAGAGAGAGAGGAGAGAGAGAGAGGAGAGAGAGAGAGAGAGAGAGAGAAAATACTATAAAGGCCATGACATAGTACACTGCTGTTGCCAAAACATGAACAGACTAGCCATATAAAAAAAAAAACATCAAACGCTCACACACACACAGACACACAGACTCTCTCTCTCTCCTCCTCTCTCTCTCTCTCTCTCTCTCTCTCTCTCTCTTCTCTCACACACACACACACACACACACACACACACACACACACACACACACACACACACACACACACACAATCGGTGAAAAACTTGCTTCTATCCTGCGACATCTACCAGGTTTGGTGGCGAAAGGACAGGCGGCTGACGCAAAGGACCCCGCACTGACCAGGCCACGTCTTGTGCCTGAGGGGAACTGGACACCACTGATCAGGCCACGTCTTGTGCCTGAGGGGAACTGGACACCACTGACCAGGCCACGTCTTGTGCCTGAGAGGAACTGGGACACCACTGACCAGGCCACGTCTTGTGCCTGAGGGGAACTGGACAGCACTGACCAGGCCACGTCTTGTGCCTGAGGGGAACTGGACACCACTGACCAGCCACGTCTTGTGCCTGAGGGGACCTGGACAGCACTGACCAGGCCACGCCTTGTGCCCGAGGGGAACTGGACAGCACTGACCAGGCCACGCCTTGTGCCTGAGGGGAACTGGACAGCACTGACCAGGCCACGCCTTGTGCCTGAGGGGAACTAGACAGCACTGAACAGGCCACGTCTTGTGCCTGAGGGGAACTGGACAGCACTGACCAGGCCACGTCTTGTGCCTGAGGGGAACTGGACAGCACTGACAGCCACGTCTTGTGCGAGGGAACGGACAGAAGACCCGGCACGTCTTTTGCTGAGGGAACTGGGCAGCACTGACCGGCCTGAGGGGAACTGGACAGCACTGACCAGGCCACGTCTTGTGCCTGAGGGGAACTGGACAGCACTGCCAGGCCACGTCTTGTGCCTGAAGGGAACTGGACACCACTGACCAGGCCACGCCTTGTGCCTGAGGGGGGAACTGGACAGCACTACCAGGCCATGAGGGGAACTGGACAGCACTGACCAGGCCACGCCTTGTGCCTGAGGGAAACTGGACAGCACTGACCAGGGACGCCTGTGCCTAGGGGAAATGGACGCCACTGACCAGGCCACGCCTTGTTTCCTGAGGGGAAAATGGACAGAAATGACCAGGCCACGTCTTGTGCCTGAGGGGAACTGGACGCACACTGGGGGCCAGGCCACGCTTGGCCTAAGGGAACTGGACACATGACCAGGCCACGCTTGTGCCTGAGGGGAACTGGACACACTGACAGGCAGCTTGCTGAGGGGAACTGGACAGCACTGACCCGGCCCCGTCGTGCCTAAAGGGGAACTGGACAGCACTGACCCACGCCTTGTGCCTGGGGAAACTGGACAGCACTGACCAGGCCACGCCTTGTGCTGAGGGGAAACTGGACGCCACTGACAGGCCACGCCTTGTGCCTGAGGGGAACTGGACAGAAATGACCAGGCCACGTCTTGTGCCTGAGGGGAACTGGACAGCACTGACCAGGGCCTGAGGGGAACTGGACAGCACTGACCAGGCCACGTCTTGTGCCTAAGGGGAACTGGACACCACTGACCAGGCCACGCCTTGTGCCTGAGGGGACTGGACACCACTGATCAGGCCACGTCTTGTGCTGAGGGGGGAACTGGACAGCACTGACCAGGCACTGTGCTGAGGGAACTGGACAGCACTGACCAGGCCACGCCTTGTGCCTGAGGGAAACTGGACAGCACTGACCAGGCCACGCCTTGTGCCTGAGGGAAACTGGACGCCACTGACCAGGCCACGCCTTGTGCCTGAGGGGAACTGGACAGAAATGACCAGGCCACGTCTTGTGCCTGAGGGGAACTGGACAGCACTGACCAGGCCTGAGGGGAACTGGACAGCACTGACAGGCCACGTCTTGTGCCTAAGGGGAACTGGGACACCACTGACCAGGCCACGCCTTGTGCCTGAGGGGACCTGGACACCACTGATCAGGCCACGTCTTGTGCCTGAGGGGAACTGGACAGCACTGACCAGGCCACGTCGTGCCTGAGGGGAACTGGACAGCACTGACCAGGCCACGCCTTGTGCCTGAGGGGAACTGGACAGCACTGACCAGGCCACGTCTTGTGCCTGGGGGGAAGTGGACAGCACTGACCAGGTCACGTCTTGTGCCTGAGGGGAACTGGACAGAACTGACCAGGCCACGTCTTGTGAATGAGGGGAACTGGACAGCACTGACCAGGCCACGTCTTGTGCCTGAGGAGAACTGGACAGCACTGACCAGGCCACGTCTTGTGCCTGAGGGGAACTGGACAGCACTGACCAGGCCACGTCTTGTGTCTGAGGGGAACTGGACAGCACTGATCAGGCCACGCCTTGTGCCTGAGAGGAACTGGACAGCACTGACCAGGCCACGCCTTGTGCCTGAGGGAACTGGACAGCACTGACCAGGCCACGCCTTGTGCCTGAGGGGAACTGGACAGCACTGACCAGGCCACGTCTTGTGCCTGAGGGGAACTGGACAGCACTGACCAGGCCACGTCTTGTGCTGAGGGGAACTGGACAGCACTGACCAGGCCACGCCTTGTGCCTGAGGGGAACTGGACAGCACTGACCAGGCCACGTCTTGTGCCTGAGGGGAACTGGACAGCACTGAACAGGCCACGCCTTGTGAATGAGGGGAACTGGACAGCACTGACCAGGCCACGTCTTGTGCCTGAGGGGAACTGGACAGCAACTGACCGAGCCACGTCTTGTGCCTGAGGGGAACTGGACAGCACTGACCAGGCCA
>CM031596.1:76139494-76171994 GCA_018398815.1 Conus ventricosus | reverse complement strand
ACAATTTTTGTTTGTTTGTCATCGTTTTCCAGCTCACATTTTATAACTGACAGTATTCGTTCGTTGAAATAATTCCAACACACGGTTATTTTGTCGAAGGTACCACATCATAGTTTTCGTTTTGTTTGATTGTTTTCCAGCACAATTTAGGTTTCGTTGACCGTTTTTAGCTCACAATTTTTCGGCAGTCGTTTACGAGTGCTTCCCAGCTCAAAGTTTACGTCTAACGTGTTTAATCCTATATTTCTGATTTTTGTTTTCCAACACACAGTCTCCTTCAGGGACATGTTTGTTACTAGTGTTTTTCCTCATAGTTTTTCTTTGTTCAACGTTTTCGGCTTGGTTTTGTTTCAATTCACAACTTTTATGATCTATCTTCCACTCTTAAAGGTCTCGATTTCTTTTCTCTTTTTTTTCTTCCTTTTTTTCGTTTTTTTTTTTTTTTGTTTGTTTGTGTGTGTTACATTTTCTGAATCAAACTTTTATTTGGTGTCACGTGTTCGCCTAAACTGACGGTTTTTGTTCACTCCTTACCACTTCAAGCTGAAAGACATTGAGTGCTTAACATCAAGGTCACAAGAGCTTGTTTACATGTCACTTTTGAATCGTTTCATCTAGTGGGCATTTGTTGTTTCTTTTCTTTCTTTCTTTCTTTCTTTCTTTTTTTCTTCGTTGGTGCAGTTTCAAAAGCTGCCACGTAGTGTGGTAGTCCTGGGGTGTTTCGCACCAAGGCACAGCACAGCAGTGTGCAGGCGAGTTTGCACACTCATTGGCAGGTATCGTGCCAGGGTGAAAGGGCAGCGTGCTGCCAGGGCGGGCGGCCTTCTGACCGCAGCGAGCGGGGGCAGTCGGGACTGGTGAGGCCGAGGGCTGTGTGTACACCACTCTGCCGCCTGCCCACCACACCGAGCCGGGGGATGGTCTCAGCGCCTTACGTCAGGCCCTCCCTCCCCCCTTCATTGTCTTCCGTTTAACTCCAGCCTGGACTAACAGACTCAGTACCATTGCAAGCGGTTCAACGCCAGGATTAAGTGACCTCTCTCCAATGCACAAGTCGTGTTCATCTACTCACAGGGGGTAGCGGGGGGGTGGGGGGGTTGTTTGGTTAAGGTGTTTTTTTTTCTTTTCTAGACAACGTTCTCTTTGACTCTCTTTTGTATTATCAGGAAAAAAATTCTTTTGGAAAAAGTATTTATGCCTTTGCCTATAAATTGTAATAAAGAAATGTCAAAGTGATGAAGATTTCGTGAACTTCACTTTTTTCCCGAACACAGACGATTAAAGAGCTATATTCTTGACCATCGAGCTGCAGGGGGGAAAAAGCTAGCAATATAACACACTACCTTTAGAGACGCCTAAAAGAATCCAGTGACAGAAAACAGAACAAGAGATTAAAAAACAAGTAAGGTATTTGAAAATGAAGCCATTCTTTGCGGCACTCTTCTTACATCACTTACACTGGCAACAATTCACAGTTTGCTGGAGCTACTTCAGACGCACCCTTTCTAAAGTTTCACTTTCTACTAAAGAGAATTACTCCGAGTTTCTCCGCACTTCACCGAGCGGAGAAAATGGTTTCTCCAGTTCACAGACGTCGTCGTCTCCCTCGCCCGCGCCAGCTGAAGAGGTGAAAGTGGACAGCTTAGCTTAATAACGCCTTCCCTTCTTACCTAACCGTTCACTGATCAGGTGGATGGGCCAGAGCATCTTTCTGTACCACTCACATTACACGCCCCTGCGAGACTAACTCATCTTTAAACCGCAAATACTCCAAACACTGAAGTGGACGTCCGCACATAAAGGCTCACGGGTTCCAGTTGTTGTCCCTATCGGTTCTAGGTCATGCTGTGTTGTCTGGCTTTCCAGCATTCCAGTTAGTCAGCAAAAAGAACATACTCCTCCTTCCATGCTGTCAGCTCTTTTATTCGGTGCATGTGAACTCCAGCTCCCTTTTTCGCCCCAATCCTGCAAAACAGACAAAACTGCATTTTATAACGGCGCAACAGCTGTAACAGTTCAGAATGGGTGTGCAAAGAAGACTGTGAAACTTGGAACACGTGTGCAAAGTGAAGTGAGAGGTCTAGCATATACATGCCAAGCAAAGGTACAATTCGGAACAGGCGGGAGAAGAAAATTGAACAAATTTAAAACAAACATGTTCAACGAAAAAGTTAAATTTGGAACTTACGTCTCGCGCAAAAAATGAGTAATCTGGACCACGTGTGCTAAGAAAAATTATCAATTAAAAAAAAAAAATGTAACGCTAAAAAATGGTGGTTGTAGAACAAAATATTACGTGTTAAAAAAAAAAAAACCGGAGAAATTCGGAAAATGCCTTTTGAATATACGTCCTGTGGAATAACTTGAAGTAGACAACCAAAGAAAAATGGGCAAATTGGGACAAAATCAAACGCAAAGAAGAACGAAGTGGAAGAGCGAGAAGCGAAAGAAGAAAGTAAAAAGCATGATGTTGATACTAAACATGATGGTGGTGGAAGTAAAGCATGATGTTGATACTAAACATGATGGTGGTGGAAGTAAAGCACGATGTTGATACTAAACATGATGGTGGTGGAAGTAAAGCATGATGTTGATACTAAACACGATGGTGGTGGAAGTAAAGCATGATGTTGATACTAAACATGATGGTGGTGGAAGTAAAGCATGATGTTGATACTAACATGATGGTGGTGGAAGTAAAGCATGATGTTGATACTAAACATGATGGTGGTGGAAGTAAAGCATGATGTTGATACTAAACATGATGGTGGTGGAAGTAAAGCATGATGTTGTTACTAAACATGATGGTGGTGGAAGTAAAGCATGATGTTGATACTAAACATGATGGTGGTGGAAGTAAAGCATGATGTTGATACTAAACATGATGGTGGTGGAAGTAAAGCATGATGTTGATACTAAACATGATGGTTGGTGGAAGTAAAGCATGATGTTGATACTAAACATGATGGTGGTGGAAGTAAAGCATGATGTTGATACTAAACATGATGGTGGTGGAAGTAAAGCATGATGTTGATACTAAACATGATGGTGGTGGAAGTAAAGCATGATGTTGATACTAACATGATGGTGGTGGAAGTAAAGCATGATGTTGTTACTAAACATGATGGTGGTGGAAGTAAAAGCATGATGTTGATACTAAACATGATCGTGGTGGAAGTGGAAGCGCTTTCAACGGCGTTAACGACGAAGACGACAAAGTTGATGTCAACGACGACGTGTTGGTGATGATGTGATGACAACATTGACGATGACGATGATGATCATCATCATGATGATCATGATCATAATGATGATGATCATGATCATGATTATCATGATCATACTGACAATGGCATATTGGGTTGTTTTTTTTTCTAACTTAAAGGATGACCTAGAAGAGACCAGTTTCTCAGGACGCAGTATTACGTTTCTGTTTACCTTTCGCCCCCTTGCTTCCAAATCCGTTACGTTTGAAGACACGGGGACAAGCGATGAGCGATCACTGTGCACACACTGCCCCAATTCAGCAGGGATCATCTCCAAACAGCACAGCGAAACATGAGCCTCGCCTCCTCTCCACACCCACGTGCACTGGCACTGGCACTGACAGTGTCCGTGAGGGACACACGGGGGAGGGAGAGAGGAGAGAGAGAAGAGAGAGGAGAGAGAGAGGAAGAGGAGAGGGAGAGGAGAGAGAGAGGGGGGGGGGGGAGTGGGGAGAGTGGGAGAGAGGAGGGAGATGGTGGTTAGGAAAATGGAGGGGAGATATGTGGGCGCCCGTATGTGATTGCATATCTATCGGTTTATCTACTATCTATCTATCTATCTATCTATCTATCTATCTATCTGTGTACTTGAGTGTGTGTGTGTGTGTGTGTGTGTGTGTGTGTGTGTGTGTGTGTGTGTGTGTGTGTGTGTGTGTGTGTGTGTGTGTGTGTGCGTGCGTGCGTGTGTGCACACGTGCGTCCGTGCGTGTGTGTGTGTGTGTGTGTGTGTGTGTGTGTGTGTGTGTGTGTGTGTGTGTGTGTGTGTGTGTGTGTGTGTGTGTCTGTCTGCGTGTGCGTGCGTGCGTGCGTGCGTGGTGTGTGTGTGTGTGTGTGTGTGTGTGTGTGTGTGTGTGTGTGTGTGTGTGTGGTGTGTGTGTGTGTGTGTGTGCGTGCGCGTGTGTGTGTGATGGGGAAAGAGAGAGAGAGAGAGTTAACAATTTGACAGTGGTGTATACTTTGGCTTTAATGTCATGGAAAGGGCGGAAGGGGGGACAACTAGCAGCCTCGCAAACAGCACACAAAGTAGGAAACCACACACATAAACAAGAGATGAACAGAACTGTAAGTGAACTCCGCCACAGTCACATTCAAACGAGAGAGAGAGAGAGGAGAGAGAGAGAGAGAGAGAAGAGGGGACACACACACAACACACACACACACCACACACACACACACACACACACACACACCACACACACATACACAGGCAGAGACAGACAGGACAGAGATATGAATACGAATATGAATGGATTAATGTTTCAGGTGTCTGGCCCAAGAACACAAACATGGTATATGAGGAAGAAGGAGGGAGGAGAAGGGGCAGACATGACAAGGAATGAGAGAGAGAGCTAGAGAGGAGGGGGTGGGGGGGAGAAGAATTTCTACAGATAAATCGATAAAACACGGTGGAGGCTTTGCTATCAATATCATCGCCAGAGCACACACGGATTTGGTTTTAATCAAGTAATGGCGCTAGTTTGCTTGGCTTTATACTATATTTCTCCCAGGATCTTCATCACTGGATTCACACGATTTCTCAATGTTGGATATATCAGAAAGCTGTCTTCTTCACCTTTCTTTTTTTAGTTGTTTTTTTAAATTCCCGCATATCCTATCAACAATAAATCAACAAGAACGACCGCCGTTGCTAATCTAGGAGCTTTGAGAAGTTTAACGCCAATTAGAAAACACAGCAGCGCTGTCAGATGCCGTGGTGTGTGGTTAGCGTCACGGACTTGCGTGATGGGAGTGTGTGGGTTCCAGCCTCATCAGAGGTATTTATTTGTGGAAATGTTTACCCCTTACCTGCCGTTGAGTATGCACTAGGTTAAACTGGAAAGGTTGTAACCACACATTTCAGTTTCATCACTTAATGATTGTCTTTCCGGGATGTTGCTAAAAATTTCCTGACATCACTTCAGTGCACGCATCTCTCGGGCCTGTGTGACACCGGGACTTACTATGAACGGAAACAGTAAATACAGCCCTATCAGCGATCTTAAGACTAGAATCAAACACCATATGATTATCTTGATTATCTTCATCATCAGTTGGCATTTTCTTGTGTCCAGTTCTGTCGCCTCCCAAGCCTGCTATCATGATGACCTCGGGTCAACATCCTGTCCAGGCTCTGGCCCATGGTGGCTTCCTGTCAAAGTCCTTGGTATCCAAAGCATTTTGATCGTGCGCCGAATATGAGAAGATAGGTGGTTTCTCGGTTCTTCGTTTTCACTGTCGATGTCCTAAATGTTGTTTGTTTTTGACTGAAGAAGATCGAGAGGTCCAAATGCATTATGTCTTGTCCTGGACTTTGTTTTCTCGCTGTCCTTGGCGGACACTAACCCCCTCTCTTTCTATTGTTCTCCAGTTCTTCCTTCACGCCTTTCCGGGCTGTTACTCCACCTTCCCCTTTCATTCCCTCTCCACCCACTTCCCCTTTCCCTCTTCCTCTTACTTTTCCACTCGCCAATCCTTCCTTCCCGCCCAGTATTCTCTCTTCTTCTTTTGCCCATGCCTTGGTACTTACAGCAACGGTCTGAAGGAGATCATCCTTGGTTACTGTATGCATCTCTCTCTCTCTCTCTTTCTCTCTCTCTCTCTCTCTCTCTCTCTCTCTCTCTCTCTCTCTCTCTCCTCCCTCTCCTCTCTCTCTCTTCTCTCTCTCTCTCTCTCTCTCTCTCTCTGTGTGTGTGTGTGTGTGTGTGTGTGTTGTGTGTGTGTGTGTGTGTTGTGTGTGTGTGGTGTGTGTGTGTGTGTGTGTGTGTGTGTGTGTGTGGTGTGTGTGCCGGATACTCAATGGCGGCGGTGTGCTGTCCTTAAGGCGCAGCCAAGTGGTCAGCGCGTTAAATTAAACTATGGAATGGCCGCTCGAGAGTTCGAACTATCCGTGGCATCGGATTCTGAGAGTTAAAATCAAAATTCCTTTTCCAACCTGTACGAAACAGGTATTTGAGTCAGATCGACGAAGATTCAGGAAGTGAAAGAAGAGGTTGGGTGGGGGGTGGGGGAGGGGGAGCGGGTGGGGCTCTGCCTCCATGATGCCGAGTCCTGGAATCGGTGACAAGCGTCAGGATCGCACTGTTTTTGTGAGTCATCATCAGCAACCTAAAACCGTGTTGTTCGAACCTTTTTTGTCTGTCTCTTCAGATTTGGGGAAACAAGACCGTCGTGAAGAAGTGGTAAACACAAACAGTCTGGACAACTGACCGGTTAAGTATTCACGTAACACGTCATGTGTTTAGGTGACAACGGTAGTGTGGTCGTGCTTGTCAAAGGATGGCATTACTCTGATTTTTAGAACAGGTTGATCTGTGTGTGTTGAACTCGGCATTGCCGGGACGTTAATTCTCACACAAGCATCTTTGGCATTATTTCACAACGTGAAATGACTACTGCGACCAGATAGAGTTTGAATTATATAGTTTCACTTTTTGTTGGTTTGTTTGTTCGTTTTTCACTCAGCTTCTCTTTAGTTTTCTCTCCTCTACTCCACCTCAACCCCCTCCCCCATCCCCCCCCATCCCGCCATCGATTTGTATTTTCTGTTTCTTTCTTGATACTTTTGTTTGAGTATCTCGTTTTATTTTTCCTTTTTCTCTGAGTTATCTTTTACATATCAGTGTCGACTTTCAACTACAACTCAATTCACTTTAAATCACTTAGTATACAACAAACAAACAAGTACACAACAAGTGTAAAGTGACGTTATTTTATTTACAAAGGACACCACAAAACTTCTGGATATTTCGGCGAAAGCGCCTTTTTCAACAAACACAGGACAAGAGAGAAAAGAGATCAAAACAGTATTTCCCTTGCACAGCACAATCCACAAATGAAACTAAAAGGCAGAATGCATTTGTGAGCACCATTCAAGGGGAAGAGAGAGAGAGAGAGAAGAGAGAGAGAGGAAGCAGGTAAAGGTGAAGGTTGGAGACAGTGAGTACAAAATGATCAGCTGAAAAAGTAGGAATAGTTGAGTAGTATGGAGGGGGGGGGGGGGATGAAAGGGAGGGGGCAGGGGGGGGGAGAAAAAAAACTGTATTCAAGTGTTGTGGATAAAGAGAACAAATCAAAAGTTAATTGCAAAACACACACACACACACCATGCACAAACACTACACAAACACCACACACACACACACACACACACACACACACACACACAAACATACACACACACAATTATACCCACACCATGCACAAGCACTGTTCTCTCTCTCTCCTCTCTCTCTCTCTCTCTCTCTCTCTCTCTCTCTCACACACACACACACACACACACGCACACACACACACACACACACACACACACACACCACACACACACACACACACACGCACACACACACACACACACACACACACACACACACACACACACACACACACATACACACACAAACACACACACACCACACACACACACACACACACACACACACACACACACACTGGGCCATGGGAAACAGCCCCAGGTCTAGCCTGGGGTTACTCTGACAGATTATTAGGAAACTAAGAGGGGGTGGGATGGTAATGCTGGGTGGCTACAGAAACATAAGTTTTGGGGAGTAATGATCTACGGCTGATGAGGTAGGATGGACTTATTATAATGGAAAAAATATATTAGAAAAGAAAGGGGGGAAACGGAAGGAAGAGAAGTTTAGATAAAAGCTGAATGTGGATTATTAAGCTGTGAAAAAAAAAGGGGGGGGGGGGGTACTAGAAGAAATTTATTGAAGATAACATCAGATTTCGAATGAAGGAGATGGTGAAGTAGTAAAGTAATATGTAAAATTGTGAAACGGAACTAAAGTTAGTAAAAAGTAGAAATTTATACCAATGTCACTCCATGGAAGGGGGGAGAGCAGAGAGGGGAACTTTCTGGGCTTAGCTGTGGCTATTGAACCCTTCACTTTGCCCAGTTTACAAGGATTTGTTCGCTAATCCTTACCCCTGTCCCCCCAGCCTGGAAGGGGTAAAGAAGTAGCCATCCATCAAAACCATTGGGGGTGGGGGATTAGGGGTTGACAGAAGTCTGTACATGTGGGAGCAAAAGTAACAAAGGCCCAAAAAGATCCAGCATCCTGGGCTAAGGTTTTTTTATTCAGTCCATGGGGGGTTTCCTTTTCCCAATTTGGGTTTATGAGGTGGGGCTCCCTGTCCCTTTCCCGTCGGTTGGTGTTTTTTTTTTTTGAAACCCCGATTTAATCCCTTTTAAAGCGTTTGTCGATGTAAGTGGTAGGCTGGTTTAAAAAGGGGGGGGGCCCGAAAGGTTTTTTCTCGGGTTGCCACGATTTTTGGCCCAAAGTTTTTTTGAAGGGGAGTTTGGGTAGCGGCCCGGGCCCGTTTTCACCAATGTTTTGGTTTTTTGGCCCGTGTCCGAAAAGTTTTTTGTCGAACGACATTTCGCGAACGACAATTTTTTGTCGAATTTTCTTGCAGCCGGGGAGGGTTTTAAAAATCAACGGGGGAAAAAAAGTCAACGGGAAAAAAAATCACGGAGGGGCCCCGGGGGGGTTCTCCAAACGAATCGTTGGGGTCTTTAGATTAGAGTAGGGGGGGAAGCCCCAGGAGGACCCAAGGACGAATGAAAAAAAGGCCCCTTTGGCCCAAATCGTGCTCCCTTGGGCGAAAAGTCGTTCGAAAGAAACGTTCCCCGGACCCTTTTTGCAATTTTTAGGCAGTTGAAGACGTAGACGAAAGTTCCATTTTGGCAGGTGAATGTTTGTCTTTCTGAACTTTGAAAAAGGGGTCCACAGACCTGTTTTGAAACGCAGATTAATGGACACACCTTTTCATTGGGGAAATTATTACTTCCCTAAAAATTTTATAAAAATTTAATTTTATATGTTATACTTTAATTTTAAATTAGTTAGTAGCTGTGGAATGGGCTGTGTTGAGTTTGTTGCTTTTCTTTTTACTTGGGGTTTAATTCCGCGCCCCCAACCCCCCAACCCACCCCAAAACCCCCCCCAAACCCACACCCCACACCCCCCCATACCCCCCACCCCACCCCCACCCAACCCCCTACCCCCACCCACACCCCCACCCACCCTTTCCCCCAAACCCCCAAACCCCCCACCCACCCATACCCCCACCCACCCCCCACCCCCCCACCCATACCCACACACACACACGAAAAGGAGGCCCAGGGTGGGAGTAAAGGTTGAGGTGGAAGCAGCTAGGGATAAGGAACGCAGAAAAAAAAAAGAAAAAAAAAAACGAAAAAGAAAAAAAGAAGAAAAAAATGCATTGTCAAACACAAAAAAAAATAAATAAATAAAACAAGTGAGCAGGTAATCTTCTAAAGAGCAGTCAGGCCAACGCTCCATCCGTCTTCCCAGCCATCGACGAACGGTAGCCGCCGGCCGGAGCACGTGAAGCAAGAAAGCCAGTATCCCACAGCGGCCTCTCAGAGTGATGGAGTGTAGGGAAATCAGCATCTTCACCGCCGCCTCTCCCCCTCCTCCATCACCGCCCCCCCTCCCCCCCCTCCCCCTCCCTTCCCCTCCCCCCCCCCTAACGGTGATTTCAGTCACCGACACGAGAGAACAGCATTTTACCAATCCTGGCTCCTTCGTCCTCAACCATTTTCGGACGAAGTGACCCAGGTTTGGGTAAAATGCTGTTCTCTGACAAGAAAACTTCAATAACCAAAAAAATAACGATTATCTACAAACAAACATACTGTGTGGGGTTTTATCCGTTTTAAATACTAATTTACTAAACTTTTCAGATTTCAGTTTTTTTTTAATCCTGTGTTTTTCCTGGTCATTTTCAATAACATCATTTTCACGCAAACATTCTTCAAATGAGTCTCTGTCTTTCATGTGAAATAACACTACGTCTTTAACTGTTCTCTAAAGTCTTTTAAACTGAGTTTATTTTTGGCATAAAATCCACACACTTATCCTGGCATGTCTTCCACTGAAAGCTAGTTTCGACAAAGTGTTTCTCTTTTTAACTATTCTCTTTTCTGCCGAACAGTCATTATAATAATAGTGTCTGCGTTCCTTCAAACAGTCTAAAAAAACTGTTCTAAACACTCACTCAGTTTATTGCTGGGATCAACTAAATATATGTCATCATCTGTCCATATAAACCTTCTATCATGATATGCTTTGTTCCATTTAAGTGTTGGACAGAAAACCACAATATGTTAAAATTATAACGATAAACTGTTTGTAACAGGTCGAGGATAAATATTGTTTTTCCACAACCAGTCTCCCCCACAAATCAATGAGCAATGAGGAGTTTTTTGTCATAAAGTTTAACTGCTCCATAGTTTTATAACAGAGTTTAATCTAATCCAGTTATTTTTTTTATCATACTCTCCGTCAAAACTTGTTCAGTATAATAAAACCCTACGAGGCCAAAAATGTGTAAGATTAATCCAATTCAGTTCTGTAAGATTGTTTCTATTTAAGTCAACAGTGATTTTGTTGCTTGTTGTTATGTTTAATATCCTCACCATTGTGAAGAACGACGACAACAACTTTTAAAGGGCCCGTTTAACGTCTAAGTTTTCCCAGCTAATATTAATTCCTTTTATAAGGTCATCACTAACGCCCACAACCCCATCCCTCTCCACATCTTAAAGACAGAAATTTCAAATATCATTGTGAAGTGTCTCCTAATTTTCTGCTTGGAAAGAACTGTAATTTTGTAGAAGCTTTTTTTCAACTGTTTCTTTTCTGTGGAGGATGTACTGCTTTTTTCCATACGGGTTATTTCAATTTCTTTCGACTATTGTCGTCCGGCATAAGACTTACATGTAAAGGGCCGAGATGAATGCTTTTGGGAAATTTTTTTTGACGGCAAAAAATAATGTAAATGGGCTTATGAATTAAAATTTTATTTCCCTTTTCTAAATATGGTTCTAAGTGCCATTTGAGGTCAGGTTTTCGAACTATTTTATATTCATACTGGCCAACATTTTGCCTCTAGTTTGCGAAAGCTGTTCTAGTTTAGGAAACTTTTTGCTGTCGCCAACCTCTTTGCGTTTATAATCACCATCTTTAGTGTACTAAAAAACCATACAAAGCGCCTATCTCACCGTTCTGTTCAAAGTCCCGCAACGTCTGCAAGGTCTTTTAATTCTAAAGTTATACACCTCACAGGTGCTAATGTAACCCCTGGTTCTTCTGGCCCCGCGACATTTTTAGAACAACTTATTATTTTATTTCTAAAACAATGTGTAGGTTATCACATTTCACAACTTTCCCGCTTTGTCTTTTTTTTATTTTAAAAATGATCCAAACCTCCCACAAACTAATCTTTTAAACTGTAATTAGGGAATTGTATAATTTCATAATCGCAATATGCAGCTTTCCCCTGACGGAAGAGCTCTTTAAAACATTGGGGGCCTTCCATCATATAAGTTTTCATCAGTGCTCAGCTCATCCAAATGAACATAGAGTAATGAATTTTAATGCAAGATCGAGCGGACTTTCCCCTCAAACGTAGTTTCATCTGGCGAAACACTAAAAACTATGAGGGGGTAGATTGCTAGTTGTAAAGCCTAGCTTTTAGCTAGCTCTTTATCAAATCGTATTTTGCTTCTTCAGGTTTGAATGTTAATATTGTTTTTAGATTTCCCATTGTTAAGTTTAAGAGTAATGTTAAGTTACTCATTGCTTCTTTTAGTGAGCAAAACCCGTAATAACCATCAGGTATTGTTACTGTTTAACGTCGTTTGTTCTCCTTTCATATTTTGTAATCTTATTTTCCCCCTGGCTTCAGTTATATTAACCATACGACTTTGTAAAATATTTCATGGAGCGCGCCCGTTTTGGCCCCGCAATTGTTATCAATAGCATGTTCTAAAAACGAAGGACGGTCTTGATTTGTTATTGTTACAAACATTTTTTAAACAAATTAAAAATGGTGCTTTCAAATATACTGATGCAAAATATTCTGTGGGGCCGCACTACAATCCAAAAAAATATAGCAACTGATACTCTTGACATTGCTGTGCCCCAGACTGCCTCTTTTCATAAAAAGGTGAGTACTCCTTTGAAGAGCTATCTTACCCCCCTATTAAAAAAGAGCACATCCAGAAAGCGTGGTTTAGTCATCGTTGCAGTTTTACCCGAACCAGTTAAACTTTGCTGTGTTTGTGCATCAACTGGGTGTGGGTGTCGTATGCTAATTTTAACTCATCCTGACCCTTTTGGGTGAGGTCAGTGTACAGATTTCATTTTTATTACACCTTCGGGACGTATTTTGACTGAACTGCAAGCGCCATTACCGAATGACAAATCGTTTAATCCATTCAGAAAACAGAATAGACATGAGGCTTTTGAAAGGATCTGTAACGAATTCAATATTAACTCAAGACAGACTTTAGAAAAAAGTTGGATCTTGATCATGGCATAGGCACCCCTATTTTCGGGGGCCGCACAGAAAGTATAAATATGTCTTGAAACCCCCTTTAAAAATTTGGGTTCAGCCCGGGTTTCCATAGAGCAAGAGCATAAAACACCCATGGACAACTTTTATCTTAGACACTTCAAAGGGGCCTAACTAGAGCGGGAATAGAACGAATAAACGACTCTATTCGTACTTACGTTTGGTGTTTGCTAGGTTCGCAGCACAGGCAAGATCGGCAAAAACTGATCTTTCTACTGGCTTTGATCCCACAAAAACAATACTTAGCAATTTAGAGGACGCCATTAATTCTACAGTTGATTTACCTTCAAGTTTTCAAAGGTACCAACATTTTTTTACAATACGCAAGATCGAAAGTAGACTTTGCTGTTGGCACTGGTTTATACATGCTGCCTTCTGCCCTCGACTCCAGATAGGTACAATAATAAACTATAAAAATTTGAAATTCTTATAGCAGGCAATGAACAGAAGGTTGGGAAAAAACGACATAAATTCTGAGCAGTAATATTAAAAACAATAAAAGAACGCCCAAGATTAATTTCATCTAATCCCCGAAGTCCAACCCCCAAAGTCATTGAAGACTCAGCAAAGCTTGCGGACTCTGTTCGCGATGACCATAAATATGAAAAGGACAGCGCTTGTTCTTGGATTAACTGGCTTGGATTACTCGGTTTTTATTTTACTAAATATTAACCCAACTATTAAGAGAACTAATGCCCATAAGTGCTCGGCATAAAGCCAACTACTTTGCTTGCAGTAGACAAAACCCAGCTAACAACACCCCCTAATATACCCGGTAAAGCGTCCACGGCTTTACTGGCTAATTTTTTAATAAATTCGCAAGATGATCAAGCTGTTTTTTTACCCATGATTTATCAGGTGGAGGCGATGGTGGCGGAGGCACTGGACTTTGACCTCCACCCCCGCCTGTAATAGCCAACCCCAGTGACTTATTGCAAATCCTAAGGCTGTTATAACGCTTACTAATGTGACTCCTTGCTCTCTAAAGGTGTTCGGATTCGTTTGCTAGCGTTGTGTTTTATATAAAATTTTTCGGATAGTTTCTCTTATTCTATTCACTTGAGTTCGTAATTGGTCTCGGTTAGTAGTTAGCACTTCTAGTCTTGTGATCTCTCTTGTTCAAGATCTTTTAGTCTTTGGGTTATTCTTTCTTTAATATCATGCCCTAAGTTGGCGTCATCAGCCTCAACGGTTTTTCTTTTTCTCTTCTTATATGCCCATCTAGTTCACCTAGTTTTGCTAAATTGTTTGTTAATTCGCCTCTGAGGGTTTTTAAAAGCTGATCAAGGGCCTCTATTTCTCGCATGGGTAGCGGTGAGTCGTGTATAGTCTTTAACGCTGTTTCTTCTGAAAAAACTGG
Source organism: Conus ventricosus (assembly GCA_018398815.1). Lineage (NCBI taxonomy): Eukaryota > Metazoa > Mollusca > Gastropoda > Neogastropoda > Conidae > Conus > Conus ventricosus. The sequence continues at coordinate 76,157,960 of CM031596.1, read as the reverse complement.
ATTCTGCTTCTATTACATTTATTAATTCACCTGCTGATTGATTTAATTCTTAAGTTCCATGTTTTGCATTTGGTTATCTGTGGGAGTTCTTGCAGTGTGTTTTGAAGTTTAGCAACTGCCTCCCCCCTTAATTTGGCCTAAAAAGGGCCCAAAGGCGATTTTGATCTTTCACACTGAGTTATTTCAAATTTGAACCCACGGCTAAAACTTTGATGGGTCTTTTTTAGTTGTAAGCTGAACAAGTTGTCCTTGGCCCTCCTCACAAAAAAATGGTCATCTTTACTTCAAAATCATTAGGGTCTATAAATTCGGGAGGTTCTGGCCTAAACTTTGGTATAATGATCTGGCCTTACTTTCTGTTAATTTATACCGATTGTTGGTAATGTATCCCGATTTCTGCTAATTCATATGCAATGAGAGCCCCGAGCGATGCCGCCCCCAAGGGGAATCACTCATGTCGTCTCCACGATCAAAAACATCATAATCTTCATCTTCATGCCTCCCATGTTTCTTTAATAATTAATTTTTTATTTTTTTTTATAAAAAATGTTACATGCATATGGCTCGATCTTGACCCGCATAGAAGACTGAAAGAACCCTTTGGCGTGAAGGGAAATAAACGGAATATTACTGTTCCAAATAATCCATCTACTATTGATGCAGATCAAATTCTTACTGTCAAATTTCGGACCTGGGAGCAGATGAAGTGATTGTCCCAGGCTCTGCGCGTCTTACTTTCAAAATAGTACTCGATTCAACAACAGACACAAACAGACAGTTGTCCAGAATTTGGGGCGGGCAATTGTTAAGAAAATTTCTATAAAACTTGAGGGGCAAGAAATATTTTCTTTACACAATGCAGACATATTTTTAACCTATTCTGATCTATGGCTAACCGGGAATGAAAGGGCTGATCTTGCGTTTCAAGGAATCGAAAATGAAGAAGCACTAAAACATAGAATAGGCGCTGAAGATACTAAAGACGGCAAAAAAAGTATGTAGCGTAAAGTTTGCGTATGGAAATCGCTTTTCCATTCCCTTAGATTTTGAGTTGTTAAAAGCGCATGCGCCATACTTTCAAGGAGCATAAAGACAGACTGTCATATGAACTAATTTTTAAACGAATAAAAACGTGTTATCAGATCAACAGACACAAAAGCATGTACAGCATTTCTGACATCTCTTTTAGAGTTTGACGTTGTTAGCAACCCTAATTTAGCAAGGTTGATTGAGCAAACAATATCAGTCAAAATTAGCAATATATACGAAAGAGTGATTCATCATACACATATCCCAGAAGCAGGGCAGACACTATATGGAATTTTAGTTTTAGTGTCGCAGCAAGATCGCTTAAAGGTATTTTATTGCTGTGTGAAGATGAAGAACCGTTCAAAAGAGCAAGTGAAAAGTTTTTAATCCTAAAATAGCGAAAGTGCAATGTACAATTGATGGTAGTCCTAACCAAATCTACGCTAGCGGCTTAGACCTTATCATCATTTTGACGAAATAAAAAAAATTGTTTGGGGGTGGGAGGGGTAGAAGTCTAACAGCAGACCTTGTGTCTAAAGATTTACATCTCACAATGTTAGGCTTGATGATTATTTAACAACGAAATACGGTTTAGGGATTGACCTAAGGTCAACAGAGGATAATCAGTTGCATGGAAGGGGGGAGAACTGTGAGAGACGTAATAACCATTCAAATTGATAAAAAAGAAGAAGCCGAAAACCGCTTAATGTACATTTGTTTTTAATATATGTTTGCGCAGCTGAATATTGAAAATAACAGATTAAAGATATACAATACTAAATTATTTTTATTTTTAAAAAGATGTTGTTCAAGTTTATCCAAATGTGCCTACAGCGCCGCCAAAAGAAGAGATAGCAGCAATTTGCTGTTATAGAAACCCCTGAATAAAAAACCTTCAGATTAAACAAACATTACACAAATGCAACAAAAACTAGAGCAGGACCTTTCAAAAACAGCAAAACCAAACGAAGGTATTCTGCGCCTTTAATGCTGTTACATATGTTAATATGGAGCATCGACTATAAGCGCTCTATCAGCGGGAAACGGTGTTGGTCTCTTAGCAACGGGCATAGGCGCACCCGCAGCTTTACCTCTAGGAGGTTTTGTCTTTAGCTCTTGGCCTATGTTCATTAGCTGTAGGTGCTGTTTAGCAAAAAAATAAAAAACTAAACTCCAAAAGCACAAAAGCTATGGTTCAACTAATAACGGCTAAACTTAGTTCGTTTAAACTGACAATAAATAAAGCGCTTGTTGACTCAAACATCACGGATGAAGAATTTAATCTTTTTACAGGCCGATTTTGATGACTACAAAAGACAAAAGTTTGATCTTCAAAGAAAGGCGAGGGCAATTTTTTTCTAAACAGCCAGACCCGAGCAGATAAAAAAGGAATGCTTAAAAAAAAGTAAACGAGACATTAAACTCTGTTCAAACAGCTCACATTTAAAAACACCGAAGGGTGTTTATACTTTAGTTTAGGGAGTCCGCGCAAAAAGACCGTTGATATTGATTCTGATTAATTTTTTTTTTTTAAATTTAAAAAATTTTTTGAGTTAGAAAGAAGCTCAACATGGCTAAGATATATGAAGGGCAAGACGAATTTTTTGAAGGAATGTTGAGAGAGAGCGTTTATCAAGAGCACTGAATGATATTGATCTAGAAGCCCATTGATCCAGCAAACGTGCGGACAAGCGTTGTACATGCTATTTCTCAAGTTCCAAGTAAACTACTAATAGACCCCCAGTTAAAGTAATGTTAGCTGTTTTAATCGACTATGTAACAATAAATGAAGAAAATCTAGAAGTCTGGGTCTTCAACTAAACAACAGACTGTTCTTTCTCATAACGACTTAACACCCGGTTGGGCAGACAAAATGCTTACACATTTTTGACGCTGCGGCTGAAGAAGCCAAAGAGAGGCTCGGGTTTGGTCAGAGGGCGAAGTCTTAGAGATCAGATTAAAAAGGCTAAGTATGCGCCGATTGTTGGTAAGGCTTACATTCCACTACCTCCAGCATTAGTTGCAAAAAAAGCATTTTTTTAAACATAAAGAATACAAAACAATAATGTTTATGTGGTGTGTTCTTGAAAAGGCTGCATCACGTCCGAAAAAACGCAGAGAGAGTGTCTAACTATCACCGTACATCAATGATCTTAATTTTTAGTGGGGTGTCCTTTCCTGTTAGTGTAGCCCAAAAATTGATCGGTTTGAAGAACAAACAAACCAATAACTGTTAATGTATACACATGGGATGAGGAAACAAATTTGGTCCCAAATTAAAAGTGTCCAAGAACAGTCCAACAATTGGCGAACCAGACAAACCCAGGGTTGACTTACTACTGATGTTTTCCCCAGGGGGGCTACCCCCATTACACTTTTAATACAAACCAATGAGTAAACTAATGCAGCATCTTCAAAAGATGGGCACAAACAAGAATTCTGTAGAAAATGTTTAACAAGAATCCCATTGTTCAAGCCGCAAGCGAACATAAGAAACATTGTATCGGCCCAGTTGACTGTAATACAAAACCCTAATTACGCCCCCACCTGGATCTAAAGTTAGTTTTAAGAACTGGAAAAAACTGCAACATTCTCCATATGTTGTTTACGCAGACTTCGAATCACTCATTGTTCCTTATGAAGGGCCAGCACCACAAAAACTACGAAAAACAGTCTTAATGAGTAATCATCAGATTGTTCATTTCCCTTCATTGTTGTCAGGTGGGATGGCGCCCTTTCCCAGCACCAGAATTATCAGAGGCCCAATGCGGCTAGAAGATTTTACAGCGCATGCAGCAAGTGCGCATGACTGTTCTAATAATCTAAACTTTTCTGAAATCCATAATTGGCGCCTGAGACCAACCCAAAAGTATGACTCAGCCACACATTGTTGGATTTGCGTTAGGTCTCTCATCAGACGCAGAGAAAACAAAAAATAAGAGACCATGATCACATTAGCGGAAAGTTCAGAGGAGCGGCGCATAACAAATGCAATCTTCAACTAAAGTTTGATCCTAAGACATGGAAGCTGCTGATTCTTTTATAACTTGCGAGGTTACGACTCTCATCTTATAATGAAAGCAGTGGACGATGCCTTCAGGGTGTCATGCATTGCACGTCATCAGAAAAGTACATGTGCTTTACTCTAAATAACATGTCTTTTTATGACTCTATGCAACCCCATGATGGGTTCATTAGAGTCACTGGCTATGTCCTTAAAGTCCTGCCCCCTAACAGAAGATATTTTGATCAACTTGTTAGAAAGGGCGTTTACCTTATGAGTACATGAACAGTTGGGAAAAGGGTTTGACGAAGATACACTTCCGCCTAAAGGTGCGTTCTTTTCTAGTCTTAGAGAAAGGACATCAGCGACTCCGATTTCCACCTGCTCAAGATGCGTGGCAGAAGTTAGAGTGTTAAAAACGTGGGAGACTATCATGACTCCTATGATGGCAGATTTATGTTTGTTAGCGGACGTCTTTGAAAATTATAGGAAGACCTGCATGAAACATTACAGCCTGGATCCCGCGCATTATATTTCTGCGCCCGGATGAGTTGGGATGCTTTCTTAAGTTTATGGAGTACAGATTGATTTATTGTCGGATTTACCAATGATTCAGATGATTGAAAACGGATTGCGTGGAGGAATAGTTGGCGTCGCATCATACTGTAAAGCAAACAACAAATACTTGGACAACTATGATCCAAGTAAAAGGTCTAACTATCTCATGTATTTAGACGCAAAAAAATCTGTATGGTTGGGCAATGGCGCAATCAATTCCATTACGTAACTTAAAATGTACCACAGGTACGAATAATATTCAAAGGCATTAAAGTGGTTGAACAGTTTAACGCCTGATCAGCAGCGCGGTTTCATTCTAGAAGTTGACTTAGAATATCCCCCATGAACTCCATGACCAGATTAAAAGACTATCCATTAGCAGCAGAAAGTCTAAAGATGGATCCAAGAGAGCCACCTAAACTTGTGCCCAATCTTCGGGGCAAAAAAAATTTGTCTGGGCATTACAGACTTCTACAATTTTATTTAAGACATGGTTTAAAGTTAACAGTGTCCATCGCATAATTGCTTTTGATCAAGAAAAAGTTCATGAAACCCTACATCATGAAGACCTGACCTCAGAACTAATCCACAGATGCTTCAGAAAAAGACTTTTTCAAGCTGATGAACAACAGCTGTTTTGGAAAGACTTTGGAGAATCCGCACAAGCGCAAAGATGTTAGATTAGTCACCAAAGAGAACGAAGCAATTAAGCTGACTTCAAAACCTAATTATCAGGACTTTTGAAGATTTCATGTCACCTTTTTTGGCATAATGATGGAAAAAAAGAAAGTCAATTAGACAAACCTGTATTTATTGGGTTTACTGTTTTAGAATTATCAAAGCTCTTGATGTTAGGAATTCTTTATGACTACTTTAAGCCCTTGTATCCTGAGTCCAGAGTACTTACACAGATACAGATAGTTTTGTTATAGATATTCCTACTGAAGGACATCTATAAAGACATGGAAATGGAAGTAGCTAAAGGACATGCGGGATGGTATGACCGTCCGATTATCCTAAAGACTCGCCTTTACATTCAATTACTAACAAGAGGTTTTAGGAAAGATGAAGGATGAATATCTGGAAAGGTGTCAAGGGGTAAAGTGGGTTAAAGGGAAAAAATGTACAGTATTTCGAGCCAGGGAAATCATTAAGAAAAACAAAGGGAATATCTCGCAGCGTTGTGCAGTCAAACATATCGCATGACAAACAAAGAAGCATTGTTTGGCAATAAGACTTTCCATCATGACAACGTAAAACTGCGATCTAATCTACATGAGATCAACACAAAAAGTTGTAACAAAAAAGTCATTAGATAGAACCAAAAACGTGTGTTTGTTAATCCAGAGTTTTCATATGCAATCGGGCACTGGAGAACCGTAAATTAATTAAAGCGGAACTGTGCCCCGGGGGGATTTACGCAGTTCTTCCTTCCAAAAAATCTTTGAGGAGTGGTTGTTTTTTTTGTGTCAGTTTTCGTAAATAATACACGGGCGGATTCATTTTTACAATTCTTTTTATTTCGTATGGATCAACCTCCAACCGGATCGGTTGCCCTGAGCGAGTGTCCCCCTTTTGCTTCCCCCCGGGAAATAAAGGTACCCTTTCTTTCAAACCAAATGGTAAAAGTTTTCCGGATGAAGACTCTCCTTCAACAGCATTTATTGTTTTTCTTTTGATTGCTTGTACTGGTTTTAGGCCTTTAAATTCTTCATTATTCATTGCGCGCAAAACTGAGGGCAGTTTCTAACCCATTCTGTGTTGCGAGAATTGTCAATCAGCTCTCTGTGATACTGGTAGGAGAAAGTCTTTTGGGCTAACTGTTTGTTAAAGTTTTCGACTAAAGCCTGTGATCTATGAACTCCTGGAATGGCCTCTTTTAATGGTAACTCTGTGTTTTAACAATAATTGATTCACTTGGCCTTTAAATTCTTTCCCATCATCGACTTGAAAACATGCGAGGGTAAGTTAGCGGGCCTCGCTGGTATATCAGCTGTTTTGGCAACAGCAACAGCAGAAGCACTCTTTTGTGTTATGGTTCTGCATCTTTGTATCTTGAAGCCATGTCAATGATGGAGTGCGTACTTAAATCTTTTTTTGTCTAATCCTATCAGAGGGTAATATAAAAGGTCCATTTGATGGGTGTCGTTCGGTATTGTATTAACAAAGTGTGGTCTCTGTAAATTTGTCTAGGGGGAGGGGAAATAAATTTGCCAAATTGCTTGTTTAGATAACCATTCCTTGCTGTTTGTTCACTGACTCTGCCCCTTGGCTTGTTTTTAATTGCTGTGATGCCTTCCAATATCCTTTGGGCGAATAATAGATTTTGTTCATTTTTTATTCAGCCAATATTATGTGCAACAAAATCACAACAGTCATACCAACGACAATAAACGTGATTTCTTGCATCTTTTGTTTTTCTGATGGTTGATAAAAGTTTGCTGAATTTTGGTGGGGGCAATGTCTCGATTGGTTTGCCTGTTACTAGATAATATTGTTTTATTGCTTGATCAACATTTTTAATGTGTAAGCTGGGATGCCCCTGTCTTTTCAGGTGTCATTAATAAAATCTAACTGCTCAAGTCTCTGCCTTTCATAGGCGTCTTGTGCAGTGCTAGTTGCTCATAGCTTTGTTATGTCTTTTTCTCTCGCCGTCATTCCCAGTTTACTAAATGCGAATTACTTCCGCTAAAAACAAGCGCATTTACCACAGCCCCGCCTTCATTTTGCGGAGTGAAGCCATTTTTTATAAATGTATTTTTTCTTACATATTTATATTGTCTGGAATTATTCCTTGCTTAACTAGAAAATCTTTCGTAGCACCGAAGCTGCAATGATAGCAATCAGCTTTGCTGAATCCTCAAAGTCTAGTTTGCCAAGATCTGCGGTTTTAAATTCTTAACAGGCTTTTACCAAGCATTGAGTATCCTACACTTTTAGCCTCCAATAACAGCAGAATGGTATACAAGGTTAGCAACAGTTTTTCGGTGCTCATTTTTATAAAATAAAATAATTATAATTATTAAAAAACCCTGACAGTGATGATCTACTACAGCTACAAGGCGGCTAAACCTGCCTGAACTTATGAATGGACCAAGTTGATGATCAAGCTATTATGCCCAAAAAGGAGAGGCTGTATTCTTTGGCAGCATGTGGGAAAACAAAACAGTTTCCTCGAACTGAATTCAGCATTGAACAAATTCAACAGATGCCGCCGCAAGACATTTTAAAGTATCATAACAGGTATGAAGCGCAGCTGGGGTCTAGAATGGTGAAAGTGTGGGGCAAACGGTTCTTAGTTTGTACACTAAACTATCAGTAGATTTGCTCCCATTGATTCTGAACAAGATTTTATGTATGATTTAACCGCAGGATCCCGTTTTAAAAAGTCATTGGTCTCTTAGGATGTGATCTATACTACAGATTTGGAACATTGTTATCGCCTTAATCATGGGATTAAAACTTTTAAACTATAGATTTTATTTCCCCTTTAAAATGAACGATCTGGAAATCAGCGAATCAGAAAACCCCTGAATCAGGTGGAGAAAGGGAACCAAGCCCAAAAATCAGCAGAAAACCTGGGAATCAGGTGGAGACCCTTAAAAATCCTGGGCGTGTTGAAGCAGGAAAAAAATTTGCAGAGTGGAACAGACAAAAAAAATTAATGTTTACAGAATAGACTCATCATGAAACATAACACCGCCCAAAGCCAGAACAAGTTGATTCAATGGCAGCTATAAAAACTCCATGTGATTCAAGGCCCCAAAGTCTTCATGGAATATTGAACTTAAAACTGTTTTCCATTTTTGGCGCCCTTGCTGCTGCGGGGGCAGTTATTATGGTTATAAATATATAACCAATGGCAACAAAAACAAAAGAAGTTAAAACAAACCTGAACCCCTTAAATACAGACAAAAAGACAACTGCACGCCAAACCGTCAACAACAAAAGATCATTTTGATCCATTTATATGCAATAATATTTTAAATTTTTAATAAAAATAATCATGGCGTATATAAATGATAAGTCAATAAATAAAGACATGGAGTCTATAAAGACATTTCCATAGACCAGAATTGTAATCAATGCGGTTGCTTCGGATGTAAGACCTTCCTTAAGATCTATGCAAAAGAACGTGAGCAAGACATCCTCAACGATGACGCGTTTTTTGAGGCGTGTGTGTACTATATTAGGCATCTGCTAAATTTTAAAATAAAAACATAGATTTTATTTTTTGATAATTATAAGAACTTGAATAAGAACTTGGTTGTACTTAAGAGGATGACTTAGTTATGTCTTGAGGTGACTTAATCAAGACATAAATTAAAAACTTAAACAAGAACTTATTAAGAACTGAAGTATTAATTAAAAACTTAATTAAAAAACTTAATTAAGAACTTGGGGTGGACTTGAATGACTAAGTTAAGAACTTAAAAGTGACTTAAATGTGTGCATGCGGGGGAGGAGGTGTGCATGCGTGGGGTGGGGGTGGGGGGAGGAGGTGTGCATGCGTGGGGTGGGGGTGGGGGGAGGAGGTGTGCATGCGTGGGGTGGGGTGGGGGGAGGAGGTGTGCTGCGTGGGGTGGGGGTGGGGCACATTGCCCAGTTACGAGCACCACTACATCCTGTTAGACTCATGCTGCTAAATATAGCCGTTCATATTAAACGGTTATTTTATAGTAGCAGTCAGCAAGGCGGATTTCCCCACAGTCCTCTTGCTGCTAAAAATAGCGTTTTATGTATAAACGGCTATTTATAGCAAGGCGGATTTCCCCCCAGGCCTCTTGCTGCTAAAAATAGCCGTTTATGTATAAACGGCTATTTAAGCAAGGCGGAAAATTCCCCCGCAGTCCTCTTGCTGCACTTCACAATAACACTGTTAGCAGCTCCAACGGCACACCCCCACCACCACCCACCACCTCTGGCGTAGGCAGCGAGCAAAATCGACAGGTGGGAGGTTGTGACGTCAGCAGAGGCGCTGTCTGCCGCGAGCTGGCTTGGCGAGGAAGTGAAACGGTGGTGGGGACCGAAAGAAAGGAAAAAAAAGAAGAAAGCTAGGGGGTGGATCCACGTTACGCCACTTGAATGGCTGGGGCTGCTGTGGGGGGCGACAGAGTGAAACACCCACCACTGCCTCCACCCTCACCACCACCCCGCACACACACACACCAAAACACACACACACAGCGCGGAGCAGAGCACTCACTCCTCTACACTAAAAATAGCCGTTCATGTATAAACGGCTATTTATAGCAAGGCTGACTTCCCCACAGGCCGCCACCCAGTACGCACTACTCCTCTCCTACTAGTAGATGTACTAAGGTCTGCCTAGCCCTATTAGTTGTTTGCCAGAACATTCGAAATCGCCATTCAGTTGCATAAGGGCACACTTGAAGGAGTGAACTGGTTAGAATTAGAAAAATAGAAAAGTATACACATCTTAATACACAGATCGCTTGCTACATGAACACTGAATCTGTAGTTAACAATCAATCAAGTCTGATACAAACTGGGAACATTTTTACTTGGGAGGAACAGCAAAATGTTTTTAAATACGAATCAGCCGTGTTTACCTCCGCCTTAAGAAATGAACGCCATGTTTTTTAAACATGGCTTTAGCTGTCTCAAGCCAGCTCCAACAATCAACGCGTGATGGTTTGTTTTGCTTCAGCCGACTTTCAACAATGCAGCGCCAATTATTAGATAAGGAACCTCTCATCGATAGCAAAACACGTATTAAAACTAGCTACATCTTGTTTCATTTCCTTGAACCCAAAAAACCTTTAAGATAGTCGTTCATTTCCAAAGCCCGTTAGTTCACTTTTTCGTTTTCTAGAAAAAAATCTTCCCGGTTTCAACAACATGCTTCGCCTAATTCTTTCAAAAAATACTCTAACATGCAGTTAAAGTAAAACTTATTGGCCTCAAATAGCAACCTGTTCTTCAGTAACGTTTAACAAAACCAACTGCACAAAACCGGTAAATATCTTCTCACTACAACGCAACACTTTACAGCTCCCAACGCCTCCAAGTTACTGACAATACAAACCAGTCTTGCTGCGTGGGAGTGACACGTGACAGTCTAGCCATTCGCTAGCCTAACGCGCAACCCGTGTGCTTTATTGATTTTTTGGTCGCAAAGCGGGCCGTGCGCTGTGCAACCAAAGGCCGCGAGCCCTTTATGACATTGAATTTAGAGAGAGAAAGAGAAAGAGTGTGTGTGTGTGTTAGTGTGTCTGTGTGTGTTAGTGTGTGTGTGCCCGCTCTCTGTCTGTCTGTCTCTCTTCTCTGTCTGTCTGTCTGTCTGTCTGTTCTGAGGCAACTTGACCTTAAGGGTTTTTTCAGGGGTGCCGGTGATTCTCTCTCTCTCTCTTCCGCCACAGGGAAAAGGCGGGGTTTTTAGGCCACTTTCGCCCAAAAACTCGGTGGTTGAGCAAGTGAGTCAGGATTGGTTTAAAAAGCTGTTCTCTACACGTGTTCGCCGCTGTACAGGTTCGAGTCCACCACAGTCAGATTAAGCACGACATGCAAAAATGTTCCCCCCATTATATTCAAAAGGTGCGAGCCACACTGATTTACAGGATAAGCCACATACAAGCGCGCGTGCGAGCGTGGGTGCACGCGCGCGCGCGCGCGTGCACACACACACACACCACACACACCACACACACACACTCCACAGCAGAAGCAGAACAAAAAAGTTGCGCACAAGGGCAAAACAGATAATAAAACAATTCATTTTGTTACAAAAAGGGTTATGTAATTCAGTGATCAAGCCAGAAGGGGAAACCTCTGCAATAAAGTCCTGGGGGGGGAACAGGTGAACATATGAATTATTGTATTATATATAAATATTTTTATATATTATTTTATATTTATTTATATATAATATATATAATATATTATTTTTTTTTTTTTTTTTTTTTTTGAACCCCTTTGGGGTGAGAACACACAAAATTATGGACTGTGGTGTGCTCTATTTGACACCAAGAGCACAGACAAAAATCAGCCGGTTCCTCCCTGATGAGTCCGATCCAGCGGACGAAAGGCTAGGAGCAGGCAAAACAAATAAATGTGCCTTCGGGGATTTTCGATGGTTCCCTCAGGCAGCTAGTGAAGGGGATTCTCATATTTATAATATTTTTCCCCCCCTTCTCTCCATCTTCAATTTTTTTTTTTTTTAAGTTCAAATCTTTGCCAAGTCTTACTATAACGACTGAAGAATTGTTAACCTGCACTTGTTTTCCCCACTACTTAATTGTTTTAGCATTCTATTGTTTGGTAATCTGTGGGAGATTGCAAACTCTTAGGGGATCCCAAATAAAGGTTGTTCTGTACAATTCTTAGCCACTCACAATGCTTGGGTTTTGAACAGCAGAGCTGACCACTCAGACTGTTCCATATCTTTTGATCTCCCTTGCTCCTTGAATGGATCCTCAAGCATAGGCTCAAAGATCGTCCCCTATATTTTATAATGTTTGAATACTGCTTTTAGTTTTTCAGCAAATTTTTTCGTCTCCACACTTTTGTTTTGTTCCCTTTACTACCCTTCGCTGGCTGCTTTGAGGGTTTCTGTTAGATTCTTTTTTGAACCTGTGATGAAAACACCACAAAATTATGGACTGTGGTGTGTCTCTATTTGCACCAAGAGCACAAACACAATCAGCCGTGGGCTCCCCGATGAAGTCCGACCAGCGGACGAAAGGCCTAGGAGCAGGCAATACAAATAAATGTGCCTTCAGGAGGGATTACGATGGTTCCCTCAGGCAGCTAGTGAAGGGGATTCTCATATTTATAATATATTTCCCCCCATTCTCTCCATCTTCATTTTTTTTTTTTAAAGTTCAAATCTTTGCCAAGTCATTACTATAACGACTGAAGAATTGTTAACCTGCACTTGTTTTCCCCCACTACTTAATTGTTCAGCATTCTATATATATATATATATATTTATATATATATATATATGCATGCACTCACGCACGCACATACACACACACAGAGTACATCTTTCCCCCACTCTTCTCTCCACACTATGGTCTACCCACCCTAAAAATAAAAGGTTGCTAGCGAAGTCCAGTCCTTGAAGCAAATCATACCTAAGATATTCCAGTGTGGCTGGCCTTCTTTTTTTTCTTGTTGTTTTTCTTTTTTTTCTTCCTTTCATCTGTGTTTCCTTCCATCCTTTCTTTCCTTTCTTCTTTCTTTCTTTCTTTTATTTTTCATCTGTCATTAGGGCTTTCTTGTTTGTGTTTTTCGGTCTTGTCAGGACTTCTTTTGTGTGTTGTTGTGAGGTGAGTGTGTGTGTGTGTGAGAGAGAGAGAAGTGAGTGTGTGTGTGTGAGAGAGAAGAGAGAGAGAGAGGCGTGCGTGCGTGTGTGTGTGTGTGTGTATGCGCGTGCACGCTCGCGCCTGTGCGTGCCTCTGTTTGCTTAGAGTTTTTAAACTTTTTCCCTGTAGTGTTGAGGCTTTTTCCGTGTTCTTGGAGCCTTTGTTTTGCTTTGCTTTTTGCTTTTTTTTTTTTTCCTCATGTCGACCCCGTGGTTACACAATCAATCAAAATAGAAAACAACCAGCATGACGTGTTCCTGTTTGCACTGGCCGATCAAACTGCTGAGAGTATGCATTCTGAAGTTTAAGCCTTTCATTGTCTGACCTTAAATGCTTTAGTTTAGTGGGAATAAACAAAATGTACAGATGCTGGAACATTTCCGAGTATTTAAATAGATCTATATAAACTTCGTTGTGTGTGTGTGTGTGTGTGTGTGTGTGTGTGTGTGTGTGTGTGTGTGCACGTTCGTGCGTGCGTGCCCGCGCGCGTGCGTTCGTGCGTGCGTGTGCGTGCGCAGGGTGTGTGTGTGTGTGTGTGTGTGTGTGTGTGTGTGTGTGTGTGTGTGTGTGTGTGTGTGTGTGTGGTGAGGGAGAGAGAGAGTGTGTGTGTCTGTGTCTCAGTGTCTACATCTCTGCGTGTCTGTATCTGTGTCTGTGTCTGTGCACACGCGTGCATGTGTGTGTGTGTGTGTGTGTGTGTGTGTGTGTGTGTGTGTGTATGTGGTGTGTGTGTGTGTGTGTGTGTGTGTGTGTGTGTGTGTGTGTGTGTCGTTTCGGGGCTCGTACCCCCGATGTTCGTGAATGCAGCATCTCAATCATCTCTACGGTCTAATAATTCAAGAACTGGAGAGATAGCCTTCAAGATGTTACCAATGAGTTACTGCAGTTACTTTGTTAATCGGTTGTAACGCGGTTTCGGCTTCAAGTTTGATGAACATAGTGTCATTTTCCGCACACGACCATGAATGATTAGCTCGCACCGTTCATAATTGTTCTCCTTTACCTACGATTTGTGCTCAAAGATGGACGACGAGAGCTCTTGAACAAATTTTCTTTCGTCATCTCGCAACAAAATGTTGATTATTTATTCATGATTTCGTCATTTCTTCCGTTGAATGAACTGGTGAAAAATACTGGTGAATGAATGACACATGTACTCTGAGATGAAGTGAAACAGCGAAACAAGTACTGCTGAATGTGAATGAATGACACATGTACTCTGAGATGAAGTGAAACAGCGAAACAAGTACTGGTGAATGAATGACACATGTACTCTGAGATGAAGTGGAACAGCGAAACAAGTACTGCTGAATGTGAATGAATGACACATGTAATCTGAGATGAAGTGAAACAGCGAAACAAGTACTGCTGAATGTGAATGAATGACACATGTAATCTGAGATGAAGTGAAACAGCGAAACAAGTACTGCTGAATGTGAATGAATGACATATGTACTCTGAGATGAAGTGCAATGGTAAAAAGTACTGTTGAATAGACGACATATGTTCTCTGAGATGAAGTGAAATGGTAAAAAAAAAAAAAAAAAAACGTTTTGCTGAATAAAAGGCACATGATTGAAAAGTATGGAAAAGTAAATGATAGCTAACTGACAAATCTGGGTTGAAAAAAGTACTTCTACAGAATGACACTAGTTAAGGGAGAGAGAGAGAGAGAGAGAGAGAGAGAGAGAGAGAGAGAGAGAGAGAGAGAGAGAGAGAGAGAGAGAAGAGAGAGAGAGAGAGAGGGAAAGAGAAGAGAGAGAGAGAGAGAGAGAGAGAGAGAGAGAGAGAGAGGAAAGAGAGAGAGAGAGAGAGAGAGAGAGAGAGGAGAGAGAGAGAGAGAGAGGAGAGAGAGAGAGAGAGAGACAGAGAGAGAGAAAGTAAAATTGATTAAACCGAACAACACATATAGTAAGAAGCAGTGCCAAGTGAACGTCACGTATGTTAAAACCGTGGGGGGAAGTAGAGTTGATTGCACGGCATGTTGAGTGAAAAGCCGGGGGGGAAAAAGTTCTGACAAACGACGGATGTCGTAAACAACAGAAAAAATAAATGCTGCCCGAATGACACAGGCAATGAATAAAGTAGGCAACATTAGTGCTGACTGGGCGCCATATTTAGTACGAAACAGGGGAAATGATGCTGACTTATCGCCACATGTAGTAAAATGTAGAGGAAAAAAAGTAGTGATAGTTGAGCTACACGTTTAGTAAAAAAAAAAGTAGAAAAGAAAAGCAGACAAAAAGAAATACTACTGACTAAACGACACATGCAGTAAACTTAAAGAAAAATAACGCTACTGAATGACACACACAGTAAACTTGGAGAAAAATAGCGCTACTGAATGACACATGCAGTAAACTTTGAGGAAAAATAGCGTTACTGAATGACACATGCAGTAAACTTGGAGAAAAATAGCGCTACTGAATGACACATGCAGTAAACTTTGAGGAAAAATAGCGCTACTGAATGACACATGCAGTAAACTTTGAGAAAAATAGCGCTACTGAATGACACATGCAGTAAACTTTGAGAGAAAAATAGCGCTACTGAATGAAACATGCAGTAAACTTAGAGAAAAATAGCGCTCCTGAATGACACATGTAGTAAAGAGCAGGAAAGAGCAATACTAACGGAATGACTCATGTCGTTACAAAAAAATAGGAAAAAGCAATACTGAATAAATGACACATGAAAGAAAAAGGAAGGAACAACATGTCGAGTGAAAAGCTGGGAAAAGCAGTGAAAACTAAACAACACATCACTTTATAGAAGAAAAAAAGGGGGGAGGGAGAAAGAAATAAGAGAAACGTACTGCTGACTGAACGACACGTGCAGTAAAAAAGAAAGGCGGGAAACGTACTGCTGACTGAACGGCACGTCCAGTAAAAAAGAAAGAAGAGAAACGTACTGCTGACTGAACGACACGTGCAGTAAAAAAAGAAAGGAGGGAAACGTACTGCTGACTGAACGACACGTCCAGTAAAAAAGAAAGGCGGGAAACGTACTGCTGACTGAACGACACGTCCAGTAAAAAAGAAAGGGGAAACGTACTGCTGACTGAACGACACGTCTAGTAAAAAAGAAAGGAGAGAAACGTACTGCTGACTGAACGACACGTTCAGTAAAAAAGAAAGGCGCGAAACGTACTGCTGACTGAACGACACGTGCAGTAAAAAAGAAAGGCGGGAAACGTACTGCTGACTGAACGACACGTCCAGTAAAAAAGAAAGAAGAGAAGCGTACTGCTGACTGAACGACACGTGCAGTAAAAAAAAAGAAAGGAGGGAAACGTACTGCTGACTGAACGACACGTCCAGTAAAAAAGAAAGAGGAGAAACGTACTGCTGACTGAACGACACGTGCAGTAAAAACGAAAGGCGGGAAACGTACTGCTGACTGAACGACACGTCCAGTAAAAAAGAAAGAAGAGAAACGTACTGCTGACTGAACGACACGTCCAGTAAAAAAGAAAGAAGAGAAACGTACTGCTGACTGAACTACACGTCCAGTAAAAATAAAAAAAAGACGGGAAACGTACAGCTGGCTGAACGACACGTCCAGTAATAATAGAAAGAAGAGAAACGTACTGCTGACTGAACGACACGTCCAGTAAAAAAGGAAGGAGGGAAACGTACTGCTGACTGAACGACACGTCCAGTAAAAAAGAAAGAAGAGAAACGTACTGCTGACTGAACGACACGTCCAGTAAAAAAGAAAGAAAGGCGGGAAACGTACTGCTGACTGAACGACACGTCCAGTAAAAAAGAAAGAAGAGAAACGTACTGCTGACTGAACGACACGTCCAGTAAAAATGAAAGAAGAGAAACGTACTGCTGACTGAACGACTCGTGCAGTAAAGAGAAAGGCGGGGAACGTACTGCTGACTGAACGACACGTGCAGTAAAAAAGAAAGGCGGGAAACGTACTGCTGACTGAACGACACGTCCAGTAAAAAAGAAAGAAGAGAAACGTACTGCTGACTGAACGACACGTGCAGTAAAAACAGAAAGGAGGGAAACGTACTGCTGACTGAAACGACACGTCCAGTAAAAAAGAAAGGCGGGAAACGTACTGCTGACTGAACGACACGTCCAGTAAAATAAAAAGAAAGGCGGGAACCGCACGGGCGACTAAACGACATGCATAGTAAAACAAAAAGAAAAGAAAAAAGAAAAAAAATGGAGGGAAACGTACTGCTAACTGAACGCATGTGTAGTTTAAAAAAAAAAAAAGCAGGGGGGGGGGGGGGGGGGGGGAAGGAAGTGTACTGCTAACTGAACGACACATCTGGTAAAAAAAGGGGAAAAAAGAGGGAAACGTACTACTAACTGAACGATACATAAAGTTATTAAAAAAAAAAAGGAGGGAAAACAGCACTGCCTAAACGACATGTAGTACTGGCCGAACAACACATGTAGTAACAAGCAGGGAACAGTAGTACTGGCCGAACAACACATGTAGTAACAAGCAGGAACAGTAGTACTGGCCAAACAACACATGTAGTAACAAGCAGGAACAGTAGTACTGCCGAACAACACATGTAGTAACAAGCAGGGAACAGTAGTACTGGCCAAACAACACATGTAGTAACAAGCAGGAACAGTAGTACTGGCCGAACAACACATGTAGTAACAAGCAGGGAACAGTAGTACTGGCCAAACAACACATGTAGTAACAAGCAGGAACAGTAGTACTGGCCGAACAACACATGTAGTAACAAGCAGGGAAAAGTACTTCTGATATCCTTCAGATACATTCAGGCAAACTAGCGCCGGCTGGTCTCAGAACGACAAGTGTAGTCACATTTAGGACAACAACAGTGCGGACTGAACGTGCCTCAGGTCCACAGCTTAAAGAACCACCACCTCCAGACGACTTTTTGTGCCATCTTGGTGTTTGCAAGGGGGGGGGGGGGGGGGAGGAGACAGCGGTGAGGGGGTGGTGCGAGCAATGTGGCGTTGACGTAGGTTTCGCTTTGTGAATCCAATCAATAACCGCTAATGTATAAATCACATCGCTTTCGTCGCTTGACCTCACTGTTAAGAATGTAATCCCATGGCTGACAACACATGTAGTAACAAGCAGGGAACAGTAGTACTGGCCGAACAACACATGTAATAACAAGCAGGGAACAGTAGTACTGGCTGACAACCTCGGGTGATGTCGATGGAGGAAGGACTAGCGCACAGCCAAAACACACTCACAGCTTGCTTACGATCTCATTCATATATCATGCATTCGTCACATCAAACCACTAGTAAAGTCTATAACTTTACTAACAATGTTCATAGAACGAAACATCAATGCATATGGAATCAAACAAAATAAAACATTCTCTCTTTCCTGAACTTCACAAAATCATTTATCTAAAACATCATTAACTAACCCGGGTATAAATAGATTTCTACTTTACCTGGCAGGTGATCTTAAACTATTCACGAATCACTGTCTTTTCTTTTCTTTTTCCTTTTCTTTTCACTGTCACTTTCACAAGCACGACACAACTGCTGGCACTGGTTTTGGTATGCTGGCGTCTGGGCAA
>CM031596.1:76110933-76139394 GCA_018398815.1 Conus ventricosus | reverse complement strand
GTTAGACTGCTGGCACTGGCGTTGGTCTGTGGTTCTGCTTGGCGAAGTGACGCTGCCAGGTATGAGGTCGAACCCCGGTACGGTTAAGATAGAACAGTGACTATCAACATCGATCTGTTCTCCTTTCTTTCTTCCTGCATTAACGCATTGCACTCTCTTTCTCTCTCTTCTAGTCTGCTCTTATCAAATGGACATGTTGCTTTTCTTTTCTTTTTCTTTTCTTCTTCTCCTCTTCATTAGTTAGCAACTCTCTCTCTCTCCACATCTCTCCTCAGTCCTTCCTCTGCAGACTATCTTGTGCTAATGCCTCCACTTGGTTCTCTTCTCTCCTCCCCTCATCTCTCTGCTCTTCTCTCTCAGAGATTACACTCCGACCTCTCTCTTTCTGTCTCTCTGTTCGTTCTCCTCTCGTTCTCCGTTCTCTCACTCTCACATCCTTCTTATCCCGTTCCGATCTGTCAAAAAGGGCGAGTACCATTGGTCAGTATTTTTACCGCCTCGTAGTCGAAGTTATCTCCCTCTAATTCCATTGGATATTCAAATCATGACAGTCACGCCTACACGCCTTACTCTCTGTGGTGGTCAATTGGTCATTTAATTGATTAGCTAGATTTCACCCCCACCACGCACTACCTTCCCCCTTTCCTACTTAACTGGCGCCGTGTGGCTTAACTCGTGGGCACTGGTCACTCATAAATTGGCTAGATGAGTCTGGGTAGGCGCCACGACGTCTGACCAAACCTACCGAGACCTGTCGGTCCAGCCACTCAGACTGTCTGCTGTCTCCTTGCTGTGCTTAAATTGGCCAGATGAGACGCATGGGAGCCGTCTTCGTGGCGCCAAGATGTCTGCGTTTGGACTTATGTCCAGTTTGAAGTGGCCGGCGACGGACCACACTTTGGTTGTGTTGAATTTTGACCGTGACATTTCCCCCTTGCAAAAGACTATGCAACGCAATTGTCTCAAAACAACGGTACAAAAAAGACAACAACCGAATTTGCTGAACCACAGCTACACGTGCAAAGTTTGAAAAATACTTTACAACCAACGGTTTATAAATTATAAAATATATCATTAGTGGATACCAACCTCCAATGAGTTATCATTGACGTGCGCTCTTGCGTTATTTCAACTCATTTTATAACGACCTCTGTGCGCACTTATGCAATTCCCCTACCTGCGGATTTGCCACATCTTCTCTTCACAATTTCTATGAAAAGCCCAATATAATATGCTCACGATCCATGACACTTCACTGAGGAATCTCCATCCTCACTTATTGCAAATAATGCATCACTACACAAGCGACTGTATGCTCAAGCATAACTACATTTACACGAACAAATCTCACACAAAAATATGAACCATAGCCAACTGGGAATGAACCCATATCCAATCAACATAACTGTAATCAACACATATTATCAACAAAGCACCCCGGATATGACTGACTTCCTCTGAGTTGCAGCTTGCTAGACTACACGGCTTAAATAGTCAGCTCCGACATTCTGTCGACCGGGAATGTACTGCACTCGGTACCTGTAGGGCTGCAATGCCATTGCCCAACGCAGCACTCTGCTGTTTTTCAACTGCGCCTCCTGCAGGAATTTGAGTGGTTGATGATCCGCCTCGATCACGAACTCTTTCCATACAAGTATTTGTGGAATTTCTGCACGGCCCACACGACAGCTAAACACTCCTCTCTACAGTTGCGTACCCTTCTTCACACTTTGTCAACTTCCTGCTAGCATACCTCACAGGGAACTCGACCCCTTCATGCTCCTGCAACAATACCGCACCTATCCCACCGCCTGATGCATCTGTCCACAACAAAAATGGTTTGGACATATCTGGTAGCTTCAGGATGGGACGGGAACCTAGTCTTTCCACACCGTCTGCAGTGCTTGCTCTGCAGCGTCCTGACCACACGACCACTGCCGGTTTCCCTGCCTTGACCAAATCACTGAGAGGACTCGTGATTGCTGCGAAGTTTGGAACAAACTCCCTATAGAAGCCAATAAAACCTAGCAGACTCCTGACTTCTGTTTTGGTCTTTGGTCTCTCTGAATTCATCATCTTCTCCACCTTTCCTCTTTCCGGCTGCTTTGTGTCGCCTCCGACAACAAAACCTAGGAACTCCAGGCTTGAAAACCAACCTGGCACTTGTTCGTCTGGCTGTGAGATTGG
The DNA here is from genome assembly GCA_018398815.1 of Conus ventricosus. NCBI lineage: Eukaryota > Metazoa > Mollusca > Gastropoda > Neogastropoda > Conidae > Conus > Conus ventricosus. Next base: position 76,137,207 of record CM031596.1, on the reverse strand, counting down.
CTTGTCTCAACCTCTCTAAAACTGCTCCTAGCTGCCTCATATGCTCCTCCCATGTCTCGGATGCTATCAGAATGTCATCCATGAAATTCACAACGCCTTCCAATCCCGTCAATAACTTCCTCATCATCTGAGAGAAACTGCAGGCGCGTTGACCATACCAAAAGGAAGTACTCGCCACTGGTATAGCCCATAGGGAGTGGAGAATGCTGTGACTTCCTTTGAGTCCTCACTCAAGGCTATTTGCCAGTAACCCTTGCTCAGATCTATCCTGGTGAAATACTGGCTCTTGCTTGTGGCGATCTGAGCGAACAGGTCTTCCATGTTCGGTATGACCTCTGCATCGACCTTGGTGACACTGTTCAGACGTCTATAGTCAACACAGAATCGATGCTCACCTGACTTTTTCCTCACTAAGACGACGGGTGCACTATACGATGATTGGACGGTTCAATCACCCAAGGTCCAACATCTTTTCTACCTCCTCCTCGATCACTTTGCTTGGGCATATGGGATCGGGTAGGCTTTCACATGTACGGGTTTTTGCGATGTTAACTCCACCGTACATGTCTCTAGAGTTGTCCTGCCTGGTTTATCAGTCAGGGACGCCCTATACTGTTCTAGGAGCCCCCTAACTTCCTCCTGTCTCCTACTGTCTAGCCCTTCATACAGTGACACATCCCTGTATGACTCTTCTCCTGGAAACTCTGGCAACAAATCTCCCCTTCTTTCTGCTGGGTCTCCTTCACCTCCATCAATGATTGCTGCTGCGCCTATGTGCTGGGTCTCACGCTGATATATTTGCGGAGCAAATTTGCATGGAAAAGTTTGATTTCCCATTCACATCGATCCGGTAGTCCTGATCTACCTTTTCAATGATGGTGAATGGTCCCTTCCAATGCATCAGCAGCTTGTTGTGATCCGTGGGAAGCAGTAACAGGACTCGATCACCCACCTTGAGGAATTGCTTCCTCACCTTCCTGTCATATTGCTTCTTCTGGACGACCCTAGCCTCCTGCAAACTCTCCCTTGCGACCTTACATGTCTCCTCGAGCCTATTGCGTAGGTCCACCACATACTGATAAGTGGTTTTGACCTCTTCTGACTCCTGTTCTCCGGACCACAGCTCTTTGAGAATGCACACTGGTCCCCGAACTGTCCGCCCATACAGCAGCTCAAATGGCGAAAAGCTGTGCTTTCCTGAGGGGCTTCCCTGTAGGCGAACAGTGCCGCTGGAATGTAGCGGTCCCAATCTGCTGGCCTTTCCTCACAGAGCTTCTTTAAGATGCCTTCAGCACACATTGAATCTCTCCACCAAGCCATTGCATTGTGGGTGGTATGGGGTAGTGAGAAGCTGTGTGATCCCTAGCAGCCTGTGACCTCCCTCATCACGCCTGAGGTGAACTGTGGACCCCCTGTCACTGAGAATTTGTGCTGGCACACCCACGCGAGAAAAGATGTCTACCAGCCCTTCAGCGACCTGTTGCGTATCTACGCCTTTCAATGCAACTGCTTCTGGGTATCTGGTCGCGTAGTCCACGAGCGTCAAACACATACCTGTGCCCACCTTTGGAACAGGGCGCGATTGGGCCAATCAGGTCAACAGCCACCCTCCTGTAATGGAGTGTCAATTAAAGGAGGCTGTTTAAGAGGCGCCTTCCTTTTCACCCCTCTTGTGGCTGACCTTTGACACACGTCACATGACATGCAGAAACGCTTGATGTCTGCCATTGCTCCTGGCCAATGAAAGTCATCAAGATTCGGTCAGCTGTTTTGCTGGTGCCGAGATGACCCGCCATGAGCGACTCGTGACCCACTGACATGACAGTGTCACGATAACCTGCTGGTACCTCTAACTGAGTGGTCACCTTACCTGTCTTCCCCTTGGTGAACACTCGGTACAACAGCCCGCCTTTCACAAGAAATTCTGTCTCACCTCCCTAACCTCCTGTTTCTCTCCACTCTTGCCAACTCCCAAGACTTCACGAGCGAAGGGTCTTGTTCCTGCGCTGCCCAAACTCATCAGGCGACACATCTATGCCTGACTTCCTTGCTGGAAACGACTAACGGTTTATCAACCTTTTCCTCCTTCTTGCTCCGTGTTTGAACTGCTGCCCCTGTAGCAGTCAAACAACTCAGGATCCCCTGGATCCCTTGCCCCTGGAATATTTCCAATGATCAAATCATAAAGGGGTTTCTCCATCACCAGCGCAGACAACTCGCCTGAGAAGTAAGGGGTACGTACTTCTATCTTAGCAACTGGGAACTCCCTCACAGTGCCATCGATTAGAGTACAGGTCTGGATTTGCCCTGTCAAATCCCCTTTCTCGACCAGCGTTGTTCTTACTACATCCACATGAACAACCAGTGTCCCGTAACACTTTCACCTCTGCTGGCCAATCCACCCTTCTTCCACTGGTAACGAACCACTCAGCCTAGTGCCCTCCATCCCTGACACTGACTGCTGTCCATGCTAGCCATAGGCCGCACTCCACCCTCTTCAGACTGAACCCCTTTTGGTTCCACTGCAGGTCGTTTCCCTTGACGACCCTTATCCACCTCTTGCAAGGCTGCTGCCTTCTGGAACCTCATGCGACAATCCCTCGCCACATGTCCCTTCTTGTGACAAATGAAACACCTAATGTCCCTTGCCCGTCCTTCTGCCCCACCACTGGGTTTGCAGACTTTGCAGAAAAGCTCCCCTAGTCTCCTTGCACCTCTTCTCACCTGTGCTAGCACCTGTTTTCCTGCACCTTAGTGCCCAAACGTGCCTCTCTATACACTCTGCGAACTTCAACAACTCTCCTGCTGTCTCTGGCTGTCTCTCTTTCAAAGTATGGTTAACTCAGGGCCGCAACCTGACAAAATCTGTTCTTTCATAACCAGCTCTTTCAACTCAGCGAACTCCTTTTCGTACCGCTCAACTCTAACCACTTCTCAAAATAGTGATCTAAAACGTGCACCAAACTGAGTGTACGTCTCACCTGCTTGTAATTTAGCTGAACGAAATTTCTTCCTGAACCCCTCCTCTGTGAGGTCAAATCCTTTCATCAACGATTCCTTCACAGCGCCGAAATCAGACTGTTGTTCTGCTGGTAACGCAGTGAAAATTTGTAATGCCTTACCCGTCAGTAACGCCGACAAAATGACTGCCCACTCTTCTGAAGGCCAACCTTGACTGGTCGCAAACGTTTCGAAACGACTGATGTATGCATCAATCGAATCGGTTCCTTCGGAGAATTTGGGTAACTTTGGTCGGGGGGCGTAAACTGTGCACAGGAGTCACTGGAAACTGAACTCCCATCCTCGGTGGTCTCCTTTGTATTCTCACTTTCTCTAACTCTAATGAACCTTTAATCTTTCCGCTTCCTGCTTCATTCTTTCTGTTTCCTGCGCTTCGCTAGCCTGATTAGCTGATCCTTAATCTTTCTGTTTCCTGCGTTTCGCTAGTTTTAGTCCTTTCCTGCTCTGCTAATTCCAATGCGACACGTCGTCTTTCGCATGTTCATCTCTTTCCATCTTTTGTTGGTTTTCAACGAATGCACGCAACTCATCTCCTGAGAACCTAGATCACGAGCGATGCTCACAAGTTGTTCAATAGGGGGTGTTCTTTTCTTCCGCCATTATATCTCCTTTTTTTTTTTTTTTGAACAAGATTTTATAACTCGACAGCCAAACTGGTGGTTACCGACACGCGTGACGTAATAGCACAATCTATGAATGATAATATTAGCTTGGGACAACGTAGTTAGTTTTTATAAGACGCCCAGCGCCTTGACCCAACTATGAGAGCGAATTATAGGCAATCTGTGCGAAATAGTATCTCTGGGGCTGAAATGCCAAGCCTAGTATTAACTACCTTGGAAGCATTGCCAAGCTAGTATTTTAACTATCTTGGGAACATACAGTAAGACAACCCCTTGTCTTAGGATTACAATACTTGAATCCACCCAGCTTCCTCTCTGAGAAGTTGAACAATTATAATAAATGGGCCAGAATATCCTGGCAGGCTCGCCAATAAATTGTCAACCTCAGGTGATGTCGATGGAGGAAGGACTAGCGCACAGCCAAACACACTCACAGCTTGCTTACGATCTCATTCATTATCATGCATTCGTCACATCAACCACTAGTAAAGTCTGTAACTTTACTACACATGTTCATAGAACGAAACATCAATGCATATGGAATCAAACAAAATAAAACATTCTCTCTTTCCTGAACTTCACAAAATCATTTATCTAAAACATCATTAACTAACCCGGGTATAAATAGATTTCTACTTTACCTGGCCAGGTGATCTTAACTATTCACGAATCACTGTCTTTCTGTTTCTTTTTCTTTTTTCACTGTCACTTTCACAAGCACGACACAACTGCTGGACACTGGTTTTGGTATGCTGGCGTCTGGGCAAGTTAGACTGCTGGCACTGGCGTTGGTCTGTGATTCTGCTTGGCGAAGTGACGCTGCCAGGTATGAGGTCGAACCCAGTAAGATAGAACGGTGACTATCAACATCGATCTGTTCTCCTTTCTTTCTTCCTGCATTAATGCATTGCACTCTCTTTCTCTCTCTTTAGTCTGCTCTTATCAAATGGACATGGTTGCTTTTCTTTTCTTTTTCTTTTCTTTCTTCTCTCTTCATTAGTTAGCAACTCTCTCTCTCTCCACATCTCTCCTCAGTCCTTCCTCTGCAGACTATCTTGTGCTAATACCTCCACTTGTTCTCTCTCTCCTCCCCTCATCTCTCTGCTCTTCTCTCCTCAGAGATTACACTCCGACCTCTCTCTTTCTGTCTCTCTGTTCGTTCTCCTCTCGTTCTCCCGTTCTCTCACTCTCACATCCTTCTTATCCCGTTCCGATCTGTCAAAAAGGGCGAGTACCATTGGTCAGTATTTTTACCGCCTCGTAGTCGAAGTTAGTCTCCTCTAATTCCATTGGATATTCAAATCATGACAGTCACGCCTACACGCCTTACTCTCTGTGGTGGTCAATTGGTCATTTAATTGATTAGCTAGATTTCACCCCCACACGCACTACCTTCCCCCCTTTCCTACTTAACTGGCGCCGTGTGGCTTAACTCGTGGGCACTGGTCACTCTAATTGGCTAGATGAGTCTGGGTAGGCGCCACGACGTCTGACCAAACCTACCGAGACCTGTCGGTCCAGCCACTCAGACTGTCTGCTGTCTCCTTGCTGTGCTTAAATTGGCCAGATGAGACGCATGGAGCCGTCTTCGTGGCGCCAAGATGTCTGCGTTTGGACTTATGTCCAGTTGAAGTGGCCGGCGACGGACCACACTTTGGTTGTGTTGAATTTTGACCGTGACACTGGCCGAACAACACATGTAGTAACAAGCAGGGAACAGTGGACGCCACTGAGATACAGATACAAGCAGCTACAAGAAGTCTGGTCCATTGACAGAATATAAATAACTTTTTTTTGGCCTGCCATACATGTTGACACAGCTTCCGAATCCAAAATTCGAAGCGTACAGAAAATTGAGTAATTTAATCCATCACAAACTTCCAACCATGTCGTTCAGTACACAGACCTGAACGATTGTAAATCAACAAGAAGTTTGTGGGATAGCTAAAGGGATAGCTTCGCAATATTTTGTCAACGAGTTCTTATCTGCAGCTGCATCATTCTGGCTCTGGGTTTGATATGGAAACGGCTGAAGGAAATCTTAATCCAGCCAAGAAGATAAAACAGGTCCAGTACATTTTGCTGCCAGAACAAACAGAAAACAAAACCCTGTGTCAGCTCCAGACCAGTGCCCCCAACTGATCTAACACACCCATCAATAAAGTGCTTACGGGAAAAAAGGAAACCTCCACAAAAAGAAGTACCAAGACTCTCTGTATATACCGAACACCTGACACAAACAAAAAGCAACAGCAGCAGAAGAAAGATGCTACCGTGGGACTGTTGTTTTCTTACCCAGAGTTGCAGGACATATCGGTTTTACCTGCCACCGGGCAAAACCACCCACCCAACTCATCTGTGAACATTTTAAAGCCTAGAAAATACAAAACGACAAAGAATTAGAATAACACAATTCGTTGTCGTGTACCATTTTGTTAGCAAGTGGCCAAAAGTAGACAGTCTAGGTGCTCCATCCTGATTGACTGACGCCGTCTGACTCAGCCAATGAACTGGCACAATACAGTAAATGGATGTCATGAACATTGACGTAAAATGGCAGTTAGTTTCGCGAAGAGAAATCGCTGACTGTCGTGAGGTTTTTCAGATGTCAGCAAAATAATGCTGGAATTTTCTTTTTCTGCGGCAGATGTTGGAAAACCACTGTTGCCCGGCGAGCAGGTCAACCATTCACCACATGCCCGACACAAGGGTTCCCCTGCCCGGGGCAATGGGGCGGCCATCACTGTTCTACCATGTGTACAAACTGCCGTTTGATGGCTGGTTGTATTTTGGATGTTCTTTTGTTCTGTATTGTATACCACTCTCCAAAAAATCTTGCATGGTCTTGGGGGTGGGTGGGGGGGGGGGGGGGGGGGTGCGTGCGTGCGTGCGTGCGTGTGTGTGTGTGATACATTCTTACATTCTAAATTCAATTTTGTTGGAATTCACATACACTCTTTTTCTAAAGTATATCGTTTGTTCAGTATGCGTTTCCATGACGATTTTAAAAAAAACAACATTATCCTGGAATGCTTTTTTAGGGCAGTGTCTTCTGTTTCTTTCCAGACTAGAGGCAGCCGCTGGGAGGAGAGTGTAAGTAGGCGGGGTGGAGTGGAGTGGATGAAGGGGTGCAATGCATGTGTGTGTGTGGTGTGTGTGTGTGTGTGTGTGTGTGCGCGCGCGCAGTTCAGACAGACCGGAAAGAAGTGAGAATGGGGCCAACAAACTGGAGTCCCGGTCAGTCACTGATAAAGCAAAGAACGGAGAGGACCTGTATTTCTTTAACAATCCGAGTGAATTGTACTCACCTTTCCATCTGATCTGAGGACACACACTCACACACACACACACACCAGAGTGTTACAAGCAGTTCGCCTTCACTTCTCATCATCAGTCGATTCAGAGCTACATGTGTTGAATTTCGCTTTGTACATGTCAAGTTTAACACGACTTTCGGGGGCCGGAATAGCCCAGCGGTAAAGCGCCGGACTCGTAATCTTGGTGATCCTGGGGTTGCGGGTTCGAATCTCCGCAGGGCCGTTTTGGTGCAGTGGGATTTGCCCCTCGGGGTTAACATTAGTTCTGACTCTTTTTCCCACAAGTTTCGAATGGGATTAAGCCGAGGTTCCGTGGGGAAAAAGAAACGCTTTAAATTTTGCAACTCGCAAAACCCTTTCACCAATTTGGGAAAGAAAAAAGAGAAGGAGTGAATTTGAATTCCCAATCCTGGCTATTCGCCCCTCAAAAATTTTCGGACGAAGTGCCCCAGGATTGGTATTTCTAGTTCTTGCCCAAGAAAGGGACTTCATTTAACCCAAAAAAAAGGGGGGATTATCTAAAAACCAAATTTATGTTTTGGGTTATCCGTTTTCAATACAAATTTACTAATTTTTTTAGTTTTTGACACACACAACACACACAACACCCAAAAAATATTAATTTTACATATATATGGGGTTTACACATCCCCGGCTTGCATGCGGGAAAAAACACAACAAAAAAACACACACACATTTCCACACCCACATTGTAAAAATAAAAAAAGAAAAACCCAACGACAGAGAAAAGAATAGGGGCCCCAAAAAACAAAAAAGTCTTGGTGGACAAAACCCCCAAATTTGAGGGTTTGGGGGTTTTGGGGGGAAGGGTTTAGTCCCATGAACCGGGGGTTTTGGGTCCATGGATATTTGTAATTAAAACTAACTGAAACCCCCCCAAAAGGGGGGGGTGGTGGCGCTTCCCTTTTAAAGATAGTCTAGGTTTCTTGGGGGGGGGGGGGGGGGGGGGGGGAGGGAAAGGGAAAGGGGGGAGCCCAAAATGGGAGGGTGGGGGGTGGAAGGAAAATTTTGGTACAAATTTTGGGCCCGGTTTTGAGTGGGAATTTTGGAATTTTTTAGTTTTTTTTGAAAAGTAAAAAAAATTTGTTTTTTTTTGACTTTTAATCCCCAAATTTTTTCCCGAAGGGTCTTCCCTGAAAGAAAGTTTTGACAAATTTTCCTTTTGTAAAACATTTTTTTAAAATAAATAGTGTCGGGTTTCCCCTAAAAACTTTCTGTACTACTCTGTAAATTTTTGGGAAGGACCAAGCAAAAAATTTTTATAACTTTAGTGGGCTGCAGGTTGGGCCCCATTTAAAAACTGTGTTTTTCCCTATTTTAAACCCAAAAAAATAAATAAAACACCCCTTGCGTTTTTTCTAGGCCAACGATTGAAATCGGGAAAATTTTAGGGTAGTAAAGGGCTCCGGTTGCCCAGCGAGGGGGTGATGTAAAGGGGACCAATCAGGGGGGGTTTTTTTACAATTAAGTGCGTGTTAGGGCCCGCTCACATGATAGGAAACCAACCCCCCCACTGACTGGGGATTGCAGGGCTTTTTAGTGTGTGTGAACTGTGCTGTGTTGTGGTTTTTTAAAATTTGGTAAATGTTACGAAGAAAGGCTCTCGTATTAAAGATAAAAAGTTTTATTTTTAAGGGATGTTAGATTTTTTCCCGAAAAAAGAATTAGGGTAAAGATGTTCTTTACATTTTTAAACCCAAAAAGAAGTATTGTTTTCCCTGAAGGGAGAAAAAAAAAAAAAAAGTAAACCCGTCGTTTGGAAATGCAACACACTTAAAAGGTTTTGTTGTAAAGGAAAGGGAAAAGTTGAAGGAATTTGTTGAAAAAGAAAACCCCCCTTTCAATGGTGTTTGATTTCGGAGGGGTTTCCCTTATTTAAATTGGGCTGCATTGTTGAAAAAATTTGGCCCAAAGCAAAAAAAAACCCATAAATGGTTTGTTTTGTTGGGGTTTGGGTTAAAGACACCCCAAGTCATGTTTAAAAAAAAAAAAGATAAACATGGCGTTATTTTTAAGCCGCGGTAAAATGGTGTTGAGGGTTAGAAAATTATTAAAATTTCTATTGTTTTTAAAACACCCAAAATTTTCAAAAAGTTTGGGGAATCAGTTTAAAAAATTTCCAAAACGCCAAAAATTATTAAACTTATAAAAACTGGAAAAACGATTTTCGAATTTTTGGGAAAAAAATTTAGTTAGGGTAGGGCCCTTATTTAATTTAAACCAGTATGGAGTGGAGTAGTGTTTTTAGAGCATATTTCATAAAATGCCCCAAGATACAATCCCGGATTTTATACTACGGGCGATTAGAGGCCTTTTAAAAGTGGTACAGAAAATTTACTGCGGGAAAACTTCCCCAAAGATTTGGAAGGGTTGGTTAAAAAAAAGGGGAAAGACAGAAATAGGAAGTGTTTACATTTGTTCATTGACCCCCAAAGGCGGCAGTCTGCCCCAAATGAGTCAGCTGGGGGACCTGCAAAGTCGGCGGCCAAACTGGGCCCAAGTGATCATTTTTGGGGTCACTTGCCCCTCAAAGCCCCGGCAGTCCCTGCAAGCTCAGGGGGCAAATGGGGCCAATTGTATATGGGGATCTTTGGGTATTTGTTTGGGGGTTGCGCGGGGCCCAAAACCTTTTTTGTCACTAGCAAAAAGTGGTCTATTTGTTTTTTTCTTTTTTGGGGTTTGTTGGTGTTTGTTGTTTTGCCCTACCCCCGGGGCCCCCCACCCCCCCCACGAAGCCCCCCACCCCCCCCATTGACCCCCCCCACCCCGATGAAACCCCCCAACGATGCTAATTTTTAAACACAAGTTGTCCTCAAGTCACCCCAATTGCCCTAAGGGTCTCTTAATTTGCCCCAAGTACCCTTAAAGTCACCCTTAAGTTTTTACTAAAGTTTTAAGCAAAGTCATTTTTAAAGTTTTTTCAAGGGGCCTCAAGTCTTTCTAAGTTTTCCCCCAAATTTAAAACCTAAGAAAATTAACAAAAGTCTTTTAAGTACAACCAAGCTTATTAAGGGGTTATCTTATTTTATAAAAAAAAAATACAATCTATTTTTGTTTTTAAAAATATTTAGTTGTCAAATTTTAGTAAAAAGCTAAAAAAGGGGTCATCGTGAGGATGTCTTCCCTCAGGGGTTCTTGGCGGAGGGTTAGTTAGATTTAATGAATTTCTTACACCCAAAGGGAAACCGATTGATTATTTTTTGGTTTTTTTGGAAATGTTTTTTTTGACCCCCTTGTCTTTATTTTTTGGGATCTTCATTTTTTTTTTACCCCCATGATTATTTTTATCAAAAAAATTTTAATTAAGTTTTAAAATTTTTTATTGAAATGGATCAAATGTTTTTTTTTTGGGCGGTGCGGGGTTTTGGGGTTGTTTTCTGTTTTTTTAGCGGTTCGTTTTTTTTTGTTTGTTTTTTTTTGGGGTTTGCCTTTTTTTTAAATTTTATCGTTATAACCACCCGCGCAGGGGAAAAAATGGCAACATTTTTTAAGTTAAATTTCCCATGAAGATTTGGCGTGTGGGTCTGAATCAATGGGTTTTTTTTAGTGGTTTGAATAACTTTTTTGGGGTTTGGGGGGTGTTATGTTTTCATTATGATTTATTTTCTGTAACTTTTTTTTTTTTTTGGGTTTGTTATTGTTATTTTTTTTGTTTTACACCCCCGGATGGGTTGTTTTCATGGTCTCCCCCTGATTCAGTGTTTTCTGTGATTTTTTGGTTTGGGGTTCTTTCTCCCCCTGTTGGGTTTTTTTTCTGACTGTGATTTTTGGTCGGTTTTTTAAAAGGGAAATAAAATTTTAGGGTTTAAAGTTTTTAAAACCCCATGAAAAGGCGTTAAAATTTTCCCAAATTGTTTTTTAAAACACACCCTGAGATTTTAAATAAATTTGTTAAAACTGGACCCTGGTTAAATTTTTTTTAAAATATATGAAAGATCTTGTTAAAATTCAATGGAGCAAATTACTGACTGTTTTGTGTAAAATAAAAACCGGGGCCCAAATTTTTCCCCCTTTTTTGCCCCAAGTTGCGCTTCAAAATTTTTGGGGTCCTTTTTTAATGTCTTGGGGGAAAATTTTGGTTGTATCTGTTCTATTTGAATTCATTTCCGGAGGAATGTTTTTTTTTTAAAATGCTCCCAAAAAAACCCCTTTTGGGTTGGGGTTTTTTTGTTGGTTTTTAACTTGGTCATTTTAAGTTCGGGAAAAGGTTTAGGCGTTTTTAGCTCTGGGAAGTTATCGCTGTTCATTTTTTTTTAATTAATTTTAATTTTTTAAAAATTTTTTAAAAGGGAGCCCCAAAAAAATGTCGCCCCCTTGTATCCCATTCTGGGGTTTTTGGGGGCCCAAAGTGTAGGATACACGATGTTGGAAAAAACCCTTTTTAAAAAAAAACCCACGTTTTGGAATGATTTGAAGACTAGAAAATTTAATCGGGTTTTTTAAGTTTGCTCGTACGAAAGATTTTTGGGTTAACCCAAGGAATAATTCCGGGAAAATATAATTTGTAAAAAAAATAATTTAAAAAAAATGGCTTATCGTAATGGTTTGGGGGGTGTTGGTGAATGCGTTGCTTTTAGGGGAAGTAATTAGCGTTTATTTAAAATAGGGGAAAGACCGAAAAAAGACAAAACAAAGCTTTGGGCAATAGTTGCGCAAAACCCATCCCTTTCGGAATTGGAGTTGTTTTATTAAGAAAAAAATAAAAAAAAGGGAAACATGCAGTTAAAAATTTTAAAAGAGTTGATCAAGCAATAAAAAAAAATATTATCTTGTAACGGGCAAACCAATCGGGGACATTGCCCCCCAAAAATTCAGTTTTTTTCCCACCATAAAAAAAAAAAGATGCAAAAAATCGGGTTTATTGTTTTTTGGCATGCCCGTTGTTTTTTTGTTGGCTTAATTTTGGTAAAAAAAAATTTGAAAAAATTATTATTCCCCCAAGGTTTTTGGGAAAGGGAAAATTAACGCTTTTAAAAAAGTAAGCCAAAGCGGGGAGTTAGTGAACAAAACCCCCAAAAATTTGGTATCTAAAAAAGGTTTTTTGGGGGCAAATTTTTTCCCCTGCGCCTGGGGACAAATTACGGGAACATTTTGTGAATAAATCCCAAACGACCCCCATCCAAGGGACTTTATTTTTACCTCAGGGTGTTGAAAAAAAGTTTTGGGTCGCACTCACTTTTCCATTGCCCTAGTTAAAAGTACAAGATCCCGGAAAACCCATTAACAAAAGAGGGCTTTGTGTTGCTTTTCCCATAAAATGATATACGGGGGCCCCGCTAACTTACCCCAGTTGGGTTAAAGTCGTGTTTGGAAAATTTTTTTAAAAGGGCCCAATTTGAATCAATTATTTTTTAAAAAAAACTTTTTTAAACCATTAAAAGAGGCATTCCGAGTTCACAGATCACGGTTTTTGTTGAAAATTTTAACAAAAAGTTATTAAAAGGGTTTTTTCTTCCCAGTATCACAAGGAGTGATTGAAATTTCTCGCAAAAGATGGGTTAGAAGATCCCCCCAGTTTTGGCGAAAATGAATAATGAAGTTTTTTAAAGGGGCAAAAAACGTAAAAGCAAACAAAAAAAAAACAAAAAAGGGTTGTAAAGGAGAGTTTTTTTGGGGGAAAAATTTTTCCCTTTTGGGTTTAAAGGGTAAGGTTTAACCTTTTTTTTAAGGGGGAAGCAAAAGGGGGGAATCAAAAGGGGAAAACCGTTTCCAGTTTGGGGGTGTGACCCTTTATGAAAAAAAAGAATTGTAAAAATGAACCCGGTTTTGTTTTTTTAAAGGGAAAAATGCACAAAACAAAAAAACCGGCCCCTAAGATCTTTTGTAAAAGAAAAATTGCAGATAACCCCGGGACCCCTTTCCCTTTAAAATTAAATTTATTTAATATATTGATTTAAAAAATGGAAGCTCAGGGGAAAGTGCACCCCCAAAACCCCAAAAAAGGTAAAGGAAGGATTGAAAAGATGGGGGAATATTTCAGGGTTTAATGCTATTAAGGAAAATTTTGGGGTTAAAACAATGCATGCAAAAATACCCAGATCGCCTAAAATAAACCCCAAATTGGGAAAAAAAATATTTGAAATAATAAAAAATTGGGAACGCATAAGAAAAGAGAAAAGTTTTAAATGAATTGATGAAGCTATGATTGATCTTATAAAAAAAAATTTTGATGAAAAATAAAAACCCCCTTGTTTTTGGGTTTCCCATCCCCATTTGCATGAAATTTTGGTTAAAAAAAACCCCTTTTTTTGGGGTTTTTTCTATCAAATGATTTTTTTTAAAAATTTGTGGGGTTCCCCTTTTGATTAGTTTGTATTTTTTACTTGTCATGTTAAAAAGTTTATTCCCCAAACAATGCTTTTTGTTTTGGGCATGTGAATTTTTGAGGGGAAAACATGCGAGCCTTCCCCTTTGCTTTTTTTAATGTTTTTTCCTGGTCAAAAATATGTACATTTTCGATTAAAACCAAAATAAATTTAATCCCCTTTTTCCTTAATTCATTTTATTTTCCCTAAAATTCTTTTTAGAAATTGAATGTAAAGGCGACCCTTTTAGGGTAAAAAATGTGTGTACCACCACTCGTTTTAGTATTGCTTTCCATGTTTTATAGTTGTTTCGTAGGGAAAACTATAAAAAAATCTGTTTGTTTTAAAGTTTTGGGGGATCGGGAAATACGGGGGTTTAAAGTGTCATAAAAAAACAAAAAACCCCCGTTTTATAATTTTTAAAACAGAAAACCCAATAAAATGGGGTTTGTCAAATTTTGATTTTTTTTTTTTTTCCATTATAAAAAAGGGGATCATAAAAATTTTGAAGTCCTGAAAATTAGGTTTAAAAGTCAGTTTTTAATTTTGTTTTCGTTTTCTTTGGTGAAATTGAATCTTTACGCTTGTGCGGTTTTCCCCATAGTTTTTCCCAAAAAAAGCTGTTGTTATGGGCTTGAAAAGTTTTTTTTTAAAGCATCTGTGGATTTGTTCAAAGTAAAGTGTTTTCATGATGTATGGTTTCATGAATTTCTTGATAAAAAGCAATTTGCGATGATGTGTCAATTCAACCATGTCTTAAATAAAAATTGTAGAAGTTGGTAATAAAGACAAAAATTTTTTTTTGCCCCAAAATTTTTGGACATGTTAGGCGGTCTTTGGGGATATTTTAGATTTTTTGTGCTAAGGGATTTCTTTTGCGGTATGGAGTTATGGGAATTATAAATAAATTCTAGAATGCCCCACGTGCTGATAGGCTTTTAAAAAGGCCCAACCATTTTTAATGTTTTTGAATATTTTTGGGAAATCCCCCGCCTGTGTTTTTTTTAAAGTTACGTAATGGAAGGGGGTTTTTTGCCCCATTCCCACCCTTACAGTTTGTTTGCCTTAAATAATGAGATAGTTAGCCCTTTATTGGTTTCATAATCATTGGTATTTGTTTTTTGGTTTAAGTAATGATGGACCCCTTTCAAATTTCCCTAGCAATTTTTTCAATATTGATCTTTGGCAGGTAGCAATAAATAATTTGTATAGTAAATTTTCAAAACTTCACCCCGGGGCGAGAAATGTAATGCGGGGGATTTGGTAAAAGTTTCATGATTCTTTCTTAGTTTTAAGACGTCTGCAAAAAAACCATAAATCACCCAAAAAAAGTAGGGAGTCTGTTATTTCCCCCATTTTTTTTAATCAAAATTTGAAAAGCATCTTGAGCATGCGGGGGTTAATCAATTTCATGATGTTTTCTTTTAAGATAAAAAAGAACGCGTTTGGAGGAAAGGTGTTTCCCCCAAAACCCTTTCCCAAATGTTATTTTCCCTTTTAGGTTTAAAAGTTTTTTAAAGAGAGTTGGGTTTAAAAAATTTTCTTTGTTTTTGGGGCAGGACTTTAAGGGGACATAGCCGTGATTTTGGGAAACCCTTCTGTTTTTGCAGGGGATTTCTTTAAAAAGAATGTTTTTAGTTTAAAAAAAAATTTGTATTTTTTGGGATAAATTGTGCAATGCATGCACCCTGAAGGCTTGGGCATGCTTTTTTTATAAGAGAGAGGTAACCTGGCAAGTTATGAAAAAAAACAGGCAGTTTCCCATTTTGGATAAAATTTAGTTGTAGATTGCATTTTGTGCGTGTTGGGAATTTCGCAAATGTGTTCATGGTTTTACTGTGGGTTTTCTTTGGTTTTTGAGAGATAAACGCAAACCCAACAAGGGGTGGTGAGTTTTTGTTTTTGGTTTAGGTGCCCCATTTGTTTTCAGAAAAGGGTTTAGTTTATTAAAAACAGTTTAGTTTCTGCTTTGCTTTTAAAGAAGTATTTTGCAGATTGGGCCCCTCTATTTAATTGGTCTAAATAAACCGATCCGACCTGAAACGTTTGAAAAGAAATGAAAAATTTTGAGGTTTTATTTTAAAGGACTGTTTTTCAAAGGGGTTTTTGTGGCGTGGCTTTTCTTTAAGGAAAAAATTTGGTTTGTTTTAAATTTGGCGTAAAACATATGGGAAAATTTTGCATTTTTCCCCAGTTTTTAAAAAATTAACTTTTTTTTGGGTGGGGGGTGAATTTTTTCCCGTTTACAGTTTAAGAATTTTCCCTTGGTTTCTTATGTTGCTCGGGCTTGAAAGATTTTTTTCTTTTTTAAAAATTTTTACAGAATTCTTTTTTGGTGAAAATTTTTTGAAGTATGCTGCATTGTTTCCAAAGTGCGTATTAAATGTGTAATGGGGTCCCCGTGGTGAAAAATCAGTAGAAAGTAACTGTTTTTTGTCTGGTTCCCCTTTGGGTTGGGCGGGTTTCTTGAACTTTAATCGGCAGAGTTTTTTTTCCCTCACCCAATGTGTATAATTAACATTTTTGGGTTTTGTTTTGTTCTTAAAACCCGACTTTTTGGGTTTTTTTAACAGGAAAGGACCCCCCCTTAAAGTTAAGACCCATTGATGAAAGGGACGTTGTTTAAAATCTCTTTGCTTTTTTTTTGGGTTTAAAATGACCCTTGCGAAAACACACACAAAAAAACCCTTTTTTGGTCTAAAATTCTTTAGTTTAAAAATTGTCTTTTCGTTCCCAACTCTCGAGGCGGGGGAAAAGAAAAAGGACTTCCCAAAACAATGGGTGCTTATTAGTGTTTTAACTAATCTCAAAAATTTCGCCTTGCCCAAACCAGGGCTTTTTTGGGGGCTTCTTCATGGCGGTCAAATGTGAAAGAAAGTTCGTTCCCCAAACCGGGGTGTTAAGTCGTTATGAGAAAAAATTGGGTTTTTGGTTTGTTGAGCCCCGGGCTTCAGTTTTTTCTTCATTTATTGTTAAGTCGATTAAAAACAGAAAACTTTTCTTTAATGGCGGGTCTATTTTTAAGTTTATTGGGAAATTTGGAAAAGATGTACAAACGTTGGGCCCCCCCGTTTGCTGGTTTCAATAAATTCAAAATTTAAATACTTTCAGTGCTTTGTTTAAAACGCTCTTTCCCCAAGCTTTTTCAAAAAAAATTTCTTTCCGGTCCTAAAATTATCTTGCATGTTGAGTTTTTTTTTAAATCAAAATATTTTTTAAATTAAAAAAAAAAAAAATTAATCAAAATTTCAATATCAACGGTTTTTTTGGCGTTTTTTGGATATAAATAAAAGTTTTTAAAACTTCGGGGGGTTTTTATGTGAGCTTTTTAAAACGGAGTTTAATGTTCGTTATTTTTTTTAAGATTTTTTTTTATTCTGTCGGGGTTTCGGCTGTTGAGAAAAATTTGTCCCCCCCTTTCTTTGAGTTTAAAATTTTTGTCTTTTGTGTCATCAAATGGGGGTAAACGAAAAATTTTCACCCGTGATTTTTGGGAGTCAAAAAGCGCTTTATTTATTGCCCTTTTAAAACGAATTAAGTTTACCCGTTATTAGTTGAACCATGGGCTGTGTGCTTTTGGAGTTTATTTTTTTAATTTTTTCCCAAACCCGCACTTAAGCTATTGAAAGCCCGAGAGTTAAAAGAAAAATTTTGGGTAAAGCTGCGGGGTGCCCCTATCCCCGGGTTGCAAAGGACCAACTCGTCTGCTGATAGAGGCTTATTTTGTTGTTCAGTATTAACATAAGAAAACAGCTTTAAAGGAAAGCGAATACTTCTTTTTGGTTTTGCTGTTTTTTAAAAGGTCTTGCTTTATTTTTTTTTGGGCATTTGGGAAATTGTTTGTTTTTTTAAAAGGTTTTTATTTTGGGGGGTTTATTCTTACCCCTTCTTTTGGGGGCTGTAGGAATTTGGATAAATGAACAGACATGTTTTTTTTAAAAAAAAATTAATTTATTTTATACTAAATTTTTAAAATTGTTTTTTCCCAATATTAAGTGCGATCATATTTTAAAAAAAACAAAGGGACTTTAAAGCGGTTTATCGGTTCTTTTCTTTATCAATTTTTTTTGGTTATTAGTCTTAACAGTTTCCGTTCCTGTAACCTCATTTTCCCTTTTTTACTTAGGGTTTCAATCCAAAAACCGTATTTCGTTGTTAAAAATTTTCAAGCTAAATTGTGAAGATGTAAATTTTAAAGGCAAGGTAACTGTTTTTTTTCTCCCACTGCCTAAAACAGTTTTCTTATTTCATCAAAATGTGAAAATTTTAACCCCGTGGGTTTGATTTGGTTAGGATCCCTAAATCGAAACTTTGTACTTTCAAATTTTTGGTTTAAAAAAACTTTTATTTTCCCTTTTTAAAAGGGGTTTTTTCATCTTCGCACAGCAAAAAAAATCCCTTTAAGGTTCTTGCTGCAAACACTAAAATAAAAATTCCCATTTTGGTCTGCCTGCTTTGGGATATGTTGTATGATGAATCCCCTTTTTTCGTAATTTATTGAAATTTTTGGACTGATATTGTTGCCCCAATTTGCTCTGAATTTTGGGTTGTAAAAAACCTTTTAAATTAAACGAGTTGTCAGAAATGCTGTATTTTGCTTCGGTGTTGTTTTTTGATAACGGTTTGTATTTTTAAAATTTGTTCATATGCAACCGGTTTTTTAATGCCCCTTAAAATTTTAGGGTTTGTTTGCGTTTTAAAACCCAAAAATCAAAGGGGGGATGGAAAAAAGCGTTTTAGAAAAATTTAAGCTGAACTTTTTACCGTTTTTAGTTTGCGGCGCCTATTCTTTGTTTTAGTGTTTTCTTTTTTCGATTCCTTGAAAAACGAAGATCCCCCTTTATTCCGGTTTTGCCTTAGTTCAGAATAGGTTAAAAATAGGTCTGCATTTGTAAAAAAATTTTTTCTTCCCCCCAAGTTTTTAGAAATTTTTTTCGATTGCCCGTTCCCAAAATTCTGGAAAACTGCCCTGTTTGTGTTTTTGTTAAAGGCGGGTTTTTTTTGAAAGTAAGACGCGCAGAGGGGCACAATCATTTACCCGTTCCAAAGCCCGGAAAATTTAACTTTTAAGAATTTGTCGCTTAAAATGTAGAGGATTATTTGGAAAGAAATATTCCGTTTTTTTTCCCCTTCCGCCGGGGGCTCTTTCAGTTTTTATGGGGTTTTAAGAATCGAGCCTTTTTGATTGTGGATTTTTTTTTAAAAACAAAAAAAAAAAAATTTAATTTAAATTTAAAAACATGGGGGTTTTTGGGGGGATGAAGATTATGTTTTTTTAAAGATTTGGAGAGGCATGATTTAAATGATTTCCTTTGGTACAACATCGTCGGGGTCTCTTTGCGGGTGGAATTAACGAAAGTAAGGTCGTTTCTTTTATCCCAATTTTTGGGCCCAAGAACCCCCCAAATTTTTGGGCCCCCTAATGATTTTAAAGAAAAAGTTGCCTTTTGGGTTTTTTGGGGAAGGAAAAGGGACAACTTTTTTCAGCTTACACCCTAAACCGACTATAAAAATTTTTTTAAAAAAGAGTACAATTAGACAAAGGCTAAGTGTGGGGCGATCAAAATGCCTTGGATTGTAAACAAAATTTATGGGTTTGCTTTGCTAAACTTAAAAAAACTGAAAGAACCCAACAGCAAACCCAAAATAAAAAAAGGGAATTAAAAAATTTAAAATTCAATCGGCAGATGAAATAATAAATGCTAAAAGCAGAAACCTTTTTCAGAAAGAAAAAAGGCTTTAAAAGGGAAATTTTTGGACTCAGAAAATTGGAGAAATAGGGCCCCTTGATCAGTTTTAAAGGGCCCTTTTGGGGAATTAACAAAAATTTAGCAAAACTGGGTGAAATAGATGGGGCATAAAAAAAAAGAAAAAAAAATGTTGGGCTGATGACCCCAACTTAGGGTTGTTTTTTAAAGAAAGAAAAACCCCCAAGGAAAAAAGATCTTGAACAGAGGTTTGCAAGACTAGAAGTGTTTTTACAAAACCAAAGAAAAATACGAATAAAAGGGGCCCGGAATTAAGAAAAACTTTTCCCAAAGAATTTTATATGAAACACGCTAGCAGAAAAATTTGAACATTGTTTAGGGGGCGGGGGGTCACATTTAGCAGGTTTTTAACAGCCTTGGATTTGAATTTAAGCACATGGGGGTTGGTTTTACAGGCGGGGGTGGGGGGAAAAGTCCTGTCCCTCCGCCACCACCCCTTCCCCTGAAAAAATATGGGAAAAAAAAGTTGATCATCTTGGGGTTTTTATTAAAAATTAGGGGTTTAAAGAAATAGATTTTCCCTGGTATTTTGGGGAGGTATTGTTAGTGGTTTTGTCAAGGGAAGCAAAGTAGTTGGCTTTAGGGGCCCGAGCACTTATGGGAATTAGTTCTTTAATAGTTGGGTTAATTTTTGTAAGAAAAGCCCCAAGTAATCCTGGGCCCAGTTAATCCAAACAAGCGTTTCTTTTCAAAATTCATGGTCATCGCGAACAGAGTCTGAACCCCAAACGAAAGTACAAATTGAGTCATTTATTCGTTCTTTTCCCTGCTTTAGTTGGGCCCCTTTAGAAGGGGTCAAAGTTAAATGTTGTCCAGTGTTTTTATGCTTTGCTCTATGGACCCCCGGGTGAACAGCTGTGTGAAAAGAAAAATGTGTAAGGAAGGGGTTCCGTCATAGTTATATTTTCTGGGGAAGCCCCAATAATAAGGGGTTTCCCAAACCTGTTTTCGGTCCCAAATTTTGTTAAAGTTGTTTGAAGGTTAAAATTGAAAAACGTTACAAAATTTTTCAAAAGCCTTCATGTTATTTGTTGTAATTTGGGTTTAAAAAAGGTTTTTTCATTTGTAATGGTGTTGCAGTTTAAATTAAAAACGTTTTTGGGGTGTAATGAAATGAAATTTTGTACTGGGTAAAGAAACGGAGTTTTAAGGGCAGCATAGGGGAACCCCCACACCCGTTGATGCACCCCAAAAACCCGAAAATTTAACGGTTCTGATAAAACTGTTTGGATGACTAACCAAATTTTTGGGTGTAGTCTTTTTTTAAAAGGGGGGTTAAGGTATCTGTTAAAGGAAATATTCCTTTTTTTTTAAGGTGTCGTTGGGGGGGCAGAATGTGAGGGTTTTCGTTGTTATATTTTTTGGGTTGTTGTGGGCCAACCCCGAATATTTTGCATCAGTATATTTTAATGCACTATTTTTAATTTTTTTTTAAAAAAATTTTTTTTAACAATTAAAAATCAAGCCCCCCTTCGTTTTTGAATTTTCTATTAATAACGAAAAGCGGACCGAACGGGTCCCCTCATGAAATAAATTTACAAAGGCGTATGGTTTAATTTAAAGCCCAAAAACCCAAAGGGGAAAAATTAAAATTAAAAAAGTTAAAAAATAAGGCCAAAAGTTAGCCCTTTAAACCCTACCTGATGTTTTTGGGGTTTTTTCCCCTAAAAAAAAGCAAGAGTAATTCGACATTGCTCTCAAATTAACAAGCGAAATTTTGGGAAAAAAATGGTTTACCCTTTAAACCTGAAGAAAAAAGAGTTGGGTTTTATTTGATAAGGCGGCTAAAAAATTAGGTTTTTCAATTTCCAATGGGCCGTTTATTGTTTTAGGTTTGTCAAAAAAATACTTATGAGGGAGAAAATCCCCTGTCTTGCATTACTTTTTATTAATTTGGGTTTTTTGGGTGGTGAGCATGTGAAAAAATTTTTGGAAAGGAAGGCCCCCCAAAGTTTTAGAGTCTTCCGTAAGGGGGAAAATGGGATATTGCGATTTTTGAAATTTACAATTCCCCAATTTTCAGTTTTAAAAAAATTAGTTTGTGGGGGGGTCGGTTATTTTTTATTTAAAATTTTAAAGACAAAGGGGGGAAAGGGGTTTTGAAATTTTGATAATGCACATTGTTTTGGAAATAAAAATAGTTACTAAAAATTTAAAGTCGGTGGGCCAAAAAAGAAACAGGAGTTAAATTAGCGTGTTTAGGTGTTAACTTTGAATTAAAAGACTTGCAGACGTTTGGGGGTTTGAAAAAGGGGGTGAGTAGGCACTTTGTTGGTTTTTTGGGCCCCTAAGATGGGTTTTTAAACGAAAGAGGTTGGGCCCAACAAAAAATTTTTAACTAGGAAAATGCGAAATTTGAGGAAATTTAAAGTTGGCCAGTTGAATTTTAAAAAAAAGTTCGAAAAACCCGACCTAAATGGCATTAGAACCTTTTTTAGAAGGGAAAATTAAAAATTTTAATTCATAAGCCCCTTTTTTTTTCCGTTTTAAAAAAATTTAGAAAAGATTCAAATGGTTTACAGGTTTATGGGCCCGGGAAAACAAAAGTCGGGAAAGAAATTTAAATAAAGCGTATGGGGAAAAAAAGTAAATTCCCGAAAGAAAAAGGGTTTTAAAAAAGTTTTTACAAAATTACAGTTCTTTAAGGAAAATTAGGGCACGTTACATTGGGTATTTGAAATTTTGTTTTTTTAAAAATGTGGAGAGGGGTGGGGTTTGTGGGCTTTTGTGGTTCCCTTTTAAAAGGAATTAAAATTTTTTGGGAAAATTCGACGGTTTTAAAGGTTAAGTTCCCTCGGTTGTTTTTTTTTTTTTCACTTAGGTGGGTATTAAGTTTATAAAAAACAAAAAAAACAAAAACAAAAGTTGATTAAAAAAGAAAAAAAACTTTAAAAACTGAAATTTGGGTTAATCTTTAAAATTTTGGCCCTTGGGTTTTATTTTTAAAGAAAAGTTTTGGGAGGGGTTGATAATTTAATAAATGGATTTTGATTAAATTTGTTTAAAAACTTGGGGGGCGTTAAACTTTTTTGACAAAACCCCTCATTGTTTTATTGATTTGGGGGGTGGGCTTGGGTGGAAAAAAATATTTGTCTAGGTTATTTTTTAAAAAAGTTTTTCGTTTAATTTTAATATATTGTGTTTTTGGGCCAAAAAATTAAAAGGAAAAAAACTTTTATGAAGAAGGTTTTTATGGGGCAGTTTTTGAAAAATTAAAATTTAGTTGATAGCAATAAAATAAGTGAATTTTTAGCCCCTTTTTTTTATTTTTTGAGGGGGAAGGGGGAGACGTATTTATTATAGTTTAAAGTTTAGCAGAAAAGGGAAAAGTTTAAAAAAAAGGGAAACTTTGTGAAACAGTTTCGCGGAAAAAACATGCTGGGGTAAGTGTGTGGAATTTTTTGTCGAAAAATAATCGGTTTTTTAAAAAGGGTTTAGAGAAAAAGTTAAAAACTGTAGTGTTATTTCACATGGGAAAGGGGGAGATCATTTGGATGTTTTTCGCGGAAAAAAGATGTTATTGAAAAAGACCGGAAAAAAATAGGATTTTTCAAAATTAAAAATTTAAAAGTTTAGTAAATTTTATAAAAAAACGGATAATTCACGTATGTTTGTTTGTAGTAATTGTTTTTTTTTTGGTTATTGAAATTTACTTGTAGAAACGGGAAAAAGGGGGTTTTTGGCCACTTTCGCCCAAAAAATTTTGGGGGAGGGAAATGAGTTTGGGAAAGGGTTTAAAAAGCGGGTTTTGAAAGGAAATTTGGCCCTTTTGGGATGGGGTGAAATTTTAAAGTAAATGCCTTTCCCTTTCCCAAGTTTGGAGTATGGCTGTCTTTAAAGGGGGATACCAAAAAAAAGGTCAAATTTTAAAACTCACCCCTTTGTTTGGGGTTTTGGGATTAAACTTTCCGTTACACAGGGAGTGTCCCCGGAGTATCGTGTGTTCGCCGAGAGGAGAGGGGAAAGAAACGGGCTTTCGTTCACCCAATGAGCAGCACACATTGCCCTTATGTTCCGGGGGTCTCTTTAAAGTACCAGGATAAGGTCAGAGCTTTTGGGGGTTTTTTGAATGTTTTGAGATTGAAAAAAGGCCCGTAACTGGTTAAAGGGGGTTTGGTTAAAGGGTTTCTTTGGGAAAGGGTTCCCCGATCCCTTAAAAAAGCAGCATTTTTAATTGGGGTGTGTACAAAAACTTAATGAAAGTTACCCAACGCCCCGGAAAAGTGGGGCAAAGGTTTACAAGACAAAACGAAGCGTTGACCTATTTTTTTGTATCTTGCCGAAAGCCCATGAGGTCGAAAAAAGCGTCGTGTTTTGTCTTGGGGACTCGTTTGTCCAGTTTCTTGGGGGGTTGCCCAAAATGTTTTAAATTTTTTTAGATTTCCTTTCTGTTCTCTTTTACAAATTGATTGGCTTTTGCTACGTTATAAATTTATCCCCCAGGCTACCAATTTTTGAGAACAGCCTGGCTGAGTCCCATGTGGTTTTGAAATTTCGATTTGAGATCTATAAAAATGGAAAAAGGAGGGGAAGTTTGAGTGATATGAAGGGCTGAAAAATGAACCCTTTTTTAGGAAACGTTTTGGGGTTTTTGAAGTTGGGTGGTGATTGGTATTGTTGGTGACCCTTTTCCCGTCATTTATTGGGCTTTTTTGCCCAGTCGCTTTTTTATTCCCCTTTGATCGTTCCGGGGATTCAGAACCCGAGATCAAAAAAAAAGGGTGTTTGCTTTTTTAGTGTAACAAACAACCCCCCAAAAAGTGCAAGTTTTCAAAAAGGTTTTTTTGGCCGCGCTGTCATATCGGGAAAAGCAAGTTTGTTTTTAGACCCGTTCCCCCTTTTCTCCCAAAGGGTTTAACCCCTAGTCATGGCCCGTTTTTCCTTTAAATTTCCCCGTTTTTCCTTTTCAGTTCCCCCTACCCCCTTTCCGTTTTATTTTCTCCCGGGCTTTCCCGGGTATGTTTTTTGGGGCTCCCTTTTTCTTGAGCATTTACTTTTGCATTATGTCAAAAAAAGAAGGCCCCAGCTTTAAAAAAATATGAGGAAATGGGGAAATAAAAATTTTTCTTTTCTTCTTTCTTTCTTCTCTTCTTTTTTCTCCTCTCCCCGCTCGTGCTGCCCCTTTTCTTTTTCTCTTCTCTTTTCTCCCCTTTTTCCTCCCTTTTCTTCCTCTTCCCCTTTTCTCTCTTGGTGTTTTTTTTTGTTGGGTTTTTTTTGTTTGTTTGGTTTTTGTTTGAATATCCAACATGTTTTTGTTTCGTTCGTGAATTGTTTTTTGTCTTTTGGGTTGTATCACAGTGGGGGTTTTTGTTGAAAATTTTCAGTTTTTAAAAGATATATGTGGAATAACTTTTTCTGGGCAAGGACCCGTTGTAAAATTGGCCCAAAATCTTTCCCAAACCCTTTCGTATTTAAAAATAAACAATAAACAAAACAATCAAAAAATAATTTAATCAGTTTAAACAATCAATTTAATAATCAGTTTTTTGTTTTCTTACAGTCATTAAAGTTTGGGGCCAGGATTAGTACTAGTGTTGTAAAAAAAAATTGTTGGGCCCCTGTGACATGCAAATCCCTTCAAAAGGGGACTGAAAGACAAGGCACAAAAAGTAATTTGGAAAAAAAAGTTGTTTTTTATCGTCACGTTTGGAAAACAGGGCAATTTTTGTGAATGAGATCCCGGGTTTCGGGGTTTCCCCGAATTTAACATACGAAGGGGGAATGGAACCCCCAAACCCCCAAACACACAACCCCCACACAAACAAAAACACACAACAATAAAAACACACAAACCACCCACACACAACAAAACACGTGCCGCGCGCGGGGCACGCACACAACCCACAACAACAACACAACAACAAACACACAACCACAAACCCCGGGGAAATTTTGAGATGTGGGAAAAATACGACAGAAAAAGGCAAAAATGGGGACACGTAAAAAAATGTAAAACCCAGGGAAAGGGGAAAAAATGAAGATAAAGAGAAAAGTTGACACATAGAGACGGGAAGTAAAAAAAGGGGACCACAGAGACAGGACATGGCAAAAGGGGAAATGGGGCACACAGAGACAAACGATTTGTAAGTTTGGGGGCCAAAGACCGCAAAATATACGATGGGACAACTGGAAATGTACAGATGGGGAAAACACAGGAAGGGGGGTGTACAGATAGGGCACACAGAAAAGCAAAATGTATGAAGGGGGGCACAAGGGGAAGGGCATGTACAGAGGGGGGAAAACCAGAGCAGCGATTTTCGATGGGGGCAACAGGACGGGACAAAGTGCAGATGGGGACCCAAAACGCGGGGAAAAAAGCAAAGTACGATTGGGGGGCACAAGACGGGGCAGGATGGGAAAAAAAAGGGGGTTTGGGGGGACAAGAGGGAAAAAAGGGCATGTTTAAGGGGTGAGGAGGGGTTGTAGTGGAGGGATGGAAGGGGTGCAATGCAGTGTGTGTGTTTGTGTGTGTGTGTGTGTGTGTGTGTGCGCGCGCGCGCAGTTCAGACAGACCGGAAAGAAGTGAGAATGGGGCCAACAAACTGGAAATCCCGGTCAGTCACTGATAAAGCAAAGAACGGAGAGGACCTGTATTTCTTTAACAATCCGAGTGAATTGTACTCACCTTTCCATCTGATCTAAGGACACACACTCACACACACACACACACACAGAGTGTTACAAGCAGTTCGCCTTCACTTCTCATCATCAGTCGATTCAGAGCTACATGTGTTGAATTTCGCTTTGTACATGTCAAGTTTAACACGACTTTCGGGGGCCGGAATAGCCCAGCGGTAAAGCGCCGGACTCGTAATCTTGGTGATCCTGGGGTTGCGGGTTCGAATCTCCGCCGGGCCGTTTTGCTGCAATGGGATTTGTCCCTCGGAGTTAACATTAGTTCTGACTCCATTTCCCACACAGTCCTTCGAATGAGACAATAAGCCGAGGTTCCGTGTGTGAACGTACGCATAACATCTTGCACACTCGCAAAATCCATCACCAACTTTCGGAAGAGAAGGCCAGTTTGGCCGTTGGTATGGATGACACGTTACATGTAACATGCACCTTCCGATCCCCGAAGTTGGAGTATGGCTGTCTTAATGGCGGGATACAAAAAACGGTCATACACTCAAAACTCACTCGCTTTGTTGGGTTGATGGGATTAATACTTGCCTGTCTACACAGGGAGTGTCCGCAGGAGTATCAGCCTGTGTAGCAG
>CM031596.1:76088399-76109611 GCA_018398815.1 Conus ventricosus | reverse complement strand
CCACGCATTTTGATTGGCTGTGCTACAAATCTTAAATGAATGTTAGCGAACCGCCCAGAGAAACGTGGACAAACGAGTCACAAGACAAAACACGACGCGTTGACCTATTTGTTTGTATCTTGCCTGAAGAAGACCCATGAGGTCGAAACGCGTCGTGTTTTGTCTTGTGACTCGTTTGTCCACGTTTCTCTGGGCGGTTCGCTAACATGTATTTAAGATTTGTTTAGATTTCCGCCTGCAGTCGTCTCTCTTTACAACTTGATCTGGCTGTGCTACGTTGTAATCATCCAACAGTCTACACTACTCTGAGAATACAGCCTGGCTGAGTCACACTGTGAGTCTTGAACTTTCGAGTTGATGATCTATACATAATGAGAAAATGAGAGGGCAAGCTTGAGTGATATGAAGAGGCTGAAAAGTGAACCTATTTGAGGACACGTTCTTGTATTGTGACCGTTGAGATGGTGATTGAGTATTGATTGGTGACCGTCTACTGTCATCATTGGACTTTTTAGCCGAGTCGCTCTTTATCCTCTCTAGATCGATTCCACGAGAGATCAGAACCAGAGATCAGGAAACGGATGTTTGCTTCTTCTTAGTCGTAACACACAGACACACATGTGCACGTGCAACGGTTTTTTCGGTCGCGCTGTCACTCATCGGGAAAAGCAAGTTTGTTTTTAGACCCAGTCCCCTTCCTCTCCACAATGTTCACCCTCAGTCCATGCCTGTTCTTCCTAATCTTCCTCAGCATCTTCCCATTTCCTCACGTCCTCCCCTCACCTCCTCTCCGTTTACTTTCTCCGAGCTTTCCGGATATCGTCTATTGGACTCCTTTTACTTGAGCATGACATGTGCATTACTGTCAAGAAAAGAAGGCCCTAGCTAAACACATATGAGGAAATCGGAGGAAATCAAAACTCTCTCTCTCTCCTCTCTCTCTCTCTCTCTCTCTCTCTCTCTCTCTCTCTCTCTCTCTCTGAGTGTTTTTGTTTGTTTGTTTGTTTTGTTTGTTTTGGCTCTTTCTGTTTGACTATCCAACATGTCATTGTTACGTTCATGAATAGTTTTCTTGTCATTGTGAATTGTATCACAGTGTTACTATGTTGAATTGTCAGTCTAAATGATATATGTGGAAATAACGTGTACATGACAAGGACAGATTGTAAGACTTGGCCTAAAATCTCCAACCTTGCGTATTAAAGATCAATCAATCAATCAATCAATCAATCAATCAATCAATCAATCAGTGAAACAATCAATCAATCAATCAGTCTCCCTGTCTCTTACCAGTCTATTAAAGCTTAGTGCCAGGATTCAGTACTAGTGTTGTAAAAAAAAGTATGTTGCCACTGTGACATGCAAATCCGTTCAAAGGTGACTGAAAGACAGAGCACAAACAAGTAATTTAGAGAAAAAAAAGTTGTTTTTGATCGCTCACGTGGATCAGACACATTTATCTGTGAACTGGACGATCCGGTTACGGGATTTCCACGAATGCTGACACATACGCACAGGGACATACGGAGACACACACACACACACACACACACACACACACACACACACACACACACACACCACACACATACAACACACACACAACACACACACACAACACACACACACACACACGTGCGCGCGCGGCGCACGCACACACACACACACACACACACACACACACACACACACACACACACACACACACACACACACACAGGGACATTTAGAGATCGTGACACATACAGACAGAAAGAGGCAAGATGGGACAGTAAAGACATGTACACTAGAAATGGACACGCATGAAGATAACACGAGAAACGTTGACACATAGAGACAGGGACATGTACAGATGGGGACACACAGAGACAGCGACATGGACAAATGGCAAATGGGGCACACAGAGACAGCGATTGTACAGATGGACCAAGACACAGATGGGCACACATAATGACACAGAATTACAGATGGACACACAGAGACATGTACAGATGGGGAAACACAGAGACAGGGGATGTACAGATAGGGACACACAGAGAGCAACATGTATAGAGGGGACACACAGAGAAGGCATGTACAGATGGGAATACACAGAGACAGCGACATGTACAGATGGGGACACACAGCGACAGGGACATGTGCAGATGGGGACACACAGGGACAAGCATGTACAGATGGGGGACACACAGAGACAGGCATGTACAGATTGGGACACAGAGACAGGGACATGTACAGATGGGACACACAGAGACAGGGGCATGTACATACGGGCAGGGACATGTAGAGCCGGGAACATAATACAGATAAGGACATGTACAGATGGGGACATACAGAGACAAGGACATGTAATGATGGTGACACACAGAGACAGAGACATGTACAGAGGGGACACACAGAGACAGGGGCAAGTACATACGGGCAGGGACATGTAGAGACGTGGACATAATGCAGACAAGGATATGAAATGATGAGGGCACACAGAGACAGGGACATATACAGATGGAGACATAATACAGACAACGACGTTTACAGATGGCGATATACAGATACAGGGACATGTACAGATGGGGACACACAGAGACAGGGACATGTAGAGATGGCGACACACACAGACAGCGACATGTACAGATGGGGACACAAAGGCACGGCAACATGTACAGATGGGGACAAAGAGAGACAGGGACATGTACAGATTGGGACACACAGAGACAGACATGTGCAGATTGGGACACACAGAGACACCGACATGTACAGATGGGGAAACACAGAGACAGGGATATGTACAGATGGGCACACACAGAGACAGTCATGTACAGATGGGGACACACAGAGACAGTCATGTACAGATGGGGACACACAGAGACAGTCATGTACAGATGGGCACACACAGAGACAGTCATGTACAGATGGGGACACAGAGAGAGACAGCGACATGTACAGTTGGGGATACACAGAGACAGGCATGTACAGATGGGGACACAGAGAGACAGCGACATGTACAGATGGGGACACACAGAGACAAGGACATGTACAGATGGCGACAAACAGAGACAGCGACATGTACAGATGGGGACACACAGAGACAAGGACATGTACAGATGGCGACAAACAGAGACAGGCATGTACAGATGGGGACACAGAGAGACAGCGACATGTACAGATGGGGACACACAGAGACAAGCATGTACAGATGGGGACACACATAGGAGCATGTACATACGGGCAGGGACATGTAGGGATGGGGACATAATACAGACAAGGACATGTAATGATGGGGACACACAGAGACAGGGACATGTAATGATGTGGACACACAGAGACAGGGACATGTAATGATGGGGACACACAGAGACAGGGACATGTAATGATGGGACACACAGAGACAGGGACATGTAAGATGGGGACATACAGACACAGTCATGTACAGATGGGGACACACAGAGACAGGGACATAGAGAGGGATAAACAGACAAGGACATGTACAGATGGGGACACACAGAGACAGGGACAGTAATGATGGGGACACACAGAGACAGGGACATGTAATGATGGGGACACACAAAGACAGTCATGTACAGATGGGGACACACAGAGACAGGACATGTAAGATGGGGACATAAACAGACACAGGACATGTACAGATGGGGACAACAGAGACAGCGCATTAGAGATAGGGACACACAGAGCAGCGACATGTACAGATGGGGACACACAGAGACAGCGAATGTACAGATGGGGACACAAAGACACGGAAACAGTACGATGGGGACACACAGAGACAGGGACATGTACAGATGAGGAGCACACAGAGACAGGACATGTACAGATGGGGACACACAGACAGCGACATGTACAGATGGAGACACACAGAGACAGGGCATGACAGATGGGGATACACAGACACATGTACAGATGGGACACAGACAGCGACATGTACAGATGGGGACACACAGAGACAGCGGTATGTACAGATGGGGACACACAGGACAGGGACACGTACAGATGGGGACACACAGAGACAGTCATTTACAGATGGGACACACAGAGACAGTACATGTACAGATGGGGACACACAGACACAGGACACGTACAGATGGGGACACCCCAGAGACAGGACATTTACAGATGAGGACACACAGAGACAGCACATGTACAGATGGGGACACACAGAGACAGGGATGTACAGATGGGGACACACAGACGACAGGACACGTACAGTGGGGACACACAGAGACAGTCATTTACAGATGGGGACACACAGAGACAGGGACATAACAGATGGGGACACACAGAGACAAGGGACATGGACAGATGGGGACACGCAAGACAAGGACATGTACAGATGGACACACAGAGACAGAACATGTACAGATGGGGACACACAGAGACAGGGACATGAACAGATGGGGACACACACAAGACAGCGACGTAAACAGATGGGGACACAGAGAGACAGCGACATTGGGAGATGGGACACACAGAGACAGGGACATGTACACATTGGGACACACAGAGACACAACATATACAGATGGGGACACACAGAGACAGGGACATGTGGAGATGGGACAAACAGAGACAGCAACATGTACAGATGGGACATAATACAGGAAGGACATTACAAATGAGGACATAGAGACAGGGACATGTACAGATGGGGACACAAGAGACAGGCATGTACAGACGGGGACACACAGAGACAGGGACATGTACAGATGGGGACACACAGAGACAGGCATGTACAGAGGGACACGCAGAGACAGGACATATAGATATGGGGACATAATACAGACAAGGACCTGTACAGATAGGGAAATATAGAGACAAGGACATGTAATGATGGGACACGCAGAGACAGGGAGATGTACAGATGGGGACACACAGAGACAGGACATGTACAGACTGGACACACAGAGACAAGGACATGTACAGATGGGACACACAGAGACAACAACATGTACAGATGGACACAGAGACAGGGACATGTACAGATGGGGACACACAGAGACGCGACATGAACAGATGGGGACACACAGAGACAGGGACATGTGCAGATGGGGAGACACAGAGACAGGGACATGTGCAGATGGGGACACACAGAGACAGCGACATGAACAGATGGGACACACAGAGACAGGGACATGAACAGATGGGGACACACAGAGACAGGGACAATGTACAGATGGGGACACACAGAGACAGCGACATGAACAGATGGGGACACACAGAGACAGGACATGAACAGATGGGGACACACAGAGACAGGGACATGTGCAGATGGGGAGACAGAGATAGGGACGAATAAAGATGAAGGTACATAAATACAGGGACACCACACACACACACACACACACACACACACACACACACACACACACACACACACACACACACACCACACACTTCCTACTGTTTGCAATGATAGACCTAATATGAAAACAAATGCGCATGCTGACAGTGCTCCCTTACGTAATAACACGTCAAACAGAAATGACACAAAAGTTAACACAACCATTACGTCATTTATTTGGGATGACGAATCTGCAATAAAGCTGAACATGCTTTAAATAACCCTATCATGAAGAGTCGTATAGAAGAAATAGAGAAACGTATGGAGAAGACACAAGATCATGATACGGAGACCTCGGTCTTCATTAACAACATGGTTAATGATCTGACCCAAACAATAAAAGACGCAGCATCTCTATCACTCAAACAAAGACACATGCGCAAAAGAAAGAGAAAAAATCCGAAACACAAAAAATGGTTTGATGAAAAATGTTTTCTTCTAAGGAAAGAAGTAAGATCACTTTTAAATGCACTGAACAGACACCCTTTCAATCGATACCTACAGACAAAGTACTTTTCAACAGTGAAAGCATACAAAAGTACTTTAAGAAAGACAAAAAATACATACAGAGACAAACTTATTAGAGAACTAAATGAAGCCTTTGAGAAGGATCCAAATCAAGTATGGAGAACACTAAACGTATTACCAAACATGCAAAATACGAATCAAAATAAAAGGAAGGAAATCCATGAAGACAAATGGATATCTCACTTAGAAAAATTAGTTAGCAGGAATATTGAAATAACAGAACAGAGAAAAAAACTGATTGAGCAAAAATTGTCTGAAGCAAGAAATGTTATATATAATCCAAATGTTGATGAACCAATTAGTATATCAGAAATCCATAAGACATTTCGAAATTAAAAAAATATAAAAGCCACGGGAAAGGACGGAATCTCAAATGAAATAATCAAAGCCAGTTTGCCTAATATAATTATACCTCTTAAGAATATATTTAACTGGGTACTAAGATATGGCCAGTATCCCACTCTGTGGAAACATGGCATTTGTGTGCCCATTTATAAAAGCGGCGATCCGACAAATCCCAACAATTATCGTGGAATTACTTTAAACTGCTGCCTGAGTAATGCTTTCTGTCAAATATTAAACAATAGGATAACAAATTACATAGAAAGCAGAGATTTATTTATCAAAGAACAGGCAGGATTTCGAAAATCCTTCAGAACAACAGACCAGATATTCATTTTAAAAAAGATCATTGACAGTGAAATAAGAAAAAAGAATGGCAGACTATACTGTTGTTTCGTAGACTTTAGAAAAGCATTTGACAGCATATGGCATGACGCTTTACTTCTGAAACTATACAATATAGGTATCAAAGGCTATTGTTATCGGGTTATAAAAGATATGTACACAAACGCGATGGTTTGTGGAAAATCAAATAATGGATTTACAAGATCAGTCCCGGTCAAACAAGGACTTCTTCAAGGCAGTTCGCTTAGCCCGACGTTGTTTAATATCTTTATAAATGATATCTCAAACTATATTGATAATAATGATTCTCCTGTTATAAACAAATTGAAAGAAACACGAATATCGCATTTATTATATGCTGATGACATAGTTATATTGTCAAACACAAAATCGGGATTACAAACAAAACTTAATCGACTTCATAATTATTGTACAGAATGGGGCATGGAACTAAATAAAGATAAAACAAAAGTTGTCATATTCACTAAAACTGACTCAAACTTTTCAACCGCATTTACATGTGGAAACGATTCTCTTGAGACAGTAAATGAATACAAGTATTTAGGAATAATTCTTCATAAAAATGGAGAACTACATAAAGCACAAGATCATCTAGCAAAACAAGGTAACAAAGCTGTACACTCCTTACTACGTAAAGTAAAGGGAGAACATGTCAATGTATCATCAATAGCAAAACTCTTTGATACTTTGATTTCACCAGTCATGCTTTATGGCGCAGAAGTTTGGTTTCCATTTACAGAAAAGATAGGACATGTTGAAAAGCAGACTACAATGTTCGACATTTATCACAAATACTTATCCAATAATCCGATCGAGAACGTACATGTAAAATTTTGCAGACATATATTAGGCGTACACAGAAAAGCAATGAAATTGCCAGTACTAGCTGAACTTGGAAGATTTCCCTTGTGTCAAGAAATAATGAGTCAAGTAGTCATGTTTTGGATCCATATAATGGAATCAAAGGAAGACTCATATCTAAGAGACGTGTACGAAGATCTTGACCCATCATCTCCATGGAAATCTGCTGTAAAGAAGATCTTAAGTAATATTGGAATGACACATGTATGGAATAACCAAAGTACACTAAACCCTAAAAAATTGCGTTATGCAATAGAGAGAAAGTTACAAAGTGATTATATACACTTTTGGGAACAAGAAAAAGAAAGAGCGCCAAGGTTAAAATTTTATAATGACATCAGTAATAAATATAGGCTTGAACCATACCTCATTAAATGCACAAATAAGCATTACAGGAAAGAACTTTGTAAATTAAGAATTAGCGCACATGACCTCGCAATAGAAAGAGGTAGATATTCCCATATTAAGCGTGAAGACAGGAAATGTACAACTTGCAATATAATAGAAGACTCTTGTAAACGTTACGATAAAATCAGGAATACGTTTAAAAAACGTATCATAAACAAAAAGGATATATACGACGCTACCTCATTGAAAATAAGTACTTTGATGTCTAATGATGACCTTCAGGTTGAAATTGCGAAGCATGTATATGACTGCTTTACATGATGACTTTTTATGTAAAAAGAACAAATCATTATGTCTTTGGACGATGAGTTGTTTAACCATCGCCATCTTGTGTCCATGAATCCTTTAATGGTGTTTAGTGACAATAAAAAAAAAGTTTCAAAGTTTCAAAAGTTTCAAAGTTTCACACACACACACACACACACACACACACACACACACACCACACACACACACACACACACAGATAGTACGCATGGAAGCAGGGACACACGATTACAGGGATATATAGACAAAGTAACAAAGGGCTTAAGATAGGGACATCTACAGACGGGACACCTAAAACAGGGACATAGAGGTAGGAGTCCCCAAAAAACAACGGCACATAAAGACGGGCCCATAAAGAGATACGGACACACAGACATGGACAGAGGAAAGGATAGGAGGGGGGGGGGGGAAGAGAAAGGGAATCAATTGGCACAGCAACGTAGAATAACAGGATGCCTCTTAGCCATTGTTCCCTTGTTTGATTACTTATGTCAAGGAAATTCAGCTCACGCTCTTATAGCCCAGCCGTGGTATACAGAGTAGGTTTCTTTTTCATATTTTTATTTTTTTGTTAAACAGAAAAGCAAAATAGTTTTCAAAGACAAGGAAACGTATGAGCACTCAATGGGAAGAGTAGGATTGAGCAAAACGGCAAAACGAACAGGTTTTAAAAGGCAGAAAGCGAGTGAAACCTGAGAAAGAAAAAATACTGTCGGAGAAAGGTTGACGGGAGGCAAGAAACAAAACCAACACTGAGAGAGAGAGAGGGGGGGAGAGAGAGAGAGAGAGAGAGAGAGAGAGAGAGATGATACCTTTTTATGTTCGTCGGAGAAACGATGCTTTGATACACTATAAAAAAAAAAAAACTGGGAGACGGGCGAGATGATAATGGTGGTGATGGTGGTGGTGATGGTGGTGGAGGTGGTGATGGTGGTGGTGGTGGCGGGGTGTGTGTGTGTGTGTGTGTGTGTGTGTGTGTGGTGTGTGTGTGTGTGTGTGTGTGTGTGTGTCGGGGGGAGATGAGGGACGAGGAGCTGTAAAAATACTAAGCAATATGAACATTCATGGAACCCTGCACATAAAAAAAAAAATCTTAAGCGGACAAGGGAGACCACACACCTCCACCAATGTGGAACAGATGGTGAATCTGCCCTTCGACCCTGATCTGTGCCCCAAGCACCACGGGTTTCTCTCTTCCAGTTGTATCAAACGCCATTGCCTCTTCCCATAGTCCGTCTACATTGCAGTAGAGCTGATGTGTAAGCATGATGTATCCTGTATGGAATACTTTACTAATTTTGATATGAATACTGTATTTTGCGTGCTCATCAGTTGAATTTATTCTGATTATTTTGATGACAAATTAAAACGAAAACGAAAACAAAAACAAAAGCCTCGAATGCAAGGGGAGGAAATTCATGGTTTCCTTTCTGAGCCACAGTCCATACCTCCACCACGTTTCGTTATAAACGCTTCATAAGGTGATGGAGAAGGGTGCGGCGGGCGGTGGGGGGAGGTGGGGAGGGAAGGGGGAGGGGGCATAAGCTTGCTCAACGGATCCTGGATCTGCACTTTATTGTGGATCCATCCTGCGGCTCCACACAAAATTGCACGAATTTGTCCTGGAGTCGCATTCCATCTTTACACTGAGTTTTGTTACAATAGATTAAGTAATTTTTCGCGTAATCTTGCACACTGGCAGACACAGAAACCGAGAGATGTGGTTTAGAAGCAATCCTTCTCATCTGAGGGAACAAGCCGAGAAAAAGACACACAGAAACAGAGAAAGAAAGAGGAAAAACAGGGAAAAGGTGGGGGGGGGGGGATGTATCACTGAACCCAGGTTTAGATGCAAACGTTTTCGCGAGTTACAGAAAGATGTCTATAAACAAAAGAAATGAACAGACAGAACCTAGCGCACCTTTCAGAACACATCTACACGTATTTTATTTTTTTGTCAACAACTTCTAAAGGAAAGAAAAGAAATAATGAAAGAGGAAAAGAATGTCAGAACAGAACGAAAACCCCAGACAGAAGGATTAATGAACCCAGACAGAAGGATTACTGAACCCAGACAGAAGGATTAATGAACCCAGACAGGATTAATGAACCCAGACAGAAGGATTAATGAACCCAGACAGAAGGATTAATGAACCCAGACAGAAGGATTAATGAACCCAGACAGGATTAATGAACCCAGACAGAAGGATTAATGAACCCAGACAGAAGGATTAATGAACCCAGACAGAAGGATTAATGAACCCAGACAGAAGGATTAATGAACCCAGACAGAAGGATTAATGAACGAACGAGCAAACCAGAAACAAAATAAAACGGAAAGACGAAAATACCCAGACGAAAAATGCGTCATTGATGGAGACTGGCCTGTCTTGTCAAAACCGAATATTCACCTGCCCTCCATCGTCTGACATAACCACAGGCGCGGGCAAGCGCACGTGCACGCATGCAAGCACGCGCAAACGCACGCACGTATGCACGCACGTACGCAAGCACACGGCACACATAACTGGACGATCGAACAAGCAAGCGAGAGAGAGAGAGAGAGAGAGAGAGAGAGAGAGAGGAGAGAGAGAGAGAGAGAGAGAGAGAGAGAGAGAGAGAGAAGGGAAGAAGAAAACCAAATCTACACGAAGCAAAGAGAGAATCACAGAAAGGCAATGATAACGAAACAGAACATGGATCAGAAAAGAAAGAACAGAACACGAAAAGCATCGAAACCCGCAATGAGCAATAGAATTATGAAATTTACAAACTCTGAGAGAGAGAGAGAGAGAGAGAGAGAGAGAGAGAGAGAGAGAGAGAGAGAGAGAGAGAAGAGAGCGATTCACATGACTTTTTCACGAAAAGGCCACAGCCCGTATGAACAAGCGGCGATAACAATATACAAATCCAAGTACACTGCACCAGTTATTCTTCACATATATAAGAAGTTTTTCAGAGCATGTAGCAAATATAAGATGAAACAGCCACCCTTGTGCGAAAAGCTTTAAACAAAATGAGGACCACATTACCAATTGTTCTTATATCATTCGACGCCAAAAATAAGCAAAAGCAAGACAACCAGGGAGAAATGTAATATTTCTTTGGGACTACTTTTACACGGAGAGAGAGAGAGAGAGAAGAGAGAGAGAGAAGAGAGAGAGAGAGAGAGAGAGAGAGAGAGAGAGAGAGAAGAGAGAGTACAACACGCAAAAAGAGAATCACAGAAAGGCAGCATGAAAGAAACCGAAAATGAATGAATGAAAGAAAGATCAGAAAAGATCTGAAAAGCTGCAACGAGTGATGAAATTGTTAAATTTACAATCTGAGAGAGAGAGACGTGTGGGTGTGGGTGGGGGGGGGGGGGGGGCAAGACTACGTCACGCCCAGATAGAATCACAGAACAGGAAGAAGTAGAAAAATGCACGAAAGAAGTAACGAAAAAGGGGGAAAGTCTTAATTAGCCGCAAGGAGTAATAAAAAATCAATTCTAAAATTGCAGCCTCCCTCTCTCTCTCTCTCTCTCTCTCTCCTCTCTCTCTCTTCCTCTCCTCTCCTCTCTCTCTCTCTCTCTCTGTGGTGTGTGTGTGTGTGTGTGTGTGTGGGAGAGAGAGAGAGAGAGAGAGAGAGAGAGAGAGAGAGAGAGAGAGAGGGGGAGGTAGGAAAAGGAAGATCGAACGAGAAGATATTGAATCTAGATTAATTTTGTTCATATCCCGGCTGACCCCAGGGGGCATATCACAGCTGTTACCATGTCAAAATTGATTCTATATATGTATGTGTATCAAAAGGACAAAGAAATAGTCCATGTTAAAACGTGTTGAATAAAAGTGGCTGGGTTTTTCCTCCCCACAAAATTTTGAATCAAATGAAAAATACTAATCTCTTTTGAAAAATCAAAATCACATTCAGTTAGAACTTCTCTGAACAAGAAGAAGAAGGACAAGAACAGGAACAAGAACAGAGCAAGAAGAAGAAGGAGGAGAAGAAGAGCGAGAAGAAAGAAAGAAAATGAAAGAAAGAACGAATGAATGAATGAATGACAGAAAAGAAAGGAGAAAAGGCATAAAAAAAGAAAAAAAAGACAGCCAAAGAGAAAGAAAGAAAAACAATTTTGAGAAAAAAGCTGAGTATCAAAATGGAAAACGACAGAAAGGCAAGGTACGAAAGAAAGAAACGGCAAAGACAAGGAAATAACGAAAACCAAAGCCGGGCTCCACCGATGAGTCCCCGTCAGGTGAGGCAAGTCGTCAGCGGACAGACAATTCAAAGAGTTCTGATTCTAAACGGTAATTCCATGGTCCCCACACGCTGCTTATGAAGGGTTTCATGTTTACGCTCTGACGCCCTCATTTTCATGCCTTTTTTTCTCTCTCTCTCTCCCCCCCTCCCCCCCTCGCCCTTCCCCCAACTTTTTTTCCTATTAATGTTTGTCATTGTCTTAATGACAATGGAATTGCTTTCCTGGACTTGCTTTCTTCCACTACTTAATTGTTCGGCAAACGAAAAAAAAAAAACAAGAAGAAAAAAAGTACAGATAGGGGTGGGGGGGGGAGAGAATATAACAGCCACACATGCGGTGCTTTCTCAGACTCACAGACACGGCAGACTCCCAATCGGCCGGACAGCGGTCAGTGACCCACACCCTCCATCAGCTGGTCTGTGTCACACACTTGGACTCACCCACTCCTCTCTCTGTCTGTGACCAACCACCACCACCACCACCACCACTGTCTCTACTGCTGGACTTCCGCGCAGCTTCTGACAACCGTCACCATCTACTGACTTACCTACTGCTGAAGGGGGAGGGGGCATACAACAGAGCGGCGTGCATGTGCAGTCAGTGCTTCACCAATTTTTAAACTCAACGCGCACGTGCAGGCGGCGCGCGCTTACCTTAATTTGTCGCCTCCACTTCCCTTGCTCTTCTGTACCTGTGCTTTTCTTTTTCGCCTGCGCCATCCTATACCGCAACACCCCCCTTCCTCGCCTCTCTCTCCTCTCTCTCTCTCACGCGTTGTAAAGAGAAAAGAACGTTGCTTTGATGTTCTACAGCGGCAGCTGGTATACGTTTGTTAACGGTCTTTTAAGATTTTCTTCAACTAATGTAAAGACGGGTGATCATGCCCCCCTGCTCTTTTTTTTTTTCCCCGCTTCGCTCTTTGTGTAAACTGCGAAGTTTCCCCTTTGTTAAAATTTCTGGTGTGTGAATTTGAAAGCCCCACCAAAAAGATCGCCAAATTACTCTTCGGGTTTTGGGTTTAATGGCAGTGTTGGGGGGGTGGGGGGGGGGGGTGTGGGGTGGGTGGGTCCCGGGCGCGCGCGCGCGCGGTAGGCGGCATGCTGCGTGCGGCTTTGGGGGTGCGTCTGTTGTGGGTGTGTGTGTGGTGGGGTGGTGGTGTGTGTGCATTGTCGTGGTATGGTGTGGGGGTGTGTTGTGTTGTGTGTGTGGTGGTGTGGGGTGTGGTCAGGTGTGTGTGTTAGCATGTTTTGGGGCGTGCGTCGGTGGTGTGTTGGGGCATGCGGCGTACGTGTGGTGTGCTGCGCGCCGAGTTTTGTGTGTGTGCGTTGCCCCCGGGGTTGTGTGTGGTGGTGGGTGTGGTTGTGGTGATCAACCCACGCACCATCGCTTCCTATAAGGGAAGAAACGGTTTTTTAAAAAAAGTGTAACAGCAGGACCTCTGACACCCCCTTTTTCTCCCCCCCCGCTGAGCCGTCTTGACTCGTCCCTTAACAAACGCTAATCAAAAACCCCCAGTTCTGCCCGCTGGTGAGGGACCTGAAGAAAAAAACCGGGGGAGGGGAGGGGGGGGGGGAAAAGGGGGAGGGGTTTGGCGGAATTCTGTGGGGCCCTGCGCATTTTGAACCTCAATAACGGGGAAAGTTGACGAATAAACCAAAGAGACGACAAAAACCTGAAACTGTGGGGAAGGAAGCAGAGGGGTGTGGGTAGGGTTGGGGGTTGAGGGGAGGAGTGGGTTTAGGGGGGGGGGTGGGGTGGTGGGATGGAGACGGCGGGGGCCAACTAGACTGAACTGATAACGAAGAGAGAGGGTGTCAGGGAAATATGATTACCTTTCTTTCCCCCCTTTTTTCCCCCGCCCTCTTCTACCCCCCCAATCTGCTTCCCCAGTCAACACACAAAAAAATCCTCCCCCTCCCCCTCTTTTTCTCGATTCTGCACCCACTCAATTCCCCCCCCCCCCCCCCCTTTAACAACTCTCCCACCCACCACCGCATTCCCCCACTCCTCCCTTCTTCCCGTAGCTTTACCAAAGTGTGAAACCGTGTTGATTTACTATATTACATATACGACCCAGTTCCCAACTCCAGAGCTAATGGCGTCAAAGATTTCTCCAGGAGTCAGTTAATGGGAGAAAAGCCACGCAGCGGCACCATCCGCGTCAAGTGTCAGCGCATGAGGAAGACAGCCACAGGGTAATCAGCGTGTCACCTCCGGTCCTGGTAATCGGATTGTTCCGTCCGATGGTTATCATCACGCGCGTCTCGCTGTCACTCCGCGGTTGTCGCCGGTTGAGGGATGGCTCGGTGGGGTCTGTTATGATGATGTTTGTCCCGCGTGTTTCACGTGTTTAATGTTCATTAATGACTATCTCTCTCTCTCTCTCTCTCTCTCTCTCTCTCTTGCTCACAACCCACCCACTCTCCCATCCTTAAACCCATGCTGACTGTCTCTGTCTGCCTCTCTCTCTCTCTCTCTCTCTCTCTCTCTCAGCATAGAATAGCTGTTAGAAGAAAGCAAGTTAATAGTCTTACAACAGATGACTGGTTTGAACATTTTAAAGGTCTGCTTGAAAGAGATACGGTAAGAGAAGAAACCTATACATTTGTAATAGAATGGACGACGAACTGGAGAAAAATGCCTACATGAATCGCCCTATATCTAGGGAAGAAGTAGGTCCTACTGTTCGCTTTAAGAAAATTAAAGAATGGCAAAGCTGCCAGACCCGACGAAATTATCGGGGAAATGACAGAAAAATGTGAGAGAGCCAGTAGTTGATTTTTTCGTCAAGTTGTGTAATATATTATTTGACAAGAGTGTATTTCCGGATAACTGAACAAAATCCATTGTAGTCCCTCTGTTAAAAATAGGAAATCCAAACGACCCAAACTACTATAGAGGCGTATCCTTAAGTGATACAAGCAGCAAGATTTATAGCATTATAATAATAAACAACCAACTACAGGAATGGACAGAAGAGCAAGACCTTACTGGTGAACATCAGGCAGGATTCAAGAAAGGTTATTCCACTATCGATCATATGTTCACACTGGTAGCCTTAATACACAAACAATGTTGTTTGAATCGTAAACTTCATCTAGCATTTATTGATTTTGAGAAAGCTTTTGACTCTATAGAAAAACATTTACTGTGGCCTATTCTTTTAAAAAGTGGAATAAAAGGGAAGCTTTTCGGTGTATTAATGATATGTACATAAATGTCAAAAGCAGAATCCGATCTGGTGATAAGTTGACAGACTATATTAACTGTACACGGGGCGTGAAACAAGGTGATGTTACAAGTCCGGTATTATTTTCACTATTCATCAATGAACTGGTATTAGAAAGTAATCAGATGTGGGAGACATGGTGCAAAGTTCACATATGATTATTTTGAATTATTCATTTTGTTATTGGCAGATGATGTAGCTTTGTTGTCTGAAACAGTTGTTGGCTTACAAACGCAGTTAAATAGGCTTCATCACACAGCACTAGAACTTCATTTGAATGTAAATATGAACAAAAGCAATATAGTGGTGTTTAGAAAAGGAGGATATTTGGCAGCCAGAGAAAGATGGAATTATAATGGGGCCTTAATTTAATGTCTGTGGTAAATACACTGCCGAACTAAAGTTAAGGGCCAGAAGAAGAATCATCTCTCATAACCCCAAAATCAAAGCAACACCTTCAACTCTTGAAATGTATTAATACGACATGTAACCTTTCGATTCATGCAAACAAAATCACCAACAAAGAAATTTCATTCGCGCAGCAAACGTCGGAATTACCCCACCCCCCTTTTGAAAAGTTGCAAGAAAGTTCTTTCAGATTGGTCAAGTTCAGTAACGGGTGTGCCCACCCTGGGCTGCAAGGCATTCACCGATCCGTGAGCGCATTGAGTTCACATGGTTCTGGAGCATCTGTTGAGAGATTGCCATCCACTCCTGCTGCAGGAACCGGAAGAGCTGGTCGACATCAGCAGGTGGGGGGTGATTGTCCCTCACCCGGCGCCCAAGGATATCCCAGAGGTGTTCTATGGGCGCCAAGTCGGGTGATCGGGCTGGCCAGTTCATCCTCACAATCTGCTGACGCTGCAGAACATCTTGGACCACCCTAGCGCGATGAGGGGTCGCGTTATCGTCTTGGAGTATAGCGCCGGCACCCATGGCTTGCAGTGTAGGGAGGATCAGAGGCGTCACGATTTCATCCCTGTACCGTACGCCGGTAAGATTGCCTCTAATACGGTACAGTGGGGTCCTCCCGTGCAGATGGAAGCCAGCCCACACCATAACTGAACCGCCTCCGTACCTGTCATGTTCCTGGACACAGGCGTCGATGAAACGTTCACCTGGACGTCTCCAAGCGCGTATGCGGGCATCACAGGAAGACAGAGTAAACCGGGACTCGTCTGTAAAGAGTACCCTGCCCCACTGCTGTCTGTTCCAACGTCGATGGTTTTGGCAGAACGCCATCCTGGCCCGGCGATGACGTGGTGTGAGGGGCACACGGACGACAGTTCTCCTTGAGTGCAGGCGCACCTCACGCAGACGACGGGTCACCGTCATGCGACTTATGGTGACGTTGGTAGCGGCCCTGAGGTTGCCTATCAACGTCCTGCGGGTGATGGTTCGGTGACGTAGAGCCAAGACCTGGAGGTAGCGATCGTCTCTTCGATCTGCACATCTTGGCCGCCCAGACCGAGGTCGCTCATCAGTACTTCCGGTAGTCTGGAAGCGTTGGTGGAGCCGCTGAATAACAGAGTGGCTAACTCCTAGCCGTCTGGAAACTTCTCTGCCGGAAACGCCGTCCTGCAGCCATCCCAGCGCCCGTCCTCGATCCACTGTTGTCAGTTTCGTTCTTGGAGGCATGCTTAATCAGAGCTCTGGTGCGCGCCCCTAAATACCCATTCCTGTGCAACTTTCGTTGAGAAGTGTTCAGTATAGCCATGGTTTGCTCGTGCAAAATGCCAAAAACCTACTGCAATACTGCTTCTTCAGCTAAATTCGAGCAAAGTTTCAAGAAACGTCTCGTGTTTTGACAACCTTTTCACTGCCCCTAAAAACGGTGTTGCTGAACTGCAATTCTTGCAAAACATGGTCAGGCACTGCAGCAGTGGGAAAGGCTTTGGGAAAACCCAAGTTGACCATTTTTTTTTTTTTTTTTTTCCGCTAATCATCGTTTAATGTACATTCATCAAGTAAATCAAACTGGCCTCTCTCGCCACGTTTTGGTGTCTTACCTTTCTTATTTTCATAAAGTCACGAGAGATTGTACCAAAATGTTTTGATAATTCTTTTTTTTTTTTTTTTTTTTTTTTTTATTGTCCAAACATACAATGACAAATAGCATACATAAATCAATACATTAATCCATAGTGGCACATATCCAACGCATACGAATGTACATGCATTTTTTTCTTCTTTTTTTTTTTTTTAACACGGGCACACATGCCGAATAAATTCTAATAACTGGCATTAATCGTGTGTACCCAGGCTGCGGACGAGATTAGATAGAGAAGAAAAAGAGTATACAGTACTTATTAACATAATACGCTCACATACACACACACTCACACACGCACACCCTTGCGCATACCTTCATATGATACA
This sequence comes from Conus ventricosus, assembly GCA_018398815.1. Lineage (NCBI taxonomy): Eukaryota > Metazoa > Mollusca > Gastropoda > Neogastropoda > Conidae > Conus > Conus ventricosus. The sequence continues at coordinate 76,091,639 of CM031596.1, read as the reverse complement.
TAATATACCCATTAGTTCCCTAGTATTTTGATATAAAGTGACCATTTTGTTAAGTATGTTGCATAATTCATCTCCATTAATGACATATATTTCTCCATCTTATGTCTATAGTCCAGCTCCTTCAAAAACATGTTTAGATTAGGTTTTGTCTTCTTAATTCTACATTTATATATGAAATATTTTCCCATTAAAATTATCAGGTCTAGCATATCGTCGGTTTTTGTTTTCTCATCCGTACCAAATAATACAATCTCCACGTTAAGTGATAATCTTACACAGTGTGAACAGTTAACTTGCAGAACTCTTTCCAGGTCTTTCCAGAAAATACGGGTAAACTTACATTCCCACAGATAGTGGTTAATTGAGTCTTTCTCGCTGATGCAGAAATTACATTTGTCGCTATCAATAATTTGCATACTTTTCAACACACTATTTGTTACCAGAATTCTGTGGCATATCTTAACTTGGAACCATTTCAGTTTTGTTTCTTTAATTTTCTTAATCCTTTTCAGTACCTCTACCCAATCAATTGGTATATTAAGACGTTGTTCCCACTTGATAAATGCACTAATGTTAAGAACTTCATTGGCTTCCACCATAATATCGTAATAAGCACGTGATCCTTTATTACACGACAAATTTTTTGAAGTGCTAAAGTTTTATCATTACCAATGTTACTATCGAATTTCAATCTTCTCTTCTTTGTATAAGCTTTGATCGAACGCACGCAACTTATATGAGTTAGAAAATTGATATGAAAGCCCATTTTCTCCGACAGTTCATGGCAGCTTAGAAAGTTACCATCCTCGTCGAGTAAATGTTTGACTAGAAATATGTTGTTCTGCATCCATTTCTTGTAAAAGAACGGTTTTTCTCCTACTTTGAACTTTTCATTACAAAAGATAGGTTCAGTGGCTAAATCTGTACTTTCAGTTAATTCTACCTGTTTGCAGAATCTTTGATATGACTGAAAGACTCCTTTCCAAAATCCGTTTATAACATTGCTTTCAACAAATCTGTCAGGGCCATATGCGTCAATGATACATATTTCGGGACATAATGAATGTAGTATTTTTTTCCACTTGTGGTCGTGCATATACACCTTCCGTATCCAGGCGATTTTTAAGGAGCTGATATATATTTTCAGGTCGGGTATACCTATCCCTCCTTTTTGTATATTATGTATTGAGTATTTTCTTTTGATTTTATCATTTTTATTATTCCAAACAAATTTGAAACACATTTTCTGTAATGAAGCGATCTGGGGATCAGGAGGATTCGGTAAGAGGATCCATAAGTACACCAGTTTTGATAGTACTAATGATTTGAGCACAGCTACTCTACCTAATGGTGTTATTATTCTTTTTGACCATATTTTGAACAGGTTTTGGACTTCTGCGAATTTGTATTTCATATTAATTTCCGTCATATCTGATAGACTATTCGTAAACCACAGTCCTAGAATTTTGAACTGCGAGGGGTTCCATTCCATTTTATAGTAGGGTAAATATGTTTTCGTGGAATTTTTCTCTGTACCTAACCAAACATTAAAGGTTTTTTCATAGTTCAATTTGAGTCCAGATATTTGCTCAAATTCGTAAAGATTTCTAAATAGCTTTTCATATGATTTCTTATCTCCTTCTAACGTAAAGGTGGTGTCGTCTGCAAACTGATTTATTTTGAATTCTGTATTTTCTATCTTTATGCCTTTGATATCGGGGTCTTGCCTTATCTTGGTCGCTAGTATTTCTACGCACAAAACAAATAGATATGGAGATATAGGGTCCCCTTGACGGCAACCTCTTCCAAGTATAAAACTTGAAGACACTTTCCCATTCACTATCACGTAAGACTTTATATTATCGTAAAAAGATGCTATCCATCGTTGAATACCTTTTCCAAATCCGAATGCAGCCAGAATTTTACTCATGTATGACCAGTTAACTGAATCGAAAGCTTTTTCGAAGTCGACAGAAATTAATAACCCTCGTAAGCGATTCACCTCTAAATAATGTGTTAAATCGTATATTGTTCGTAAACTATCTTCTATGTATCTTCCTGGAACGAAACCCGTCTGGTCCTCGTTTATGAGCTTTGGCAGAACATTTTTTATTCTGTTTGCAATACAGGCTGAAGCAATTTTGTACGTTACATTTAAAAGTGAGATAGGTCTCCAGTTCTTCAAGTATTCTCTCGGTTTCTCTCCTTTCGGAAGACCAATTATTATTCCTTCTTTTTGTGTTACAGACATTCCTCCATTACTGTATCCCTCATTTAGAGAACGGACAACAAAATCTCCTAATTGTCTCCAGAAAAATTTAAAGAAGTTTACCGTCATGCCGTCTGTTCCAGGACTCTTATCATTTTCCATCTTTTTTAGGACTTTGGTAGCTTCTTCTAATGTGATTAATCCCTCCAGGTGTTCGGATTCTAACTGACTTAGTTTTGGCAGGTTATCTACATATTTTCCAATTTCAATATCGAATATTTCCTTTTCTGCATATAAATTTTCATAATAGTTCTTTGTCTCTTTTAACATATCATCCGTTTCTGTCAAAGTTGTTCCTTGATCAGTGACTAGTTTAAGCATTCTTTTGCTTACGAAGTTCCTTTTCTCAAGTGAACAGAAATATTTGCTTATTTTTTCCCCGTAAGATGCCCATTTCGCTTGGATCGTATATTATTCCGTCAATTGTCGATTTCCTTAACTCACTGAGCTGCTCCTTTTTGTTTTTTAAGATCTCCAGGTCTGTTTCGTTAAGCAATTTTTACTTTCTAAGTCTTGTATTTCTTTTTCAATTTCTTTTTCTTTTTCCTTACTTTTTCTGTTTTTGCGAATACTGAATGTAATTGTTTCTGCTCTTATTTCCATGATTAGTGTTTCTAAAAATAATTGGTCTGAAATTGAGAACTGAATTTGATCATGCGGGATTTTACTGACAGAGTTTTTATAAGTTGACCATTTTTTCGTCACGCGGTGTTGGCATGAAAAATACATACGGAAAGCTGCTGAAATCAGAGGCCGGCCCTTAACTTTAGTTCCGCAGTATATATACAAATATTTAGGAATCTATTTTTCCAAGAAGCTGAGTTTTACTGCAGCGTGCCAGGATCTTGTAACCAGAGCCAAGAGGGCCTTATTGTGTGTATTGCAAAATTTGTACAAATTGAAAAATAATTCTCTTGATCTTTATTTAAAGTTATTTGATGCTCAAATTAAACCGATTGTTCAATATGGTG
>CM031596.1:76078399-76083399 GCA_018398815.1 Conus ventricosus | reverse complement strand
ACATTGATCCTGCTCAGAACATAGAACAGACATTGATCCTGCTCAGAACGTGAACAGACATTGATCGTGTCAGACGTAGAACAGACATTGATCCTGCACAGAACGTAGAACAGACATTGATCCTGCTCAGAACGTAGAACAGACATTGATCCTGCTCAGAAGCGTAGAACAGACATTGATCCTGCTCAGAACGTAGAACAGACATTGATCCTGCACAGAACGTAGAACAGACATTGATCCTGCTCAGAACGTAGAACAGACATTGATCCTGCACAGAACGTAGAAACAGACATTGATCTGCTCAGAACGTAGAACAGACATTGATCCTGCACAGAACGTAGAACAGACATTGATCGTGCACAGAACGTAGAACAGACATTGATCCGTGCACAGAACGTAGAACAGACATTGATCTGCACAGAACGTAGAACAGACATTGATCCTGCACAGAACGTAGAACAGACATTGATCCTGCACAGAACGTAGAACAGACATTGATTGTGCACAGAACGTAGAACAGACATTGATCCTGCCAGAACGTAGAACAGACATTGATCCTGCTCAGAACGTAGAACAGACATTGATCCTGCATAGAACGTAAAACAGACATTGATCCTGCATAGAACGTAAAACAGACATTGATCCTGCACAGAACGTAGAACAGACTGACGGTGCATAGAATGTAGAAGACACTATAATGCTACATGGAACATGAAACACACAATGATGCTATTAGGACGTGGACGAGATCACGATGCTACACGAACGTGGTATAAACCATGATCTTACACCAGATGAGGAATATTTCTATAATGGACTCAGACTGTAGAATAGACTATGATGTTAAACAGAACATTGAACATATCATAACGCACACAGAACATAGAATAAAGTGTGATAGAACACAGAATATAGTACAGAAAGAAAGAGAAGAGCTACAGCCAAAAGTGCCATTGGGCCAAGAGAAATGCTGTGCTCAAACACTGAACCGACCAGCCAGGAGCAGCCCTGTACTACCCTTGCTGGCCTGTGCTGTGTTCCTGTACTACTCTGGCTGGCCTGTGCTGTGTTCCTGTACTACCCTTGCTGGCCTGTGCTGTGTTCCTGTACTACCCTTGATGGCCTGTGCTGTGTTCCTGTACTACCCTTGCTGGCCTGTGCTGTGTTCCTGTACTACTCTTGATGGCCTGTGCTGTGTTCCTGTACTACCCTTGATGGCCTGTGCTGTGTTCCTGTACTACCCTTGCTGGCCTGTGCTGTGTTCCTGTACTACTCTTGATGGCCTGGCTGTGTTCCTGACTATCCTTGATGGCCTGTGCTGTGTTTCCTGTACTATTCTTGCTGGCCTGTGCTGTGTTCCTGTACTACTCTTGATGGCCTGTGCTGTGTTCCTGTACTACCCTTGCTGGCCTGTCTGTGTTCCTGTACTACCCTTGCTGACCTGTGCTGTGTTCCTGTACTACCCTTGATGGCCTGTGCTGTGTTCCTGTACTACCTTGCTGGCCTGTGCTGTGTTCCTGTACTACCCTTGCTGGCCTGTGCTGTGTTCCTGTACTACCCTTGCTGGCCTGTGCTGTGTTCCTGTACTACCCTTGCTGGCCTGTGCTGTGTTCCTGTACTATCCTTGCTGGCCTGGCTGTGTTCCTGTACTATCCTTGCTGGCCTGTGCGTGTTCCTGTACTATCTTGCTGGCCGTGCTGTGTTCTGTACACCTTGCTGGCCATGTGCTGTGTTCCTGTACTACCTTGATGGCTGGCTGGTTCCTGTACTATCCTGCTGGCCTGTGCTGTGTTCCTGTACTATCCTTGCTGGCCTGTGCTGTTCCTGTACTATCCTTGCTGGCCTGTGCTGTGTTCCTAACTACCCTTTCTGCCTGTGCTGGATTCCTGTACATCCCACTGGCCTGTGCTGTGTTCCTGTACTTACTCTTGATAGGCCTGTGCTTGTGGTTCCTGTGATACATTGTGGCCTGTCTGTTTCCTTACATACCATGCTGCCTTGCTGTTATCTGTACTACCCATTGCTGGCCTGTGCGTGGTTCCTGTACTACTTAAACAGAAATTGAATGGCTCAAAGCGCACGACAAACATGAACACATGCGATAGACACCAGAATATGTACAAAAGAAAGAGAAGAGCTACAGCCAAAATGCTGGGGCCAAGAATGCTGTGCTCAAACACTGAAGCCGCAGCCAGAGCACCCTGTACTACTCTTGCCTGTCTATGCTCTGTGTTCTCGTATACTTTATGGCTCTGTGCTGTGTTCCTGTACTACCCTTGCTGCCTGTGCTGTGTTCCTGTACTACTCTTGATGGCCTGTGCTGTGTTCCTGTACTATCTTGATGGCCTGTGCTGGTTCCTGTACTATCTTCCTGGCCTGTGCTGTGTTCCTGTACCTCTTGTATGGCCTGTGCTGTGTTCCTGTACTACCCTTGCTGGCCTGTGCTGTTTCCTGTCTACCCTTGCGGGACCTGTGCTGTGTTCCTGTACTACCCTTGATGGCCTGTGCTGTGTCCTGTACTACCTTGATGGCCTTGCTGTGTTCCTGTACTACCCTTGCTTGGGCCTTGTGGCTGTGTTCCTGTACTACCCTTGCTGGCCTGTGCTGTGTTCCTGTACTACCCTTTCTGGCCTGTGCTGTGTTCCTGTACTATCCTTGCTGGCCTGTGCTGTGTTCCTGTACATCCTTGCTGGCCTGTGCTGTGTTCCTTACTATCCTTGCTGGCCTGTCTGTGTTCTGTACTACCCTTGCTGGCCTGTGCTGTGTTCCTGTACTACCCTTGTGGCCTGTGCTGTGTTCCTGTACTATCCTTGCTGGCCTGTGCTGTGTTCCTGTACACTATCCTTGCTGGCCTGTGCTCTGTGTTCTGTTACTTATCCTTGCTGGCCTGTGCTGTGTTCCTTACTACCCTTTCGGGCCGTGCTGTGTTCCTGTACTATCCCAGCTGGCCTGTGCTGTGTTCCTGTACTACTCTTGAGGCCTGTGCTGTGTTCCTGTACTACTCTTGATGGCCTGTGCTGTGTTCCTGTACTACCTTGATGGCCTGTGCTGTGTTCCTGTACTACCCTTGCTGGCCTGTGCTGTGTTCCTGTACTACCCTTGCTGGCCTGTGCTGTGTTCCTGTACTACTCTGATGGCCTGTGCTGTGTTCTGACTCCCTTGCTGGCCTGTGCTGTGTTCCTGTACTACCCTTGCTGGCCTGTGCTGTGTTCCTGTACTACCCTTTCTGGCCTGCTGCTGTGTTCCTTGTACTACTTCTTGATGGCCTGTGCTGTGTTCCTGTACTATCCTTACTGGCCTGTGCTGTGTTCCTGTACTATCCTTGCTGGCCTGTGCTGTGTTCCCTTTGTACTATCCTTGCTGGCCTGTGCTTGTTCCTGTACTTCCCTTGCTGGCCTGTGCTGTGTTTCCTGTATACCCTTTCTGGCCTGTGCTTGTTCCTGTACTACCCTTGCTGGCCTGTGCTGTGTTCCTGTACTACCCTTGCTGGCCTGTGCTGTGTTCCTGTACTACCTTGCTGGCCTGTCTGTGTTCCTGTACTACCCTTGCTGGCCTGTGCTGTGTTCCTGTACTACCCTTGCTGGCCTGTGCTGTGTTCCTGTACTACCCTTGCTGGCCTGTGCTGTGTTCCTGTACTATCCTTGCTGGCCTGTGCTGTGTTCCTGTACTATCCTTGCTGGCCTGTGCTGTGTTCCTGTACTACTCTTGCTGGCCTGTACTGTGTTCCTGTACTACCCTTGCTGGCCTGTGCTGTGTTCCTGTACTACCCTTGATGGCCTGTGCTGTGTTCCTGTACTACCCTTGCTGGCCTGTGCTGTGTTCCTGTACTACCCTTGATGGCCTGTGCTGTGTTCCTGTACTACCCTTGCTGGCCTGTGCTGTGTTCCTGTACTACCCTTTCTGGCCTGTGCTGTGTTCCTGTACTACTCTTGCTGGCCTGTGCTGTGTTCCTGTACTATCCTTGCTGGCCTGTGCTGTGTTCCTGTACTATCCCTGCTGGCCTGTGCTGTGTTCCTGTACTATCCTTACTGGCCTGTGCTGTGTTCCTGTACTATCCCTGCTGGCCTGTGCTGTGTTAGCATTAGGTGCAGACACACGCATTGCATTCAGTCAAGACGTCAAAGGACATAGCTGCTCGCTGGTAGATGCCATTATGTAATGGCCACCAGACACGACACAACAGAAACATTCTCATGGATGTACCAGCCCGTATTTTATGATTGTAGACCCCACCAGCCAAGCATGCCTGTATGAAGAGAACTGTGATGCACATCCTGCAGTACCATTCACTCCTGTTTCACTGACAGGTGAAAGCTGGACTATTCCAGACACTGCCGAGCTTTCACCACATGGTCGTAGGTGCTGTCTGAAGATGATCCCGGATCACAGTCCTGCCCACAATAATGCTGCACAGAGCATGGAGCAGACCACGACAGTACACAGAGCATGGAACAGATCATAATTGTACAAAACATGCGGTAGACCATGATGGTGTACAGACCATGAATAGACCATGGTAGTATACAGAACATACGATAGACCCGTAAACAGAACAGACTATAGACCACTATACAGAACATACTATAGACCAGTATACAGAACATACTGTAAACCAGTATGCAGAACATACTATAGAACAGTAAACAGAAAATGCTACAAATCAGTATACAGAACATACTATAGACCCTGACTGCATTCAGAACACGGATTAGACCATGTTAGTATACAGAACGAAGTATAAACCACGACTGTATTCAGAACGTGGAAGAGACCATGATGTCACACATGTAGCAGAACACAGAGCGGACCATAAATGCATACAAAATGCAGAATACGACATGGTGGTAAGCAGAATGTAGAATACGTAAAACAGACCAGAGTGGTACGCATGACGTGAAATAGACTATGACTGATTCTGCAAAAACGTGTAAAATGACAACAAAAACGTGAAAAAATGACTACAACATTATAGAGAACGTGAAAAAGACTATAACGCTGAA
>CM031596.1:76070899-76075899 GCA_018398815.1 Conus ventricosus | reverse complement strand
GGTTAGATAAACAGTACAACATTCCGGTGTTTGCTGTGGTTTGTGATTGTTGGTGGAGATCGCGACTAACGAGGATGATGATGGTGATGACATTGAGAGAGAGAGAGACAGAAGGACAGGAGACAGAGAGAGAGAGAGAGACGCACGTGCATGAAGAGAGAGAGAGAGGCATGCGTACACACAACACACACACACACACACACACACAACACACACACACCACACACACACACACACACACACACACACACACACACACACAGAGAGAGAGAGAGAGAGAGAGAGAGAAGAGAGAGAGAGAGAGAGAGAGAGAGAGAGAGAGAGAGAGAGAGAGAGAGAGAGAGAGAGAGATGTGCACATAATCCACACACAAGAAAGGAAAAACCACGTCTGTCAGGGCATTTAGTTTGCCCACACCCACGTGGCAGTGATCAAGGTTTATTATAGGAAGCACAATAACCACAGATTACACCGACGCCATTTTCCTCACCCGGAAGCGTTACCCTCCAACCGGAGGTGTTAATTTTCCACCGGAACTGTTATTCACAAACTTCCGCTTCCTGCCTCCATGGCCAAGGGCAGAACTGACCGAGGACTGGAATTGCCGTGCCCAGGGGCAGTCCGTGCCCAGGGGCAGTCTTTAAGACAGGACAGGCCCAGAGAAGAGTGGCAGTTGCAGCCGAAGAGAGTGGCGTACAGGTTAGAGCGCTTATCAGAGCGGCAAGGAGCCATGAATCGTAAATAACAAACAAGAAAACTGTGTTTTGCTGCAATGATGAAACAACTGCATGCAGACAACGCCAGTGTTGAGTCAATGTCAATTTGTGTGTTTACCTTTCTTGTGCTGATGCTGCTGAATTTAGTGTCTCTTCTGGAAGCATGGGCAAGCTTGGAACTCCCTTATTCATCGGAAGTTTCATTATTTATTGTGGCACGAACGACTGAACAGAACGGTGCTCGCGTCTCATTTGGCTTCTTTCTTTTATGACAAAGTCAGACAGACAGACAGACAGACCGTCAGATAGACACACACACACACACACCACACACACACACACACACACACACACACACACACACACACACAACACATGATCTGTTCATTATTTCTAGCTTCAAAGACCATCTTTTTATATCATGTTTGAAATTAACGAAATCTTCCTTGCCACTCTACCCCCCTCAAAACTGGACTAGCCACAAGAAATACACATGGATGCTTGAAGAAGTAATGGCCATTGCCAATAATCTAATGTTGTCCACTAAAACGCCACGCTAAATACTCTGACAGCAACAACAGCAACGCAATTTGCTTCACCTTATTTCCTTGAAAATATCGCACACGAAGGCACGCAAGCACACACACACGCACGTACACAAACACTCCCATCCACACCGACACACACATGCACGCACGCGCGCACCCGCACACACACACACACACCACACACACACACACACATAAATATGCAGGAAACAGCTGGTGGACTGATGAATGTGCACAGGCGAAAGAAGAAAAGAAACTGAAATACAAAATATATCTGATAACTAGATCTCCTTCAAAACACAGAGAAATGAAAGAAGCAAAGTCAGCTTTTAACAGACAAATAGCCCGTGCTAAACGATTATATTGGTCAGATTACAGTTCAATAGAAATCACCTCATCAAAAGATCTCCAGAACGTATGGAAGAAAATACGTAGTATGAAACATGGTGACAAATTCTCAAAATGTCGTATATCAATTGATAACAACAGACTCCCGACTGCTGCTCAAAAAGCTGAGAAATTTGCAGATTTGTTCTCTTTTAACAGCAGGGTAGAAAGTCTCTCACCCAAATGCAAACTATATAGGGAAGAACAGGAAACAAAATACGAGTAAGAGATCCAGATCCTGATAATAGTCTCTACATCAATGCCCCCATTACACTCGCTGAAGTTCAGGAAACTATTTTGTCATTGAGTACTAAAAGAAAGTCTGTCGGCCTCGATGAAGTTTCAAATGAAATGTTGAAACACTTGCCGGAGAGATGGATTCAGTATCTATTTAAATTGTTTTCGAATTGCTGGGATGATGGAGTTATGCCAGATTTATGGAAACAGTCAATAGTTGTTCCAGTACATAAAAACGGAAAACCAAGAACAGATCCGCATAGTTATAGGCCAATTGCTCTCACTTCTCATACTGGTAAACTGATGGAAAAAATCATAACTGTAAGATTAGTTCATTACTGTGATAAAAATAATATAATTCCAAACAATCAGGCAGGGTTTCGCTCTGGTAGGTCTACAATTGATCACTTACTAAAACTTTCAATAAATATCAAACGTCAATTCGCTCGCCGACAAAATGTTCTTGCTACTTTCTTTGATATAAAACGAGCGTACGATCAAGTATGGCATTCACAACTACTGCTGAAACTTAAAACCAATGGGATTTCGGGGCGTATGTATCAGTTTATTAAAGATTTTCTATGTAATAGGTCAATACAAACAAAAGTGGATCACTCGTATTCCACTTCAAGAAATCTACATATGGGAATTCCTCAGGGCTCACTTATTGCTCCATTTCTTTTCAATTTACTGATACATGACCTGCCTCAAGTACTGTCAAAACATACAGTTGTAGTACAGTATGCAGATGACATATGTATGTGAAACGGATGCTAATATAAAGAACAGTACTCCTGTTAGAAAACTGAAGCACATTCAAACCCTGTATCAATGCGAATTAGACAAAATAAGTCATTTTATGACCCAGAATGGTCTAAGTTTCTCTGTTGATAAAACCCATATGATGTTTTTCAGTGCTGGTAATTCTCCCAGAAAATTGCCGAACTTTCATATTGATGGAAGCGAACTTCAGTTTAAAGATACAGTAAAATTCCTAGGTGTATTTTTCACTGCAAAACTTTCGTGGAAAATTCATATAGAAAATACTTTAACAAAAGCTAGAAAGTGTTTAAATATTCTCAAAATTGTCAGTAGGCACTATTGGGGTCAAGACACTCCATGTTTGATTCACCTCGCGACTGCCCTAGTCAGGTCAAAACTCACATATGCACAGGAAATATATTTTACGGCTCCAAATTATTTACTGAAGAAATTGCAGTGTGTGGACTCAAAGGCGTATAAATTAGCATTGGGTATACCTGTGCATGCTCCAACTCTAGCTACATATAAAGAAGCAGGAGTTATAGCTCTAGATGATTATCGCAGGCTAGCTACTGCTAAATATGTTCTAAGAAGTAGCTCTGTTGATCATTTTAATGAAGTAGAAAGAACATTAAGATCCGATATTCACTTTCCGAAAAGGGCAAGAGAAATAAAATCACTGACAACAGTTGCCACTTACACTTCAGACATTCAAAGCAAATCAGGATTAAACGATAAAGATATATGTAGGTGCCCGCCATTCTCTCCCATTCCTTCATGGGAATTAATGAAAGCAAATTTTGATGTTGACTATGGTATTTTGAAAAAAGAAAATAGCCCTCACTATGCAGCATTTTCTTTTCGATCGCATGTTGAAGCTCTATATCCGAACCATTTGGAGGTATATACAGACGGTTCAGTGATAAATGATGGAAATGCTGGTGCTGGATTTGTTGTTCCTGGCTTAAAGAAAGAACAAGCTTATCATGTTGGAAAAGGCCATTCCATTTTCTCTGCAGAGCTGGTAGCTATTCTCATGGCCTTAAGGTATATTGCAAACCTTCCCATGATTATTTACGAATTCTTTTGTGTGTTGATTCAAGATCTGTTTTACTGTCGCTAACTTCAACTAAGCTAAAGGAAAGAGCTGACATTATAATTGAAATAAGGCATCTTGCTAATTTTCTAATGCAAAAAGGTTCTGATGTAACTTTTTGTTGGGTCCCTTCTCATTGTGGTGTCCAGGCAAATGATTGGGCAGATAGAATGGCAAGGAAAGGTGCAAGGAATGCAAATGGCTGCACAACTGTAAAGATTCCATTATCTGTAAAAGAGGGATATCATCTTCTGGAGGCAGTCTATAAAAAAGCCAGCCACAATGTCACAACTTTTGACAGTAAAGACTCCTTATTGCAAAAAGGTATTAATAATGAGTCACGAGAAGTTAGCTCTTTATGTTACAGACTAAAACTCAATGCGTTAAAATGCAAACATATAAACGACATTAGGTGTCCTGTGGAGAGAGAATGTTAACGTTCCATATTTTATTCTATTGTCCGTTCACAAAGCAATATTTGCCCGATTATCCGGCAGTCAAAAACAATACTAAAGATGACGATCTCAAAGCCATTATTGATGATAAATCACTTCTTGTCACTGCAGCTAAATCTCTTCTTCGGAGTCCTATAGGAACAGCTCTGTAGTTTGCTCGTTTTGAAATTTTTAAAAATTTAAATTATAGGTATTGCTTATTGATTTTTTTTTGCCTCTGTCAAACATGGTATTACGTTGATGGGGGATATGAAATGACGGGGTATTCCTATTTGTGATAAAATGCTAATGTCATTCACGATTATTTCAAGGTCCGTCTAAAAACACTATTTTTGAAAAGACGCTAAATCAAACAAAACAAAACAAAACAAAACACACCACACACACACACACACACACACACACACACACACACACAACACACACACACACACACACACACACACGCACGCACGCACAACACACACACACACACACACACACACACACACACACACACACACACACACACACGCACGCACGCACGCACGCACGCACGCACGCACGCACGCACACACAACCACACACACACACACACACACACACACACACACACACACACACACACACACACACACGTGCGCACGCTCACGCACTCTTAAGTTTGAATCCAGAGTACTCAGTATTCGTAAAATAAAAATAAGCCTTTTTTGCAGCCCGTCGTAACGTGTTGTCACTCTCGTAGAATCAGTCTGAAATTACATTATTCCCCCCTTTTCTTCACCGTTCTGGGATGATGTTTCCGTCCCCCATGATACAT
>CM031596.1:76053399-76068399 GCA_018398815.1 Conus ventricosus | reverse complement strand
GTAAACTAAAACATCGGGCATCATCTGTGACCCACACTGAACATACCTACAATTTTTCAGAAAGATCGGCCCAGAAGTTTTGTCTGGAGCAAGTGGAACACATTTTGACCACGGACAGACACACAGACACACAGACTGCATTTCTTCGTTCGCATTGTTCTATACAGACAGCACTCAGTGTGTCCTTGTCAAGTAAGCCCAGCTCAAACACTGCAAAATTACAAGAAAATAATTGCAAGGCCACCATCAAGATTATGACCACCAGTCCCAAGGAGACAAGCAATACCAAAAAATCCCAATGATAATGATGATTATCATCATTGCTGTAGTCCTTGTCGTCATTATCATCGTCACTCTCAATTAATATGGTGCTTTCATTTCATTCATGATGTTTTCATTTCAGTCTTCATCACTGTCACTCTCAGTGAACAGAATATGAATGAAGACAGATGTAACTTGATTATTGCCAGACTGAAACCAAAATGCAGCGGGAAGTTTTGATTTCATGTTTGACTTTCGTTTAACAGATTTGTTGTTGTTGTATTGAACGGGTACCGGGCGTGTTGAGTTCTGGACCACTTTCAGTTTCTTGTCCTTGCTGTGGTGGTCCACGACTGTCTGTGTACTCTGAGAAGTGACCAGGACTTAGGAGTCTGTCTGGCTTCCGTCTGTAATAAACTCGCATAGGAACGTCTCACCACCAAAAGCAATAAAGCAACTAAGCATCTTCGTGCGTGCACATACACATACGTACACTTTTGATGGAGGCAACCTGCTTGCGCAGCTCCACAAGTGGAATGCTGATGGCTGTGTAAAAACCAAGAACCACTTATTTTATAAAAGAAAGAGCGCGTACACAGTTTGGGAGGAAGCACTGCTTTACAATCGACGGGGGTAGCTGTAGGGTAATTAGCACACTGGTCTCGCATTGTGAGGACTCTGGGTTCGATTCCCTGCCGCGCTTCGTGGGGCTAGATTTGTTCCCTTCTCCCAGGTCAACAGAAATATGACAGCGTTGGGTGGGTTACGATAGAACAACAATACCAAACATGCCTTAGGATTCCTAGAGAGAAATGGTCACTGCCACACATCCTGTATTGCTCTCTGACGTGCCCTAATGTGCATTTAGATAGTATCAACAGAATTCGTGTGTCTGCCATGGCATTCCTGCAGTTTGTTAGGCATGGATATGATATGGTTCATATCTTAATGCGTTAGTTGAACTCGATCCGTTGTCGGTTTACTGATATGGCGCATACCCTGTGTCATATACCCTGAGGAAGGCAATAGGCCGAAATGTTGGTTCAAAAATCAATACACTTATTGTGTGTCTTTTTCTCTTTGAACATATATATTGATATCTATCTATATATCTATATCTATCTATCTCTCTATTTATCTAAAATACATATGTGTGTGTACTGATTATGATGATAATAATGATATGATATGTACCATGCTACGTACACAAAAATAAAGACACAAACTAAGGCAGTACACATGTTTCGTCTCGTGGTGTAACTACGACAGATGTGAAATTACCATTTCACGTAATAGACTGAAAGTAGATTATCTAAAATGGCAAACATATAAGGACATTTGGTGTCCATGCGGAAAGATTGTGTAAGCACATCGTGTTGTTTCAGAGTCAGAATAAAATGGTATATGTTTCATCTATTGCCGACTGCATCAGTTTTGAGTCTCGATTCCCAAGTCGTTATTGCTTATCACACGCTTATTTTCACAATTTCAAAATTTCTCCTAACTGACACCATATATTTCCTGCGTTAAAACAACCACTTACCATCAATTGTTTTGAAAAAGTTTCAGAAGAAAGGCTAAGGAAAATTTCGAATCATTTTACCGCAGTGATTACTTACTATTGCCTGTTTTGAAAATGTTTTGCGAAAAAGGTTTAGAAAAACTATATTTTCATGACTAATCTACATTATGACCTGGCTATAATCTGACTTTGTATAACAATGACAAGATCTATCTGGAAAATTTCACCGGCAGCATTTAACGAAGAAGAGCACAAAAAAAAACTTGCACTTTTCACACATACATATCTGTTGACCATGTTCCGAGTATGTAGAATGAAAAATCAATAACACACAATCCACTAATATGCCTTAAGCAAAAAGAAAGCAATAAAGAAAGTTTTTAAAAAAAACAGAAAAGAAAAAGAAAAGCAAAGGCTATTGAACACGCGATCACATGCACACACGTCCATACGCATATAACACACATACACACACGCGCGCGCGCCCGCATGCATGAACGTACTCACAGAGAGACAGCGAGAGACAGACAGACAGACAGACAGACAGGCAGACAGACAGGCAGACAGACAGGCAGACAGAACAGAGACAGAGACAGGACGGTCAGAAATACAGACAGAGAGAACGAACAGACGAACGAACAAAATTTCATTTAAAGAAGGTGGTGGGATAGCCTAAACAGTGTCCTTTTATACCCAGCCCTCTAGTCACAAAAGAAAAAAAATGCAAACTGAAAACGAATTGGGCACACATACACATGCATACAATAAGTAAACAAATGAAGGGGAAAAGACAGAGACAAGAAAAGATAAGCCAAAAACAAGGGGGAAAACATACAAAATATGAATAACCCGTCAGTCAGAACATGAAATGCCTCAAGCTTCCAGAACCGTATGGCCATATCCCTATCCAACACACTTCATCTCACCCGACATGCGCCACCACTGTCTTCGTGTCAACCACCGTACCCGATTCAAAGGCCCCTTCATGAATAAATCAACAGAAAACCTTTCTATATACATCATCTTCCACACAGTTCACATAGAGAGAGAGAGAGAGAGAGAGAGAGAGAGAGAGAGAGAGAGAGAGAGAGAGGAGAGAGAAGAGAGAGAGAGAGAGAGAGAGATGCCTGTGATTCCATAGGAAATAAAGAACAAAAGCAAAAGAACTATACGGGGCATGTATTATGCCGGCATCCACATGGCATTGATCAAGATGATTTAAGGAAGCACAATAATCACGGATACAGCGCTAGTATTATCCTCCACCGGAAGTGTTAATTCTTCCCCGAAAGTATTATTTACCAATTTCCGCTTCCCGTCTTCGTAGGTCGTTAGCAGAATTGACCAAAGACTGGAACCGCCGTACCCAGGGGCAGTCTTTAAGTCAGAACTAACCGACGGAAGAGCGGCAGCAGTAGCCGGAGATTGTGGCTTACAGGTTAAGTCGATTATCAATATTTGGTTTTCCTAAGAAATGTGTGCATAAATCTAAAGTGTGGTATGGAGCTATGAACAAAAAATTAATAAAAAGGAAGGTGCGTTTTCCTCCTACGATAAAACAATAACGTGCAGACAACTCTGGCATGGAATAAATATTACTTCCTGTGTTTACTTTTCTTGTGTTGAAGTTGCTGTTTGCGTGTGTCGCTTCGGGGTATTCAGACGAGCTTGGAACTTCCGTATTTACTGGACGTTTCCGTGTTTGTTCTGTGTGCTTATTGTCTGCATGTGTGCTTGTTGCAGGAAAACTGCACGCAGCATTAGTTTGAAGTTAGGTGCGCTTAACTGGGCTCACGGTGGGAGGAAAAGTTACTTCTTGTGATTATCATTATGGAAAGGGAAATAACCGAACTTTGCTGGTCTTTGTATTACTTCTCACTTCTTTCGACGTTTTATACGCACATGCCATATCGCGTCACGTATTTGTCAGTTCAATACTCTCTTCCTGTCAAATTCAAAGTCGACGCATTCTGATTCAATATGTAACTGGAGCTTAACACACGACGGAGGGAAGCTATGTAGATTTAGAACATAGTCGGCATTGCAGATAGTCGACAAAACTGCAGTTCAAATAGAGAATCTATACTGTTTTGCTTGACCGTTGAACGAACAGATTGAAGAAATTATAATACAGAACCATCTCGACGTTACAGTTTTCTACACAAGTGACCACAAAAAACAAAGGGAAAAGAAGGATGGTTTGGATAACGTCATTTAATTGTAGCTTAGTGGGAAGAGTGTTCAGAGTTACCTGCCTTGAGTATAATAAAGATTAGAATTTGGGGGGGGGGGGGGGGGGGGGGTAGAAGAGAGTGTTTCGGTGTGTAATCATAATAATGATGACAACGATGTAACTATCACTTCTTCTGCCTAGAAGAATTAAATAATACTGAATGAGTAACTTGTTAAAAAAAACAGATAATTATGTATGGGTACTTAGTAAGTAAATATCAGCAAAATCAAAATCACTAAAACAAACAAGCAAACAATTTAAACAAATAATGTGTTTGCTCTTGTGATTTATTTGTCCCTTTTGTTTGGTGGATTAACTGTAATTTCTCTTTTAAACAATTGCTTCAATTTCCGCCTGCAGTCACATCACTTTGAAACTTAGTAAAACAAAAACAAAACAAAACAAATGAACACGAGAGGAGAGAGGAGAGAGAGAGAGAGTTTACTCTTGAAAGGCCACAGCCCATTGAATGGAGTGAGCAATAACAGCAATAAAAAGAATTTTATCTCATTAAACACCACACTACCACTTTGTAATCACTCTTTCTTTTGAAGGACTTGTAGAAGTACAAAGCAAGATTCCTTATAACATTTTCGTTTTTTGATGACATAAGACAAACTAAGTTGAAAAGTGCTGGACGTCGATAACACTTTATTTGTCGTAGCTCTGCCAGCACAAGGCATACGAATGCAAAATGAAGTTCATCTTCACTACGAGATTTACACAGTGGACACATTAAATCCCAAGAGAGAGAGAGAGAGAGAGAGAGAGAGAGAGAGAGTCTTTCCATAAAAAATAGATTTAACGTGACACATGACACTGAACTTCGTACATAGCAAACCATCATGATTTTGCCCTTGAGCGCTGTGGGTTACAGTTTGCATTAGAAAGGTCGCGAGTTCGAGCATCGAGCATCCAATAAAAGGGGAAAACAACCCTTTTGGCTATCCATCTTAAAGTGCTGCTGTTCTGGAGTCTTGGACAGATCCCCTCTGTCCCAGCTGGACACGGATGATCGTCCCCGTCTGCCATATCACACTTGATGGATGTGCATGTAAAATTTCAATGGAAGTTAAGGGTGAGTGTGCTTTTATGAGGAAGTGTGATAGGAAATTAATGTCAATCAGTTAGTTAGCTAGTGAATTAGTCAATCGGTCAGTCAGTAAATCAGTCACTCAGTCAGTCAGTCTGTCTGTCAGTTGGTGAGTGAGTGAGTTAGTGAGTGAGTGAGTAGTTGAGTGAGTATCTGAGTACGTCAGTGAAATGAGTGAGTCAGTGAGTGAAATAGTCAGCTAGTTAGTTAAATCTGGATGTAACTTAAGCCCAAGTGCACACGCATCCCCTGCACGTCTCTTCCCCTCACTCGCCCCATCTCACAGATATTCACTTCTCTCGCCCATGCCGTCATAATCACACTCCCGTCTCCCCCACCCGTATCTCCAACAACCCCCCACACCCTTCTTACCCACGCAACGAACTATACTGCCGAACTAAAGTTAAGGGCCAGAAGAAGAATCATCTCTCATAACCCCAAAAATCAAAGCAACACCTTCAACTCTTGAAATGTATTAATACGACATGTAACCTTTCGATTCATGTAAACAAAATCACCAACAAAGAAATTTCATTCGCGCAGCAAACGTCGGAATTACCCCACCCCCCTTTTGAAAAGTTGCAAGAAAGTTCTTTCAGTTTGGTCAAGTTCAGTAACGGGTGTGCCCACCCTGGGCTGCAAGGCATTCACCGATCCGTGAGCGCATTGAGTTCACATGGTTCTGGAGCATCTGTTGAGAGATTGCCATCCACTCCTGCTGCAGGAACCGGAAGAGCTGGTCGACATCAGCAGGTGGGGGGTGATTGTCCCTCACCCGGCGCCCAGGATATCCCAGAGGTGTTCTATGGGCGCCAAGTCGGGTGATCGGGCTGGCCAGTTCATCATAACAATCTGCTGACGCTGCAGAACATCTTGGACCACCCTAGCGCGATGAGGGGTCGCGTTATCGTCTTGGAGTATAGCGCCGGCACCCATGGCTTGCAGTGTAGGGAGGATCAGAGGCGTCACGATTTCATCCCTGTACCGTACGCCGGTAAGATTGCCTCTAATACGGTACAGTGGGGTCCTCCCGTGCAGATGGAAGCCAGCCCACACCATAACTGAACCGCCTCCGTACCTGTCATGTTCCTGGACACAGGCGTCGATGAAACGTTCACCTGGACGTCTCCAAGCGCGTATGCGGGCATCACAGGAAGACAGAGTAAACCGGGACTCGTCTGTAAAGAGTACCCTGCCCCACTGCTGTCTGTTCCAACGTCGATGGTTTTGGCAGAACGCCATCCTGGCCCGGCGATGACGTGGTGTGAGGGGCACACGGACGACAGTTCTCCTTGAGTGCAGGCGCACCTCACGCAGACGACGGGTCACCGTCATGCGACTTATGGTGACGTTGGTAGCGGCCCTGAGGTTGCCTATCAACGTCCTGCGGGTGATGGTTCGGTGACGTAGAGCCAAGACCTGGAGGTAGCGATCGTCTCTTCCATCTGTACATCTTGGCCGCCCAGACGAGGTCGCTCATCAGTACTTCCGGTAGTCTGGAAGCGTTGGTGGAGCCGCTGAATAACAGAGTGGCTAACTCCTAGCCGTCTGGAAACTTCTCTGCCGGAAACGCCGTCCTGCAGCCATCCCAGCGCCCGTCCTCGATCCGCTGTTGTCAGTTTCGTTCTTGGAGGCATGCTTAATCAGAGCTCTGGTGCGCGCCCCTAAATACCCATTCCTGTGCAACTTTCGTTGAGAAGTGTTCAGTATAGCCATGGTTTGCTCGTGCAAAATGCCCAAAACCTACTGCAATACTGCTTCTTCAGCTAAATTCGAGCAAAGTTTCAAGAAAAGTCTCGTTTTTGACAACCTTTTCACTGCCCCTAAAAACGGTGTTGCTGAACTGCAATTCGTGCAAAACATGGTCAGGCACGTGCAGCAGTGGGAAAGGCTTTGGGAAAACCCAAGTTGACCATTTTTTCGTCACGCGGTGTTGGCATGAAAAATACATACGGAGAGCTGCTGAAATCAGAGGCCGGCCCTTAACTTTAGTTCCGCAGTATATATCGCACATTAGGGAGCCGGAATAGCTCAGTTGGTAGAGCGCCTGACTCGTAATCTTGGTGATCCTGGGGTTGCGGGTTCGAACCTCCGCCGGGGCGTTTCGGTGCAGGGGGATTTTTCCCTCGGAGTTAACATTGGTTCTGACTCCATTTCCCATACAGTCCTTCGAATGAGACTATAAACCGAGGTTCCGTTTGTGAACGCACGCATAACATCTTGCACACACGTAAAATCCCATCACCAACTTTCGGAAGAGTAGGCCAGTTTGGCCGTTGGTATGGATGACACGTTACACATAGCATGCACCCTGCGTGAGAAATTGAAAGAATGAAGGAAGTAAGGAAAATGAGTGATCGATATTGAACGATACTGACTGGATGACACGGGAAACGACTGAATGAAGCGCCAGCTGGCAGCTCTTCAGTCGGCACTACCCTGGTAGGCAGCCCGTTGTGTAAACGAGTGTTGATTGTAAAGCGCTTAGAGCTTGGCCTCTAGCCGAGATTAGGCGCTATATAAGTATTCATTATTATTATTATTACAAAAAGCATACTCCAAGAAACCTAAGGTTGCTCCAGCATATGAGCGGGCTAGAGCTTAAAGTAACCTTATAGTTGGGCGCATCGGCTCCAGCAAGACTACAGGCCTTAAAATTGTTTTGTTTTTCTTTCCAGTGACTATCAACTTGATCTGGTCACACGGATTTTAAAGGCTTCAGAAAGATACTCGGCCAGTTTGAAATAATGCTCCGACGAAAAGAACCTGGGTGTGCTAGACATATTGGGTTCCAGGGTAAGAACAATCGGGATTATTGGCTCTCTAGGATTTTTATACTGCGGGCACACCAGTATAAAATGTACTCCGTCTTCTATTTCAGAAAGACAATGGGAACAGGTTTTCAACCGGGCATTTAGAGCAGATCTAATTTTATTGCGCTTCAATTCATTTATGCCCAACCGAAATCTTGCAATACAAGACAAGAGAGAGAGAGAGAGAGAGAGAGAGAGAGAGAGAGAGAGAGAGAGGAGAGAGAGAGAGAGAACGAACGAACGAACGAACGAACGAACGAATTTTATTTTCAGAGGGTAGTGGAGTAAGCATAACTGCTTTTTTACATCCAGCCCTCCGGGGCCAAAAGAAAAGAAAAGAAAGAAAAGATACAAATTCTGAAATATAATTATACAAAATGCAACAAACCTAATGTACAAGAGTGAACACAGACAGAAGGGGTGGGATATTGGTGGGGTGGGGGGCATAAGAGGAGAGAGAGAGAGAGAGAGAGAGAGAGAGAGAGAGATGGTCGGGGCCTGTTCTGACATAAACCAGAGCAGCGTCTCATCACGTCTGTCCGCCTTCTGATCTCACCCCCACATCGATTCAGTCTGCCCGACATACACGATCTTCATTGCAAGAACAGTGAATTATCTCTGCCAGAGAAATTCAAGTCAATGAACGAAACGATAGAAGGAGCATGCTCTTCACAAAAAGAGATTACAGCAATGCACACAACATAGATAGATTAACAATCTTGATTCTGCTGTTTATTTGTTGATTTTGATTTAACATGAGTATATCGATTTATAGTTAGTTATATAATTTCACGGAACAATCTTGATTCAACTGTTTATTTGTTGAAATTTTTTTTAACATGAGCATACCGATTTATAGTTACATAATTTCACGGACAGAACTAAGTTATAGTGTTTGACATGTTACTATCTTATGGCTCCCCGAAAAAGATGAATACAAACATCCATACATACAGAATAACAAAACACACACACACACACACACACACACACACACACACACACACACACACACACACACACACACACACACACACACACACACCATGATCTCTTCATTATTTCTAACTTCAAAGACCATATCTTTTTATAACATGTTTGAAATTAACGAAATCTTCCTTGCCACTCTACCCTCCTCAAAACTGGAATAGCCACATGGATACTTGAAGAAGTAATGGCCATTGCCAATAATCTAATGCTAATTGCTAATAATCTAATGCTGTCCACTAAAAAGCCACGCTAAATACTCTGACAGCAACAACAGCAACGCAGTTTGCTTCGCCTTATTTCCTTGAACATATCATTTGTTCTGATATCACACTATACTCATTCGCTCCTTGGTTCGCTACGACATGTTTGTGTGCAGAAACCATGTGTAAGATATTCCATCTCTCAGCTGGTGATGACAAGACAAAAGGCGTTAGATATGTTTGAAATGCTGTTATTGTTACATGTCGTTGGGACACTTTGGAGAAAAAAATATGGAATTTCTCTCTCTCTCTCTCTCTCTCTCTCTCTCTCTCTCTCTCTCTCTCTCTCTCTCTCTCTCTCTCTGCTGCTGCTTTTCACCAGAACCGTTTTCTTTTTTCCTTTTTCTATCTGTTTGGCTTTGGATACCTTAGTATGCTTTATCAGATTTCTTACACTTTCTGCCTCAGATGGCTGGAGTCATTGAAAAGAAGGAATCCAAGACACCTCTCTCTCTCTCTCTCTCTCTCTCTTCTCTCTCTCTCTCTCTCTCTCTCTCTCTCTCTCTCTCTCTCCAAACACAGAACAGCTGCAGATACTCAAAGGTGTATGTTAATTTGCATACATGTCAGTGTCAACCCCACACACACACACACACAAACACACACACACACACACACATACACACACACACACACACACACACACACACACACACACACACACACACACACACACACACACACACATGGTCTAATGGTCTAATATCACTTATGGTGAAAAGACGTAAAAACAAAGAACGAACGAACACACACACACACACACACACACACACACACACACACACACACACACACACACACACACACACACACACACGATCTGTTCCGCAAAAAGAAAAATCAAGGAAGTGAATAGTTGTCTTTACATTGCAGATAGAATCACCTTTCTTCAGTTTATGGATCCAAAAACAGATCCAGAGAGTCAACTATTTTGATTTGAAGTGCAAGTCAGAATGACGATCAGAATATCGACCATCTGCATTACAGGCGGGGTCACTCTTGTTGAATGCGAGTTCCAATGCAGATTACTTCCCTTTCCGAGCACCGTCTATTTAACGTGGGTGATCATTGTACTTTGTGACAAAATGCCGAATAAAAAATTAACTACAGAACCATGTAGACATAAAAGAATAGACAGGGCACGGGATATTAGAGTGTCAACAAGCCTGTATTGATTGCTTTATCCACAACCATCTGCATTACAGGCGGGGTCAACCAGTTAAATAGATTGCAAAATATGGTAAATGGGGAGTGGGGGAGGGGGGAGGGGTTATTATTCGGTAAGAACAGTAGGGTCGGGATGAGGTACAAGAGGATAAAGACAGAAATGACACTGAAAGAGGGTTGGGAGTCGGGGCTTAAAAGAAGGTAAAGGGAGGGTATTCGACAAATGCTGTGCATACAAATGGTTACAGACATGCCCCAGGTACAAACATCTTGAAAGAACGAAAACAGACACCGAACGACACTTCCCTTTACTCGCAAAGAAAGACACTACTGCTTTTGCAACTACAATACAAAATACGTCCGACAACCCCCTGCCAAGATACATTCCATACCAAGTGGATCATGGTGTTTTGTGAATGCACTGGCTGTCCAGAGTGGCTTACCCTGTCAGAGATCTTCCAAGAGAAGCTAATCTTACATCGTTTCCGACCAGGCGACTCCTGAGAAAAGAAAGATAGCGGGCGAAGTAAGATTGCTGGATGGCACTAAGTTTTGGAGGAAAATATTCTGACATGTTTTTAAGGCTAGATAAATGGCATGCACACCTTTTGAAAATATATTTGCTGTTTAATTACTTTGTGCAGAATTCCTTTTGTCGTAACTGGCTGAGAGATAAAAAGACCAAAAAAGGAGATGTTTGTCAAGTCTCCAGCTTTCGTGCATGCATTCCTTGAGAAAGCACAAACTGATTTCTGTTTCTGAAAAAGTACAAATGTGGAAGAAGAGGAGGAGGAAAAGTGGCAAGATAAGCAGGAAAGAGGAAAAAAGATTATGCCGATGCTGTTGCTAATGATGATGGGGAGGAGAAAAGAGGAAGAGAAGAAATAATGCAAGAAAGAAAGGAGAGGTGAGAGTTCAACAGGTTGTTGTTGTTGTTGTTGTCGTACCCTGGCTAAAAGACTCCAGGGATCATCCGAACAGCCGAAGTATTTGAACACTATGGCACAAATGCATCAGCTGGGGTGAGAACATTACGTGTGTGACCGTTTTTGATTACCCGCCACATGGGCAGCCACACTCCGACTTCGGGGGATTTGGGAGACTGACAGTGTTATGCTAGGAGCTTGTCACGACTGAAGACAATCCCCACATAACTATGCAGAGCATAACAACATTTTGATGTAGCCTTGGTGTTCTGGCCTATGTCAATTGGTCTGACACAGCCTTAAGCCAAGGCGGAAGTTCAACAGGTAAACCTGTACCTATAATTATAATACCATGAAAGCATGTTTTAGTCGGTCATAGTATTCACAGTCCACCCAACCATAGAGATCACCTCACTGCTGAAAAGGATATGACCTTCCTTCCGTTCCCCAGTCTACCCGCCCCTTCCCCGCCCCCATCCAACACACACATATGTAAATACATGTAGACACAGAGGCATAAAAACTCTTGCACTGGTATGTGCATGCCTCCAACCTCTCCTTCGTGAACACGAACACACATATTGAAACAAACTCACACTCAAGCATACAATCAAGCAAGCACATATGAATTTATGCGGCAACTTAAAATGTTCACCTCAAGTCCTTTGCCACATATATACCCTATTCTATTCGCATTGAAATGTGTTAGGCCTTTCTTGCGGCTGAATGCCTTGAAATGAGTATCAATTTGATTAGGCAGTATCGAAAAAATAATGGATATGGATCACTGTGTACTCACGTTGCCTTTCGCAATCGGATATAATGGCTGGTGCTACTGTTGAGGATAATGACAAGTGTTGTATCTTGCTTCTTGTATTTCTCGTCGTTCTTGTAAAAGTAATTTTCATGTCCGTCATTTCCTCTTTTTGTTCCTTCAAGACCATCTGCGACACTGTTAGCAGAGCAGAGCTGTATATGCTACTTCAGGCAATACTACAAGCAACCCCAGCTTTACATTACACCCCTGTCTTCTGCTTTGCCTCGCGTTCCAGCATGATGGTCATATCCAGAACTGAAGCTTTAATCTCTCAATGAGCAAGGCTGTAGATAATTTTCTCTTCCCCTCAACCCTATTTACCAAGTCTTGTTACTCCTGTCGTATTTGCCCACAATGTGGAATATGGAATCGTGTTAGGAACAAAGCCCCATTTTCTTCTTGATGAAAACAGTAAAATCACCGAAGTCATAGGTCATATTCTTTTTTCTTTGTTTCTCTTTGGGGTCGTTTTTAAGCAACAAGGATGATATCAATGGCATTACTATGAAGCCTGAAATGATTACCAAAGGAAACACGTGATTATGACGTATATGTGCATGAACTTCACTGCGAAAACTACACGGTCTTTTAAAAGACGCTTTCCAAAACGGGGAATACCAGAATAGGAAATAATTTGGGCCCTGATTTAGTAAAAACGACCTGCTATAGTCACGAGCATGTTTTATTTCCCTTTTTACTGATGATAATGTGATGTCTTAACATCGTAAAATCCATGAAAAGAAAAGCTTTTTTTTGGGCCCGTGGTGATTGTTTTTTTTAAATTTTTTACAGTCAAAATTTATGTTTTTCTCAATTTTGATTTTAAAGATCTAAAAGATTCCGTGGGGGACGTTTGAGGAGTGGACACTGGTCCCCAAAGTGTTTCAGGCCCTGAAAATCCTCTGATTTAAATGATTCCTGCGGGGACCTCTGCGGGCAGCGGGGGGGGGGGTTTTCCGGAGGGCCTGCGGCCGGGCCCTGTTCTGGAAGAAGACGTGGGACACGAAAGGGGAATGTGCCTGACACATTTTGAAATCCTGAAGGCTGTCGGGTTTTTGGAAAGTCTTATGTAAACTTCAGTTTCTGGGGGGGATCTGTGCCATAAGATCGTGGTTTTGGGGAAAAGAGATGTGAGGGCCCCCCCCCTTTTCTGGAAAAGTGTTTGCCTTCGAAAAATTTGCCAGTTTTTCAAATTTCCCAAAAAATTCAAAACCCCACAGTAGCTGGCAACCTTACCCTAAAGGGGGCCCGGGGTTTGGGGCCCAAAGTGTGGTTATGGCCTGTTGTTATTTCTTTTGGGGGGGGCCCAAAACAGTTGTATGACGCTTGTCCAGTCTTTGGGGACCCCCAAACATTTTTTTTTGTATGGCCGGGTTTGGTTCAGCCCTTTGTGGGGCCCAACATGTTTTTGGGGAAAGGGCTTGTTCGTCATTTTTTGAGGCCAAAATGTTGTATGGCATGCTTGTTAAAAGTCATTGTGGGCCAACATGTTGTATGGCACTGCTTGTTCAGTCATTGTGAGGCCAACATGTTGTATGGCACTGCTTGTTCAGTCATTGTGAGGCCAACATGTTGTATGGCACTGCTTGTTCAGTCATTTGTGAGGCCAACATGTGTATGGCACTGCTTGTTCAGTCTGGTGCTGGACATGGTGATGACAGCATGTTGTACGACAAAATGTGTTCACTTTGTTGTTGGACAGGGTGAATGCGTTTTGTAGCATGTTGGTAAGTTCACTGGATAAGATAAATGCTACATGGTGCTAGGCAATGGTCAGTAAGTGTAGGCAATGGTCAGTAAGTGTAGGCAATGGTCAGTAAGTGTAGGCAATGGTCAGTAAGTCTCATGACTTCTGGTTCTCCGGCACAGACCTGCATCTTACAGAGGGATCAAAATAACATCACGTGAATTTCGACTTTTGGAATGTTACCACACGGGATGATACACATAAAATTTACATTACCCTTACAGGAAAAAGAAGACATGGCACAGGCAAATTCACATTATACCACATCAAATCAGTTCACACCACATTACTTGAGTTCTCCACATACCCTCCAAAAGTGAGCATGGTTCACGTTTTTCCTTGGCCTCCATCCCAATTCAACACTCCGTCCACATGGAAATAGAGAACAAATCAAACTAGGTCACAGACTCCACAGGAAATTCCGTTACTTTAGATGTCTCCGGAAATGAGAAAACAAATAGCACATAACCATTAAGTACAAACGTTATATTAATTTTCGAAAATAAATATAACCATTCTCAGCAATAAGCTCTTCCTGAGGGGAGCATCCTGAATTTCAGCTGTAGACCAACTGTCCTTGAACTTTTCAAACTGCATGGAAAATAGCAATGTCAATGTTGATATTTCTAGAAAGTTCTAGTATTTTTATGAAACAATCTTATTTCATGGAAATGATCTGATATCTATAAACAGTAAATACACAGCGTTCATGCATAGCTGAAAACTTGTGAACAGATCCTGAATCTGTTCTTGGATCCGAATCTGCTCCACAGACCAGCAAAAGGATCGTCTTTTAGTCACATTCCGTCTTTCCACCGGGGGTTTTATTAAAATCTGTTCTATCGTTTTTTTGTGTAATCAATGTAGACAGACAACTAAACAAGCAAACATACTGGGATGGAAACACAACATTCTTGGTACAAGTGATGAAAACAACCATGAGCGAGATTCAAACTTAACCCCCTGGAATCTGTCGCTTCTGAAATGGCTTAATAATTGCACCCCAACGCTATTCCATCCCACTAACTGTACGTTGGAACAAAACACATCACAGCTGTCAGGGTCCGAAGAACCAGTTACATCTGTTTATGCATGGGTCACCAAATGAATCACGAGGAGAAATTCCTACATTAATTATCCCCCTCTCCCTCCCCATTTCTTAGGCAGCCGG
>CM031596.1:76045899-76050899 GCA_018398815.1 Conus ventricosus | reverse complement strand
TCTCATCTCATCTCTCTCTCTCTCTCCCCTCCTCTCTCTCATCTCTGTCTCTCTCTGTCTCTCTCTGTCTCTCGTCTCTTGTCTCTCTTCTCTCGCTCTCTCTCTCACTCTCCTCTCTCTCTCCTCTCTCTCTCTACTCTCTCGTCTCTCGCTCTCTCTCACTCTCTCTCTCTCTCTCTCTCCTCCTCTCTCTCTCTCTTTCTCTCTCTACGTGTGTGTATGTTTTGCATCGGTAACCATGGACCAATCGCAAACCAGATCAGCCCTCAGTTCAGATCAAGACAGCTGTCACTCCTTCTCGTCCCTGGAAGAACTGCTGACTCACCGAGCACTCTCTGAAGAAGCACTTCGTTCCCCTTTCCCTGTCAGCTCCGACTTGTCCTGTGAGGTGATATATTGAAACCGGGATGGAATTTGTTCAATGTTCACTGCTCTTTCCTCATGGAACTTAAAGGTATCATGGCTCTGATCCGATGTTATTTGTATTTCCCATGTCTTGCATTATTCAGTGACCAGTGACCTCTGGTCCTTCGGAGATTGAAAAAGGCGCAGTACGGAATGGTAGTCAATGAACGTTGTATGAAAACCTATTTTCTGCACACCCATCCAACCCTAAACTTAACCCTGATCTTAACCCTCTCGCTGATCCTAACTTTAACCCCATCCTTCCCTCAGTCTCTTAGAAAGCTTGATAATAATACAAAAAAAAAAATACCTTCTCGGAACCATCTAGCTGATCGTGACAGCTGTAAGTGTGAACTCCCCTGGTCATGACATTTGCGCTATATTCAAGAGGCTGTCTTTCTATGGCACATGTTTCACGATCAGGGATCTACCTAATTATTGGACATTACTCTTTTGTTCACATTCTTCTTTTTTATTTGTTCGTTTCTTTTTTTCATCTTCTGACTAAGATTGACGGCCACCTGCTAACCACATATTACAAAATGGAACAGTGAGTGGTTAGAGACAAGGGGAGGCGGGGGGAGGGGGGGTGAGAGAAAGAGAGGAGAGAGAATCAGACAGACAGACCGTAAAGAGACAAGAGTTTCAGAAGGCGTAGGGAGGTAAATGAGACGAAAAGACAGACGACAGCCCGACGACAGACTGCCCAGACAGACAGACAGACAGACAGACAGACAGACTGACAGACAGACGACAGGCAGAGATTATTCTAAAGAGCGTAGGGGAGGCGAATGAGAACGGAGGAAGAGAACAGAAACAATCGGAGACAACAACGATCACTGGGTTTGCTAAATTCCCTCACCCTTCCACCTTTGGTTCCCTGGATACCTAAAAATAAAACCACCACCCCACTACCACAACACCAAACAAACAACAACAGCAACAGCCGTAACAGCACACCACTACCAACAACAACAGCAATAGCAACAACCAACAACAACTCAATAAGAAATAATATATACTTAACTACTACTCAACTACTACTACACTACTACTACTACTACTAACTACGACTACTACTACAAATGCCCAATACCTACTAAATACTATTTCTAACACTGCTGTTGCTGCTGCATTATTTTCTAATAATGGATATAAGACAAATAAAAATATGGACGAGACGAGGACGCGACGACGACGAGATGATGATGAGATAATGAGAGATGACGACGACGACGACGACGACGACGAGGGACGACGACACGACGACGCGCGACACGACGGATGGAGATGTGAGGGTGATGAGATGATATGGTTATGATGATATGAATGGATGAACATATGACGACGCGACGACGACGACGACGACGACGATGTGTGATTATGATATGATGATGATTACGACGAGACGACGACGACGACACGACCCACGACGACGACGACGACGACGCGATGATTAGAGGGTGATGATGGATGAGATGATGATGATGATGATGATGATGATGATGATGATGAACATAATGACGACGACACGACGGACGACGATGATGTGTGTGAATGATGATGATGATGATGAATGATGTGATGATGATGAAAAGATGATGAAGAGACGACGATGACGACGACGACGACGATAATTAGTCTTCAAAAGCAGACACCTAGTAGATTCGAACACAAAATGCCAAAGGACCGTGAATCCTGCGGAAAAACCCCACTGGAACGATCACCATCCCCTTCACGTGGGTGAATGACCGTTCTTTCGGTACGCCTGAAGTGCCTTTGGCCTTGAACATGGAGAGTTGAACGAGTGTTTTGTTAATTGTTCTGAAGCGCCTTCTTGTGAACGGTAAACAAGTTCAAAATGAGGAATGACGGGGAATGCAAGAGGAGAGGGTGAAGATGGGAGGTTACAAGAGAGAGACTCAAGACTCAGGACTCGGAAACGTCATTATTCCAGGTGAAAAGATTTAAGGTAATGTCTATTCTTCCAGTCTGTTGCTGGGACACTAAACCAGTTATGTAGACAACAGAATAGTAGCAATACTAATGCTAGTGATAATGATAATGATGATCATAATGATGATCATAATGATAATAATAAAGATGATGATAATTATGATAATGATGATGTGGTGATGATAATAGTGAAAATAAAGTAATAATAATAATAATAACAATAAAGATAATGATAATAATGATAATAATAATATGATTAGTAATCATCATAATAATGATAACAACAACAATAACAACAGCAACAACAACAGCAACAACAACAACAATTCCAAAGAAGAAGAAGACATAAAAAGAACGAGACAAAACAAAGTATAATAACCAGCCCTAGTGCAGTGGTTAGCATGGCAGACCCCGGGCTTGAAGGTCGTGGGTTCGATTACCATCAGAACCATTTATTTGTGGGATTTTTCTGTCCTGACTGTGTCCTACCAAGAGCTGAGTTTGCCATAGGTTCAAGTGGGAAGACTAGGTCCACACGGTCAGGTTTCATCTACTTAACGAATACTTCTCTGGTGGTGTTGTGCGGATTTTCTGAACAACACTGCTGGTGCCTGTATCCCTCCGGCCTGATTGACGCCGGGATATACTATGAAAGAAAGCGCAGAGCATAACCCTGTCATGAAGTCTCAGACCAGCGCTGTAGTGTATAGCACATCATCATCATTATCCTCATCCTCGCCGACCACATTTTAAAAAAATGTCTCCTGTTCTGTGTCCCTTCACGCCCTGTTCCTATGGTGACCTCAGTTTTGAGTTCTCTTCACTTCCATGTCATTTGTGTAATCCGTGTCGGGGTAGTGGACATCAGCAAGGTCACGTGGACTGTCGCTGGGTGGACATGGCTCCACGATTAAGCGATGATTATCGTCAGGAGGCGGTTTAATAGGTGACGTCCTGCATATGTTGGATCAGAACAACAGGCAGCACCGAATACCACCGAAATCACTCGGCAGCAGTGCAGTGTCTTCTCTGCTGGGATGTCTCATGGTGTTTACGCATTGGCAGGTCCCTGTGGATTGCCAGTGTCGGGCTGTGGCGGGGCAAGCCAGGCTGTGGCAGTGTACCTGGGGCCAGAATGTGTGGCATGGGTGCAATACAGCCGAGTGACATAGAAGATGGGACAGAAGAAAAAGGAAAATACATGTAAAAATGGACATGCATGTCATGATAGGCAGGCAAATGTTTGTGTAATTGTGAAGCATCAAGTCAGTGTCAGGTACAGAAGCAATCAGCTCACAGTATAGAGAGAGAGAGAGCATGTGTGTGTGTGTGTGTGCGTGCGTGCGTGCCTGCGCGCGTGCGTGCGTGCGTGTGTGATCTGGAAGGCGCGTGACCACAACCCGGAAGCTACTTTACAGCTAAGCAGGGCGGAAGTGCTGACAAGGAAACAGCCAGTTCCTCGACATCCTTAATGACCATCTGCCAACAGCATGTTCTGGAGTTCAATGATTTATCACATGACAGAGAGAGAGAGAGAGAGAGAGAGAGAGAGAGAAGAGAGAGAGAGAGAGAGAGAGAGAGAGAGAGAGAGAGAGGCAGGCAGACAAACAGACTGACTGACTGACAGACAGAGATAATACAAGGAAGGCTTAAAAGGAAAAGAAGAGATGAACTGGAGAAGATATCCTACGAGAATGTTGACGAGTAGAAGGGCGGAAGGGGAACAACAGCATGTAGACGAAAAATGTGTCTGTTATCAGCAGCAGCAGCAGCAGCAGCAGCAGCAGCAGCAGCGGCGGCGGCGGCGGCGGCGGCATCATCATCATCATCAATCATCATCATCACATCATCATCATCATCATCATCATCATCGTCGTCGTCGTCGTCGTCGTCGTCGACGTCGTCGTCGTCATCGTCATCATCATCATAATGATCATTATCAGCAGCAGCAGCGATCGCAACAACGAGTCCTATGATCAGTTAATAAAGACAACAGGAACGCAAATGAACCCATATAGATCCCTGATGAAACTGATATTCGACACTAAACGTAAGCATCAAGTGTCTTTTCTGCAAATGTCTTTGGATGTTTTACCCATAATTAACTTGTGATCTGCGTATGATCATATGCAATATAGATGTGTTTTGCATGTGATTTGTACCTTCATACAATGAGGTAAATGTACAAAACTCTTTATGATCATATGCAATATAGATGTGTTTTGTATGTGGTTTGTACCTTCATACAATGAGGTAAATGTACAAAACTCTTTTTTTTCTTTTCTTCTCATGTTTTCTCTGCACCAGCTTCCCAATGTCCTTTCCTTTTCTTTCTCCCTCGACGTCAGCACCTTTCTTTTTCTTCCCCTCTTCCTCCCCATTCCCAGACTGCCAGCAGTCTGCTCTCCAC
Source organism: Conus ventricosus (assembly GCA_018398815.1). Lineage (NCBI taxonomy): Eukaryota > Metazoa > Mollusca > Gastropoda > Neogastropoda > Conidae > Conus > Conus ventricosus. Next base: position 76,046,128 of record CM031596.1, on the reverse strand, counting down.
CAGAATGCATGGTAAACGAACTGGAGACTTGGCACACACACCCCCCCCCCCCCCCCCCCCCCCCCCCCCCGCCCGCCTACTACTTTCAGCAGCAAACCAACAGCACAGAGTTCAGTCCACAGTCATCACACGACAGAACATCGTCATGAGAGGAGAATTCTGCGCCCTTCAAACATGGCCGGAGTAGTTTCCTTCAATACCTGGCCACCTCCACCTCGCCCTAGTCATC
>CM031596.1:76028399-76038399 GCA_018398815.1 Conus ventricosus | reverse complement strand
CTTGAGTGTTATTCACACGTCATTTCAGCTGGACAACGGCAATGGATTCTTGGCAGTTTTCATTTTCTCTCAGAGTGTTCTGTATATCTTTCAATGATTATACTTTTGTGGAATACATTTTTGACAAATCAAAAGCAATCAATACTTCCTGGACAGAAACGTCATTCATGTTTGATAGTTGTACTCAGACCATTGTACAGACCCCAGGACAGTGGGATGCCTATGACAACAACATCAAAGACTTTCTGGCAAATGGAAAAGAAAAATGGTCACTGCATGACCCTGAAACTTTCATTGAAGGACCTAGTCCTACTGCCCACACCTTACTCCCCAGAATAACTCCAGCTTCCATGGCAAGCACTGATCTATTTACCAGAGGGCAGCTACAACAGGCCCCCTGCTGTGGTCGATGGCAGTTAATCTGCGCTGATAACTGGTGTCTAGTTGAGGGGATGGCACCTATAGATGATGGAGAGTGCCTGCTAATCACAGTCTTGGTCTGTGTAGTACCAGACTGCAGGCGTGGCTGTAAATGGTCACCTGCTTGGGTCCAGGAAGTCGACCAGATTCATTCACTTCCTTCCATTACTACCCATAATTTTTTCTGGGGGATTCTCCCCCCCCCCCCCCCCCCCCACCTCCCACCCCAATTGGGTCTATCGGCTATGTTGCTTCAGCCTTTGAAGTTGAATTATGAACGGCCATGAGAGATGAAAGCAATTTTGCTGTCAGCACCGGCTTCTTTGCCAGGATTGTGTGTGTGTGTGTGTGTGTGTGTGTGTGTGTGTGTGTGTGTGTGTGTGTGTGTGTGTGTGTGTGTGTGTGTGTGTGTGTGTGAATAGAATAGAATAGAATAGAATAAATTTTATTGTCATGAAACCTCAGGGTTTATGAGACACAATATGGTTATCATAGAAGAACAAAACAATCATACACAAATTTCCCTAATAATGACTGAGCATTCTCCATAGTCATTAACTGGCTTGGAACAATATTTGAAGCATTAGTATTAAGACATTGTATGCCCTTCATTAAAATATTTCTGTTGGCATCAAACTTTTCACAGTAATCAGAAAATGAACTTCGTCTTCCAATACATTACAACGATTGCAAAGTCTTTGATCTCTAGACATATGCAGATATCGTCCTTTTCTATTCTTAAGTCATGGGCGCTGATCCGAAGTCTTGTTAACGCTTGTCTGTGCCTCGGATCTGTCACCGTGATTAAATAATTTTCTGTTTCATATTCTTTTGCAATGGTGTTGTAAAAATTAAGTTTTGATGAGCTGTTTTTCTTTTCTTTCCAATATCGAATATATTCATTTTCTAACTTTTCTGATATTACAACTTTTAGTCTCCGTATACTGAACGTAAATTGATTTGTCCAAACATGGCCCATATTTATATTAATCAATATATTTTAACAAATGTCGACCAAGGATCATTTTTGTCCACTTGATAATGCATGCATTTATACATTTTATGGGCAAGAGAATTTTCTGACAAATCGAGAATGTGTAGCCAATATGATATTGTTTGACATATTATTTTTAAACTCACTGGAAATCTACCTAATTCTCCTAATACAGGAAGTACCATTGACTTTTTGTTAACTCCAAGAATTTGTTTACAAAATTTGATATGTATTTTTTCGTGTGCAAATTTACTTGTCGCTTTCCTCCCTTACCAGGCGTTCTCGACGATCACGCTCTTTTTCTACAGAATCACGTACAAACTGCGCAAGGTCAAGATCAAGATGAAGACCAAGATTTTGACCCAGGCTCCGGAACTGAGAATACAATGCCGGCAGGTCCAAGTCAACAGGCATCGTGTTTGAAGGCGCTAACATCGTTGGCTCTGGAGTAGGAGGTGTAAAGTTGGCAGCGATACGAGGACTAGTTCTTGTAGATACGGACGGTCTTGGAGTAGACACAGCAGCGGGTTGTCCAAGTAACCCAGTGGAAACCCCAGGAGCACTAGTAATGACAGGTTGGGTAATTGGCGTGACTTGATTGGCCTCCCTAAGCAAACGTTCAGCAGTGGGGCGCAGTTCCATTTCGTGAAACACGAATTGGTAAAATATTACAGAAAAAAAATCGTGGCTTACTTTACATAAAATCTGTCTACATCTGCGTACTGATGGAAATTAACCGGAAAAACGGACCTGAAGACGTATACCTTCTATAACCATGAGCACGCAAGAAACAATTTGAAAATGGAAAACAAAACAAGCAGGGAGGCACGGCTGGAAGAGGAAATCAGAATTGGACAAAAGTGAAAATGGTTGGCGAGACGGCCAGTCTCCCCACACCCTGTGAACCTACTTCATTCACTTATTGATCTACCAAGAGATACACCCCTTGTCCACATTCCAACAACACTCCCACCACCGTGCCAGACACAGGACACAACAAGACACCCTATTCTAGCCTAAACACATACACTTGTAACCCTAACTACCTAGCACGTACCCCGCATCTCCACCATTGTAACGCAGACCTAGTGTCCACGAAACCAAGACCCACACCCTTTCCCTCTCTTACTCTAACACGAACCCACTAACACAGTTCAATTTTCAACATTTATTGACATTTCATAGTACACAAATCCACAACAATAAAATCACACACAAAAAACATACATCAAAACGCATATGATGAGGAGGATGGGGATGACGATGAATTAATTATAATTATAGGACAGGTTGACTATGGGGGGGGGGGGGGGGGGGGGGGGGGTGGTAGCACGTAGGCAATGTAGCCCTGCGAGCGCACACAATTCTTGAACTTGGGGCGTCGAAGAGGGTATGAAGACGAAGGTCCCAGGGCGAAATCTCCGGGGGGAACAACTTGATTGAAGAAATGGCTGGTGATGATGAAGGGGAAGTGGAGGACTGGGGATGGACGGTTCATATGCAAGAAGAACAGAGTGAAAGGCCAAAACCCGTGAGTGAGCTCTAGAGACTATACAGGCTCTGGAAAACCAGACACCTCACCGAGGACACAAGACAGCGTCACTTCGATGGCTCGGAGGACCCAAACCTCACCGGCGCGGTCACAACCGAAGATCTCGCTCAAAGACTCTTGAAAAAAAAAATGTTCTCCTTCCAGGCTAACGGGACTCTAACTTTTTTTTCTCCCAAGGTGAGCCAAGTGATCAGCATGGGCTGCACGGGATGCCTGTACACTGATGCCACTTCTAGCTGACACCGAATAATCGCGCGTGAAGCGTGCACGCGAGGAACGCGCGCGCGCGCGCGCACACACACACACACACACACACACACACACCACACACACACACAACACACACACACACACACACACACACACAAACATGTGTAAACACGCAGAGCATAGGCGCACGCCCTAAAATACTTGACAGTTCGTGACATATTCATATTAAATTTTGTATTTCTAAAGGTCCTGTGTAGAGTATGTAATGCTTTGCTCGCTTGTTTACTTAAGTGTTCCTGTGCTTTCAATAGGCTTCCATTCTTGTGGAAAATGATTCCCAAATATTTGTATTCGTCAGTCGTTTGAATTATGTTTTCACCACAGTAAAAATAGATTGGTACTTTGGTGCTTGATTTTGTAAATATAACAACTTTTGTTTTTTCTCTGTTTATTCTTAACCCCCAACACTGGCAATAGTCATGTAAATTATGTAGTTTTTGTTGGAGACCAGTTTTTGTAAGAGAAACAATAATGAGATCATCTGCATATAATAAACATGGAATCTTACAAGCATTCAAGTCATCAAATTTGGGTGAATCATTAGTATCCATACACCCTACAATGTCATTTATGAAGACATTAAATAAGGTAGGGCTGAGAGCATTTCCTTGATGTACTCCCTTACGGACAATAATTTCTTTACTCAAAAGGCCATGTGATCTTGTTTGAATGGTTGCATTCGTATACATATCTTTAATTATATCAAAACAGTTTCCATTTATACCTATTCTGTTCAATTTTAACAGCATTGCTTCATGCCATACATTATCAAATGCCTTTTCAAAATCGACAAAGCATCCATATAATCTGCCATTTTTAATTTTTAATACCTCATTTATAATCTTTTTTAGAATAAAAATGTGATCAATTGTTCTGTGATTCTTTCGAAATCCTGCCTGTTCTTTGACTAACAGTTGATTTTGGTCTAGGTAATCCGTCACTCTATTATTGATAATCGTACAAAACACTTTCCCAATGTATTGGTAAGTGTTATTCCCCGATAATTGTTTGGATCCCCTGGATTACCATTCTTGTATAATGGAATATTCAAACCTTTTTTCCACCAATCTGGATAAATTCCTCTCTTAAAAATAAGGTTAAACATTTTTGTAATGATACGTATGGTAATTGGAAGACTAGTTTTAATCATCTCATTAGTTATGCCATCCATTCCTGGTGATTTGTTATTTTGTTGATGTAGGCAAGCTTTTTTAATTTCACCAGGTGATATAGGCAAATTAATCTTTGATAACATGGTATAGTTGATTTGTCCATTTTTCAGTTCATCTACTTTTTCCTTTTGGTCTTTGTCTACATTTACTTCTTTTCCAACGATTTTTTCAAGATGTAAAATCCATTTTGAAGCATTTAATTGATGAACACAGTTGGTATTTTCACTAATGTTTTGTAAATTTTTTAATGTTTTCCATGCCGCGCCGTCTTTGGATCTTTGTAAAGAGATTCATTAATCTCATTGACAAGAAAACTGGCGTATGTTTTTTTTCTTTTGTTTTATTAATTTATTATATATTTTGCGTTTTGTATAATACTTTTGACATAGACATTTATTGTAAGGTTGTCTATTTAATGCATTCAATATGGATCTGAGATCTTTCCTGTGCTCATAGCATTCTCTATCAAACCATTTCTTGTTCTTTTTTCTTTTAAAATGGCGAATCTTACATCTCTTCTGAAGACTAATACTGGCCGCTGACGTCAGCATATGTGTAAAGTCATTTATAATCTCGTTTAGTGAACAATGAGAAACAGTGGTTTCATTCTCAACATATCTATCCAAATTGTGTTCCACTTGGAGAATTTGTTCCTTTATCCATGGCATTGTTAACGCTTTTAAATATTTTTCCTCTGACAATGTTTCCCAAAAATATCGATCACTTACGTCCTTTGAGCTTAGTCTTTCGTTAAGTAAAGTTTGTGAGGACACATTATTCGTTTTCATTATTGATGTAAGATCAGAAACTAGAATTTTTAGTTCGACAGGACAGTGGTCTGACCATGTCATAAGGGGATAAACTTTCATACTTAAGATTTCTTTTTTCATATTGTTAGAACAGATAAAGTAATCAACAACGCTACAACCATTTTTGTTTGTAGCAGGTAAAATGTCCATCTAAATCACCTAATGTTCTTCCATTAAGAATACATAAATGATTTTCAAGACACATGGATGCAAGTCTTCTTCCAGCTTTTTGAACACATTTGTCCATAGAGTTCCTGTCATGAATGGTTTCAAAAACATAATCATTCGGTATATGTATCTATTATTTTCATATTCCGTTTGATTATGATCAGGGATGTTTCCAGTTCTTGCGTTGAAATCACCACATATTATAATGTCTCCATGTTGGTTATGTTTTTCTATGCTTTCTTCTAATTTATCCCATATATCTAAAGTGTGCTCTTTTCCGAAGGAGGATGTTTCAGGAGGAATGTACACACAACCAATAAACGTCTTTTTGTCGTTAGCAGTACTTCTCACCATCAACCACACAATGTCACTGTTACTGCTTGGTAGAACAGTAATATTTTGTCGCAAATGTTCCTTAATGTATACTGATATTCCACCAGAGGATGTCACTGCCTTTTTTCGCTTTGGTCGTACATAATGAAGTCCAGGTGCAAAAGTTGGAATGAACAGATTTCTGGCAGTATCTTTATTAAGGTGAGTTTCTTGTAAGAGAAGAATGTCATATTGACGAAAATATCTTACTACACTTTCGTCTGTTAATTTATTTGTTGCAAGGCCATCGATTATCTCTTTGTACCCCTTAAGGTTCCATGATAATATTTTCAGTACCATTTTTGACATTTTTAACAAGATGATACTAACGATTATAACAACAATAACAGCAATACTTAAAAAGAAAAGTACGTATGAAATAAGCGGTGGAAAACAGGAGACTTTAACACCTAAATCAGCTTGTCAGGCCAGTGCTTGTGTAAAATCAGTACTCATAATAATGTTCCACTTGTTCATCGCTTTGGAACCAGTTTCCTTTGACACGCTGTCTCAAATCGTAGTCACTGGGGGTCATTCTGTCTCTGCTGTGGGGAATGTAGTCGTATCTCCTGCGGAAACCCAGTTGTGATTCTGTTGCGTAGTCATTCTGATGGACAGGGTGCCGTGGGTCTGGTCCTGCATGGGAAATGCGTCGTGGTCTCCAGGTGTCTGGTTGGTTGTTGTGGTACTTGCTGCCATGAGTGGTTCTATTCGAAAAGGAACTGTTTCCACTGTAGAAAAGAGGTGGTCTGTTTTGTTGCCTTTCCCTGGTATAGTTTTCTCTGTAGTCATATCTGTTGTCAAAATGTCGGGCATATCTAGCATTGAATTGAGGCCGCCGATTCTTACGATTTTCCCCTTCCTTGTTTAGTGGTTGTTTCCGTCGAACTTTTTGTTTTGGTTTTTCCCAGAACATACGGTCAAACATTCGACCAACATTGCCCGCAAGTATGCTTGCTCCTTTCCTATTTGGATGAACTTCATCTCGTAGATGGAAGTCAGCTCGCAAATTTTCATGACCAAGGAAGGAAATGTTTGGGATGTCATGCGACTTTGTATACAACAAGGCATTCAGCAAGTCGGCTTTGTGATTTAGTTCTTCTGACTTTGTTACCGTGACTTTGCTGATGACTATTTTTGAGTCTGGGTATATCTCTTGTAACTTTAATACATTTGTGGCGAAGTCCTTGGTGACTGATTCAGCACTATTCTCCTTCAGGTCGTTGATGCCCGTGTGGAGCAGTATGGCGTCTGGACTCTGGTCTGTGTTCCTGTAGGTTCTCCTGAGAACATTTATACTTTGTGTTGTTCTCTTCGTAACATTTAAACCATATGAACGACCTAATCTGGTGGCGTCCACATCTCTCATGATGGAGTCATGAAAGATGATGATTTGAGGGAGCTGGCTTTGTTCTTGATGCCCTTCCTGTGAAATGGCATTGCTGTGTTCTGAGGTAGTTGTTTCACCATCTGAGTCACTGCTCTCATAATTTACAGGCGTGTTTGGCAAGCTGCTCTTTACATCTGTTGTTTTAGCGTTGTTTTTGATTTTTTGTTGTTGTGAGTTTTCCATTTGTCCACAATGTTTGGGGTTATTCTTCTTTATCAGAATGTCGCTCTTTCCCGCATTTTTCTCGCTGTCTTTTTTAGGGGGATCGTCATCACCAGTATGACGTTTCGCTGAGGTGTTCTGTGCAGTGGGGACAGACGAGGTGTCTGAGGTTCTGCTGGTTGTCACCTGGGAGTTTGGTGTATTTGGGGTGTGTGGAGGCTTTGATGTCTCGACAGCCAGCGGTGTATGCTGATGAACATGGGTTGTGTGGGGACCAGGGGTGGAGACATCCTGTTTGCTGTTTTTCAAAGGAGTCGTCATAACTCTGGATTCTCTACTGCCACTTGAAGGGATCAGAGGGTCATGTGAAGTAGTCTTCTTCCCGAAAATCGATTTCAGTGAAGACTTCAGTGTTGTCGAGAATTGTTCATTCTTTTCGTCTGTCTGTGTTGAAGTCTCCCTAGTATTTCGTCCACCCTGTTCACTGTATCGTTTTTCTTTTTCATGTATCTTCTCAAGACTGAAGCTTCTAAAAACATTCACAATTTGAGCAACTAGGTCTTGATTTCTTGAGGATGTTGTAGGTCCGCGATGGAGAAAGCAAGATTCTGAATAGACGATTCCAAGTTCCGAAGAACTGAGGTGATAGTCTGATGTTGTGATTTTAGAATTTGTTCTAGAAGTTGCTGGTTGTAACTTTCTGCGTCATCTGTGAAAACGTCATTGGGGCGTCTTTGACGTGTTTCTTGGAGAACGTCTTCTTCAATTTTTCGTCTCGAAAGATAGTGCTGCATGTTTTGCATGTGAATTTTCTTTGCGATCGGACAAAAATACATATTTGGTATGGTGGAAGTTCTGTGCAGGAATAGTGTATAGGTCTTGAGCAGTCGGAACATTTAAGACATTTCTCTTTTCGTTTAGTGTTTCCGCAGATGCAAGCCGTGGTTGTATCTTGTTCTTCTTTTCGATATTCAACGTCAGACTGTTCATTATCTTTGTCTTTTTTCAGCATCGTCACTCCGTTCTATGTCTTCTTGAACAACATTGTTGTCGGTTTCGTACTCACCGTCGTCAAATATCGGTGGATTTTCATGACCGGCTTGCCGCATCGCAGTCAAGGCTTCCTCCAGTGCATGGTATGATTTGTGGGTTGCTTTGGGAAAACCGGTCACCGATCGTGATGCATCATTCCAATTTTTGAAGATGCCAATTTGCCTACCTTCACTCACTGCATACAGTTTTGGGATCTTTTTTTGTTGTCTTCCTCGATGTCATTCTTTTGATTTTTTCAGCACATTCCTGACAAGGATTTAAGTTGATTTTTAGTCGTGAAAATGCGTTGTCCCTGTTGTCATCTCATCAACCGTGTGTGTGTGTGTGTGTGTGTGTGTGTGTGTGTGTGATGGCAGTTATGTTTGTGTGTGCGTGTGTGTGATGGCATGTATGTTTGTGTGTGCATACATGCGTGCCTCTGTTTTGTGTGTGTGTGTGTGTGTGTGTGTGTGTGTGTGTGTGTTGTGCGTGTGTGTGTGCATGCGTGCGAGTGTGTGTGCGTACGTGCATGCATGAATGCACATGGTAAGTGATTCTGTCTATATTCTGTCTATGCTTCCCTAATCCTTTTAGGGGTAACCTTTTCATGAGTTTCATCGTTGTTGTTCAAACTCAGATTGTTAATAGAGTATGGCACATTATTTTGAAAATAAACCCTTGAACACCTGATCAGTCGTTTCTTCTTCTTTTCCTTTTTGTCAGAACAAAACATTGTAAGCAGTCATTTCAGTGAATTTATGATGGAACATACAAGGCATTTTGGAATAGTGGAATGAAATACGGTCATGTACAAAACTGGCCTCGAAATAAATCTTAGGACATGTTCTCTTGACCATGGTTCAGTGGTGTACTGTCTTCTTTTAACTTGCAATATAGCATGTTTTCTTTGCTCTGTTTTGTTTGTTTTTTAATGGACACCTCTTAAAATCAACGGTCACAAATTGAATTCAATGAATACTATTGTAAACATATGATATTATGTGTCCATTCAGACAAGCAGTTCCACTACCACATCCTGTGTGTGTACGTGCGCGCACGCACGCGCGCGCGCGCGCGCACACACACACATACACACACACACACACACACACACACACACACACACACACACACACACACACACACAACACAACATTGAAACGTATAAATATATATATATACATGCATTCACATGAGTATACATGCATGCTCATACTGACACCCAGATGCACACACACACACATACATACATACACATGGGTATACATACATGCTCATACTGACACCCAGATGCACACACACACATACATACATACACATGAGTATACATACATGCTCATACTGACACCCAGATGCACACACACACACACACACACACACACACACACACACACACACACACACACCACACACGCACGCACGCACGCGCACGCACGCATGCACGCACGCACGCACGCACGCACGCACGCACGCACCACCAACACCACACACACACACACACACACACACACCAACACACACACACACACACACACACACATTGAAACGTATATATACACGCATGCATCAGTTGATATGTCAAGCTACAAAATGCGTAGCTCCTCTTTTACAAAGATATATTTCAGATTGAAATGTGTTAGATGTTTTGTAGCTGAAGGC
>CM031596.1:75993399-76018399 GCA_018398815.1 Conus ventricosus | reverse complement strand
AGTGACATTCTGTACGAAGGTGGCATTCAGTACCAACGTGACATTCTGTGCCAAAGTGACATTCTGTACCAAAGTGACATTCTGTACCAAAGTGACATTCTGTACCAAAGTGACATTCTGTACAAAAGTTATATTCTGACAACCAGTGGCATTTGTTTCTGGTTAACATTGTGTACCACAACAGGTCGTTTTTTTAAGCGTATTCGGCACCGGCCGGGTTTCTGCTTTTCCAGCATGTGCATTCCATTTCATTCACACAGAAGACATCACACAATTACAACATGTGCATCCATTTCACTCACACACTGGACATCACCACAATTACAACATGTGCATTCCATTTCACTCACACACAGGACATCACACAATTTACAACATGTGCATTCCATTTCATTCACACAGAAGACATCACACAATTACAACATGTGCATTCCATTCACTCACACACAGGACATCACACAATTACAACATGTGCATTCCATTTCACTCACACACTGGACATCACACAATTACAACATGTGCATTCCATTTCACTCACACACTGGACATCACACAATTACAACATGTGCATTCCATTTCACTCACACACTGGACATCACACAATTACAACATGTGCATTCCATTTCACTCACACACCGGACATCACACAATTACAACATGTGCATTCATTTCACTCACACACTGGACATCACACAATTACAACATGGCATTCCATTTCACTCACCACTGGACATCACACAATTACAACATGTGCATTCCATTTCACTCACACACTGGACATCACACAATTACAACATGTGCATTCCATTTCACTCACACACTGGACATCACACAATTACAACATGTGCATTCCATTTCACTCACACACTGACATCACACAATTACAACATGTGCATTCCATTTCACTCACACACTGGACATCACAACAATTACAACATGTGCATTCCATTTCACTCACACACTGGACATCACACAATTACAACATGTGCATTCCATTTCACTCACACACGGACATCACACAATTACAACATGTGCATTCCATTTCACTCACACACGGACATCACACAATTACAACATGTGCATTCCATTTCACTCACACACCGGACATCACACAATTACAACATGTGCATTCCATTTCATTCACACAAGACATCACACAATTACAACATGTGCATTCCATTTCACTCACACACAGGACATCACCCAATTACAACGTGTGCATTCCATTTCACTCACACACAGGGCATCACACAATTACAACATGTGCATTCCATTTCACTCACACACCGGACATCACACAATTACAACATGTGCATTCCATTTCACTCACACACTGGACATCACACAATTACAACATGTGCATTCCATTTCACTCACACACTGGACATCACACAATTACAACATGTGCATTCCATTTCACTCACACACTGGACATCACACAATTACAACAAGTGCATTCCATTTCACTCACACATGGACATCACACAATTACAACATGTGCATTCCATTTCACTCACACACGGACATCACACAATACAACATGTGCATTCCATTTCACTCACACACTGGACATCACACAATTACAACATGTGCATTCCATTTCACTCACACACTGGACATCACACAATTACAACATGTGCATTCCATTTCACTCACACACTGGACATCACACAATTACACATGTGCATTCCATTTCACTCACACACTGGACATCACACAATACAACATGTGCATTCCATTTCACTCACACACTGGACACTCACACAATTACAACATGTGCATTCCATTTCACTCACACACTGGACATCACACAATTACAGCATGTGCATTCCATTTCACTCACTCACGGACACTCACACAATTACAACATGTGCATTCCATTTCACTCACACACTGGACATCACACAATTACAACATGTGCATTCCATTTCATTCACACAGAAGACATCACACAATTACAACATGTGCATTCCATTTCACTCACACACAGGACATCACACAATACAACATGTGCATTCCATTTCACTCACACACAGGACATCACACAATTACAACATGTGCATTCCATTTCATTCACACAGAAGACATCACACAATTACAACATGTGCATTCCATTTCAGCTCACACACAGGACATCACACAATTACAACATGTGCATTCCATTTCAACTCACACACAGGGCATCACACAATTACAACATGTGCATTCCATTTCACTCACCACAGGGCATCACACAATTACAACATGTGCATTCCATTTCACTCACACACAGGGCATCACACAATTACAACATGTGCATTCCATTTCACTCACACACAGGGCATCACACAATTACAACATGTGCATTCCATTTCACTCACACACAGGGCATCACACAATTACAACATGTGCATTCCATTTCACTCACACACAGGGCATCACACAATTACAACATGTGCATTCCATTTCACTCACACACAGGGCATCACACAATTACTAGTTTCTGGTTTGGGGGAGGAGGGCGGGGTTGGAAATGAAGGTGGAGAAGTTGAAGGACTCTTTCTGCACATTCATTTGATTGAAGGCTCTTTCTGCACATTCATTTGATCGCTAAAAGTGCTTTTCTGTCACACGAGAACAAAATGAATGACAAACCCGAGAGCGTGCGTGTGCATTAACAAGACAGGGGGTAACTGATTAAAACTGGTTCATTGAAAACCGGAAATAATGGGCCTGTGGTCGGTAAAAGATGGTGAGGTGGGAGCGAGAGGGGGGAGGGGGTGGGGGCGAATGTCACGTTTGATTTGACCTTAGTTGCAAGACTGTCAGATAGGGACACACACACACACACACACACACACAACACACACACCACACACACACACGCACACGCACACACGAACGCACGCGCACGCACACGCGCACGCGCACAACACACATGTATGCACGCACGCACACACGCACACACACATACTTTCTCTCTCTGACTCTCTCTCTCTCTCTCTCTCTCTCTCTCTCTCTCTCTCCTCTCTCTCTCTCTCACTCACTCACCCACTCACTTACATATCACTGACTCTCTCTCTCTCTCTCTCTCTCTCTCTCTCTCTCTCTCTCTCTCTCTCTCTCTTCTTCACTCACTCACCCACTCACTTACATATCACTGACTCTCTCTCTCTCTCTCTCTCTCTCTCTCTCTCTCTCTCACACACACACACACACACACACACACACACACACACCACACACACACACACACACAACTCACGCACGCACGCACGCGCACGCACGCACGCACACACACACACACACACACACACACACACACACACACACACACACACACACACACACACACACACACACACACACACACACACACACACACGCACGCACGCACGCGCACGCGCGTACACACACACACACACACACACACACACACACACACACACACACACACACACAACCACACACAAAATGTGATTACATAGACTAGTGTTATATACATCAATGAGGTTTTTTTTAGAAAAAGGGAATGAAGTGGAGAGAACGTGGAGGGAGGGATGGGAGGGGAGAGGGAAGAGGGAGAAAAGAGGAAAGGACTGAAGGGAGTGGTGGGCAGGGGGAGGGGCAACACAGAAGTAATGGGAGAGGAGGGTGGGGTTGGTGTAGTGAATAATAACACAAAGCACAAATATTTCCGATCCAATTAAGTTCACATCAAAGGCCATGAGGACTTTCAATATATGCAGGGGTTTTACGCAAATGTACGATAACCCTGTTACAGTACAAAATGTGACCCTAGTGCCAAATGTCTCCCGCCGGCAATTTGTTCCACCGTTGCGGCAATAAACGTCACCCTGGTACAGAATACCACATCAGGTGTATATCCTGATGCGGATAGAAAGTCACTCCGGTATCCGGTGACATTTTTTGCCGGCAGTTCAATTATCTATGTCCACTGTGGAACAAACTGTCTTCACAGTTCAATTATCTATGTCCACTGTGAACAAATTGTCTTCACAGTTCAATTATTTATGTCCACTGTAGAACAGATTGTCTTCACATGTGAACCTGTGGCTGTAAAGTTAGGTATGATAGGTCATTTTTCAATAATATAAATATACAAGGTGAGATAGGAAGATTATGATTAATACCAACGCCCACATGTTATTGCCAATGTCGGTGCTAATTTTCATAAACGTGATGGTGTGTTCTAATGGTGATGGTAAAGGTAGTGGTCGTGGTGATGGTGGGGTGAAGGTGATGGGGGTGGTGGTGGTGTGTTCGTTGTGGTGGCGGTGGTGATGGTGTGCTGTTGCTGGTGCTGTTGCTGGTGGTGCCAGAGAGAAAGTCTAATCATCTTTGACATACCTGACTGAATTTGTATTCTACTTTTGAGAGAACGATGCCTTCCAATGAGAAATAAAACACCTTTGATATACGTGAACTGGAAGTATATTAATTTGACAGTCGTGTTCGTGAACCAGGCTATGAACGGCACTGCATATTAGAAGCGTAGTATAGGCATGGAATTTATAATTATATGCCTGAAGGTCGGCGGTTTTCTTCAGTGCTAAGATTAAACTCTCCAGAATTAAGACACAAAAAAACATGTGTGTCAATAAGCATTAGCCTTCCCTTTTCCCTTTCCCCAAGTCTCAAGATCCACCCTCCACAAAAAGAACCAAACGTGATTGTGGGACAGATAGGAAAGAGACATTCTACCATGCCCTTCCCCATTTAAGCCCATCACAAGAACATACCGTATGCTGGGACATGAAGTCCTAGGAGAGTGTACATATTTAGCCTATGCTGGCTGTACAATACCTATGTGCAAAGATTTCTTTCACTTCATTTTGACAGGGGTTTTTTCAGATGCTGATTCCAGGTCCACCAGTGATCATATTCAAAACTTTCTCATCTTCGCTACTCAGCCTTTCCACCTAATCCAAGGTTCAGTCAGACCTGACTAAAAACTACACGTTCACAGATGGCAATGATTTGTGCCACAGTAGACATGAGTATTTCGTTGGATGGAATGTCTCGCCGGGAGACATTCTTTACTAGGGTGACATTCTGCCCTGCAACGCCGGTATAGAATGACATCAACGATGTCCTTTGTACCGGCGTGACATTTGGTACTCAGGTGACATTTGTACCGGGACATTTTTTTTATCAAAACAGGCCCCACTCTCTAACCCAATTCCGCGCAGAACTTTCTCCTTTTCCAGCACCCAGCACAAACTTGTACACGTGGCAAGCATGTCATCGACACAGAGGGCATGGAACAATTAAACTCTGATGGTTTAGGGTGAAGGATGGGGGATGAAGGGATCGGGGGGGGGGGGGGGGGGGGTAAAGGGTCTTTGCCGTACATTCTCCTGACCGCTTAGAGTGCTTTTCTGTGTCAAACGTGAACAACGCAAATGACAGAACCCAAAGCGTGTGTGTGTGTGCCAACCCTCCAAGGAACGTCAGACTAACAGGGGTAACTAAAACAACAAACAATAGGCCAGTGAGCGGAACAAGATGCTGATGTGTGGGACTAATACACTCCATTGACATTTAGTGCCACACGAACGACTGAACAAGACGGATGTCACATTTCATTTCACTTCTTTTCCAGACAAGTAGTCAGAAGACAGACAGACAGACAGACACACAACACACACACACACACACACACACACACACACACACACACACACACACACACACACGCGCGCGCGCGCGCGCACGACGCACGCGCGCGCGCGCGAAAAGCCTAGGAGCAGGCAATACAAATAGATCTGTCTTTGAAGGAGAGTACGATGGTTCCCTCAGGCAGCTAGTGAAGGGTTTCTCATATTTATAATATATTCCCCCCATTTTCTTCATTTTTTTTTTATTTTTAATTCAAATCTTTGTCAAGTCATTGCTGTAATGACAGGAATTGTTAACTTGCACTTGTTTTCTCCCACTGTTTAATTGTTCAGCAGTATATGTATATATATATATATATATATATATATATATATATATATATATATATATATATATATATATATATATTATATATATGTAGAGAAACAACTTGCATACACACAAACACATGGAAAAATACAATGAAAACACACACAAAAAATTATACATGCACACATACACATACAGACAGATACATAATAAAGACGCTTGCGCGCTCACACACACACACACACACACACACACACACACACACACACACACACACACACACACACACACACATGAAGCCTATGGACTCTTAAAAAGAGTCTCTTTTGAGTCTTTTTATAACCTGTATAAAGAATCAGTACTCTTTAAAATACATGCACAAGGTTCTTCACTGAGTTGCTGTTCAAGAATTCAGAAATCTACTCGTCCATCTAACTCGTTCATTCAAATTCGTAAACTGTATACAAAGACGTATGTACATGTACACAAATTTCGGAAACTGGAATCTCTCTTTTATAGGCTTAAAGTTAACGCTCTTCGTACAAAATTCCACAGAAATTTACAATGTGCTTGTGGAGCAGTCGACAGTTTCAATACTCTGCATTTTCTTTTTAACTGTTCCTATTTTAACTCATCTCTCTCCAACTTCCGACAAAAAGATTCCCTATGCATTTTCCAGAATCTTCACGCCTTTTTTACATTTATAAATTCGTTGATGTTAAGCCCAGTTGGCTCGTTTGTATAGATATGTCCAGGTGTTTTTTTTTTTTTTTTTTTTTTTTTTTTTGCTTTGTCATTTATCTTTTAAGTTGTTAAATTTAGAACAATATTTTCTTTTCAATTGTCAAAGT
Source organism: Conus ventricosus (assembly GCA_018398815.1). Classification (NCBI taxonomy): domain Eukaryota; kingdom Metazoa; phylum Mollusca; class Gastropoda; order Neogastropoda; family Conidae; genus Conus; species Conus ventricosus. The sequence goes on along the minus strand of CM031596.1, from coordinate 76,011,617 downwards.
CGCACACGCACACACACACGCACGCGCGCGCGCACACACACACGCACGCCCGCACACACACACACACACACACACACACACACACACACACACACACACACACACACACACACACACACACACACACACACACACACACACACACACACTCACACACGCACACATTCGTACGTAGGCCCATACTAGCATTTTGCATACACTATTTCCATTTTTCTCATCCACTCATTTCTGCATTATTTTGTCTAATATCACTTTACGTGAACAGACGTTAAATTGAAGAACTAACTAACACACACACACACACACACACACACTCACACACACACACACACACACACACACACACACACACACACACACACACACACACACACACACACACACACAGGTGCGCGTGCGTGCTTTCCACGTATGAACAGGGTCGGTCGACTGGGCAAGGTGTTCCTGATTAGGGCAAAACAAGTGAGTTTGTTTTTCTTCAGACCGCGTGCGTGCGTGCGTTCGTTGTGTGTGTGTGTGTGTGTGTGTGTGTGTGTGTGTGTGTGTGTGTGTGTGTGTGTGTGTGTGTGTGTGTGTGTGTGTGTGTGTGTGTATGAGCGCGCGCATGTATGTATGTGTTTGTGTGTTGTGTGTGTGTGTGTGTGTGTGTGTGTGTGTGTGTGTGTGTGTGTGTGTGTGTGTTCTTTCTAGATTGCACGCATTACTGCTAAACGCTAACTGTGGTTTTCCAAACCAGCTGCACTCCAAAGCCTGTGACTCTTAAACAAATCAGTCCATTGCTCGATTAAATAGTTGAGGAGCCTCTCATCAATAGGACTTTCTGAACTGTCGTGTGTGTGTGTGTGTGTGTGTGTGTGTGTGTGTGTGTGTGTGTGTGTGTGTGTGTGTGTGTGTGTGTGTGTGTGTGTGTGTGTGTGTGTGCGCGCGTTTGTGTGTGCGCGCGTTTGTGTGTGTGTGTGTGTGTGTGTGTGTGTGTGTGTGTGTGTGTGTGTGTGTGTGTGTGTGTGTGTGTGTGTGTGTGTGTGTGTGTGTGTGTGTGTGTGTGTGTGTGTGTGTGTGTGTGCCCGCGCGTTTGTGTGTGTGTCTACCGGTATATCTATCTATCGATCGATCGATCGATCCACCTACCTTTCTGTCTGTCTATCTATCTATCTCTATCAAAGTATTGAAATCAATACGTATTTTATCTTTCTGTCCGATGTTCTGTTCCATTCCGGCGACATCGCCGCCTCGCTGCTCATTCTATTTTCCCGTCCACAGTCACACCCTGTCCCCTGGCAGCCCCAGCATCAACAATCCACAGTCACACCCTGTCCCCTGACAGCCCCAGCATTTAACAATCCACAGTCACACCCTGTCCTCTGGCAGCCCCAGCATCGACAATCCACAGTCACACCCTGTCCCCTGACAGCCCCAGCATCGACAATCCACAGTCACACCCTGACAGCCCCAGCATTGACAGTCCACAGTCACACCCTGTCTTGTCCCCTGGCAGCCCCAACATCGACAATCCACAGTCACACCCTGACAGCCCCAGCATCGACAATCCACAGTCACACCCTGTCCCCTGGCCGCCCCAGCATCGACAATCCACAGTCACACCCTGTCCCCTGGCAGCCCCAGCATCGACAATCCACAGTCACACACCCTGTCCCCTGGCAGCCCCAGCATCGACAGTCCACAGTCACACCCTGTCCCTGGCAGCCCCAGCATCGACAATCCACAGTCACACCCTGTGGCCTGGCAGCCCCAGCATCGACAGTCCACAGGCACACCCTGTCTTGTCCTCTGGCAGCCCCAGCATCGACAATCCACAGTCACACCCTGTCCCCTGACAGGCCCAACATCGACAATCCACAGTCCCCACCCTGTCCCCTGGCAGCCCCAGCATCGACAGTCCACAGTCAACACCCTGTCTTGTCCTCTGGCAGCCCCAGCATCGACAATCCACAGTCACACCCCGTCCCCTGGCAGCCCCAACATCGACAATCCACAGTCACACCCTGTCCGCTGGCAGCCCCAGCATCGACAATCCACAGTCCACCCTGTCCCCTGACAGCCCCAGCATGGACAATCACCCTGTCTTGTCCCCTGACAGCCCCAGCATCGACAGTCCACAGTCACACCCCTGTCTTGTCTCTGGCAGCCCCAGCATCGACAATCCACAGTCCCCACCTGTCCCCTGACAGCCCCAGCATCGACAATCCCCAGTCACCCCTGTCCCCTGACAGCCCCAGCATCGACAATCACCCTGTCTTGTCCCCTGACACCCCCAGCATCGACAATCCACAGTCACACCCTGTCCCTGGCAGCCCCAGCATTGACAATCCCCAATCACACCCTGCCCCTGACAGCCCCAACATCGACAATCACCCTTTCTTGTCCCTGACAGCCCAGCATCGACAATCCACAGTCACACCCTGTCCCCTGGCAGCCCCAGCATCGACAATCCACAGTCACACCCTGTCCCTGGCAGCCCCAGCATCGACAATCCACAGTCACACCCTGTCCCTGGCAGCCCCACATCGAAAAATCCACAGTCACATCCTGTCCTCTGGCAGCCCCAGCATCGACAATCCACAGTCACACCCTGTCCCCTGGCAGCCCCAGCATCGACAATCCACAGTCACACCCTGTCCTCTGGCAGCCCCAGCATCGACAATCCACAGTCACATCCTGTCTTGTCCCCTGGCAACCCCAGCATCGACAATCCACAGTCACACCCTGACAGCCCCAGCATGGGACAATCCACAGTTCACACCTGTCCCTGACAGCCCCAGCATCGACAATCCACAGTCCCCACCCTGTCCCCTGACAGCCCAGCATCGACAATCCACAGTCACACCCTGTCCCCTGACAGCCCCAGCATCGACAATCCACAGTCACACCCTGTCCTCTGGCAGCCCAGCATCGACAATCCACAGTCACATCCTGTCTTGTCCTCTGACAGCCCCAGCATCGACAATCACCCTGTCTTGTCCTGGCAGCCCCAGCATCGACAATCACCCTGTCTTGTCCTCTGGCAGCCCCAGCATTGACAATCACCCTGTCTTGTCCTCTGGCAGCCCAGCATCGACAATCACCCGTCTTATCCTATGACGCCCCAGCATCGACAATCACCCTGTCTTGTCCTCTGGCAGCCCCAGCATCGACAATCCACAGTCACACCCTGACAGCCCCAGCATCGACAATCCACAGTCACACTCTGACAGCCCAGCATCGACAATCCACAGTCACACCCTGACAGCCCCAGCATCGACAATCCACAGTCACACCCTGGCAGCCCCAGCATCGACAATCCATAGTCACACTCTGGCAGCCCCAGCATCAACAATCCACAGTCACACTCTGACAGCCCCAGCATCGACAATCCACAGTCACACCCTGGCAGCCCAGCATCAACAATCCACAGTCACACTCTGGCAGCCCCAGCATCGACAATCCACAGTCACACTCTGGCAGCCCCAGCATCGACAATCCACAGTCACACTCTGGCAGCCCCAGCATCGACAATCCACAGTCACACTCTGGCAGCCCCAGCATCAACAATCCACAGTCACACTCTGGCAGCCCCAGCATCGAAAAATCCACAGTCACACTCTGGCAGCCCAGCATCGACAATACACAGTCCACCCTAGCAGCCCCAGCATCGACAATCCACAGTCACACTCTGGCAGCCCCAGCATCGAACAATCCACAGGGAGAGATACTGTCAATCGTCATAAGGCAACCCACCAGGAGGCACTGCGAGGTTGCTAAGTCACTTCAATGGTGTTCAGTAGCACCAGATCTGATCCAGAATACGCAGGACACAACCTGCTAAGGAGAGAGAGGGGGTGGGAGGGACGGAGGAGGAGGAGGTGTAGTATTAAATACATCTTCCTTGAGAGCGTTTTTCAGTCTTTCAGATATGGCAATGTCAGTATAGCTACAATGTCATACAGTCAACAGCCCGGGACAACTGGACACAGTACAACTGCACACATGCACTATGTCTGGGTCAGTGTGAGCTACGGGACCTAAACGCCTTCTACTACGTGAATTGCACGTGCAAACGTTGCTTGCTGCCGATCAGATGAGCATGCTGGGTGGGCTGGTGGAGTGTTGGTGCACCACGGCAATGAAGGTCGATTTCACAGAGTGACTATGGCAACACGAAGATGGGAGTGTTGGTATCATGAAAAGGACAGAAGACACTGATTTTTCTTTCTGCCTCATTTTCTATGCCGCTTCAACGGCACCATGCCATGCTGCTTGTTCCAGCTGTGCATCTGCAGCCACGCCCTGGCCTGTCTGGGCTCACTGTGGCCCGGACACTGGCAGTCCACAGGGAGCATCCATGTCATGAGGCAACTCACCAGACGATACACAGACACTGCACTCCAGCCGAGTCCCATTTGGTGGTGTTCAGTGGTGTCTGTTTAATCCAGTATGTAACAGGACACCACCTACCAAACCCCCTACTGATGACAATGATTGCTTTGTCGTGGAGCCAGCGTGAGTGAGAGTCCTACTCCAGGCGCGCTAACACGTCCTCATGAACTGGTCCATTCAGCAACCCCGACATGAAGTCACCAAGGGCACAGACGTGGTATAAAATGAAGCCACCAGGACAGTAGGGCATGAAGGGCCACATAATTTGCTGATCGACAAGGATGAGGATGATAAAGATGACATTCTGGAGTTCTCTTCTGGTCTGAGACTGTGTGACAGAATAGCACTCTACTTTCATGCTATAGCCTGGCTTGCCAAGAGATGCTGACACTCGCGGTATTGGTCAGCGAATTGGTCGTTCCAGTCTTCCCAGCTGAGCCCATAGCAAACTCAAGTCTGGGTGGGAGCCGGTCGTGAACCGAAAATAGCACAAGAATAAATGGTTCTGATGGGAATCGAACCCGAGACCTCTTGGCTGGGTATCCGCGACGCTAACTACCGCGGCACGGTGGCTGCTCTCTCTCTCTCTCTCTCCTCTCTCTCTCTCTCTCTCTCTCTCTCTCTGGAAACTAAATCTGCATGCATACCTGTTAAATAATCTATCTGTGTATCTACCTATCTATGCCAACTACCCAAGCAACTAGCTCTCTGTGTATATCAACCTGTGCACATACCTCTTTCCTCGTACTGACTATATGATGTATGAACATATATTTACAAGGCTCCGCCGATAAACGTAGACAAACGAATCACAAGACAAAACGCTTTTGTGTTTTGTCTCGTGATTCGGTTGTCTACGTCTTTAGGCGGAGCCCTATCAATTATTTTTCAAATCTGTTAAGATTCCGCCTACAGTCGTCTCACTTTGCAACTAGATCTATATCTATGTTAATGTATATTGATCTGATCGATCAATCAACTGATCGATAAATCTGTACTGTCGTGCTCTCTATCTATCTTTCGTTGCATGAAAGCATCAGATGGAACTGCGCTACATATTACAACTGAATTCCTTTTGCCGAAGTATAGAACTAGAATCGGTTGTGGTCATTTTTTGTTTATTGAATGAAAAACAGAGGAACAATGCCTTCAAGTTTCTATCATGTGCGTTAGTGCGATCCTATCCTGTGAACTGCACGCTACTTGGATCTTTACAGTCACTTATCTGAATCTCTCTGTCAGAGCTAATGAACTGTTACTGGATTTCAGATCGTGTATGTCGGGCAGACTGAATCGATATGGGGGGATGAGATCAGAAGGCAGACAGACGTGATGAGAAGCTGCTCTGGTTTATGTTAGAGCTGGTCACAACAGGCCCCGACCCCCCCCCCCCCCCCTCTCTCTCTCTCTCTCTCTCTCTCTCTCTCTCTCTCTCTCTCTCTCTCTCTCTCTCTCTCTCTCTGTCCACCCACTCTCAACCGAGTTAGGTAGGATACGTGTGGACGATTCTGATATGATGGGAGATTTAGTTAGGTGTGACCTGAAAGGTAGCGATAGAAGGATACACGAGATGCAAGCAGATCCTGTTACACACACACACGCACACACACACACACACACACCACACACACACACACACACACACACACACACACACACACACGCACAGCGCACGCAGCACACACACACACACACACACACACACACACACACACACACACACACACACACACACACACATACACACACAGAGGAACGTGCGCGCGCGTGCTCGCGCTACTCAAATCCTAATCTTTACATACCCAGGACAGATCATTCCCATCATACTTCCCTCTCAGCCACAAAACAAGAACGTTGTCCATGTACAGTTTAGATACCGTTTGGCGGTCAAGATGCTCCATTCTAAGTCCAGTCTTTTAGCGACTTTCTGCAAAGCCGATCCTGTTGCAAATCTTCATTGATTCTTTCCGTCATGTATAAAGATCAAATTACTAGCTCATCAAGATGCATCGGATTTACATTCGATGAAAAATAGTGTTGAATTGAATACATACGTCATCTGATATGTCATTTGTACATTAAATGTCATAAGTGATGGGATGTCATATGATCAGAACAGAACAAGGGAGAAAACTTTCGCTGCCATAGTAAACCAGTTACACGCAACTAATTCCAAACCAATGCTGCTTGAAAACGCCCATTCACCTGGCGCAAATGCAGACAATAAGCTCTGAAAACAAACAAGGAGACGATAAGAAAGTTGCACACTTTACGGGTACACCCCGAAACGACACATGCCTGCAACAACATCAGCAGAAGAAAGGTAAACACGCAAGTTAATGTTTATTCGACACTGGCCCTGTCTGCGTGCAATTGAGCAAAATATTTGTGATGTATTATTTTAGCTCTCTGCTTCATTAGAGATTGCCTCAAACTTTCGGCAGAAGAAACGCTGATAAACGCTCTAACCTGTAAGCCATGATATCAGGCTGTAACTGTCACTCTTTCTGGGTCTGCTCTGCCTTTAAGGTTTCGGCAGTTCCAGTCTTTCGTCAGTTCTGCCATCGGCAATGGAGGCGGGAAGCGGAAGTTGGCGAATAACATTTCCGGGGAGAATTAACACTTCGTGTGGAGAAGAATGCTTCCGGTGGACGATAATACCATCAGTGTAGTCTGTGGTGGTTGTGTTTCCTGAAATAATTTTTGATCACCGCTATATGAATACGTGCATCACAAACGCACTCACAGATGTGCTTTTCTTTCTTTTTTTATTCCCTGTGAAATCCAGGCATCAGTCCTCTCTCTCATCTCTCTCTCTCTCTCTCTCTCTCTCTCTCTTCTCTCTTTCTCTCTCTCTCTCTCTCCTCTCTCTCATATTGATTAAATGAACTTCATTGCATGCGCGCGTGCATTTATATGTGTGTGCACGCGCGTGCGTGCGCCCGCGTGGTTTGAGACAGGACAGAAGGAGACAGACAATGAAAGATCGACTGATAGTTTCTAAAGACATTGAGAGAGAGACAGACAGACAGACAGAGACAGAGAGAGAGAGAGAGAGAGAGAGAGAGAGAGAGAGAGAGAGAGAGAGACAGACAGACAGACAGACAGCCAGCCAGACAGACAGACAGACAGGGAGACAGAGAGACAGAGAGGCGCAGTATAGTTTATATGCTTAGCTCTCGAGCCTCTAATTTTTTTCCCCAATCTTTCAGATATAACAATATCAATACAGCTACTGGACAATTGCGAACAATTGACAACCCCGGACAACTGAACACACAATGCGACTGCACACATGTACTTGTCCTGTGTCAGCATGAGCGAATGGCCCCAGTACCCTCATCCATGTGAATTGCACGTGTAGGCATCGTATGTTGCTGACTGGAGGAACAACCTGGGTGGGCTGGTCGAGTGGTTGTGCGTCACGGCACCGAAGGCTGATTCCACACGTTCAGTGTGGCTGGCCGGCGACACGAAGAGGGATCGGTGGTATAATGGTAAAGACGGAAGATACAAGAATTGTAATCCAGACGACAACAGAACGTGCCTGGTTAGCAGTGCTGTACAACAAGCACCTGTGTTGTGAGGATGACAAGTGCCAGAGTTTCAATATAATAAATTCTTTCCAGAAAAAAAAAAACAATAGATAACCCCCCACCTAGATGATCTGAAATCTACACTAAACTAAACAGAAAAGCTGGAGGAAAATGAAATCTCCCTGAAAGAAACCTGTGACATGCCTTGGCCGTTAGGATGGACCAGTCATGTGACAGACAACGAAGATGTAACTCTTAGGGTCCTCCCTCAGCTTTGGATCACATTGCCACGTTATGGCTGTTTTTTATTTTCAAAGTCATCATCTTCTTAGTTTGTGAGCTAAATACACCTCTGGGCATATCAGTTACTGTATCCATCGTAACTGTTTTCACTTTATGTGACAAGTCGATAGACTTGCTATCCTGTTCACGTGTTAGGACCACACGTTTTAAAATACTCGTTTACCACAGCCATCGTAGTTTCATTACTGGTACAACCTTGTTACTGTATTTTCTTATAAACACAGCTAGCATACTCATTTACCACAATCTTCGCTTTTATCGGTGTTTTTTGTTTTTTTTAGAATGAATAAACTCATCATTTTGTGGCATACGTTTTCAGTTAAATGTTTCTACCAAAAATTTCGACCTGTTCAAACTAATTCTATCTAGCTATCTTAGAATCTGAAGAGCTGTTTGTGTTATTTCATGAATCTGAGGGCATCTTAAAGGATATATACTCTTTGTGTATGGTTTGTACCGTGATTGCAACTGTCCTGCACCATTAAATACACACTTTTCCATGCAGATTTATACAGAATATCATGTTCTGTGTCATTTTATAATCTATCCATGTTCCGGTTTAAAATCATGGGCCCACTCCACATTTTTGTCTACCATCATAGTCTATTATTAACCTTCTGCGTATATTATCATAGTCTTTTCCACATTCTGTATGTATCATCATACATTTTTCCTTTTTCTGTGTACTATCATAGTTATTCCAAATTATAAGCACCGTCGTAATCCATTTCTCATTCTGTGCAATATCATAGTTTACTCCACCCACATTCCATGTGCCATTACAGACTGCTCAACGTTCTGCAAAGTATCCCTAATCTGTCCAATGTTCTGTACACTATTGTTGTCTATTCCACTCTCTGTATAGTGTCATAGGATCTTCCATGTCCATCACCACCGATCAGATTCTGAGATGGGACCCGCAGTGGAGAAGAAAGATGAGACAATCCAAAACCAGGTGGAGGAGAGACACTGAGGAAAAGCTGAAGAGAGCCAGCTGGGCAGAGGCTGGAAGATCAGGCCAAGGTCACGTCCACTGGACACCTGTCGTTGAGGGCCTGCGCTTTCCTTGGGTCTAAATGATAATGTAAGCATTCCACGTTCTGCTTGTCGTTATAGTCTCTTCTACATTCCCTTTGACATTATAGTCCGTTTCACATTCTCAGTGATACGATATAGTCTATTCCACGTTCTGTGTGGTATCAGTCACAGTGAACTCCACATTATGTATAAACAATATAGGTAATTTACGTCTGTGCAGCAAGGTATTTTACTTTCTGTGTACCATCACGATCTGCTCGTTGTTTTCTGTACAATCATGGTCTGATTCACATTTTCTGTATCGTCTGTGCATCCGTGTGTATGAATGCGTGTAAATGTGTATGCATGTTTGTAGCACACACCAGCCGATAGTAGATCTGCATGTATGTATGTTTATACTGTTAGTACGAATATCTCACTGAGATATAATTATTTCCTATTTTCAATCTAAACAAATTGCAAGCTTGTTATAGATCAATATTTCTGCATCACTTACACAGAGCCCGATTTGAGTGGGCTATTTGGAATTATATTTTTGTATAACAAAGCTTTTTATATATACTAAGAAATTCAAGGAGATAAGTTATATAAACCTATTCCGTCTCCTCAGAGATGCAGAAAGTGGTAATGATCTCAGAATTTCAATTTAAAAAATGCTATCTAGAAATAGGGGAGTGTTCAATAAACCGATAGTTGTTTCGTTGATCGCAAAATGTAACTGAGTGCCCATAAGAGAGCACCAGAAAAGCTTGAAAGAGCCAAAAAACAAGGCTAAATTTTCTTGTGAAAAGTAGAAAATAATAAAAAAAATAACCTCTTAAGACACAAGTGCTGAGGGCCAGTTCTTGGAATGAATCTGCAAGGGACTAAATTACAATAAACTAATGGATTCCAAGGAAAAGTACCGAGCACCATTCCAGCAACTTACAGAGCAGCTTGGTGTTGCAATGACTGCAAGAAATATTCAATTATAAACAAAGCTTGCTCTTATATCTTAGATTGAAGGAATAGGGGGAGATAAGCATTCATATCTGCAGTGGTAGATAATTCTGCCTAACTAACAGCATGTGCTTGAGTGGGTGAATGGGGAATAATAAATGCTTCTCAAAATGAGCCTTCAGTGTGTGTGTGTGTGTGTGTGTGTGTGTGTGTGTGTGAGGTCAATATATACAAGACCAGAGTCCTAACTGTTCGACTGTACTTCCATTCAAATTGTTGCATCAATCATTTCTACACTGGATTCGAAATCCCCCTTTTTATAATGAAACAAATATTCCTTCCGTTCAGACAGTCATCACTATTCCATTCGCAGGAAGACTACAACGAGGTGATACCCACCAAAAATGAACATGTGTTTGTATGGGCGTGCAGTTGGGTAATTGGTTGGTTTGTCGTGATTTACGTGATTTTTGTGTAAAAAAAAATGGTCAACGGACGGGCCACACAGACCCAGCCATCCCAAACATTTCTTTCATCACACGTATCACTGTGAGACAAAAGAAGAACGAACTGGTGATAATTAAGGGCTCAACAAATACGTACACTATAAAGTAAAAATGAACACACACGCGCGCGCGCGCGCACGCACGCACGCACGCACGCACGCACGCACGCACGCACGCACGCACGCACGCACGCACACACACACACACACACACACACACACACACACACAATCACACACACGCACGAGCGCGCGCGCACGCACATACACGCACGCACACACGCACGCACGTGCGCAAGAGAGAGAGAGAGAGAGAGAGAGAGAGAGAGAGAAGAGAGAGAGAGAGGAGAAGAGAGACAAAACATATTTTGATGTCTTTGTCTCCACAAACATCAAGAAAGAGAATATAAAGAGGAAGCAGCATCGTCTCTCAAGATGAACAACGAACGAACGAACGAACGAACGAATTTTATTTTAAGAGGGTAGTGGATTAAGCATGAATACTTTTTTACATCCAGCCCTCTGGGCAAGAAAAAAAAATCAATATATAGTAAAAGCAAATCAAACAAATACATGAAAAAATGGAACAATCCCTTGCATGGGAACCTTTGACCAAAAAGAAGAAAGAAGAAAAAGAAACCAATGAACACCACCACCACCACCACAACAACAACGAGAAAAAAATGATCAAGACAAGAGGAGAGAGAGAGAGAGAGAGAGGAGAGAAGAGAGAGAGAGAGAGAGAGAGAGGGAGAGAGAGAGAGAGAGAGAGAGAGAGAGTGAGAGAGAGGAGAGAGAGAGAGAGAGAGAGGAGAGAGAGAAACCGACCGACTGACCGACGACTGACCGACCGACCGACCGACTGGCGGAAGAAAGGCAAGAGATAAAGGAAGAGAAATACAATGAAGCAGACATGGATAAACACCTACGAAAAACTTTTAAAAAACACATTAATGGCACAGGATGATCACTGCAATTTGCGTAAAATTGAGTCAACTTCGAACATCACATATTTGTTAAATTGAATCTGAATTGAGAATTATCAATACATTTTTGGGTATAGTGCAGTCAAATCTGAGACATTCATAAGATATTTTTGAAAATTAGACTTCAATTTTTTAAGTTTGATTGATTTTTAAGTTCTTGAGGAATATGGTTCCATAGCCAACCACCGGAATACGCCAGACTAGACTTCTATAGATTAATCATGGCAAACGGGAGGTTTATTTTATGTGAATGTCGATAGTCGTTAAAAGTGAACATATTTGTTAAAGAAAGTGGAGCATTTCCATGGAGTACCTTATGCATAAAGAGTCCCTTATTGTATAGAAGTTTGGTTTTAAATGGGAGAATGCCTGATTGCTTATAGTCTGAATCTACCAGTGAGGATGGTTGACCTAATGTTACTTTGACAGCTCTTTTGTGAAGGCTAATTAGTGGTTTGAGTGAATTCTTGCTCGCTGAGTCCCAAAGCGTTGAGGCATAGTCGATAATAGGCTGAATATACGAGTGAAAAAAATAGTTTTCTTGAATACAAATTTAAGAAGTTCTTAATCCTTTTTAGAAGATGTAGCTTTCTTGCAACGTTTCTAGATAAAGACTCTAAGTGTTTTGACCAAGTTAGATTATTATCTATTGTTATTCCTAAGACTTTGTGACTGGATACTTCTTCGATGGTTTCATTAGATATACAAAGTACTGGTAGATTCTGGCTTAGAGTTTGACGTTTCTGTCTAGTAGTTATCATCATGAATTTAGTTTTTTGAGGATGGATAGCCATTGATTAAATCGTGTCCATTTAACCAAAAGATTGATGTTTTCTTGGATGTCACTGCAAACCTGTTGGGCATCAGAATTACTTGTGTCTAAAGTTGTATCATCAGCGAACATTTCGCTGTTTATTTTCAAGTACAATGGCAGATCATTGATGTAAAATGAAAACAATAAAGGACCTAATACTGACCTTGTGGGACACCAAATTTGTTGGGAAGAGAATTAGATTTGTATGAGTTTACGGACACAATTTGTTGTCGGTTGGACAGAAAAGATGAAATCAGTTTCAGTGTTTTGTATGACAGCTTATACAAAGTTAGTTTTCTGAGTAAAAGTTTATGATTTATAACGTCGAAGGCTTTTTGCAAAATCTACGAAGAGAATTCCTGAAAATTGTTTGTAGTTCATGTTTAATAGCCATCTATCTTTTAGTCTAGTTAGCACTGTGTGGCACGAATGGTTTTCTCTGAACCCTGATTGATTTGGGTGGATTAAATCGTATTTTACTGCATGGGAGTGGAGACACTTATGATGTGGAGTTCTAAGGGCTTAGAAAGAACTGATAAAAAAATCGAAATAGGTCTATAATTTGATGGATCAGTAGTGTTTCCTGATTTGTGTTTGGTATGATTTTTGCCTTTTTTAAGGTATCTGGAAAGCATTGTTTATCTATACAGAGGTTGTAAATGTAAGTTAACGTTTCTGCGATAACGGGCGCGGAGAGCTTTAGAATTTTACTATCTATACCGTCAATTCCACGAGTGGCTGTCTGTTTCAATCGCCTAAGGGACACGAAAACAGAATGAACATCTAGATGGCTGATATCTAAATCTGAATGGATATTTTTCCCCTGCAGTATTTTTGTAATTCTTTTAGGTCATTATCATTTGATTTATCATCATGAATTATTTGATTGCTACTGTTGTAAAATGGTGATTTAGTTTACTGGCAGATATATCATTCATTATGTTTGGAGCAGAGGAAACATGTTTATTTGTTAATCCATGGATGGCTTTCCATACGGACTTGCTGTCTTTCTTTTCACTAATTAAGTTTGAAAAATATTTCCTTTTTTCTGCTCTAATGAGAGAGGTTACTTTATTTCTTTGTTTTTTATATTCTTCACGAGGCCATTTTTTAACAGGTACTCTCTTTGGTAAATAGCGTTCTGTATCTCATTTGTTAGCCAAGGAGGTTTTTATCCGATATTTGACTCTTTTGGTTTGGAGCGGGGCATGTTTATTGTATATACTATAGAAGATGGAGTACCAAGCTTCCAGAGCCTGATTGGGTTCTATATATTGATACACTATATTTAGAGGTGAATTTAAAAGGTCAGAGATAAATTTGTCACGATCAAATTTTGAAAAGTTTCTAAAGGTAATCGTTTTATGGTTTAACCTTGGAATTTTGATACCCTTTTTTGACCAAGTGCAACAAATCGGGAAGTGATCACTGCATCCATAAACAGGCACACTTGTCTCAAGAATGGTTTCTGGATTTGTAACATATAATGATCTATCAGTGTTTCTGAAATCTCAGTGACCCTTGTAGGAGTTTTGATTAGTTTGAGTAAGACCAAGTGACTCAAAAACATAGTTCCACTGTTTATTTGATTTTTGTAGATCTATATTAAAATCCCCTAATATCATGATGTCTTTCGATTTGTCATGTGCGTTTTCCATCATTAACATGAAACGGTCAACCCAGTCGACATGTTCAGCTGGATTTCTGTACAGAAAACATATAAGTATAGGCTTATTAAATTTCAGCTGGATCTCAATCCAGATTGTTTCTACGTTAAATTGTTCTAAAAATGGATCCTCTGAAATTTTACTGACTGATGAAGATATACAATAATACCAGTTTCCATGTTTTGTTTAGGATCTCTACGAACAACATTATAACCTGGGATTGCAGTGTCGTTATTTGATATGATACTGGACAGATGCGACTCCGAAAATCCAAATATGTGAAATTTTTTTCCCGAATTTGATATGACTGATGCTATTTCAGTCATTTTGTTAATCGCATGGTTGACATTGAGATGCCCAACTCTAAGTCCATCTCTTTTCAGCAAGGGTTGTTGTCTTCTGTCATATCTGTTATAGTCAATACTATAACACACTAAACACACAATGATAATAACAAGCAGACAAAGCTCTTACAGACTAACAAGTAAGGTCTGACTGAACGAATAAGAAGAAAAAAATTGTCAAGGCAAACTGGATTACAACACATTAATAGCAATGAAAGAAAAAAAAGCTTCAATTGTAGATCAATAAACAATGACCAACCCACGAAGGACGAAAGCAAAAAGCTGAAAATTCAAAGGCAAGTGTATATAGAATATTAGAATGACTTCAAAACTTCAGCAGAAATTTACCGTATTCCAAATATGTTACCAGTCACAATCAACTTTCTCGGGTGAGATCACGACTATAAATACATGCAGAGCCGGCAATTTCAACACACAAAACCACACACACACACACACACACACACACACACACACACACACACACACCACACACACGCACACACACACACACACACACACTCACACGCACGCACACGCACGCACACACATGCATGCAAGCACGCACGTGCGCACACACACACACACACAGACACACACACACACACACACACACACACACACACACACACACACACAACACACACACACACACACACACACACACACACACACACACACACACACACACACACACACACCACACACACACACACACATGTGCTCGCGCACGTGCGCGCGAGCCGTTTATCACTATTCACAGGAACAACTTCATTCAAGTCAATGCTGTGACAATAGCTGCGATGCCATCTGCACAGTTCAAGAGCATAGGCATTTACAACATTTCCATCAGGACCCGGATGATTGGACCTTTGACCCGGTATATTTTGTGGGTATGTTGGGTTTTGGAGGGGAGCGGAATATTCATTAGAATAATCACGTTGGTGACTTGAATGGCTAGATGGAGGTGGGATTCGGTCTGCTCTGTTTATATTATTGGGGAGGGGTCTTTTTGGAAGAAAGGGGTCTGCAGAACATGGATCCATCGGAGTGGACGGGGATTCAAAGATGGGTAGTGAAAAAGAGATAAAGGATTTGGTAATTTGGGGGGTAACGTGCGGTATTCCTTTGGGAATTGCAATGGAGGGAATTGGCTTGAGAAGCATCATTATTGTCAGAGAATAAATTACTTGGTGTCTCTTGATGTGGCACACTCAGATAATAGTCCCTTGACGGATTATTTCTACTGGCGGCTTTCTCTGCGACACATCCGGGAAAGCCGGGGACACGTTTCCCAAAATCCGGTTGTGTAGTCTGCCATGGGGTTTTCAAATCTGCCGCCAGTTTTGCTGTGCCTTTGACGCTTGGGTGGAGCAGGTCTTGGTAAAACGCAAGACGAGGGGCTCCGGTTGGAGTGGTGAACGTGGGATCATGGTCGATGTAAGTTGCACCCACATTTTCACACACAGTTTGAAGATTATAGTTGGATGGTCGGATGGGTATTGTTCAAATGATGCCGACCTCTGGCAGGGATGATGGAGCTGAAGGTCAGTTTGGCATTGGAAATGTTTTGTAGCACAGGGAAAAAGGTTCATCCAGTCTTCCTTTGGAATGATCCCTGAACGACAGGAGTTCACCCCGATGTGGACAATGACATGTCTCTGCTTCGGCAAAGGCTGGAGTGACAACAGCCAGGAAATCAGGTCATGTACTGTCATCCCCGGCACGCAAATCTTGTACATGAATTCATTCCTTGGGGCCAGTCTTCTTGGATTTATGTATCGGAGAATGGAGTCTCCAATTAGTAACATTGTTGCTCTTTCTGGAATAGAAAGGGTTTTCAAAACGTTCATGGGCTGAATGGTTTGGGGGGTTCCTGTTTGGAGGTTCTTGATAGCTCTGGTGCGATGTTTTCATTCGTTTCATCCACATTTTCCCGCACAGAATACGTGTTTGTGACAGGTATGGCGTGTTTGTGACAGGTATGGCGTGTTTGTGCAGGTATGGCGTACTTTAGGTTTCAGTTTTCCTTTCTTCGTGTGCTTCTCTGGCTCTCATCAGGGGGATGTAATCCTGCTGGGGATGTGTATCTGTCAGTGATGTTGTCAGGATATTTTCAACATTGACCGAGGGTCAATTGACTGGAGTGACAGTGTGCCAGGTTCAGACCGACACAGATCTTTGTTTTCAAGTGAACTACAGGACGAGGGGAAATTCTGTAGATGTGGTTTGAATTCCGATGGTTTCTGTTTGCTTTGTTTTCTTTAGTCTCTTTATCTCGGATTGCAGTGTCCCCAACTGAGTTTAGCAAGAGTGTACTTCTCGGTCTAGGCGGCTGTTGTCCTGTTTTAGACTGGTTATTTGTGATTTGAGTTCATTAATGTTGCTGTTCATTGTTTCAGTTATGTCTTTACAAAAAATACCAATTTCATTTTTTGCACAAATTCTTGCGTCTTCTATGTGCGTAGACGTTCTGTTGTCCAGTTCTCTTTGCATAGTATGAAGTTCTTCGAGTTCTCGTTCGAAGTGCTCCAACGAGTTTTGCAGAGGGGGATAGGTGTTTTGGAGGACAGGTTAGACGTTTTGGAGTCAGACACAGAGCTCGTCTGCGCATATTATTTTTCCCCTTTTTGTTCTTCAAACCAAGTTTGGGGGTTTCAGTTTTTGTGTTGGGCTTTATTTTACCAACATCACCTCTATCTGGATTTTGTGAAAGTCGTGCGGAACATGAGGAGAGTGAAGACAAACCCCTTTTCCTGTTCATCACTTGCTTCCTTGGGCAATGATGGGGTTGGAGGGTAAATAATCACTTTGTTTGTTAAATCGCAATCGGAATGAATTTCATCAGACAACAAGGAAGTTGAAAAGCAGTGCAAAGGGGAAGCAGTTTGCACGGGAGCACAGACGGTGGGAGAATCTGGCATTTCTAATTCAGGATTCTGAACCCTGGGGGTTCCGGGAAAACAGGTAACGAATGTGATGGGTGTGTGGAGCAAGGATTGGGTCAGTTGAGAGATGTCCTGTTCTCCACAAAGGTGGTGACGAAAATTTTGAGAACTTCGCACTCTCGTCGATCCCAGTTCACACACTCTCTACCCTGACAGAGGAGAGTTCCATGTAGATCATGAGCAAAAAATAAAGAGATTGTCACACATTTTACAGAATCACAATAGAGTCGGAACTTGGTTTGCGCTAAATTGCTGGAAGAGATTCCTGCATTAGAGAGTCTGTTGTAGAAATAACAGTGCCTCTAGCATCATAGTCAATTATTTCAAACTTGATCCTTGTTCATTTATTGCTGAGTATCGGTAAATGAGACTATTCCTCCATACTGCCAGTTCGTCACTGGAACAGAAAAATCGCTTCTGAATCATGTTCTGGTAGGCAATAGTTTCCTTGCTCTTCCGTTGTCTGGATAACAGTCAGCCATGTTAAAAACACAATCACGAAATAACAACTACATATCACTCAGACGACACTGATCCATTCGGTCACCAGGCTCTTTTGCATGTTTCATAAGAATTTTCTCCTTTTTTTTTCTTACGGCACCATGTTCATCTTTTTTTATACGTGGAAAATGTTTTCAAGCGCCTGTGTTGTTGTTTACACGAGCCAGACAGCCTTTGTTAGTACACATGCACCACTTTCACAACAACAGAGTTACTGGTGAGCAGTTAGCACACGCCGGTTATCCTTGGACACAACGCAGGGC
>CM031596.1:75980899-75988399 GCA_018398815.1 Conus ventricosus | reverse complement strand
ACAATTTCCCCCTTGCAAAAGACTATGCACCGCATTGTCTCAAAACAACGGTACAAAAAAGACAACAACCGAATTTGCTGACACACAGCTACACGTGCAAAGTTTGAAAAATACTTTACAACCAACGGTTTATAAATTATAGAATATATCATTAGTGAATACCACTCCAATGATTATCATTGACGTGCGCTCTTGCGTTATTTCAACTCATTTTATAACGACCTCTGTGCGCACTTATGCAATTCCCCTACCTGCGGATTTGCCACATCTTCTCTTCACACTCCCTATGAAAAGCACAATATAGTATGATCACGATCCATGACACTTCACTGAGGAACCTCCATCCTCACTCCTCGCAAACAATGCATCACTACACAAGCGACTGTATGCTCAAGCATAACTACATTTACATGAACAATCTCACACAAAAATATGAACCATAGCCAACTGGGAATGAACCCATATCCACTCAACATAACTGTAATCAACACATATTATCAACAAAGCACCCTGGATATGACTGACTTCCTCTGAGTTGCAGCTTGCTAGACTACACGGCTTAAATAGTCAGCTCCGACATTCTGTCGACCGGAATGTACTGCACTCGATACCTGTAGGGCTGCAATGCCATTGCCCAACGCAGCACTCTGCTGTTTTTCACTGCGCCTCCTGCAGGAATTTGAGTGGTTGATGATCAGTCTCTATCACGAACTCTTCCCATACAAGTATTTGTGGAACTTCTGCACGGCCCACACAACTGGCTAAACACTCCTTCTCCACCGTTGCGTACCCTTCTTCACACTTTGTCAACTCCTGCTAGCATATCTCACAGGAAACTCGACCCCTTCATGCTCCTGCAACAATACTGCACCTACTCCACCGCCTGATGCATCTGTCCGCAACAAAAATGGTTTGGACATATCTGGTAGCTTCAAGATGGGACGGGAACCTAGTCTTTCCAACACCGTCTGCAATGCTTGCTCTGCAGCGTCTGACCATTCGACCACTGCCGGTTTCCCTGCCTTGACCAAATCACTGAGAGGACTCGTGATTGCTGCGAAATTTGGGACAAACTCCCTATAGAAACCAACAAAACCTAGCAGACTCCTGACTTCTGTTTTGGTCTTTGGTCTCTCTGAATTCATCATCTTCTCCACCTTTCCTCTTTCCGGCTGCTTTGTGTCGCCTCCGACAACAAACCTAGGAACTCCAGGTTTTGGAAAACCAACCTGGCACTTTGTTGGTCTGGCTGTAAGATTGGCTTGTCTCAACCTCTCTAAAACTGCTCCTAGCTGCCTCATATGCTCCTCCCATGTCTCGGATGCTATCAGAATGTCATCCATGAAATTCACAACGCCTTCCAATCCCGTCAATAACTTCCTCATCATCCGAGAGAAGACTGCAGGTGCGTTGACCATCCCAAAAGGAAGTACTCGCCACTGGTATAGACCCATAGGATGGAGAATGCTGTGACTTCCTTTGAGTCCTCACTCAAGGCTATTTGCCAGTAACCCTTGCTCAGATCTATCCTGGTGAAATACTGGCTCTTGCTTGTGGCGATCTGAGCGAACAGGTCTTCCATGTTCGGTATGACCTCTGCATCGACCTTGGTGACACTGTTCAGACGTCTATAGTCAACACAGAATCGATGCTCACCATGACTTTTTTCCTCACTAGGACGACGGGTGCACTATACGATGATTTGGACGGTTCAATCACCCCAAGGTCCAACATCTTTTCTACCTCCTCCTCGATCATTTTCTTGGTGGCATATGGGATCGGGTAGGCTTTCACATGTACGGGTTTTTGCGATGTTAACTCCACCGACATGTCTCTAGAGTTGTCCTGCCTGGTTTATCAGTCAGGGACGCCCTATACTGTTCTGGGAGCCCCCTAACTTCCTCCTGTCTCCTATTGTCTAGCCCTTCATACAGTGACACATCCCTGTATGACTCTTCTCCGGGAAACTCAGGCAACAAAATCTCCCCTTCTTCTGCTGGTCTCCTTCACCTCCATCAATGATTGCTGCTGCGCCTATGTGCTGGGTCTCACGCTGAATATATTTGCGGAGCAAATTTGCATGGAAAAGTTTTGATTTCCCATTCACATCGATTCGGTAGTCCTGATCTACCTTTTCAATGATGGTGAATGGTCCCTTCCAATGCATCAGCAGCTTGTTGTGATCCGTGGGAAGCAGTAACAGGACTTGATCTCCACCTTGAGGAATTGCTTCCTCACCTTCCTGTCATATTGCTTCTTCTGAACGACCCTAGCCTCCTGCAAACTCTCCCTTGCGACCTTACATGTCTCCTCTAGCCTATTGCGTAGGTCCACCACATACTGATAAGTGGTTTTGACCTCTTCTGACTCCTGTTCTCCGGACCACAGCTCTTTGAGAATGCACACTGGTCCCCCAACTGTCCACCCATACAGCAGCTCAAATGGCGAAAAGCCTGTGCTTTCCTGAGGGGCTTCCCTGTAGGCGAACAGTGCCGCTGGAATGTAGCGGTCCCAATCTGCTTTGGGCCCTTTCCTCACAGAGCTTCTTTAAGATGCCTTCAGCACACCATTGAATCTCTCCACCAAGCCATTGCATTGTGGATGGTATGGGGTAGTGAGAGCTGTGTGATCCCTAGCAGCCTGTTGACCTCCTTCATCACGCCTGAGGTGAACTGTGACCCCCTGTCCCCTGAGAATTTGTGCTGGCACACCCACGCGAGAAAAGATGTCTACCAGCCCTTCAGCGACCTGTTGCGTATCTACGCCTTTCAATGCAACTGCTTCTGGGTATCTGGTCGCGTAGTCCACAAGTGTCAACACATACCTGTGCCCACCTTTGGAACAGGGCGCGAATGGCCAATCAGATCAACAGCCACCCTCCTGAATGGTGTGTCAATTAAAGGAGGCTGTTTAAGAGGCGCCTTCCTCTTCACCCCTCTTGTGGCTGACCTTTGACACACGTCACATGACATGCAGAAACGCTTGATGTCTGCCATTGCTCCTGGCCAATGAAAGTCATCAAAGATTCGGTCAGCTGTTTTGCTGGTGCCGAGATGACCCGCCATGAGCGACTCGTGACCCACTGACATGACAGTTTTCCGATAACCTGCTGGTACCTCTAACTGAGTGGTCACCTTACCTGTCTTCCCCTTGGTGAACACTCGGGACAACAGCCCGCCTTTCACAAGAAATTCTGTCTCACCTCCTCTAACCACCTGTTTCTCTCCACCTCTTGCCAACTCCCCAAGACTTCACGAGCGAAGGGTCTTGTTCCTGTGCTGTCCTAAACTCATCAGGCGACACATCTATGCCTGACTTTCTTGCTGGAACAACTAACGGTTTATCAACCTTTTCCTCCTTCTTGCTCCGTGTTTGAACTGCTGCCCTGTAGCAGTCAACAACTCAGGATCCCCTGGATCCCTTGCACCCGGAATATTTCCAATGATCAAATCATGAAGGGGTTCTCCATCACCAACGCAGACAACTCGCTGAGAAGTAAGGGGTACGTACTTCTATCTTAGCAACTGGAAACTCCCTCACAGTGCCATCGATTAGAGTACAGGTCTGGATTTGCCCTGTCAAATCCCCTTTCCCCGACCAGCGTTGTTTCGTACTACCCCGCATGAACAACCAGTGTCTCGTAACACTTTCACCCTCTGCTGGCCAATCCACCCTTCTTCCACTGGTAACGAACCACTCAGCCTAGTGCCCTCCATCCTGACACTGACTGCTGTCCAGTGCTAGCCATAGGCTGCACTCCACCCTCTTCAGACTGAATCCCCTTTTGGGTTTCCCCTGCAGGTCGTTTCCCCTGGCGACCCTTATCGACTTCTTGCAAGGCTGCTGCCTTCTGGAACCTCATGCGACAATCCCTCGCCACATGTCCCTTCTTGTGACAAATGAAACACCTAATGTCCCTTTGCCCTTCCTTCTGCCCCACCACTGGGTTTGCAGACTTTGCAGAAAACTCCCCTAGTCTCCTTGCACTCTTCTCACCTGTGCCTGGCACCTGTTTCTCTGCACCTTAGTGCCCAAACGTAACCTCTATACACCTCTGCGAACTTCAACAACTCCCCTGCTGTCTCTGGCTGTCTCTCTTTCAAATGTATGGTTAACTCAGGGCCGCAACCTGACAAAATCTGTTTTTTTCATAACTAGCTCTTTCAATTCAGCGAACTCCTTTTTCGTACCACTCAACTCTAACCACTTCTCAAAATAGTGATCTAAACGTGCACCAAACTGAGTGTACGTCTCACCTGCTTGTAATTTAGCTGAGCGAAATTTCTTCCTGAATCCCTCCTCTGTGAGGTCAAATCCTTTCATCAACGATTCCTTCACAGCGCCGAAATCAGACTGTTGTTCTGCTGGTAACGCAGTAAAAATCTGTAATGCCTTACCCGTCAGTAACGCTGACAAAATGACTGCCCACTCTTCTGGAGGCCAACCCTGACTGGTCGCAAACGTTTCGAAACGACTGATGTATGCATCAATCGAATCGGTCCCTTCAGAGAATTTGGGCAACTTTGGTCGGGGGGCGTAACTGCGCACAGAGTCACTGGAAAGTGAACTACCATCATCGGTGGTCTCCCTTTGTATCCTCACTTTCTCTAACTCTAATTGAACCTTTAATCTTTCCGTTTCCTGCTTCATTCTTTCTGTTTCCTCTCTAGCCTGATTATCATTAGCCTGAATCCTTAATCTTTCCGTTTTTCCCGCTTCATTCTTTCTGTTTCCTGCGCTTCCCTTATTCTTTCTGTCTCCTGCTTCATTCTTTCTGTTTCCTGCGTTTCCCCTTTTTCTTTCTGTTTCCTGCGTTGCGCTAGCTTTAGTCCTTTCCTGCTCTGCTAATGCTATTTCTACTGCAACGCGTCGTCTTTCCGCGCGTTCGTCTCTTTCCATCTTTGTTGGTTTTCAACGAATGCACGCAACTCATCTCCTGAGTACCCTAGAATCACGAGCGACGCTCACAAGTTGTTCAATAGGGGTGTTCTTTTCTTCCGCCATTATATCTCTTTCTTTTTTTTTTTTTTTTTGAACAAGATTTTATACTACGACAGCCAAACTGGTGGTTACCGACACGAGTGACGTAATAGCACAATCCTATGAATGACAATATTAGCTTGGGACAACGTAGTTAGTTTTTTATAAGACGCCCAGCGCCCTGACCAACTATAGAGGGGAATTATAGGTAATCTGTGCGAAATAATACTCTGGGGCTGAAATGCCAAGCCAAGTATTAACTATCTTGGAAGCAATGCCAAGCCTAGTATTTAACTATCTTGGGAACATACAGTAAGACAACCCCTTGTCTTAGAATTACAATACTTGAATCCCACCCAGCTTCCTCTCTGAGAAGTTGAACAATTATAATAAATGGGCCAGAATATCCTGGCAGGCTCGCCAATAAATTGTCAACCTCGGGTGATGTCGATGGAGGAAGGACTAGCGCACAGCCCAAACACACTCACAGCTTGCTTACGATCTCATTTATATATCATGCATTCGTCACATCAAACCACTTGTAAAGTCTATAACTTTACTACACATGGTCATAGAACGAAACATCAATGCATATGGAATTCAAACAAAATAAAACATTCTCTCTTTCCTGAACTTCACAAAATCATTTATCTAAATCATCATTAACTAACCCGGTATAAATAGATTTCTACTTTACCTGGCCAGGTGATCTTAACTATTCACGAATCACTGTCTTTTCTTTTCTCTTTTTTCTTTTCACTGTCACTTTCACAAGCACGACACAATGCTGGCACTGGTCTTGGTCTGCTGCGCCTGGTCAGGTTAGACTGCTGGCACTGGCGTTGGTCTGTGGTTCTGCTTGACGAAGTGACGCTGCCAGGGATGAGGTCGAACCCCGTTAAGGTGGAACAGTGACTATCAACATCAATCTGTTCTCCTTTCTTCCTTCCTCATTAACGCATGCACTCTCTCTCTCTCTTCTAGTCTGCTCTATCAAATGGACATGGTTGCTTTTCTTTTCTTTTTTCTTTTCTTTCTTTTCCTCTTCATTAGTTAGCAACTCTCTCTCCCCACATCTCTCCCTAGTCCTTCCTCTGCAGACTATCTCATGCTAATCTCTCAACTTGGTTCTCTTCTCTCCTCCCCTCATCTCTCTGCTTCTCTCTCGTCAGAGCTTACACAGAACCTCCTCCCCTCTCTCTGTCTCTCCTCGTTCTTCCTGCTCTCTCTCAACTCACACATTACTTTAATTCCCTACCTATGTGTCCAAGGGCGAAATACCATTGGTCAGTATTTTTACCGCCTCGTACCCGAAGTTATCTCCCTCTAATTCCATTGGCTATTCAAATCATGACAGTCACGCCTACACGCCTTACTCTCTGTGGTGGTCAATGGTCATTTAATTGATTAGCTTGATTTCACCCCCACCACACACTACCTTCCCCCTCCCCCTTTCAAGCGACGTCGTAAATGGCTAGATCAGTCTGATCCAGGCGTCGAGACTCCTCTGACCAGACACCGAGGCGTCGGTCAGCTACTTAGTCTGTCTGGGTGGACAGTACCGTCTCCGTAGAGGATTAGGATTAGTCTACTCGCTGTGCCAAATTGGCCGATGAGTCTGAGCCGGGCGTCGAGGCTCGGTTGACCAGACATCGAGGCGTCGGTCAGCTACTTAGTCTGTCTGGGTGGACAGACCGTCTCCGTGGAGGATTAGGATTTTGGCTGTGTTTATTTTTGACCGTGACAGTCTGTCTGTCTCTCTCTATCTCTCTCTCTCTCTCCTCTCTCTCTCTCTCACACACACACTCACACACAACACAACACACACACACACACACACACACACACACTCACACACACCACACACACACCCACACAACACACACACCACACACACACACACAACACACACATACGCGCGCGCGCGCGCTCGCACGCCATACATACATATACTTATCAAGGAATGAGACCACAGATAGCTGACAAGACTCGCTGGGGGCCCCCATAGACACCCTTGATTCTACAACCTCACTGCTGACTGCATTAGACATAGCACCTCCATGCCAACGTCGACTCTATGCCAAGGTCAACTCCATGCCAAGGTCAGCTGCCTGCCCAGGTCAACTGCCTGCCAAGGTCAGCTGCCTGCCAAGGTCAACTGCCTGCCCAGGTCACCTCTCTGCCAAGTGGAGAGTGGTGTTTTATGAAGAGCACAAGCTGACCACAGTCACCACCTCTGCCAGAGAGCTTCCGGCCTGGCTCCTTTCTCATCCTTACGGCCTGGCTCCTTTCTCATCGCTTCTGGCCTGGCTCCTTTCTCATCGCTTTCTGCCTGGCTCCTTTCTCATCGTCTCTGGCCTGGCTCCTTTCTCATCGCTTTCGGCCCGGCTCCTTTCTCATCGCTTCCGGCCTGGCTCCTTTCTCATCGTTTCCGGCCTGGCTCCTTTCTCATCGCTTCCGGCCTGGCTCCTTTCTCATCGCTTCCGGCCTGGCTCCTTTCTCATCGCTTTCCGGCCTGGC
>CM031596.1:75968399-75975899 GCA_018398815.1 Conus ventricosus | reverse complement strand
ATTGTTACTATTATTATTGTTATCATCATCGTCATCATTATCATCATCATCATCATCATCATCATCATCACCATCATCTATTATTATCATCATCATTACTTTTGTTATTGTTCAGTTACAAGGCATTGTGGGAACCACGAGGTGGAGATTGTGGAGGGATTTGATGACCCCATGACTGGATAATGTCTCTTGATTGTTTATGCACGCTTTCTTTTATTTTCATTCATCGCCACTCTCTCTCTCTCTCTCTCTCTCTCTCTCTCTCTCTCTCTCTCTCTCTCTCTCTCTCTCTCTCTCTCTCTCTCTCTCTCTCTCTAACGAACTGAAAAGTTAGATAAAAGCTTTAAATAATGTAATGTTTTATCAGTGTAATGTGTTGTCAGCTGGTGAGTTGTCACTGCTGTTTATGAAATAAAACATAGGAACCGAAACGTAACTCCCAGTAATTGGACACATCCCCAGGGTTATGGATTATATGCCATAGAAAGACGGGCTCTTGGACGTTGGAATCAGGGTAGTTCATTCTTACAACCACGAACAGCAAGAATGTTTTAGTAAGGTTTTATTAGACTTTTTTTTTAAGATCAGGGTTAGAGTTACGGGAGTTTACTCTCACAACTATCACGAACAGCAGAAAGGTTTTATAAGATCAAAATGCCGGGGATAGGACGAGGTTAGGTAGGGTTAAAGTTAGGGCTAGGATCAGGGTTAGGTAAGGGTCAAGCGAGAATACAAAGGATAGAATTTCGTACGACGTTCATTAACTGGCATTCACATACCCACGAGCCAGAGGTTCCATTGGATAATGTAGGACAGAACAGTCAAACACAAATACTACTAAATCAGGGCTATGATGCCTTCAGTTTTCCCGAGGAAAGAGGGGCAAATATTGAAAACACTTCATCCTGGTTTGAGTTGATCACCTGACACGACAAGCTTGCTCTTACGAAAAAAAAAAAGGGGAGAAAACTGCTGCTGCAAAGAGTGCTCTGTAACTGCAGTTATTCCAGGGACCTACAAGAAGAGACAGCTGCTTCGCTCTGAACTAAGAGCTCACGTGGTTTGCAATTGGCCCTTGGGTTGTCTGCTGCAGTGAAACGTTTACACACAAGCATGAAATGAGAGAGAAATATGAGAGAGCTATACGCACGAGGAGAGAGAGAGAGAGAGAGAGAGAGAGAGAGAGAGAGAGAGAGAGAGAGAGAGAGAGAGACAGACAGACAGACAGACAGACAGACAGACAGAGACAGAGAGAGACAGACAGACAGACAGACAGAGACAGACAGACAGAATTACAGACAGAAAGACAGACAGACAGCCAAAACAGAGAGAGACTGAAAATGTCAGAGAGAGTACAGGGTATTTTAGATTCTCTCATAAACCCATCTACACAATTTAACCACCAAAACAAACACCGAAAGACATTCAAACGCGTGAAACCCTACCTTAGTCCCGTGTCTTCTCGCATGTGTATGAAATGTCTGAGTAAGAAAGCGCACGCGCGCGCGCGCGTGCGAAAGCATATACGTATCCGTACGTTTGTGCATGTTCACACCTCTCTGTATGTTTCTGCCTCCATGTGTGTGCGTTCCAGTGAATGTGTGCGTGCGTACGTGTGTGTGTGTGTGTGTGTGTGTGTGTGTGTGTGTGGTGCGTGCGTGCGTGCGTGCGTGCGTGCGTGCGTGCGTGCGTGCGTGCGTGCGTGTGTGTGTGTGTGTGTGTGTGCGCGCGCACGCGCACGCGCACGCCCACGCGCACATCTATGTGTGTGACTGCTCGCATGTGTATGAAATCTATGTGTGAGAAAGCGTGTGTGTGTATGTGTGTGTGTCTAGTTTGTGTGTGATATTTCCATTTATGCAGAAAAAGAACAGAACAGAACAGCCAAAGCAAAAAGACAGAAATCAGCACACAGGGAAGGAAATCTCTGTCTGCAAAGTGGTCAAACAGCACTTGACAAGAAGAGTCTCCCCGCTCTTGGGCCGTTTTCCCTCTGCCATATTGTTGGACTTAAAAGCTCAATACTTCCTTCAGTCGAACAGAGGTCATTAGCACGCGTGGAATTGAGTGGGTAACCTTGATAGGACAATGACCTTCTTTTTCACGTTTCTAAAGCGTTCTGATGGGCAGAGCTGAAAATTCTTTGGACTCGTGGTGAGATTCTCTAGAATCGTCTATTAAGCGTGATGTGACTCAAACTTGTTTGAAAACGAGAAATAATGAACACACCACGCGCGCCACAACACACTACACAACACATGACACAAACAAACGCACATCACACAACACACACACCACCACACACACACACAACACACACACACATACAGCGCGGCGCGCATGCGCGCGCGCGCGCGTGCACACACACGCACACGCATGCACGACACACACACACACACACACACACACACACACACACACCTCTCTCTCTCTCTCTCTCTCTCTCTCTCTCACACACCACACACACCACACACACACACACACACACACACACACACAGCGCACACTCACACACACGCCACACATCCCACTTGCACGCATGCACGCACGCACACATGCACACACACACACGCGCGCGCACACCACACACACCACACACACACCACCACACACGCACACACACGCGCGCGCGCGCGCGCACACACACACACAACACCACACACACACACACACACCACACCCACACACAACACACACACACACACACACACACACACACTCACCATCTCTAAGAATGAGCCATAAATTTTGATGAATATCAGCTGGGAGAGAACATGGGGACGTTAACAGGATCATAGATTTTGCACCGAAACAGGCATGCCACACAACACTCCTTTCAAAAGGCAAAGAGAACAGAAAGTAGGCGAGGGAAATACGGTGATGATGGGAGGTCAGAGGGAAGCGGGGGGTGGGAGGGGGGTGGAGGAGGGAGGGAATAAGTAGGGCAAGGTGTGGCGAACAAGTACACACGATGATGTCTGCCCCGCTGCCAAATGTCGTCTGCTAAGTGGCGTGATAGAAATGGTCGTGTGGGACTCCGCTCGCCTGTGTTGTGCTATTACTGTGACAGTTACCGTATGAAAAGAGGGAAAATACTAGCTGGTTCATAAATGGGGAGAGGGGTGGAGGGGGGGGGGGGTTACTGTAGCTGTTCTGGTGACCCATGCATGATCAGGTGTGACTGGTTTCTTCAGGGACACCTGTGATGTTTTGTTCCTGTGGGGTGGAGAGGTCAGTTGGTTACTGCTACCCCTGGACACCTGTGATGTTTTGTTCCTGGGGGTGGAGAGGTCAGTTGGTTACTGCTACCCAAAGAAGCCATAGAACTCCAAGGGTTTCGCTTCTAGTCTCACTGTTATCCTTTTAATCATTTCCATCAAAGAAGTTGTTTTTTACATACCCCGCTGTTAGTTGGTTTGTCTGTCTGTCTGTCTGTCTGTCTGTCTGTTGTATGTATGTATGTATGTATTTCCACATAAATTACACAATTAAAAAAAATCGAACTTTTTTTTAGAATTGTAATTCTGTGGAAAGATGGAATGTTGCCAAAGGACAAATCTATTTTGTTGATTTCAATCTATGATGTGAATCTGGATCCAAAGACAGATCATGGATCTGTTCTTCGAGATTATTACAAGGTTTCTGCTATATATAATTATATATATATATATATATATATATAATACACTGTGGGGTTACTGTTGTCGAATGGACAATTATCTATGAGGTAACATATTTTTATCAAATATCAAACCCTTCTTGTGATATCAATGCTGGTATTTTTCATTTTCCATGCTTTGTGGTTACAGTTTACGAATTAACAATTTTCTGTGAGGTAATATAGTTTCATCAAGTGTTAAACCTTTCTTGTGACATCAATACTGATATTTCTTATTTTCCATGCTGTGTGGTTACTGTTTGCGAACGGACAATTATCTGTGAGGCATATAGTGTCATCAATTATCAGCCTTCCTTGTGATATCAATACTGATATCTTTCGTTTTCCATGCTATTTGAAGAAAAGCTCAAGGGCAGAAACTCTGAGCTTGCACTAAAATTCTACCAAGGGAGAGCGCATAGCCTGAGAATGGCTCCATTCATTTTTTACACAAGAAAACGTTGTGTGTACTTAAAGGTCATGTGCCGTTTGTTTTTACATTTCATGAGTTCATGAGAATGGCTCCATTCATTTTTTAAACAAGAAAGCGTTGTGTGTACTTAAAGGTCATGTGTTGTTAATTTTTATATTTCATGGAGACATCATATGAAGTAGCGTAATTTTCACTCCAGTCGTGACCGCTTGATTTGTTGTACACTTCTAACGTGAATGAAATCATTTCCTGTCTACGAATTTGGTGGTGTAGAGACATCAGACAATGAGTCAACAGAGGGAAAACAACATTCGGATCCTAGCAAATCGTGAGCAGTGATGCCATTAATGAAGGCCATCAACATTCTGAAGCTTGGTAAAGAGTCTTTAAAAGCCCACAGCACGTGCAGTAACACCAAAGGCACTTTACATGTATCACATAACCTGCTTTATACGTCATAATTATCATTTTTATTATGAGCAAGTCTGATTCATCACATCAGACTAAAAAGCAAGGCAACGAATACTTACGACAATTACATCAGCGATAATTACTCTTTTTACTATATAAAATATTACGGGCTTTTGTAACTAATATGCTTCCATTTTCCATGCAGCAGCAAGATAACAACAGAAGTGAGTAATCAGGCTGGTATTGAGGGAAAGAGATCATCTGCAGCTCATAACAACAGAAGTGAGTAATCAGGCTGGTATTGAGGGAAAGAGATCATCTGCAGCCTCATAACAACAGAAGTGAGAAATCAGGCTGGTATTGAGGGAAAGAGATCATCTGCAGCCTCATAACAACAGAAGGAGTAATCAGGCTGGTATTGAGGAAAGAGATCATCTGCAGCCTCATAACAACAGAAGTGAGTAATCAGCTGGTATTGAGGGAAAGAGATCATCTGCAGCCTCGTTCGTGCAGAACACAGAGCCTGAGCTCTATGACCATGTTGTAACACACAGGCAAAGCAGAAGACTGGGATGTGATGCCTGAGCTCTATGACCATGTTGTAACACACAGGCAAAGCAGAAGACTGGGATGTGATGTAAGCCTGGGTGTGCCTGTAACAGAAACGGCAGTGGCGTGTGCATATATTGCTCGAGTTTCTTTTCTCCTGACCCTGGGATGGGTGTTAATCGTTAGTTCCGCCCCAGGAGATCCAATCCTCACCTCTCCGCGGCTAAGGGCAATCCGCCTGGTGGTTGTGGAGAAGAAGCAGGCAGGAAACCATGAACCAGAGGTGGAGGCTGCATTCTGTGGGTCAGTTTTCATTTTGCTGGTCCTACTGGCATGATATCCCTCGGTTCTGTCGCCTTGTATCCTTTTGTCCTGTTGGCCTGAAATTGTTTGGTCCTGTCGGCCTAATATCTTTTGCTCCTGTCGAACATCTTTTGGATCCGTCAGCACAACATTCTTTGGTCCCTTCGGCACGATATCTTCTTGTCCTTCAGACGTAGTTTCCTTTGGCCCTGTCTCCATAAAATCCTTTCATCCTGTTAGCATTGCATGATTTGCTCCTATTGTCATCAACTCCTTTGGTCTCGTTCGCATAACACTCCTCAGTCCTCTTGGTATACTATCCCTTGTCCTGTTGGCATATAACATCATTTGGTTCTACTAGCACACTGTAAATTGGTCCTGTTGTATAATGTTGTTTTGGTCCGGTAAGCACAAACGTCATTTTTTCCTATCGATACAATATAATTTGGCCCTATCGGCATAATAGTCATTGACCCTTTCGGCATAGTATTCTCTGATCCTGTTGTCCCAATGCAATTTAACCCCGTTGGCGTAGCAAACCTTTGTCTTGTTGACATGACAAACCTTTGTCCTGTTGGCATAACAAACCTTTGTCCTGTTGGCATAACAAACCTTTGTTCTGTTGACATAACCTTTGTCCTGTTGGGATAACAAACTTTGTCCTGTTGGCATAACAAACCTTTGCCCTGTTGGCATAACAAACCTTTGTCCTGTTGGCATAACAAACCTTTGTTCTGTTGACATAACCTTTGTCCTGTTGGATAACAAACTTTGTCCTGTTGGCATAACAAACCTTTGTCCTGTGGCGTAACAAACCTTTGCCCTGTTAGCATAACAAAACTTTGTCCTGTTGACATAACCTTTGTCCTGTGGCATAACAAACCTTTGTCCTAATGGCATAACAAACCTTTGCCCTGTTGGCATAACAAAACTTTGTCCTGTTGGCATAACAAACCTTTGTCCTGTTGGCATAACAAACCTTTGTCCTGTGGCATAGCAAACCTTTGTCCTGTTGGCATAACAAACCTTTGTCCTGTTGGCATAACAAACCTTTGTCCTGTTGGCATAACAAACCTTTGTCCTTTTGGCATAACAAACCTGTCCTGTTGGCATAACAAACCTTTGACCTGTGGCATAACAAACCTTTGTCCTGTTGGCATAACAAACCTTTGCCCTGTTGGCATAACAAACCTGTCCTGTTGGCATAACAAACCTTTGTCCTGTGGCATAGCAAACCTTTGTCCTGTTGGCATAACAAACCTTTGTCCTGTTGGCATAACAAACCTTTGTCCTGTTGGGATAACAAACTTGTCCTGTTGGCATAACAAACCTTTGTCCTGTGGCATAGCAAACCTTTGTCCTGTTGGCATAACAAACCTTTGTCCTGTTGGCATAACAAACCATTGTCCTGTTGGCATAACAAACCTTTGTCCTGTTGGCATAACAAACCTTTGTCCTGTTGGCATAACAAACCTTTGTCCTGTTGGCATAACAAACCTTTGACCTGTTGGCATAGCAAACCTTTGACTGTTGGCATAACAAACCTTTGTCCTGTGGCATAGCAAACCTTTGTCCTGTTGGCATAACAAACTTTGTCCTTTTGGCATAACAAACCTTTGTCCTGTTGGCATAACAAACTTTGTCCTTTTGGCATAACAAACCTTTGACCTGTTGGCATAACAAACCTTTGTCCTGTGGCATAGCAAACCTTTGACCTGTTGGCATAACAAACCTTTGTCCTGTTGGCATAACAAACCTTTGTCCTGTTGGCATAACAAACCTTTGTCCTGTTGGCATAACAAACCTTTGTCCTGTTGGCATAACAAACCTTTGTCCTGTTGGCATAACAAACCTTTGTCCTGTTGGCATAACATCCTTTGTCCTGTGGCATAGCAAACCTTTGACCTGTTGGCATAAAAAACCTTTGTCCTGTTGGCATAACAAACCTTTGTCCTGTTGGCATAACAAACCTTTGTCCTGTTGGCATAACAAACCTTTGTCCTGTTGGCATAACAAACATTTGTCCTGTTGGCATAACAAACCTTTGACCTGTTGGCATAACAACCCTTTGTCCTGTGGCATAGCAAACCTTTGACCTGTTGGCATAACAAACCTTTGTCCTGTTGGCATAACAAACCTTTGTCCT
>CM031596.1:75928399-75963399 GCA_018398815.1 Conus ventricosus | reverse complement strand
GGAAAAAAATAAAAGATCGAGGGGATTTTCCCCCTCAAAAGTTTTTTTTTGGTGTAACTCAAAAACTATAATTGTTAGCTGTAAAGCCTAACATTTAAGCTACCCCTTTATCAAAATAAAACCCCCTCCTTCTTTTTGGGCTTGAATTTTTAACGGTTTTTAAAGTTTTGCATTTTTAAGTTTGGATAATGAAAAAATTTACCATTGCTTCTTTGGGGAGAAAAACCCCGAAAAAACCACAGGTTTGTTAACGGGTTTAATTTTGGCCCCGTTTTTGTAAACTTTTGAACCGTTTTATTCCCCTTGGCTTCGCTTTATTAAACCATCCGACTTTGTAAAATATTTTCATGAAGTGCAAACCTTTTTTGGCCCCGCATTCGTTATAAATTTAGCATTTTCTAAAAACAAGGAGGGGTTTTGGGTTGTTTTTGTTAAAAACCCATTTTTTAAAACGAAATAAAAATGATTGCATTCAAATATACTGGCGCAAAATTTTCCCTTTTGGGCCGCACAAAAAATTTTAAAAAATATAGCAACTGATACCTTGACTTTGCTTTTACCCAGATTTGCCTCTTTTCAAAAAAAGGGGAGTCCCTTCCATTGAAGACTATTTAACCCCCCTATTGAAAACGACCACCCCCAAAAAAGCGGGTTTTAACCCATCCATGAAATTTTTTACCCAAAACCCCATTAAATTTTTGCTGTGTTTTCCATCAACTGGGGGGGGGAGTGTCCAAAGGCTGACATTTAAAAACCATAAATCCTTTGGTGAGTCAGTGTAACAATTTTCATTTTTATTACCCCCCCCAGACGTATTTTGATTTAACTGCAAGCCCATTCCCAAAATGCCCAAACCATTTAACCCCACTCAGCAACAGAAAAAAGACATGAACTTTTAAAAGGGGAATCGGGAAACGAATTCAATATTAACATAAAGACAGGGTTTAGACAAAAGTTGGATCATATCATGGCCCTAGGCAAAACCTTTATTTCGGGGCACGCACAGAAAGTATAACAAAGACTGGCATCCCCCCTTTCAAATCTTTCTTTTTGCACAACTTTGACCCGGGGGTCCCTACAGCAAGGGGCTAAAAAAGAAATGGACAACTTTTATCAAAACACCCCAAAGGGGGCCTAACGGGGGCGGAATAGAACGAAAAAAAACGACCTATTCGAAACTTACGTTTTTTTTTTTCCCGGGTTTTCGAAAGGGCACGGGCGAGATGGGCAAACTGATCCTTAAACGGGTTTTGGGCGCACAAAAACAATACTTAGAAAATTTTTAGGGGACGCCTTTAAATTCACAGTTAAATTTACCTTAAAGATTAAAAAGGAAACCAAAAAGGGTTTTAAAAAAAATTACGCAAGATCAAAGGGAAGCCCTTTTCGTTGGCACTGGTTTATAAAAGGCTGCCTCTGACCTCAACCCAGATAGGTACAAAAAAAAACTATAATAAAAAATTCTATAGCAGGCAATGAACAGAAGGTTGGGAAAAACGCAAAATTTCTGGGGCCAGTAATATTCAAACAATAAAAGAACGCCCAAGATTGTCCCAAAAACCCGAAGCCCCCAACCCCCAAAGTCATTGAACTAGAAAAGGCTCGCGGGACTCTTTTCGCGATGCCCATGAAATAAAAAAAAAACCGCTTTTTCCCTTGTTTAACTGGCATGGGTTTATTTGGGTCTTTATCTTACTAAATAAAAACCCAACTTTTAACAAGAAAAATGTCCATAAGTGCTGGGCCAAAAAGCCAACCCCTTTTCCCTTGCAGTAGAAAAGCCACCTGACAAAACCCCAATATTCCTGGAAAAGCGTTTCCCCCTTTTTACCAGCAAATTTTTTTTAAAAAATTTCGCAAGATGACAAGCGTTTTTTTAAAACCCAGTTTTAAACCGGGTGGGGGCGAGGGCGGCGGGGGAAAAATGAATTTTGGCCCCACCGCCCCCCGTAAAAGCCATCCCCAGTGAAAACTTTTTGCAAATCCAAGGGCCCGGGTTAAACCTTCCCAAATGGATTTCCCTGCCCCTTAAAAAATTTCTTTTTCTTTTCTGCTAGCTTTGCGTTTTCCCCAATAAAAATTTTCCCGGGATAGTTTTTTTTTTATTCAAATTTTTCACTTGAGTTGGGAAATTGGCCCTGGGTTAGTATCAGCGTTTCTAGCTTGCTGACTCTTTTGGGTTCAAGATTTTTTAGTTTTTGGGGAAATTCTTTTTTTTAAAATATCGGGCCCCAAAGTTGGCGTCATCAGCCTCAAGGGTTTTTTCTATTTCTTTTTTTAAATTTTCTCATCTAGTTCCCTGGGTTTTTGCAAAATTTTGTTTGTTAATATTCCCCTTTTGGGGTTCTTAAAGCAGACCCGGGGCCGTTTTTTTCTCGCAGGGGCACGGTGGGGCGTAAAAAATCTTAAAAGCTGTTTCTTCTAAAAACGGGTTTTCCCTGCTTTTTGCATTTTTTTTTTTAATCTGCTAATGATTTAATTCTTAAATTTCCCCATTTTTTTGAAAATTTGGGTTTAGCTGTTGGGGGGTCCTCCCCGTGTGTTTTGAATTTAAAAACTCCCTTTCCCCCCTTTAAAATTTTGGCCTAAAAAGGCCCAAAGGGGCGATTTTGATCTTTCACACTGAGTCTTTGAAAAATTTGAACTCTTGGCAAAAAACTTGAGGGGTCGGGTTTAAAGGTTTAAGCCGAACAATTTCCCCCTTGATCGATTTTTACAGACAAATGTCATCTTTAATTCAAAATCTTTTGGGGTCTAAAAATTTCGGGGGGGGTTTTTTGGGGACCAAAACTTTCGAAAAATTTTTTAAACCCTTTAAATTTTTCTTTTAAATTTCATCCCGGGAAATTGAGAGGGGGTTGGATTTATCAAAGGGATCTTTTCCCACTCATGCGTCTCCGGGGATCAAAAACTTCAAAAACTTCTTCATTTTCAATCCTGCCAGGGTTTTTAAAAATTTAATTTTTTTATTTTGCTTAAATAAAAATGTCACAAGCACAGGGCCCTCGTTTCCTTGACCCCATAGAAGACGAAAAAACCCCCTTTTGGCGTGAAGGGAAAAAAAGCGGAAAATTTAACGGGTTCCAAATAATCCATCTACTTTTGTGGGGATCAAATTTCTTACTGTAAAAATTTCCCAGCCTAAAATAAATGACGTAAATTGTCCCAGGCTCTGCGCGTCTTACTTTAAAAATAGCGCTCGATTCAACAACAACCCAAACGGGCATTTGTACAAAACCGGGGGCGGGCAACGTTAAAAAAATTTTCTATAAAATTTTGAGGGGCAAGAAATATTTTTTTTACACAATCAACTTTTTTTTTAACCCTATTTTTGATCTATGGCAAACCCCAAAATGAAAGGGCTGATTTTGGGGTTTCAAAAATTAGAAAAAAAAAAGCCCTAAACATAGAATGGGTGCCGCAGATACAAAGACGGAAAAAAAGTATGTGGCTGAAAAATTTTGCGTTTGGAAATCGAATTTTTTCCATTCCCTAGTTTTTGAGTTTTTAAAAAGCGAAATGCGCCAAAATTTTCAAGGAGCTTTAAAAAAAACAGACTGCAAAATAAAATTTAACTTTTAACGAATACAACGTTTTCAGTTTCAACAGACCCCGAAGCAAAGTAAAAGCATTTCTGACATCACGTTAGAGTTTGACGTTTTTTACCCAACCCTAAAAAGCAAGGCATTTTTACCCCCCCCCAAAAATTTATCAGAAAAAAATTTAGAAATTTATATTACAAAAAGAGTTTTCACATACAAAAATTTTCCTAGAAGCGGGGCAGACACTAAATGGAATTTTTATTTTTGGGCGCTCACAAGACCCTTTAAAAGGGATTTTTTTTTTGGGCCCGGGGGGTTGGTAAAGGGAATGAAGAACCATTCAAAAAGGAATGAAAATTTTTTTAAACCAAAAAAACGAAAGTAAAAAGTTCATTAGGGCAGCCAAACCCAAAATCTAGGCTAGCGGGTTTAAAACCCCTTTCAGCATTTTGGGAAAAAGAAACGTTTGGGGGTGGGAGGTGTAGAAACCCAAAACAGTTACCTTTTTGGCAAAGATCTACCCTTCAAAAAGCGTAAGACTTATGAAATTTTTAACAACAAAATACGGTTTTTTGGGTTGACCAAAGGGTCAACGGAGATAAAAGTTACAGGGAAAGGGGGAGAACGTGAGAGACGAAAAATAAACCAAATTAAATAAAGAAAAGAACCCCGTTTAAACCCCTTAAAGTACATTTGTTTTATTATATGATCCCGCAGCTGAATTTTCTAAATAACAATTAAAAGTGAAATTTAAAAATTTAATTTTTATTTTAAAAAAAGCATGTCTTTTTCGGGTTTACCCAAAAGGGGCCTACAGCGCCCCCAAAAAAGAAGAGATAGTAGAAACCCCTAACATAAAAACCTTCAGAAAAACCCAACTTTAACAAAAATTGCACAAAAACTAGAGCAAGACCTTTAAAAATACGAAAGGGGCCAAACGAAGGTATTCTGTTTTCCTTTAATCTGTTACAAAAGTTAATACGGGAAAAAACGACTATAAGCGCCAAACAGCAGAAAAAGTGTAGGCCTTTTAGAAAACGGGCATAGGCGCCCCCGCAGCTTTACCTCAGGGGGTTGTCTTTAGCCCTGGGTCTGTTTTCATTAGCTAGGGCGCTAGAAAAAATTTAAAAACTAAACTCCAAAAGCACACAGCAAAGGTTTTCAACTAATAACACAAAATTTTAGCTCTTTTAAACTGACAATAAAAAAAGGCGCTAGTTAAACCAAACATCAGGGGGGGGGGGGAAGGGGAATTTTAAATGGGTTTAAAAGGCCGTTTTTTGATGACTACAAAAGACAAAAGTTTGACTTCAAAGAAAGGGGGGGCAATTTTTCTCAACACCAACGCCGACGGGATAAAAAAGGAATGCTTAAAAAAATTAAACGAAAACTTTAAAAACCTTTTCAAAAACCAGCTAAACAGCCCCCAACATCGAAGGGTGATTTATATTTTATTTTAAATAAAGTCCAAGAAACAAAAAGACCTTTTTTAAAATTGTTTTCTTTTTTAACCCGTTGTTTTTTTTTTTTATTTTTTTGTTTGGGCTTAGAAAAGAAAAAACACATGGCTAAGATATATAAGGCCCAAAATAAATTTGGTTTTGAAGGAATGTTGAGAGAGAGGGGTTTATCAAACACGGGGAATGATAGAATTTAGAAGTCATTGACCCAAAAAACGTCGGGAAAAGTGTTTTTTTCATGCAAATTCTCAATTTCCCGGGCAAACTAACAATAGCCCCCGCCATTTAAAGTAATGTTAGCTGTTTTAATCGACTATGTCCCCAAAAAAGAAGAAAATCTAAAAAAAGCGGGGGTCTCAACTAAACAACAGACAAATCTTTCTCATAATGATTTAAAACCCCCCCTTTGGGGCAGACAAACCTGCTTACACATTTTTACGCTGCCGCAAAAGAACCCAAAAATGAGGGGTCGGGTTTGGGGCCAAGGGCAAGTCTTAGAATTAATTAAAAAAGTCTAAGTATGCCCCAATTTTTGGGCAATGCTTCCCTTCCACTCCCTGGGGTTTTTGGGTTTTAAAAGAGAGCAGTTTTAAACATAAACATAAAAAATTTTTCAAAACAAAAAAATGTTTCTTTGTGGGCGTTCTTCAAGGCTGCTCATGTCCGCAAACCCCAAAAAGGATAAATCCAATACCCCAAAAAGGACCTTAACTTTAATGGAATATCCTTTCCTTTTTTGTAGCCCAAAATTGACATTTTTGAAAACAAAAAAAAACCAATAACTTTTTAATGTATACAAAAGGGGATGAGGAAAAAAAATTTGGTCCCAAATTTAAAAAGTTCCAAGAACCCCCCCAACAATGGGCAAACCCCAAAAAAAACCCTGTTGACTTACTCCAAATTTCTTCCCCAACGGGGGCTACCGCTTTACACATTGATACGAACAAT
Organism: Conus ventricosus; assembly: GCA_018398815.1. NCBI lineage: Eukaryota > Metazoa > Mollusca > Gastropoda > Neogastropoda > Conidae > Conus > Conus ventricosus. Next base: position 75,957,449 of record CM031596.1, on the reverse strand, counting down.
GATAAAACTAATGCAGCATACTTCAAAGCATGAACATAAACAAGAATTCTTTAAAAATTTTTTAACAAAATTCCAACCCCTAAAGCCCGCTTGAACTTAAAAACTTTGGGTAAAATTTTCTGTAGACTGAAACAAACTAACAAACCCCCCCGCCGGGAAATCTAAATTTTTTTTAAAGGGAACGGAAACGGCTGCAACATTCCCATTTTTTTTGTTTACGCAGACTTTGAATCACTCATTTTTCCCCTTATAAAGGGGCCAGCGCCACAAAAACTTCAAAAAAACGTCTTAATGAGAAAACACAGATTTGTTTTTTTCGCTTCCCCTCGTTTTTCAGCGGGTGGCGCTCATTTAAAGCCAAAATGGTTAAGGGGGGGCCTCAGCAGCCGAGTAATTCTTAAAACGCAAAAGCGCAATTTCGCAATGACTTTTCAAAAAATCTGAATTTTTCTGAAATCATAATACGCCTGAAGACCAAAAACATATGCCCCAGCCCCTTCCCCTGTTGGATTTGCGGTTTTTGGGCTCTCATAACGCAAAATCCCCCATAAAGACCCTATCACATTAGCGGAAAATTCAGAGGAGGAAACGGCCCCAGAAATGCATCTTCAACCAAAGGGTTTGATCCTAAGACGGAAGCCCGCCCCCTTCTTTCATAAACCCTTTCGAGGTTAAAACTCTCCTTAAAATAAAGCAGTGGACGATGCCTTCCCGGGGGTCATGCATTGCCCCATTTACAGAAAAATACATGTGCTTTAAAACAAAAAAACATGGCCCTTTTTATGACTTTTAATGCAACACATGAAAGGTTCATTAGATCACTGGCTATGTCCCTTTAAAAACCTGCCCAAAAACGGAAAAAAATTTTGACCCCAAATATTTTATAAAGGGGGTTTTTCCCTTTTAGTATATGAACATTGGGAAAATTTTTATGAAGATCACTTTCCCCCTAAAAGGCGCCCTTCTTTTCTAGTCTTAGGGAAAAGGACATCAGTGATTCTGATTTAAACCCCAAGCTCAAGATGCGTGGGAGAAGTTAAAAGTGTAAAACAATGGGAGACTAAACATGACTCCTACTTTTAGGGCTTTGATTTTTATTTGGTTTTTTGGGTTGGGGGACGTCTTTTTAAAAATTACAGAAAGACCCGCAAGAAAACATTATAGCCGGATCCCGCGCATTACAATTTTGCGCCCGGATGAGTTGGGGTGCTTTCTTAAAGTTTACTGGAGTACCCGATTGATTTATTGTCGGATTTACCAATGATTCAATGATTGAAAACGGATTGGGGTGGGGGAATTAGTATGGCTCGCATCATTATTTAAAAACAAAAAAACCCAAAAACTTTGGGGGGGCTAAATTGAACCCAAAAAAAAAGGTCAACAAAAACCAAAGTATTTAATCAAACAAATCGTATGGATGGGGAATGGCACAATCACTTTCCCCTTACGTAACTTCAAGATGTACACAGGCGGGGATCCAATAAAATTCAAAAGGCATTAAAGTGGTTTGGGGAGTTTTAAACCCCGATCAACAGCGGGTTTTATTCCCAAAGTTGATTTTTGAATTTTCCCTCATAACTCCATGACCGCATAATGACTATCCAAAAGCAGCAGAAAGTCTAAAAGGATCCAAGAGAACCGGCCCAAACTTGTGCCTAAAACTTTTGCGGCAAAAAAAATTATGTCTTTTCATTAAGACTTCTGCAATTTTATTTAAAACAAAGGGTTTTAAGTTGACAGCAGTTTAAACGGGATAAATTTAAATTTTTAACCGAACAGGTTTATGAAAACCCTACCCATGAAGAAAACGATCTTAAAAACTAAATTCCCCCAGAAACTTTAGAAAAAGAATTTTCAAGCTGAAGAAAAAACAGCTGTTTTTTGGGAAAAACTATGGGGAATCCGCACAAGCGAAAAAAATTCCAATTTTTCACCAAAGAAACGAACAATTTTAAACTACTTCAAAACCCAAATTTTCAGGGTTTAAAAAGATTTCATGATCACTTTTTGGGATAAAAAGGGTGAAAAAAAAGAAAATCAAATTTGACAAACCTTATTTATTGGGGTTTTCGTTTTAGAATTATCAAAACTTTTTAAGTTAGATTTCCTTTTATGACTTTCTTTAAAACCCCCGTACCTGATCCCCAAATAAATTTTTCAAAAGATCAGATAGTTTTTTTTAGGGTTTTCCCAAATGAAAAACATCTATAAAGACCGGAATTAAAGTAGATAAAGGGGGAAGCGGGGGGGTACGACACATCAATTTTCCCCCAAAGATTTTGCCTTTGCATTCAATTACAACAAGAAGGTTTAGGAAAGATGAAGGATGAATTATCTGGAAAAGGGGGCAAAGGGGGTTTTTTGGTTTAAGGTAAAAAAAGTTTCAGATTTCGAGCCAGGAGAAAATTTTTAAGAACAAAGGGAATATCTCGCAGTGTTTGTGCAGTCAAACAAATCACATGAAAAACTTTCAAAGAACATTGTTTTGGGGGAATAAGACTTTTCACAAGACAACCCTTTAAAAATGCGAACTAATCTACATGAGAACCCCAAAAACAGTTTTCAAAGAATCCCTTAGATAGAACAAAAAACAAAAAAGTATTTGTTAATCCAGTTTTCCTAGCAAACGGGAATTGGAGGACCCCTAAATTAATTAAAGCGGAACGGTTCCCGGCGGGGTTATCTGCAGTTCTTTTTCCCTTTACAAAAGAACTTTAGGGCTGGCGTTTTGTTGTTCCAGTTTTTCGTAAATAAACACGGGCGGGTTCATCTTTACAATTTTTTTTTAATTCGTACGGGGCAACCTCCCCAAAAAGATCCCGTTCCCTGGGTGCGATGTCCCCCCCTGCTTTTCCCGGAAAAAAAAGGACCCCTTTCAAAACCAAACGGAATTTGTTTTCTGGGTGTAAATGGGGGTCTTTTAGCAACATTTTTTTTTTTCTTTTTATTTCTTGTACGGGGTTTTTCCCTTTAAATTTTTTTCATTAAATTTATTTCGCGCAAAAAATGAGGGCAGTCCCTTTTAACCCCTTTTGTTTTGCGGGAAAATTTTCAACCGCTCCTGGGGATACGGGGAGGAAAAGTCTTTCCCGATAACTGTTTTTTAAAGTTTCAAAAAGCCTGTGATCTGTGAAATCCCGTAAAGCCTCTTTTTTAAAGGGGCTCTATGGTTTTTTCAATAATTGATTCACTTGGGCCCTTTAAAAATTTTTTTTCCCTCATCCAAAATTTAATCATGCAGGATAAGTTAGTGGCCCCCGTTGGGGATAACAGTTGTAAAGCGACAGCAAAAAGCAGAAGCACTCTTTTGTGTTAATGGGGTCCCCATCTTTGTAAACTTGAAGCCATGTCCCAAAGACTGGGGAGTGCGAAATTTAAAACTTTTTTGTCTAATCCTATCAAAGGGAAATAAGAAGATCCATTTGATGGGTGTCTTTGGGTTGTATTTAAAAAAGTGGGGGTCTCTGTATTCGTCAGGGGCAGGTAAAAAAATTTGCCAAAATTTTCCCTTTTTTAATAACCAATTTCCTTTTCTGTTTGTTCACTGAAACCCCCCCCCCCTTGGGTTTGCTTTTTTTAAATTTCTGTGATACCCTTCCAATTCCCTTTGGGGGAATAATAATTTTTTTTCATTTTTTATTCAGGCCCCAAAATTATTTGCAACAAAATACACAGGTCAAACCAAAGGCCCAAAAAAACGCGATTTTTTTTCATCTTTTGTTTTTTTGATGGTTGAAAAAAAAAAGGGCACTGAATTTTGGGGGGGGCAATGTCTGGACCCGGGTTTTCCTGTTACTAGATAAAATTTTTTTTATTGCTTGATCAACATCCTTTTAAAAATTAACGCAGCCCTTTTTTTTTATTTTTTCATTAATAAAATCAACTGCTCAAGCCTCTGCCTTTTTATAGGCGGGCTTGTGCAGCTGCTAGTTGCTCCATACTTTGTTATTTCCTTTTTTTCTCGCCCCACATCCCGCATTACCAAATTCGAAATTACTTCCGCTAAAAGCAAGCCATTCCCCCACAGCGCCCCCTAACATTATTGCAGTGAAACCATTTTTTATAAATGTATTTTTTTCTTTCATTTAAATATTTTCTGGAATTTTTCCCCTTTCTTTAAATAGAAAATTTTTTCGTAGGAAACGAAGCTGCAATGATAGCAATTAGCTTTGGGGAATCCTCAAAGTCAAATTTGCCAAGATTTCGGTTTTAAAACTTCCCCAAACTTTTAACCCCCGCATTGAGTAACCTAAAAACTTAAGGCCCCCAACAACAGCAGAATGGTAACAATTAGCAATAGTTTTTTTTGGTCTCCCTTTTAAAAAATAAAAAAAAATTATAATTTAAAATTTAAAAAAAGAAAAGCGAGATCTACTACAGCTACAAGGCAGCCTAAAACCCTTTTTCCGAACTTAAAAGAATGAAACCAAATTGATGACCCAACTAATTTGCCCAAAAAGGAAGGCCCGTATTCTTTTTTTCACATGGAAAAACAAAAAAAATTCCCCCGGGAAATGAAATTTACATTGAAAAGATTCAACGATGACGCCGCCCGGGCATTTTTTAAAAAACATAAAAAGGTATGAAGCGCACCCGGGGTCTAGAAAGGTGAAAAGTGTGGGGGAAACGGTTCTTATTTGTACACAAACAATCAAATTTCCCCCCCATTTATTCCCGAACAAGAAACCTTCCTTTAAGATTTTAAAAGCCCAAAATCCAGTTTTTTAAAAAAAAGTCATTTGAGTCTCAAAGGGGGTGAACTATACAAAAGATTTGGAAAATTGTTATCGCCGCTAAAACAGGGATTAATAACTTTAAAACCCTATGATTTTGTTTCCCTTCAAAAAGAAAAGAGCTGGAAAATCATCAGAACCAGAAAACAGGAAAAAAAAATTGAAACAGTTTTAGAAAGTAACCAAGCCAAAAATCAGCAGAAAACACTGAACCAGGTGGGGACCAATGAAAAGCATCCTCATCCGGGGGTTTTAAAAACAGGAAAAAAATTGCAGAGTGGGAAAAAACAAAAAAAAAATTAATGTTTTCAGAATATAACTCATCATGAAAACATAACACCGGGCCAAGCCAAAACAAGTTGATTAATGCTGGCTATAAAAACCCATTGATAAAAGACCTACAGCACCAAAAGTCTTTATGGAAAATTGAACCCTTTAAAAATGTTTTCCCTTTTTGCGCCCTTTCCGGGTTTTGGGGGGGGTTATTACGGTTTTAAAAAATAAATAAAGAATTGGGAGCCAAAACAAAAGCAATCAAAAAAAACTGAAACCGCTAATAAAAAAAAACAACAGCACGCCCGCACCGCCAATAACAAAGCAAACATTTTGAACCATTTCAAAGGAATAAATTTTAAAAAACTTAATTTTAAATTTTTTTAATAAAAATAGATCATGGCGTATTAAAAATAAAAAAGTTTAATAAAAAAAGACATGGAGTCTATAAAAAACATTTCCATAGACCCGAATTTTAATCAAAACGGTTGCTTAAAGGGGTAAGACCTTCCCTTAAGATCAAAAAAAGAACGCTGAGCAAGACATTCCCCAACATGACACGTTTTTTTTTAGGCGTTTAGGAAATATATTTGGCATTTTTCTATTTAAGAATTTAAAAAAAAAAGATTTATTTTTTTTTTATAATTAAAAGATAACTTAAATAAAAACTTTGGGTTTTACTTAGAGGGTGGGTTTTGTTATGATTTTTAGGTTGACTTGATAAAAAACTTAATTAAAAAATTTAAACAAGAACTTATTAAAAAAATTGAATAACTTTAATTTTAAAAAATTTAAATTTAAATTTTTTTAATTAAAAAATTTTAACTTAAGTAAGAACTTAAGTGTTGCAGCGTGGGGGAAAGGGGGGGGAGGGGGTGGGGGGTGGGGGGGGTGCGTGCCCGGGGGGGGGCAAAACAAACAAAAACACCAAAAAACCCCCAAACAACAAAAACACACAATAGACAGGACAGGCTTTGGGGAAAATAAAGGGGGGTTTTTTGGGTTTCCACACTGAACGCCCTAAAATTTAAGACAGGGCCCCTTTAAGCAAGTTTTTTAGGAAGAATGTTTGCCCGGGGGGGTTACGCGTAACCCTTACTATTTTTTTGAACCCACGTCATACTATCGACATAGTCCAAAACCCCCCCGCGGGAGGTCGGGACCGTTAACCGAGTGGCAAGGGGAATATGAGAAAGGTAAATGACGGGGGGCGACACCCTTTTAAAAGCTCTTTTGAACGCCCCCAAACTTTTGCCGGGGCAAAAAAAAGCATAACCGCCGGTTTGTCCCTGGGGGCCCCAACACCTAGCCTTCGCTGCAAACCCCGGGGGTTACCGTAACCCCTTACTAATTTTTTGAAGCCCGCCCCAGTATTCAAAAACTTTAAAAGACTGGTCGCACTTTAAAACCGGGCCAAAGCCGGCAAAAAAGCCAGGGCCCGCGGTAGTAAAACTTTGGGTGTGGAGTGGCTCCCAAAAACTCCCGCCTGCAGTTCTAACACTCATGTGTATCATGCCAGAAGCTTTAAAGTTTTGGGGTTTGGTTTTTAAAGTATTTCAGAATGAATTTTCGTTTTTTGAAAAACTCATTGAAAGAAATCCAGTTTGTGAAATTTTTATAAAAATAGAAACAAAATGACACTTTAATTAGTCCTTCTTGCACAGTTAGATCAACCACAAAACTTCTTTTAATAAGACTCCCCTTTTTTTTTTTTTGACGTTTTTAAAATTGTCCTTTTTCTTTCTGAAGCCCATCCCCCAAAAAAAAAAAGCCTGAGAAAGAAAAATTTTCCTTTTGTCATTTTTTCACGAGTAACCCCCCATTCCCGTAAGAAGGGGAAATTTTTTTTCCCGAAAAGTTTTAAAGGTTTTTTTGGTTCATCAAATGGGTTTGGGAAAGGAGCTTCACAAAGCTGTGTTTTTAAAAATTTGGGCCCCCCGAACTTTTAACTGAAGAGTAGTTTTCCCTTTTTTGTTTGGGAGAAACCAAAAAAAAATGCTTCCCTTTTTGGGTTTAAGGGGGGAGAACAAGGCTTTGCCCCCCAATTTCCCTTTTACAAAAAATTTGCCATGGGGCTCCCTGATAAACAAGTATTTTTTTTACAAGATCGGTCCCGTTTTATCAGAAAGTTTTTTCCCTTCGAAGATAAAAAACATTTTAAAACCATTTCTTGGGGGGAAATATTAGTGGGCAATTCCCGCAATTTTTTTTTCAAAAAAAAAAAAATTTAAACATCACTTCCTTGGAAAATCGCCATGTTTTTTTAAAACCCCCAATTAATGCCCAGCCACACCCGCACGTCTTTACACACGTCCCGTCCCGAGTAAAATGGTAGAAGTTGCCAAAAACACAAAAGCGTCCGTGATTTTAAACTCAGCACTTGATTTGATAAGAGGCTACACAAGGGTCTGGCACGCAAACGGGTCCCCCTGTCCCCGCGGGATTGGCCCCTTTCAAATCCCTGAAGCCCCAAAAGCAAAAAATTAAGTGTCGGTTCAACCTAAAAGGGGGTCTTTGCATTTCGATAGTGCGGGTTCCTTAGGGAGTTTAAAAAAATTAGCAATTAAAAACTTACCCGCCCCCGGGCCCTTTGGTTTTGGGGGGGGCGTTCAGTAAAATGCTAGTTTTTTCCCCACGTTTCTCAAAAGGGGGTGTGTTCCGCCCCTGCTGCTTTCCCCCCACGTTACCCATAAAACTTTTTGTAAAAATTTGTAATTTCAATCGAGAACTAAAAAACCTTTTATTCTGGGGCAAATTTTGCCCCCAAAACGGTTTAAAGGGGGAAGTGGCCTAGATTCCGGGATAATTTCGTTCTCAACCCATTGTTTCCTCATTTTTGCACTTTGTGTGAACCAGGCCTAACGGGCCCCGTTCATTCGTCCTTCGTCCTCTCTCGGGGTTCGCCCTACTCCCCAATCTAAAGACCATCGTTCCCGCTTTGGAGTAAACTGGGGGAAAATGGGTTTTCGCCAGGGGGGACCCTTTTCATATTTGGGCGTGTTTTTGCCAAACTGGCACGCCAAACCGGGATGTCCCCGAATGACAAACCTGAAAAAAAGTTCTACCATCACTGCACTTTCGTTAAAAATTTTCCCCCCGATCACCGGAACTGTTTTAACTTTTTCCCACTAAAAGAAACCCCGACATTTTTAAAGGTTTTCCCCAGGGAAAAAAAATTAAGGAGATATATGAACAGAAACGATTTTTCCCGGCGATATTTTAGAACTGAAAAACAAAATTTACCCTTTTTGTATCGGAATTCAAAGGGAAAGGTCCCAACGGGGAAACCCGTTTGTTTTTAAAACGGGGTTTTTTGTTTTTCCCGCTGTTTCTTTCATTTATGAATATTAACGTATGTGGGATCCTGTCCCCCCTGGATTTGGGGGGTTTAAACTTCGTTGGGTTTTTTAGTACGGGGAAAACCCATAAGGGGGGGGGGGGGGGGAGGGGGGGGGGGGGGGGGGCCCCAAGGTGGGCATTGTTTATAACTTCGTTTTCCCCAAAAATCTCCCCGAAAGAGACTGAAAAAGGGGGTTTTCGTGTGGAATGTACGCGCAAAAATCTTGCACACCATAACATCCCATTGCAAGCTTTCGGAAGAAAGGGCATTTCGATCGATGAAGGGAAAACACTAAAAAACACAGCCAAACCCCCTCAGTTATCAAAAATGGGAAAAATCTGATGTTTTGGGTGACATGGGAAACGACTGCAAATTTAAAGCCAGCAAAAAAACTCTTCGGGCGGCCCCTACCCAGGTAGGCAGCCCTCGTGTAAACGAAGGCAAGGTTGTAAAGTACTTAAAGCTTTGTCTTAAAACCCGAGGGTAGGAGTTTTTATAAAAAACGCTTTAAGGAAGAAGAAGAAAAAGAAGAAAAAAGAACACGAAGATGAAAAAGTGTCAGGCAATTTTGATTAACCAATTCTTTTAAAACTTTCTTCACGATTATGCAACAAAGTAAACAACAAATAAACATTGATTCTCGCTCCTGTTGTTCGTTGTCACCGATCGGCGGTACTAAATCAGCCGTCCATGTGTTTGGAGTAATGGTAGTTCAGAAATAGAGAGCGTGTGCGCGTGTGCATATGTGTATATGTGTGTGTGTGAGCGTGCGTGTGTAAGATTTGGGGTTTTGGTTAAGGTGGAAGGTTAGGCTAGGTAGGGGGCTGGGGAAATAAGACATAAAATATTCTGAATTCCAATCTTCACTTGTTGAAGGGATGGAAGCGGGAGGTTGGTTTCATTCCCGATTGTTACCCTTGTGTTACCTTGGTTCTACACCAGAGAAGGCGGGGCAGGATATCGGCTGTTGTTGGTATTGTCAAGTTTGTGAGTTGTTGTGGTAAATTGTCGTGTTGTTGCACGAGCAACAACTAGTCCGTTGGTCCGGCGTGTCAGCTCTGCAGAGGATACGCTGCTCTGACCAATCGCTGTTTTGTGTTGTGAGTAGAGTTCGCTTGAGTCCGACCAGGGCGGAATGCGTTGGGGTAGCTTCACTTCGGTCCCTGGTGTTCGTCGGAGTGGACGCGCCTTGTAGTTGCGGCGGCAGCGCCGTTAGTCGAGCTGAGTGACTTCGAGTCATAGTTAGTGCCAGGTCCTCGTTGGGTCTGGTGTGCCCTTGGCCTGTGCCGAGTCCGTGTTGTCTTCGTTGGCAGCCACTTGTTAGCCAGTTGTAGAACTGGTGTGGTTGATCGTCTGTCTGTCCAGGTTGGTGATCCGTTATGTTCGTGGTGTTGTGGTTCGTCGTGTCTTGTATTGTGCCGGGTTCTGTGTCGTCTCTGTTGGCAGCCACTTCAGCCATTTTGCAGAATGGGGGTTAACGTCTGTTTGTGCATTTTGGTGTTTGTTAGGTTCATGGGGGTGTGTTTCATGTTCTTGTATTAGGCGAGTTGTACTGTATTGTCATGTTATGTTTATTGTATTAGGGTTTGCTTTACTGGTTATGTATTTTCGTTTTGGGTTCGGTGTTTGAAACTTCTTGACCGGGTTTGTGTGTTACAATTTTTTTCGTATATTCTGTAAGTTGTAAAAGGGGGTTCCTATTTCGTTTTAAAGTTTTTTGGGCTAGACTGGGGTTCGATAAATAACCGTTATGGAGGTATGAGTTTTGGGTTTGGATTGTTCGTTAATTTCAGGGGTTCAAAAATTATTGAGTTCGCATTTTGGGTTGGGGAATCTAGCGTGAGTGGGTGCAGTGTGTCCGTAAAATCGAAAAAGGGATTGTGCTCTTTTTCGTTGTAAATAGTAGTATTCGTTGAAATTTTTTAACGATTTCGGATTTGCCTCACGTTGGAAACGGTTTAACTTTTGGGGTGGGGCCAAGGCAAGGGTATCAAGGGGTTTAACGGGAGTACGGTCGTGACAAATTCAATTTATGTTGGGGTTCTTTTCCTTTCGCGGTTGTTCTCGACCGGGGTCGTCGCGTGCAACTGATCTTTGACTTACGTTTTAGTACAGACGGAGTACATAGGAAAAGGGGGTTTTGTGTTTTTTTTTGTAAGTGACGTCGTCACATGCAGGGATGTATGTGTTTTGTGACAAAATGGTTGGGAGAAAAGATATTTTGGGGTTGTAGGGAGACGCCCCATTTAAATTTTTGGTAGTCGGAAAAAGGGTGAGGTAAATTTTTAAGGGGGGGGAAGTTAGCGTTATAGGAAAAAAAACGGAGGATTGCCGATGTAAAATGTATAAGTATGGGGGTTTTGGCAAAACAAGGTTAAACCACTGATTGTCTGAAAATAATGAAAAACGATAAATGCTTTAAAACCCCCACTTGCTTCACCCCCGGGTTTTTTTTGGGGCGAAAGTGGCCTAAACCCCCTTTTCCTGTTCTCTGACAAGAAAATTTTAATAACCAAAAAATACGTTATCTACAAACAGCTATGGTGGGGTTATCCTTTTTAATACTAATTTACTAAATTTTTCAATTTTAGTTTTTGTTAACCGTGTTTTTCCCTGGCCTTTTCAATAACTCATTTCACGAAAAACATTCATCAAATGCATCTCGCTTTCTGTAAAAAAATCGTCTTAACTTTCTCAAATCTTTTAAAACTGATTTATATTTTTGGCAAAAAACCCACTTTTTCCAGCATGTCTTCCGCTAAAGGCTTTTTTTTTGCAAGTTTTCTCTTTTTAACAGTCTTTCTGCTGAACATCATCTTTTAAAAAATGGTCGCTTTCCCTTCAAACAGTCAAAAAAGGGTTTCAAAACACTCACTCTTTTTTTCGGGGATTAATAAAAATATGGCTCATCCATCCATATAAACCTTCTATCAAAATTTTTGTTCCTTTAAAAGGTTGGGCAAAAATCCAAAAAGAAAAAAATTTAGCGATAAACTGTTTTTAATAGGTCGGGACAAATTTTTTTTTCCAAAACCAGTTGTCCACAAATCAATAAACAATGGGGTTTTTGTCATAAATTAAAAAGCTCCAAGTTTATCTAAATTTAATCTAATCCATTTTGTTTTTATCATGCTCCTTCAAAACTTTTTCATATAAAAAATCCTTAAGGTCAAAATGGAAGAAAAAACCCAAATTTTAGTGCTGTAAGATTTTTCTATTTAGACAAATTTTGATTTTTGTTTTTTGTTTTGCCCTTAAAACCCTCACCATTGTGAAGAATACGACAGTAACTTTAAGAGTCCCCGCTAAGTTTGCCAGAAATTAGAATCCTTTAAAAAGGACCCCCACAAAACGCCCAAAACCCCACCCCCTTCCTATTTTTTTAAACAGAAAATTTAAAAATTTTAAATTGGAACGGTCTCCAAATTTTCATTTGCGGAATAACTGTAATTTTGTAGAAGAAACTTTTTAAAAACCTTTCTCTTCTGTGGAATTACGTTTTTTTCCCATCGGCTTATTTAATCTTTTCCCCGACTATTGTCGCCCGGGCAAGATTACTAAAGGGCCAATTTTGAATGTTTTTCTGAAACTTTTTTGACGGCTAAAAATGTAAATGGGCTTATAAATTTAAAAATTTTATTTCCCCCAAAAATAGGGTTTCCCAAAGTGCCATTTGGGTCAGTTTTCGACTATTTTTTTCATACGGCCAACATTATTTGCCCAAATTTGCGTTGTTCTAGTTAGAACTTTTTGCTGTCGCCAACCCTTGGTTTATAATCACCATTTTAGGTACTAAAAACCCATACAAAGCCTATCTCCCATTTTGTTTCAAATCCGCAAGCTGAAAGGGTCTTTTAATTCAAAATTAAAACCCTCACAGGCGCTAATTAACCCTGTTCTTTCTGGCCCACCGACTTTTTTTTTAGTCGTATATTTTTTTTTCCAAAAAACAAGTGGGGTTATACATTTCACCTTTCCCGTTTTTGTTTTTTGTTTTTTATAAAAAATGACCGACCCTCCCAAAAAACTAATCTTTTAAACTGTAAATTAGGGAATTGTAAATTTTTTCCATAATCGCAATTGCAGTTTCCCTGCGGAAAACTTTTAAAACATTTGGGGCCTTTCCTTTAATAAGTTTTCATCGTGCTTAGCTCGCCAAAAAACATAGAGTAATAAAGTAATGCAAGTTTTGAGCGGTTTTTCCCCCCAAAGGGTTTTTTGGGCAAAACCAAAAAACTAGAGGGGTATTCTATTTTGTAAAGCCTAGCATTTTAGCTAGCTCTCATAAAAATCGTATTTTGTTTCTTCGGGTTTGATGTTAAAATTGTTTTTAGATTTGCCTTGTATTTAATAAGTCAATTACTCTTGTTTTTTTTAAAGGGAGCAAAAACCCTAATCCCCCTCAGGTTTTGTTAACTTTTTAAACGTCGTTTGTTCTCCTTTCATTTTTGTAATTTATATTCCCCCGGGTTTTATTTATTTAAACCCTACGTTTTGTAAAAATTTAGGAGCGCCCCGTTTGGCCCCGCAATTTTATCAATAGCATTTCTAAAAAGGGGGCGCTTGATTTTTATTTACAAAAATTTTTTAAAAAAATTAAAAATGAGGGCATTAAAATATACGATGAAAAAATTTTCGTTGGCCACAACAATTTTAAAAATAAAAAACTACACCCTCGACATTTTCTGTGACCCAACTGAACCTTTCAAGAAAGGTAGTACCCTTTAAAAACAGTTATCTTAACCCCCCTTTTAAAAAAAAGACTACACGCAAAAGTGTGTTTGGTCACCCCTGCAGTTTTTATCAAACCCTTAAACTTTGCTGTGTTTTGTGCATCAATGGTGGGATGTCGTAGCTGATCACTTAAATCTCCAAATCCTTTGTTAGGTCATGTACAGATTTCTTTTCTATTCACCTTCAACGATTTGACTGAACTCAAGAAAACCATTACCAATGACAAACCGTTTAATCCTTCAGCAACCGAATAACATAAAGGTTTTTTGAAGGATCTGTAACGTTTTAAATATAACTAAGAAAAGACTTTAGAAAAAAAATTTACCTTAATCATGGTCTGGGGCACCCCTTTTTTTTGGGGGGACAAAAAGTATAACTATCCGGGGAATCCTCCTTAACATCTTTCCTTCGGGCCAGCTGTTCGCCTGGGGGTCCATGAGCAAAGCAAAAAAACAGCAGGAAAAACATTTATCTTAGCCTTTTAAGGGCCTAACTAACGGGAATAGAACGAAAAACGACTCTTTTCGTACTTTTTTGGTGTTTGCTGGGGTTCACAAGCCGGCAAGATCGAGCAAAACCCCTTTCTACGGGCTTTGATGCACAAAAAAAATACTTAAAAAAATTTTAGAGGATCCATTAATTCTACAGTTGTTTTTCCTCAATATTAAAAGTACCAAAATTTTTACAAACGAAAGACGAAAGTAACTTTGCTTTTGGGCCGGGTTTATACAGCTACCTTCTGACCTTAGGCTCCAGATAGGAAAAATAATAAAAAATAATGAAATTTTTTAAAGCGGCAATGAACAGAAGGGGGGGAAAAAAAACGACTAATTCTGAGCCAGTAATTTGCAAGCAGTAAAAGAACGCCCAAAAAAAGTTATCCAATCCCCAAAGCCCAAACCCCAAAAGTCTTGAAGACTCAGCAAAGCTCGGGGACTCTTTCGCGATGACCTGAATATGAAAAGAAGCGCTTTTTCTTGATTAACAGGTCTAGGTTTTCTTGGCTTTATTTTACAAAAAATTAACCAACTATTAAGAGAACTAAGTCCAAAATGCTGGGCCATAAACCCAACATTTTGTTTGCAGAGCAAAAGCCAGCTAACAAACCTCCTAATATACCCTAAAGGGGTCTATAGTTTTACTGCTAATTTTTTTAATAAACTCCAAAGATGATAAACTGTTTTTTTTACCCTGATTATAGGGGGGGCGATGGCGGGGGAGGTAATGAACTTTGACCACCGCCCCCTGAAAGCCTTACCAGGTCTTTTGCAAATCCAAGGCATTAAACGCTTGCAAATTACCTTGCTTTTAAAAGCGTTTTTTTTTTTCTCTAGCGTTTTTCTTCAAAAAAAATTTTTCGGATAGTTTCCTTATTTATTCACTTAGTTGTTTTGGGCCGGGTTAGTATTAGCACTTTCTAGTTTTGCGATCTTTCTTGTTAAAGATCTTTTAGTCTTTGGGTTATTCTTTCTTTAATATCGGGCCCCTACGATGCGGCATAGCCTAAAACGAGTTTTTTTTTTTCCCCTTTTTATATCTCATCAGTTCCCCTAGTTTTCTAAATTTTTTTTAATTCCGCCTTTGAGGGTTTTTTTAAAGTACGATAAAGGGGCAAAAAATTTTCTCGCATGGGTGCTTTTAGTCGTGTTAGTCTTTAACGCTGTTTCTTTGAAAAAGGATTCGTTCTATACATTTTTAAATTTCACCGCTGATTAAATTAATTCTTTAAGTTCATTTTTTTGCATTTGGTTATCTGTTGGGATTTCTTGAGTGTTTTGAATTTTTGAAACTGCCTCCGCCCTTAATTTTGGCCAACAAGGCCAAGGCGATTTTGATCTTTCACACGGTCTATTTCTAATTGAACCCACGGCAAAAAAATTTTGAGGGGCTTTTTAGTTGTAAGCTAACAAGTTGCCCTTGGTCGCCCTCAAAACAAAGGTCCTTTTACTTCAAAATCATTGGGGGGATAATTTCGGGGGGTTCTTCCTAAATTTTGTAAAAGATCTCCTTTAACTTTCTGTTAATTTAACCACTTTTGGGTAATGTTTTTCCCGATTTTTGCAAAACATCTGCAATGAAGCCCTGACGATCCCGCCCCCAAGGGGAATCACTATGTTCCCAGATAAAAAACATCAAATTTTCTTCATTTTCAATTCCGCCATGTTTTTAAAAAATTAACTTTTTTATTTTGCTTCATAAAAAGGGGCCCGCAGCAAACTAGGGTTTGATTCTTAACCCGCATAGAAAACTAAAAGACCCCTTTTGGCGTGAAGGGAAATAAGCGGACTATTTACTTTTCCAAAAAACCCATTTACTTTGATCGACAAATTTACGTAAAATTTCCAGACCTAGGCGGTACTGATTGTCCCAGGCTCTGCGCGTCTTACTTTAAAAAATAGTACCGTTCAACAAAAACCCCAAAAGGACAGTTGTACAGAATCTGGGGGGCAATCGTAAAAAAATTTCTAAAAAATTTGGGGGGCAAGAAATATTTTTTTACAAAATCAGACAATTTTTAACCCTTTTCGTTCTAGGAAAACCCGGGAATAAAAAGGAAGATTTGCTTTTTCAAGAACGGAAATGAAAAAAGCACAAAAAACTTAAATGGGCGCAAACTGCCTCGGGTGAAAAAGCACAAAAAGGCTTTAGCTGTAAGTTTGCGATGGAAAACGCTTTTCCATTCCCTAGTTTTTTGAGTTTTTAAAAAAGCGCAGCGCCATACTTTCAAGGAGCTAAAAGAAGATTGTCTTTTGAACTAACTTTTAAGAATACAAACGCGTTATCAAATCATCAACACCGAAGCAAAGTACGCATTTCGGGCATCTCGTTAGAGTTTGACTTTTGTTAGCAACCCAATTTTTGCAAGGCGTTTGAGCAACATATCAGTCAAAATAGAAATATATTAGAAAGAGTGATTCACTACAACATATCCCAAAAGCAGGGCAGCGCATAGGAATTTTAGTTTTACGTCTCGCAAGATCGCTTAAAGGATTTTATTGCTGTTGAAGATAAAGAACCTTTCAAAAGGGGAAGAAAAAATTTTTTAACCAAAAATAACGAAAGTACAATGTTCGATTGAGGGCAGTCTTAAACCAAAATGGCTGCGGGTTTAAAACCCTTTATCACATTTTGATGAAAAAGAAAAGTTTTTGAGGCGGGATGTAGAAACCCCAACAGTTGACCTGGTCAAAAGATTTACATTTTCACAATTTTTGGGCTTGAGATTATTTAACAACAAAATCGGTTTTGGATTGACCTAAGGTCAACAAGGTAATCTTGCAGGGAAAGGGGGGAGAACTGTGAAGACGTAATAAACTTCAATGATAAAGAAAAAAATTAAAAACCGTTTATGTCATTTGTTTTTAATATTGATGCGCAGCTGAATATTGAAGAAAAATTAAAATGTAGAAAAACTAAAAATTTTTTCATTTTATAAAAACTGCCCGTTCAGGTTATCCAATGTGCCTACGCGCCGCCAAAAGAAGAGATAGTAGAAACCCCAAAAAAAAACCTTCAGATTAACCAACATTACACAAATGAAAGCAAGTACTAGAGCAAGCTTTAAAAATACAGCAAAACCAAACGAAGGTATCGGCCTTTAAATGTGTTACAATTTAATCGGAGCTAATAAAAGTGCTCTATCAGCGGAACGGTGTTGGTTTCCTTACAACGGGCATGGGGCCCCCGCACTTTTACCTCTAGGGGTTGTCTTTAGCTCTGGGCTGTGTTCATTAGCTTAAGTGGGGGTGGAAAAAAAATTTAAAAACTAAACCCAAAAGCACACAGCTATGTTCAAAAAATAACAAAAACTTAGCTTTTTAAAACGACAATAAAAAAAAGCGCTACTGACTCAAACATCACGGATGAAGAATTAATCGTTTACGGGCCCTTTTTTGATGATACAAAAGAAAAAATTTTGACTTCAAAGAAAGGCGAGGACATTTTTCTCAACAGCCGCCCCAGCAGATAAAAAAGGAATCTTAAAAAAAGTAAACAGACATTAAACTCTGTTCTAAACATCACTTAAACAACACCAAAAGGGTGTTTAATTTTAGTTTTGAGTCCAGGCAAAAAGACCGTCATTTGATTTGATTAAGCCGTTGTATTTTTTTTAATTTAAATAAAAATTTTGGCTTAGAAAAGAAAACAGCATGGCTAAGATTTAAAGGAAAAAGACGAATTGTTTAAAGGGAAATCCCGGGAAAAGGGGGCGTTTTTAAAGAGCACTGAATGTTTATTGATTTAAAAGTCTTTGACCCAACAAACGTCGGGCAATGTTGTTCATGCAATTTCTCAAGTTCCAGGAAAACTAAAAAAAACCCCGCCATTAAAGTAATGTTAGTTTTTTAATCGACATGTAACAAAAATGAAGAAAACAAAATTCTGGGTCTAAACAAAACAACAGCATTTTTCTCATAATGACTTAACCCCCGGGTTTTGGGCAGACAACGCTTACACTTTGACGCTGCCGCTGAAAAGCAAAATGAGAGGTCGGGTTTGGGTCAGAGGCAACCCTTAGGAAAATTAAAACAGTAAGTATCGCCGATTGTAGGCAAGGCTTCATTCCGCTACCCGGGGGTTTGGGTTTTTTAAAGAGAGCGTTTAAAAACATAAAAAATTCAGAAAACAAATGTTTCATGGGGTGTGTTCTTGCAAGGCTGCACAGCCGCGAACACGCAAAAGAGTGACTAACTATGGGGCAATCCCAAAGATTTTAACTTCAAGGAATTCCTTCTTTATGAAACCAAATGTCAGTTTGAAAAAACAAAAAAACCCCAAAACTGTTAATGAAATCACATGGGTGAGGAAAAAAATTGGGGCGCCAATTAAAGGCCAAAACATCCAACATAGGCCCAGCCAAAATTTGGGCTTACTCCTAATTTTTCGCCACGCTGCCCCATTACACATTGAAACCACAATGAGCAATTTTTGGCGCCAAATTCAAAAAACACTAACATACAAAATTCTGCAAAAAGTTTAAAAAGAATTCCACGTGCAAGCCGCGGTTTGAATATAAAAATTTAAAAGTTCTGTAACTGAAAGACAGAAAACTACCCCCCGCCAGTTTTAAAAAGTTTTTTTAAGAACGGGAAAGGGCTGCAAACAAGCCCCTACTGTTTACGCAATTTCGGTCGCTTTTGTTCCTTAAAAGGGGCCAGCACCACAAAAACTTCAAAAAACATCTTAATGAGTAATCACAGATTTGTTCTTTGCCTTCATTATTGTTGGGTGGGGATGGGTTTATTCAGAGCCAGAATTATATAAGGACCAGATGTGCAGAAAAATTTTAAAAACGCTTTCAGCAAGGCGTAACGCCTTTTCTAAAAATAAAAACTTATCTGAATCAAAGGCCCCCTAAGCCCAACAACAGTATGACTCACCACGCTTTGTTGGATTTGCGGTTTAGAGCAACCCCCCAAGAGTGTAAACCCCACAGTAAGAGACCATACACTTTAGGGGAAAAGTTAAAGGGGGACGGCGCATAACAAATGCAATCTTCAACTAAAGTTAAACCAAAGCAGGGAATCCTGTTTTTTTCACAATTTGCGAGGTTATACTCTCACCTTATAATGAAAAGCAGAACCGCCCTTCAGGGGTAGCTGCATTGCAATATCAGAAAAGTACATGTTTTCACTTTAAATAACTTTCTTTCTACGACTTATGCAACACAGGGGGCCATTAGAGGCATGGCTATTCCTTAAGTCCTCCCAAAAAAGGGGGGAAATTTTTTGACTCAACTTTTGTTAAAAAGGGCTTTTACCCTTAGATACAAACAGGGGGGAAAGGTTTGATAAGATACCTTCCACAAAGGCGCGTTTCTTTTCAGTTTTAAGGGGGAAAGGACACCGACAACCGATTCCCCACATGCTCAAGAGCTTGGCAAAATTTAGTTTTAAAACGGGGGGAGACTATCAGACTCCATTTTAAGGGCAGTTTTATGTTTGTTGGGGGAAACGTTTTTGAAAATTAAAGAAAGCCCTGCAAAAACATTTACAGTTTGGATCCGGCCTTTATTTCGCCCCGGGATGAGCGGGGACCTTCAAAAGTTTACGGGACAATTGATTATTGTCAATTTCCAATGATTAAAGTTTTGAAAAGGGATTGCTGGAGGAAATTGGCGTCGCATCTTACGTAAAGCAAAAAACAAATACTTGGACGACTATACCGAGTAAAAGGTCTAACACTAAATTATTTAATGCAAAAAAATCTGTAGGGTTGGGCTAGGCGCAATCATTTCCCTTACGTAACTTTCAAGATGTACCAGGTACGAATAAATTAAAAAGGCTTTAAAAAGTTTTTGAACGTTTAAAGCCTATCAGCAGCGGGGCTTCTTTCAAAAATTGACTTAAAATATCCTCTGAACTCCTGCCCTCCAAATGATACCTTTAGCAGCAGAATCTAAGAGGATCCAAAAGAGCCCCTAAACTTTTGCCTAACTTCGCGGGAAAAAAAATTTTGTCGTCATTACAGATTCTTTTCAATTTTTTTTTTAAACATGGTTTGAAATTTAAACTGTTCATCGCATAATTTCTTTTTATCAAGAACATCAGAAAAATAACCCCTACGAACATGACTCAAAACCCAAAAAAAACAGATGCTTCAGAAAAAGCTTTTTCAAAATTGAGAAAAAACTGTTTTTGGAAAGACTATGGAGAAATCCCCACAAGCGAAAGAGTTAGATGGCACCAGAAGAATGAAGCAATTAAGCTGACTTCAAAACCTATTACAGGGGCTTTAGAAATTTCTGATCAGCTTTTTGGCTAATGATGAAGAAAAAAAAAGCAAATTGGACAAAAACCCGTATTTTTTGGGTTTTTGTTTTAAATTACAAAGCTTTTGATGTTAAGTTTCTTTTGACTACTTTAAGCCCTCGTATCCTGGTTTCCGAGTATTTCCGATACAGTTTTTTTTTAGATATCCCTACTGAAACATCTTTTAAAAACATGGAAACCCAAGTCTAAAGGCAGCGTGGTACACACATCGATAACCCCAAAATTTTTGCCTTTGCATTCAATTACTAAAAAGGTTTTGGGAAAAATGAAGGTGAATTTTTGGAAAGGTATCAAGGAGTATGTGGGGTTAAGATCGAAAATGTCAGTATTTCGAGCCAGGAGAAAAACATTAAGAAAGCAAAGGGGAAAAATCTGCACGTTTTGCAGCAAACATATCACTGCAACTACAAAAAAGCATTGTTTGCAATAAGACTTTTTATCATTACAAAAGTAAAACGCGACTAATTAAAATGATATCAACACAACATTGTCAAAGAAGTAATAATAAACAAACACAAAAATGTTTGTTTAAACCGAGTTTTCATAGCAATTGGGGACTGGGGGAAACCTTTAAAATTTAAATTTAAACGGAACTGTGTCTGGCGGAATTTTCGCATTCTTTTTTCACAAAAGCTTTGAGGAGCTGGGTTTTTTTTGTTGTGTCAGTTTCCGTAAATAATCCGGGGGGATTCATTTTTAAATTCTTTTTTTTCGTACGGGTCAACACTCCAATTGGTTTGGTTGCCCTGATGGAGGTCCCCTTCGCTTTTCCCCCCGGTAAATAAAGGTACCTTACTTTCAATCCAATGGTTAAAAAGTTTTTCTGGGAAAACTCCCTTCCAAATTTTTTGTTTTTCTTTTGATTGTTGTAAAGGCTTTAGCCCTTTAAATTCTTCATTTTTCATTCGCGCAAAAAATGGGGCGTCTTTAACCCATCTTGTTCAGAATTGTCAATAAACTCCTGGATACGGTAGGGAAAAAAATCTTTTTGGCTAACTGTTTTTAAAGTTTTCAACTAAGCCTGTTCTTGAACTCCCGAAACCCTTTTTAATAGTAACTCGTGTTTTTTAAAATTTTGATTCACTTTGGGCCTTTTAAAACTTTCCCATATCAACTTGAATCAGCAGGGGAAGTTTTGGGGCCTCCTGTAAATTTTACTGTATGGCACAGCAACCAAAACACTTTTTGTTTTAATGGGTTTTATCTTTGTTTTTGAAGCCGCAATGACTGTGAGGGCGTACTTAAATCTTTTTCGTCTAATCCCAACAGAGGGGAAATATAAAAAGGTCCATTTTATGGGTGTCGTTCGGTTTTTGTTTCCAAAATTTTGGGCTCTGTATTTGCCTGGCGCAGTAAAAAATTTGCCAAATGCTTGTTTAGATAACCATTTTTTGCGTTTGTTTCCCCGACTCCAGCTGTTCGTTGCTTTTTTTGCGGATCCCCTCCCAAAATCCTTTTTTTGAAATAGATTTTTTTCATTTTTTTTTTAGCCAAAATTTTTGCGCAAAAAAATCACACGGTCATCCAAGGCAATAAAACCCATTTTTTGAATTTGTTTTTCTGATGGATGAAAAAGCGCTAAATTTTTGGGGGGGTAAAATCTCATTGTTTGCCCGTTACAAAATAAATTCTTTTTTTGCTTTATCAACATCTTTTTAAAAGTGTAACTGCATCCCCCTTTTTTTCGTGTGTTTTTAATAAAATCTAACTCTCAATTCTTCTTTTCATAGCGATCTTGTGCGCAGCTAGTTCCCCAGCTTGTTTGTCTTTTTCTCTCGCCTTCTCTCGCGTTTCTAAAAAGCTAATTACCCCCAGGCCCAAAAACCCCCCCCCTATATCAATTGGTCCATTTTTTAAAAATTTTTCACAAATTTTTTTTCCAAACCTGCCTAAAAATCTTTCTCCCAAAAACCAAGGCAAAAGCTACCCCAAAACAACCAAACTGGGTTTTTTTTAACCTTTTTAAAACCTTAACCCCTTAACCCCTAAAACCGAAAGGGATACAAACAAACATTTTTTCCCAATTTTAAAAATAAAAAAAATTTTTTAAAAACATGTTGAGACACAACACAAGGCGGCCAAACCTTTCCCGAACTTAAATACCCAGGAAACAAACATTAAGCCCAAAAAAAAAAAGGCTTTTTCTTCACATTAAAACAAAACATTCCTCAATGAAATTCAGCAAACAGTTTTAAAATGTGCCAAACTTTTAAAAATTCAAACATTGAACGGCTGGGGGTTAATTAAAAGCTTTCAAACGGTTCTTTTGTTTACACAAATATCAATTAGATTTTTTTCCATTATTTAAAAAAATTTCTTAATTTTAACCCGACCAGTTTTAACAAACTTTTAATCTTAGGGGGGCTTTAAAATCAAAAAATTTGGGCATTGTTATCGCCATTAAACAGGGGGGATTAAAAACCTTTTAAAAAAATTTTGTTTTTCCCCAAATGAACAGCGAAAACGCCCGAAATTTGAAAACAATGAACAGGTGGGAGAAAGGGAAAGCCCAGAAACAGCAGAAAAACCGTCAGGTGAGCCCCTTAAAAATCCCCGTGTTGAAGAGGGAAAAAAAGCAGGTGGAAACAACAAAAAAAATTTGAAAGAATATGCCCTCATGAAAACTTTTAACGGCCCCCCAAAAAGGATTTCAATCCCCCTAAAAAACCTCATGTGATAAAGGGGGCCAAAATCCAGGTAATTGAACTTTAAAAACTGGCCTTTTGGGGTTGCAGCTGCGGGGGCTTTATTACGGGATAAAATATATAAAAAAAAACGCCGGCAAAAACAAACCCAAAAAACTCCAGTAAAAACAGGCGAAACCCCTGAAGCCAAAAAGGGCCCAAAAAAAGCCTTTTTGACCTTTATAGGAAAAATATTTTAAAAACAATTTTAAAAATTTTTTTTTTAAAAAAAGACATGGCAAAAAAATAAAAGTCAATAAAAAAAGAAAATATTTAAAAAATTTATATAAAAAGAATCAAGGGGTTGTTCATTAAGACCTTCCTTAAGACATCCCAAAAAACCAAAACTCCTCAACGATTACACCCTTTTTTGAGGCGTGTGGTACATATTTGCATTATATTTTAAAATAAAAACTACTTGTATTTTTTTGATAATTTAAGAAACTTAATAGAACTTTGGGTTTTACTTAAAGGGGACTTAATCAAGAACTTTTTAAAACTTGAATCAAAACTTAATTAAAAACTTAATCAAAAACTTTTAAAACTGAAGTAACTTTAATTTAAAAAATTAAATTTAAAAACTTGGGGGGGACTTGGGGGGGGGAGTGGTGTGGTGTCACGGGGGGGGGGGTGGGGGGGTCGTGCGTGGGGTGGGGTGGGAGGACGTCGTGGTGGGGCGGGGGTGGGGGCGGCGTGCGGGGGTGGGGGGGGGGGGACGGGTGCTGGGGGGGGGGGGGGGGAGTGGGGGGGTTGTGTGCGGCACCCAAAAAATTGAAGCAGGAAAAGTTGAAGCAAGCTAAGCAGTAATCACAACAATATAACAAAGTCTGAAGTGCTTGGGGGAATTTTAAGCAGTAACTTAAAAAACCCCGACCGCTCCTGCGGGGCGGTATCAAAAAAAAAAATCTTACGCTGGTAGGCCGCAGCCTTTCTGGTCAATCAGGGGGCTCGCCTATGCCCCTTTGCTTGGGGGGGTTTTACCCGGATTTAATCTGGAAAATGCCAGGCCCGGTGAGCGGTACTAAAAAAAGATCTTTCGTCAGTGGTAGGACGCTTGCAACTTTTCTTTAGCAGAGTTACAGCAAATTTTGGGGCTCTAATCGCCATGTATAATCCTCATTGTTATTGAAGCATTTTTTAAAGAAAAAAGTGCGGGGCCCCACACTACTCCCTCCTACTGGGAATGTACTAAAGGGCGCCCAACCCCACTAGTTTTTTGCCAGAACATTCGAAATCCCATTCATTGCTAAGGCACACTTAAAGGAGAGAATGGGGTTAAAATTTAAAAAAAAAAAAGAAAAACACATCTTTAAACACGATCAGCTTCCACATGAACACTGAATCTTGTTTCAATCAATCAAGTCAATACAAACTGAGAACATTTTTTTCTTGGAAAGGAACAGCAAAAAAGTTTAAATATAAGTTTTTTAGTTTCGAATCAGCCGTGGTTTACCTCCGCCTTAAGAAATGAACGCCTGTTTTTTAAACATGGCTTTTGCTGTCTCACCCGCTCCCAAAATCAAAGCGTGATGGTTTTTTTTGCTTTCGGCCAACTTTAACAAAAGCGCCCTTTATTTTAAAGGAACCATCCATAATATCAAACACGTATTTAAAAATACTACATCTTGTTTCATTTCCTTGAACCAACAAACCTTTTGATACCGTTCATTTCCAAAGCAGTTAGTTACATTTTTTTTGTTTTCTAAAAAACAATCTCTCCCGGGTTTTCCCAACAGCAGTTTTAAAATAAAATTTTTTGGCCTCGAATAACAAACTGTTCTTTTAAAACGTTTTACCATTTTAAAATAACACAAGAAAACCAGTGGTCACAAAAAGAGCGCAAACAAAAAAACCCGCCTTCTTGTTCAATATCCAAGCAAACAGGCGCCCCAGTCTTCACGCGACCCTCATTCGGTGTGTCGAGTGGCAATCATTTTCGGCAAAGGGGGAACCCACCCAGTGTGTTCGTTTACACAGCGCAGGGTAGGTGCAAACTGCCGCGAGCCCTAAAATTAAAATGATCAGGTTTTTGGGCCCCCTGTACAAATTTTCGGATTTTAGTCATTTAATTGAAAGAAAAGAGTGTGTGTGTGTGTGTGGGTTTTTGGGGTTTTTGTCTGTCTGCCCGCCTCTCTGTCTTCGCGTCTTCCTCTGTCCTTCTTCTCTTCTGTCTTTTTGTCTGCCGGGGGGGTTCTCTCTCTCTCCCTCCTCTCTTCCGCCACAGGAAAAGGCGGGTTTTTTGGCCCTTTTCCCCCAAAAAATCGGTGGTGAACAAGTGGGGTTAACGACTTTATCTGTTTCTGTGACATAAAAGTGGGGGCGGATGAAATTTTTAGAAACAAATCATTTTTGATATATGATTAAAATTGCATGCAAAGAGGGGGAGAATGTGAAGGATTGGGCGGCGAGCCGATTCTTTTATGAAATGCAAACGTAACCGTTTGAAATTAATAAGTTCTTTTGTTTTTGTTTTTTGTTTTTTGAGATGTGGGTTCTACTGATTTTTAGTGGAAAAATTTTTCCTTTTGAGATTGCCCATTTCCTAATTTTTGTTTGTATTTCCTAAGGGGGGCCCCTGGGGTCCGTTTGGAGTGCTTGATTGGGGGTTATTTCTCCGAGAATTGTGTGAGTCAAATTTCATAAAATTTAAAATGAGATTGGCTCAGAGAGAATATTGTTTTACTGTTTTTGTAAAGGGTTTTTTAGGGAAGGTTGATAACCCCAAATTAAAGGGTTGGGGGGTGTTTTAAATTTTAAGTGGTCACCCCTTCCCGAGGGGGGGTAGGGAAGGGATGGAGATTAAAGCTTTAACCGGTAGCCTATAGGCCCTTTATGACTGGGGGGTAGAAAAATTTCAGTAGTGGCCTACAGTTGTGTCACAGGTGGTACCTGTTTCCGTCCTGAGGGTGGGGGCCCAAAACGCAGTCTGCTGCCGCGTGCCGGGAGGGGAGCGGCAGTGTCCATTGCCTGCTCTTTCCCAGGAGAGGGACCATCCAGGGCCCCGGGCCCCTTTCGGCACCGGGGTTCTCCCGAGGGTTCTCCAGCCCCTGTTGTCTTTCCCCCTTCGGCGTCCGTGAGGGGGGGCTGAAAAAACCTCCCCCACCCAGTGCTGGCGGGGGCCTTTAGAGGGGGTGTCCTTCGAGCCCCGGGCTCTTTCCCAGAGGCGTCTGGTGTGTGGGTGCCTAGGTGTCGTCCCAGCGCAGGGGGGAGTCGACCGGAGGGGCACGGCGCCGCGGGGCTGAGTCTTCAGGGGGTTTGGGGCGTGGGAGGCCCGGTCAGCGTGAGGTGCATCTTCCGGGGGGGGTTTAGCCGTGAGGGGGCCCAAAAAAGCCCGAGGACGGAGCCCCCGGGCCGGGGTGGGTTTTTCCCCCAGTTTTTAGTAGAAAGGGTGTAGTTTAGGGATAGGGTTTAAAATTTTGGTTGGCATAAGGTAAAGGGGTTAGCTCTGCCCCCTTTTGGGAGATGGGCCCCACAGTGTGGGGATTGTCGGCTCCCTTAGGGGGCAGTGACCAGGGGATGTGGTCCCCGGGTCAAAGAGAAGGGTGGGTCCTGGGAAGGTTGGGGGGTATAGGAAAGATTTTGAGTCCCCTTGGGGGGATCCCCTGTCCTTAGTAGTTAGCCCCCCGTGTGCGGGCTTTCTTTGCGCCCTAGGTCCGTGATAACCGCAAATGTGCTTACATGTTAGGGTTCTCAGGTCCTAGTAGGGGGGGGTGGGTCAGTGAAAAATGGGGCCGGGGTGTGGGTTTTGATGGAACATGGGATGTTTGGGGGTGTGAAAAAAAAGAGGGGCGCTGATTGTAAACTTGTTAGGTCTGGTTGTCTCTCAGTGTGTAATAGGTTTGGGTAGGGGTGGGGGCCTCCGGTTGCGCCCCGGACTTCGTCTACCCCCCAAAAAACGTTGTCAGACGAGGTCTTTCCCCAATGGTAAAGATACACTCAAAAATCTTCCGGAAAAAGGGAAAAGGGGGGCAGATTCACTCTGCATACCTTTCCTTTCATACTTTGTTCTTTCAAATGCAGCCGGCATGGCTGTACAGAAACTGTAAATGACTTATTTTTCAAACCTTAAAGAAAAAATATACCCCGATCGCACAAGGGTTTTTGGGTCCAAAAAACAGATCTCACCAAAGGGTCACACCAATATGGGTTTGTTTTTGCGATATTTTTTCTTCTCCACCAATTTTGACGAAAAAAGGGGCAAATAATTCTGCCCTTTTTTTTGACAACTTCAACCAAACCAACAAAAGCGCACGAAAATAAACTTATTTGGTGGGAAAATTTAAAAAAAAGGCAGAATTTACTTCTGGGGGCCAACTAGATACAGTTTGAGATTCACATCAAGTTTTTTAGAAAAAAAAAGTTGTATCTACAGAGCGTCCCTAAAAAAATGCAATAGAAGCCTTTTCTGCACATTTGACAAGTTGCGTTTTCACAGGGGCTTTTGTATGGAGAAAAAACAAAATCAAAACACAACCCGCAAACGAGAATTGCACGCCATAGGTTTCCAAAGGCGGGGTGTATCCGCCCTGACTCCCCGTCCAGGACCACTGCCCACGCAAAGTGGCCCCTCCCAGGAAAAGGCCACGCCGCGCAAAGTGGCCGCCCCGGAACAAGGACCGCACACGCAACGGGCCCTCCCAGGAAAAAGGATCCTGACAGCGCAAAGTGGCCGTCCCGAAAAGGGTCACTGCACAGGGGAACGGGCCCTCCCAGGAACAAGAAACCCGCACAGCGCAACGTGGCCCCCAGAACAAGGATCACGCACCGCAAAGGGGGGCCTCCCCGGAACAAGGATCACTGCCCAAACGAACGTGGCCGTCCCAGGGGAAAAAGGTCACTGCAGCGCAACGTGGCCTCCCCCGGAAAAAGGATCACTGCACACGCACGTGGCCCTCCCCGGAAAAGGGTCACTGCACAGCCAACGGGCCGTCCCAAAAAAGGACACTGCACAGTGCAATGGCCCTCCCCGGAACAAGGACACTGCACAGCGCAACGGGCCCCCCAGGAAAAAAGGACCACTGCACAGGGAACGTGGCCGCCCAGGAACAAGGACCACTGCACGTGGAACTGGTGCCCAGGGAAAAAGGACCCCTCACAGTGGAAAGTGGCCGTCCCCGGAACAAGACCAAATGACAGTGGAACGGGCCGTCCCAGGAACAAGGGCCACTGCCGTGGAACTGGGCCTCCCCGGAACAAGGACCCTGCACAGTGGAACGTGGCCGCCCGGAAAAAAGCTGCGACCTCCCATGAACCCTTTAAAAGAAAGGACTGGGTTAAAAAAATGCCCCCGCCTTGTTGCGCATGACGTAGGGCGAGACAAATGCTGGCTGGTACAGTGCCCCCGCCTTGTTTTGCATGAGTTTTAAGAGAGCAAATGACGGGTGGGTTTTCAGTCCCCGCCTTTTTGGCATGACGTGGACAAGAGCAAAGACTGGACTGGTTTACAGTGCCCCTCTTGTTGCCATGACGTGGACAAAGCAAAGACTGGACTGGTTACAATGCCCCTGCCTTGTTGCGCATGACGTAGGACAGAGAGCAAATGACTGGACTGGTTACAGTGCCCCTGCCTTGTTGCGCATGACGTAGGACAGAGAGCTGGAGGCTGCCCACCAAACATAAATGCGCCAAGGTCTTGCTTAATTAGGAGTCGGGAATTTATAGACAGGCACAGTTAGATTGTTTTCAGTATTTCTATTGTGTCTAAAAGCTGATTTACTTTCTTTTCGTTCATATGCCCGTCAAGATACATGCCAAGTGGTTCCAAGCAGACAGATTAAAGTGAAAGGAATGGAACTATTTGGGAGACACCAGCTGGCGCATAGATAAAGTTACGCGTGAGTGAGAAGCAGTGAAATGTGACGTCAGCCAGGGGAAGGTCATGGATTTCAAGATCGTGAATGATGTCGTCGGTGGAAACCCCACCCACTCCCCACCCCCTCCAAAAACAAAAAACAAAAGAAAGAAAGAAGAAGAAGAAGAGGAAGAAGAAGAAAAACAAGTGAAATGATTGGTGAAAATTGTTCGTTTGATCAGTTATAAGCTTACTATCAAATGTTTGCTCAAAGTTAAGCCAGGCCTTAAAAAGCATACGTGGATTATATAATGATTTAGAGCGTGCGCGCGAATATGTGTTGTTGCATATGTGTGTCTGTTTTACCTGATCAACTGAGTGGAAGCTGAAAAACGAAAACAAGCTCTATTGAACGCCCTGTCTCTCATTAAATAAACAACTAGATAATAAACGTTAAATATAAACCCCTCCGTGTCGTTGCGATGCGGAGGTATATTGCCCTATCTTGTTTGGTTTCTAGTTTACATATCGTGGTGACGGGGAAGTGACCCCCGTACCTCGTTGTAAGCTCGAAGGGCCGTTAATTGCGGATCCATATTTCGAGAGTAACCTTTAAGCTCGTGTTTAGCAGTGGGTGAGGGGTGGGTAACGTACAACGAGGACAGGGCATGAGTTCGCCGTGGGTTAGATCAAAGCAAAGCCATTGGCTACGTTCAATGATC
>CM031596.1:75913892-75926392 GCA_018398815.1 Conus ventricosus | reverse complement strand
GGACTGTGGAAATGAAAACCACAATGAACAAAAAGCAAAAAAACATTTAGGATAAAGAAGACAAGATTGTTTTGAGAGGATTGACCTATTTTCTCATTCAATTACAGCAGGTTGTCTGAAGCTCTTTTTTCCCGGGTCTGGTAGACAGGGCGCGGGACATGTCATGAAAAGGGTGTTGGGGAACAACTCTGTCATGGGTGATGTCTTAGAATAAAATGGAGCTCGTGGTTTCCCTTCATTCATCTTCCTGGGTGGTCATGAAAGGGCTAACATTTTTTAGCAGTCCACTGTCTGGTTCTCATGGTCATTTCAAATCTTGTATTTTCCTACTACAGACATTGCCCGTGACGGGTCGTTTCGAACTCTCAGGCAAAGTTTCATGGAGACCGTCACTGGAAGGAAACGGTGGCACTTTGCGGAAGGGATGTTCACACACGACTCAGTAGGGGGCAGTGTCTCCTTTTGAGGGGTGGCCTGGGGAAGGCCCGTGCCTCTCAGTGGCATGACTCCCTCGCCGCCCCATATCGGCCCCCCCCCCCCCCCACCTTTTCATAGCACACCCATCTGATGTTGACCCTGTGGCTGCAGGACAGGCTGAGACAGGACAACTTGGGATGTGGCTGTGACGACGGAGCCTCCATGAAACGGGGCGCTGTTTATGCCACAAAGAGAATGTGGTCAACTCGGGGTACGTCAGTGGAGGAAGGACTAGGCACAGCCAAACACACTCACAGCTTGCTTACAATTCTCATTCATATATCATGCATCGTCACATCAAACCAATAGTAAAGTCTATAACTTTACTACACTAATCCATGGAATGAATGCATCAATCCATATGGAGTCAAACAAAAATAAAACTCATTCTTATCTTTCCTTGAACGTCACAAAACCAGTTATCTAAATCATCTTTAACTAACCCGGGTTTATAATAGATTTCTACTATACCTGGCCTGATGATCTTAAAACTATTCACGAATCACTGGTCTTTTCTTTTTCTTTTTTTTTTTCTTTTCTTTTCTTTTCACTGTCACTTTCACAAACACCAGTCACTACTCAACTTGCTGGCATGGTTAGGTTGGACTGCTGGCACTGGTCTGGTTTGACTGCTGGCAATGTCAGGGTTAGATGCTGGCACTGCGTCAGGTTAGACCGCTGGCGTTGGTCTGGTTGGATGGCTTGATGAAATTGGCGCTCCCTGCCAGGTATGAGGTCGAACCCCGGTTCAGATCGAAACAGTGACTACCAGACATCGATCTGTTCTCCTTTCTTTCTTCCTGCATTAACGCATTGCCACTCTCTCTCTCTCTCTTCTAGTCTGCTTTATCAAATGGACATGGTTTAGCTTTTCTTTTCTTTTTTTTTTTTCTTTTTTTTCTCTTCATCCAGTCTGGAACTATCTCTCTCTCACATCTTACTCCTTAGTCCTTCCTAAGCAGACTTTATTTGTGATTATGCTTCACTCGGTTCGGTTCACTCCCTCAACTCTCTGCCCTTCTATCATGCAGAGCCTACACAGAACCTCTTCCTTCTCTCTGTCTGTTCGTTTCCCCTCCTGGTTCTCCTGGTTCTTCCCTCTCCTACTCTCTTATTCTCATCCTATGTGTCAAAAGGGTGAGTACCGTTGGGTCAGTATTTTTCCGCCTTGTACCCAAAGTTACCCTCCCCAGTTAATTCCTATGGGACGTTCAAAATCGTCAAGGTCACAATTACTGGCCTTGCTCTCTGTGGTGGTCTAATGGGTCATTTAACCCTCTTGCATTCGTTTCGCCGTATTTCCGGCAGCTGTTGTTTTGTATCCCCTGCTGTTCGTTCCGGCGCAACCGGGCCGTATGTGCCGCGTTAAACCTTTCCCTCACACACTGCGACCTTGTTTTAAGTACAGGGTGGCCAAAAATAAACGTGCATCCATGAGAGGGTCCAATGAAATCAGCAGAAGTATGGGGTGTGGGATGCAATTCAGTCACAAAGGATTGGGTCGTTGAACTGACCCATTTCATTGTGCAGATGGAATCCCTTGTTTCTGAAAATGGCGTCTGCTAGCGCTTCTATGACGGCGATTTTTTTGGATTATACGAAAAGAGGAGTTGGATGATATTTTACAAGTAGAAAGATATGAAAAAGTGGCAGTTAAATCTAAAAGTGATGTGGATGTTTGAGAGGAAAAAAGAGGGAGAGATGGCGAGAAAGTGATGAAGATGATGATGGCCTTTGTCTGGCGTTTGTGACCACGTGGCAACGGCGACTTCCGCACATGTGGTTCAGCCTTTTGAGGAAAGAGGACTGGGCCAACTAAATGATTTTGCCAGGACACAGATACACCTCAGGGTTATTTTTTCTCTTTCCTGCTGCAGTTGTTTTTTACTACAGCTGCTGACAGACGAACCTGTCGCAGCAGCAGATGGCAAAGTGGGAAAACCTGGACCTACTTTGGCAGGATCGACACCAGCAGAGATGCGCGCATTCGTAACTGTGCTCGTCATGAATGGGGATCACAAACGGTCAGCCAAGACTCTGGTGCCTACTGGTAGACTTATCTTCGGTTTAGTGAGCCACGGTATCATGGGGTGATGTCGAGAAAAACTCGGTTTCTGCCATGCAGCAAACAGGGTAGAAACCATGGATCAAGAGTAGTGTTTACCATATTGGTGCATGTGCCGTGGTGACACCCTCCTGCGTGTGTGACCAGACCACCACATTAGAGGTAAACGAATGGATTTTACTTCTTTCTGTGACTGTGTAATTCCAGTGTTAAAAGTCGTCAAGTAGTGACAAAACACACCTTTATAGGACGAAAAAAACCCCGTAAAGTTACCTGGCCCCATGTTTGTGTATGTGACAATCATGTGGAACTTAGTTGACACCCCAAACTGGATTACTGAACCAGAACTGCTGTTTTTCAAGTTGAGGTAGGCCCACCTTTGATGATTTAATATAACAATGCATGCCGAACACTGTTATTGTCTGTCTGGTGTAAATATAGTTATTAACATTGTTCAAGTCTTGACTGTCCCATTTGGTTTTGGGACATACAGGGTGACATTGACACCCACATGCATCCCAAAATGTGACATTCTCTGCATTATGATAATATGATGTATTAGAATGTTGTATACTAATAAATTTGACAGCACTGCAGTGGAAACTTTGTCACTACGCCTTTCAAAGGCAGTTGGTGAGTTTTAAGCCTTAAATTTCTCAAAACAATACGAATTACTAGGTTCTGTTCTCGGCTGGAAAATGCGAATGCAACGAGGGTTAATTTATTAGCTTGATTTTACCCCCACCACACAATACCCTTCCCACCTCCTACTTTAGCCAGCGACGTCTGACTTAACTATCGGCGCTGGTCTCGTAAATTGGCTGTCTTTGGTCTGGAACCAGGCGCCGAGACCCGTTCTGGCCAGACCTATCGAGGACGTTCGGTCCGCACTTAGTCCGTTCTGTGGACAGTGCTTTCTCCGTGGAGCCTCTCGCTGTGGCTAATGGCTGACGCGACACCTTAAGTCGTCTGCTTGGAAACCAGAAATGTTTGCGTTTGGACTTATGCTCCGATTGAACTGGCTGTGCCGACTGACCACGAATTCAGTTTGTTTCTATTTTTGTCCGTTTGACATTTTTCCTCTTGCAAAAGACTATGCTCCGCATTGTCTCAATACAAGGTCAAAAAAAAATCAACAACGAATTTGCTGATAACACAGCCTACACGTGCAAGTTTTTGCAAATTATTTTACACAACTGGTTTACAAATTATCAGCATGTATCACTCGTAAATATCACCCCCAATGGGTTATCATTGACGTGCACTTTTGGCCTTTTTTTTTTTAACTCATTTTCTGATAACCTCTGTGCAACCTATGGCAATCCCCATGCTGAGGATTTGCCACATCTTCTCTTCACAACTTTTATGAAAAGCACAATTTATATGATCACGATCCATGACACCTCACTGAGGAATCTCCATCCTCACTTATCGCAAACAGTGCATTACTACACAGCGAATGTATGCTCCAAACATTGATACATTTCATGAACAAGTCTCACAAGGAAAATATGAACCATAGCCAAATGGGAATGAAACTCACATCCAACCAATCTCACTGTAATCGCACTTATTATTAACAAAGTAGCTATGCAACCGGAAATATGCTGTCTTCCTCTGAGTTGTTGCTTGCTTGATACACGGCTTAAATAGTCAGCTCCGACATTCTGTTCGACCTGGAAATTTACTGAAACTCGATACCTGTAAGGCTGCAATGCCAGTGCCCAGCGTAGCACCCTGCTGTTTTTCGCTGTGCCTCCTGCAAGAATTTTAGTGGTTGTTGATCAGTCTCTACCACAAACGCTTTCCCATAACAAGTATTTGTGGAATTGCTGCACGGCCACACCAACAGCTAAACATCCTTCTCTACAGTTGTGTACCCTTCTTGCACTTCGTCAACTTCTGCTAGCATACTTCACAGGTAAATCGACCCTTCGTGCTCCTGAACAATGCTGCACCAATCTCCACCACTGATGCATACTGTAAGCAACAGAAATGGTTTAGACATATCAGGTAGCTTCAAGAGGGACAGGGAAACCTAGTCAGTTCTAGCACTGTCAGCAGTGCTTCGCTCTGCAGCGTGTACCACGCGACCACTGCCGGTTTCCATGCCTTGAACCAAAATCACTGAGAGGACTAGTGATGCTGCGATATTTGGTACAAAATTCACTGTAGAAACCAATAAAAACTGCAGAATCCTGACTTCGTGTGGTCTTTGGTCTCTTGAATTCATCATTTTATCCACCTTTCCCTTTCTGGCTGCTTTGTGTCGTCCTCCAACAACAAAACCTTGGAACTCCAGGCTTGAAAACCATTATGGCTCTTTGTGGTCTGGCTGTGAGATTGGCTATCTCACCTCTCTAAAAATGCTCCTAGCTGCCTCATATGTCTCCCAAGGTCTCCGGAAATGATGCTATCAGTATGTCATCCATGAAATTCACTACACCTTCCAACCCGTCAATAACTTCCTCTTCATCCGAGAGAAAACTGCAGGTGCATTGTCCATACAAAGGAAGTACTCGCCAATGGTATAGCCATAGGAGTGGGAATGCCTGTGTCTTTTTTTGAGTCCTCACTCAAGGCAGTTGCCAATAACCCTTGCTCAGATCTATCCTGGTGAATTTCCTGCTCTTGCTTGTGGCGAGCTGAGCGAACAGGTTCTTCCACGTTCGGTATGACTTCTGCATTCGACCCTTGGTGACCACTGTTCAGGGACGTCTATAGTCAACACAGAATCGCTGCTCACCTGTTTTTCCTCACTAAGACGTCGGGTGCACTTTACGATGATTTGGACGGTTCAATCACCCCAAGGTCCAATCATCTTATTTCCACTCCTCCTCGATCACTTGCCTGGTGGCATAACGGACCGGGTAGGCTTTCAAATGTACGGGTTTTTGCGATGTTAACTCCACGTACAGGGACTCTAGGAGTTGTTCCTGCTGGTTTATCTGTAAGGGAGCACTATACTGTTTTTGGAGCCCCCCTAAACTTCCTCCTGTCTCCTACTGTCTCTAGCCCTTCATACAGCGGGACCACATCCACTGTATGACTCTTCTCTGGAAACTCAGGCAACAAAATCTCCCCTTCTTCTGCTGGGTTCCTTCACCTCCATCAATGGATTGCTGCTGCTCGTATGTGCTGAGTCTCACGTGGAATATATTTGCGAGTAAATTCGCAGGAAACGTTTTGATTTACCTTTCAAATCAATATCGGTAGTCCTGATCTACCTTTTTCTCCAAGATGGATGAATGTCCTTCCAATGCATTCAGCTGCTTGTTGTGATCCGTGGGAGCAGTAACAGGACTAGATCTCCCACCTTGAGGAAATTGCTCCTCACCTTCTTGTCATATTGCTTTCTTCTGCATGACCCTAGCCCCTGCAAACTCTCCCTTGCAACTTAATGTCTCCTCTAGCCTATGCGTAAGTCACCACTACTGAGATAAGTGGTTTTGACTTCTTCCTGACTACTGTTCTCCGGAACCCCAGCTCTTTGAGAATACCTCTGGTCCCGAACTGGTCGCCCATCATTTACAGAGCTCAAATGCGGGAAAAGCCTGTGCTCTCCTGAGGAGATGCTGTGATTCTTTTGAGTGTGACTTCGTCTGTAGGCGAACTGTGCTACCGTGAGAATGTAATGGTCCAATCTGCTGGCCTTTCCTCACAGAGGTTCTTTAAGACTGCCCTTTAGCACACCATTGAATCTTCCACCAAGCCATTGGCATGGTGGGTGGTTAGGGGTAGTGAGAAGCTGTGTGGTCCCTAGCAGCTGATTGAACCTCCCTCAATCACGCCTGAGGTGAACTGTGACCCCTGTCACTGAGATTTTGTGATGGCACACCCACGCGAGGAAAAGATGTCTACCAGCCTTTCAGCGACTGTTGCGCATTACGCCCTTCAATCGGACCACTGCTTCTGGATATCTGGGTCGTGTAGTCTCGAGCGTTCAACACATACCTGTGCCCGCCTTTGGAACGGGCGAGATTGGGCCAATCAGAATCAATAGCCACCTCTCCTGAATGGCTTGTGTCTAGTTAAAGGGGATGTTTAGTGGTGCTTCCTCTTCACCCCTCATGTGGCGACCTTTGACACACGTCACATGACATGCAGAACGCTTTATGTCTGCCTTGCCCCCTGGCCAATGAAAATCATCAAAGTTCGGTCAGCTGTTTTGCCGGGTGCGAGATGGACCCGCCATGAGCGGGATCGTGACCCACTGACTGACAGTCGTCACGATAACATGCTGGTTACCCTCTAAACTGAGTTGTTACCTTACCTGTCTTCCCTTTGGTGAACACTCGGTACAACAACCTCACCTTTCACCAGAAAGACAATTTGGTCTCAACCTCCTTAACCACCGTTTCTCTCACCTCTTGCAACTCCCAAGACTTCACGAGCGAAGGGCTTGTTCCTGGCTGCCTAAAATCATCAGGGACAAATCTATGCCTGGACTTCCTTGCTGGAACGATAACGGTTTATCAACCTTTTCCTACTTCTTGCTCGTGTTTGAACTGCTGCCCCTGTAGCAGTCAAACAACTCAGGCTTCGGGAGCGCATCCCTGGATCCCTCGCACCTGGAATATTTCCAATGTTCAATTCATAAACGGGTTTCTCCTTCACCAGCGCAGGACAACGCGCCTGGATGTAAGGGGTACGTACTTCTATCTTAGCAACTGGGAACTTCTTCACAGTGACCATCGATTAGAGTACAGGTCTGGATTTGCCCTGTCAAATACCATTCCTCGACCAGCGTTGGTTATTACTACACCACATGAACAACCAGTGTCCGTAAACACTTTCACCCTCTGCTGGCCAATCCACTCTTCTTCCTCTGGTAATGAACATCAGCTAGTGCTCCATCCCTGACACTGACTGCTGGTCCTGTGCTAGCCATAGGCTCGCACTCTTACCCCTTTCAGATTGGATACCTTTTGGTTCCACTGCAGGTCGGTTCCCTGGGACCTTTATCAGCCTCTCTGCAAGGCCTGCTGCTTCTGGAACCTCAGCGACATTCCCTCGCCACATGTCCCTTGTGTGACAAATAAACAACATATTGTCCCTTTTGTCCTCCTTTCTCCCCACCACTGGTTGCAGACTTTGCAGAAATAACTCTCCTAGTCTCCTTGCACTCTTCTCACCTGTGCTGGCATCCTGTTTCTCCTGTCCTTTTATGTGCCCAAACGTGACTCCCTGTACACCTCTGCTAACTTCAGCAACTCCCCTGCTGTCTTAGGCTGTCTCTCTTCAAATGTATAGTTAACTCAGGGCCGCAACCTGACAAAAATACTGTTTCTTTCATACAGCTCTTTCAATTCAGCGGATCTCCTTTCTCGTACCACTCAACCTCTAACCATTACTCAAAAATAGTGATCTAAACGTGCACCAAATGAGTGTACGTTCACCTGCTTGTTAATCTAGCTGAGCGAAATTTCTTTCTGAACCCCTCCTCTGTGAGGTCAAATCCCTTTATCATAGCCTCCTTCACAGACAAAATTCAGATTGTTGGTCTGTGTAACGCAGTGAAAATTCTGTAATTGCCTTACCGTTCGTAGCGCTGACAAAATGACTTGCCCACTCTTCTTGAAGGCCAACCCTGACTAGTAACAAAGTTTCATAACGGACTGTTGTACGCATCAAATCGAATCTGATCATTCAGAGGAATTTTCCGGCACTTTGGTCGGGGGGCATAACTTGCGCACGGGCACTCGGAAATGAACTACATCATCGGTGGTCTCCCTCTGTGTTCTCATTTTTCTACTCTAATTGAATCTTTAATTTTTCTGTTTCCTGCTGCATTCTTTCTGTTCCTGCGTTTCCCTTATTCCTTCTGTGTTTCCTGGTTTCCCTAGCCTGATTATTCATAGCCTGATATCCCTTAATTTTTCTTTCTCCTGCGCTTCTACTGGACACAGCGTCTTTCCGCCCGCTATCTCTTTCCATCTTTTTGTTCGGTTTTCAACGAATGTCTCGCACTCTTCTCCCGGTGTAGCCTAATTCACGAGGACGCTCACAAGTTGTTCAATGGGGTTGTTCTTTTCAACCGCCATTATCTCTTTTTTTTTTGTAAACAAGATTTTATTACTACGACAGTCAAACTCGGTGGTTACCGGCACGAGTGACGTAATAGCACAATCCTATGAATGATATTATTAGCTTGGGACATCGTAATTAGTTTTTTATAAGAGCCTAGCGCCCCTGACCCAACATTGTGATGCGAATTATAGGCAATCTGTGCGAAATAAGTACTTCTGGGGCTTGAAATGCCAAGCCTAGTGTTAACTATCTTCTTGGAAGCAATGCCAAGCTAGTATTTAACTATCTTGGAAACCATCAGTAAGGACACTACCTTGGTCTTAGGATTACAATACTTGAATCCACCAGGTCCTCTCTAGAAGTTGAACAATTATATAAATGGGCCAGAATATCCTGGACTGGCTACCAATAAATTGTCAACTCGGGGTACGTCTGTGGAGGAAGGACTAGCGCACACAGGCCCAAACACACTCACAGCTTGCTTACAATCCACTTTTCTTATATCATGATTAGTCACATCAAACCACTAGTAATGTCTCATAACTTTATACACATATATGGGAAAGAAAGCATCGATGCATAGGAGTCAAACAAAATAAAACATTCTTCTCTTTTCCTTGAACTTCACAAAAACCATTTATCTAATTCATCTTTAACTAACCCTTGTATAAATAGATTTCTACTTACTGGCCTGGTGATCTTAAACTATTCACGATTCACTGTCTTTCTTTTCTTCTTTTTTTCTTTCTTCTCTTTTCACTGTCACTTTTCACAAACAAACAGTCACGACACCAACTGCTGGCATGGTCAGGTTGGATTGCTGGCACTGTCAGGTTGGACTGCTGGCACGGGGTCAGGTTAGGGACTGCTAGAAGCACTGGTCAGGTTAGACCGCTGGCGTTGGTTCAGGTTGGACTGCTGATGAAAGTGGCGCTGCCAGGTATGAGGTCGTAACCCCGGTTCAGATAGAACAGTGACTACCAGACATCGATCTGTCTCCTTTCTTTTTGCCTGACATTAACGCATTGCTCTCTCTCTCTCTCTCTTCTAGTGCTTTAATCAAATGGACATGGTTGCTTTTCTTTTATTTTTCTTTTTTTTTCTTTTTTTTTTCTCTTCATCAGTCAGCAACTCTCTCTCTCTCTCTCACATCTCTCCTTAGTCCCTTCTCTGCAGAATTTATCTAGTGTAATGCTTCAACTCGGTTCCTGTCCTCTCTTTCTCTCTGCCCTTCTCTCATGCAAGCTCTCACCCAGAACCTCTTCCTCTCTCTCTGTCTGTTCGTTCTCCCTCTGGTTTCCTTTTTTCGTCCCTCTCCTCACTCTCTTATTTCTCATTCCTATGTTTGTCAATGGGTGAGTCCTTTGGGTCAGTATTTTTTCCGCCTTGTACCGAAAGTTTACCTCCCCTGTAATTCCCATTGGACGTTCAAATCGTCAAGTCACTTCTACTTGGCCTGGCTCTCTGTGTGTGGTCAATGTGTCATTTAATTAATTAGTTGATTTCCCCCACCACCACATTACCTACCCCCCCTCCTACTTTAGCCGGCGACGTCTGGTACTTAAAACTATCGGCGCTGGTCTCGAATTGCTGTCTTAGTCTGACCCAGGCGCGAGACCCAGTAGGCCAGACCTATCGAGATGTTGGTCCAGCTACTTAGTCCGTCATGTGGACAGTGCTGTTCCGTGGAGCCTCTCGCTGTGCCTAATTGGACTGACGCGATCCTCTAAGTCATCTGCTTGGAACCAGAATGTTTGCATTTTGGTCCTTATGTCCGATTTGAATGGCTGGCGGGACTGACCACGAATTCGGTTTTTTCTATTTTTGTAGTGACAGATGGTCGCAATACACAACAAAACATAGTTTAGCAGATTTCCGGCCGCCGCAGTTATGGAATCGGTGTGACGCTGGGAGAGCGGGGGGGGGGGGGGGGGGGGGGGCGGGGGGGGGGGTGGAGGGGGGGAGTAGGGGGAGATTATGAGAGTTTCAACTTTGGTTAGATTTGATGCTTTACTCTATTAGTGCTGATTTCTTGCCACGAAGTCCCTATATAAAGCATGTGAGGATCTATGTGATTTACTTTAACGTGACATTTTTTTATGACCAAAGACCCAAATTTTATCATGAAGATTTATTCATTCATGACGAGTTCTTTTTTCACGCAAAGGCCTGCTAGCAAAGGTTCTTTAATATTTACACGGTAAGGAGTTTCCTTCTGGCAAGGTTTCCACTGGCAATGTCTTCCAGGATTTACACTATAAGAGCTTCATCTAGCAAAGAGCTACTGGCAAAAATATATGAGGTTTATTGTACGACGAGCCTCTCTTGACGAAGGACCCACTGAGAGTCCACGAAGATTTATGATTGTGTGAAGAAAACTTTTCTGACATTTCGTGTCCACTGGCAAAGTTTAGATGGGTATTAACTCTTTTGATGAGCTTTCTATTGAGAGTCCATAAGGTGTTATACTCCATGATTGAAGTGTGTTCTGGCAAAAGGCCCACTGGCGAAGGACTACAAAGATTTAGTATTTGACGAGCTTCTCTTGATAGTCCTTAAGGTTTTATAGTCTATAATGGCATGCTCTTGGCAAAGACGACTGGCAAAGTCATAAGGCCCTGATGATTTACTCCTCAAACAAGGCTTCTCTGTTGACCCAAGACTTACTGAGAGTCTGGTAGGATTTATATCCCCTATGACGAATGAGCTCTTTGTCAAAGCGCCCTCTGGCTAACTCTGGAAAATTTCAAGTACAGTATATTTCGACTTCTCTCTGGCATGCAATCCGCTGGCAAAGTATGTAAGAATAACTCAGTGGTGAGCTTTCCCTGGTACAACCTATGGGCAAAGACCAGGTACTAATTATCATTGTTGTGAACAGACGTTATTATTGATTTAATTTAACAGACGTTACATTAAATCAATCAAATCAAACCAGGCTATATTACCATTGTTGTGAACAGACGTTAAATTAATCAATCAATCAAAATCAAATCCAGGGACTGCAAGGATTTATCTATGTAGGCTTCTCTTCGGACAAAGATCCAACTGGCAAAGACTACAAGGAATTTCTCTGTGACGATCTTCTCTCAGTCAAAGACCCTCTAACAAAAGACGATTTTCTAACATTCTTACAGGACCTGCATCCTGCTTGTAGAATTGAATTAACAGAGAGTGTGAACTGAATCGAATTGGAGTTGACAGAATCTGACAACTTGTCTCTCCATGGCCGCAAAACGTCTTTAGAAACTTGGAACCATAATTCCATTTCTTCGGGTTCACAGGTATCAGTTCAGGATCATGCTCAATTCTTGACCAGCACTGGAAGCTTTTTTTTCTCAGGTCTGCAGGGCTGTACCCAAGGATTGCAATAGAATATTAAGGAAAGTCTTGAGTCTTTGGACTGTCTCACCCAGCGAGCGCCTAAGCTTTAATGGTGCTGTGAAGCCGGTTGAACTGAGCTCAAAAGCTGTTACAAAGGCGAGAGGCGACTCTCGGAGACAACCTCCAACTCCAAACCATCAGAGCCAGAGAAACAATGCAGCTCACCCTTTCCTCCTTCACCTTCGCACTAAGACAAGGGACAGACATCGGTTGGGACCACGTATCCTTAAAGGCCTGGGTTAAGAGGAAGTTTCCTCCACCCTGAGCAGTCACAATGTCTCAAACCAATCTGCAACGATGCCATCTTTCGTTGATCATCTTTCACCTATCTTCACACACAAAACGAAGAATACATTGTCTCAAATTGTGTGATCCTTCAGACCCTGCTAGGTGGTGACTCAATCAGCCGTGAATTTCCTTCCACATTGATCAAGTCTGTGCAGTCAAATGGTTGAGGGAATGTGGTTGCGGAGCTTACAGTCGTAAATCTCCGAATCACCCGTAGGATCAGATTTGTATGGCTTGAAAACCTGTCTCTGTCCAT
>CM031596.1:75816392-75911392 GCA_018398815.1 Conus ventricosus | reverse complement strand
CATGTTTCTAGAACGATAAACGACCAAGCCATCGCTTATTGTCTGCAGTGATTTCCCCTCCCTGTGTTCCTCCCCGCATAATTTAGTAGGAGGAGTGATGGCAGACTACGGTGACGATGTCACGTCTTCCGAAACAGAGCAGTAGGGTGGTGTTTCCGCTTCTCTAGTGGCTGTTTCCCGGTATTAATTGGTTTTTCATCAGTTCTACTGGAACTGTTTCTCCACCAACTCACGATTCAACGGACATCAGTCATCTCACGACAGTGTCACAGTTGCAGCTTGCATCATCGGCTGATCGAGTCAAGACAAGGTGGACATCACACTGCGTTGGTGGATGTGTGTGATGACGAAGGAGTCAACTGATCGGTTGCAATATGTCGGTGTCGCATCCGCTTCTCAAATTATTGAAAGGTAGATGTTTGTGGTTTGGCTGTATTCACATGATGGATCTGTCTGACCTGGTGGTACAGTTTGAACACTCTTCTTTTTCGTTTCACTTTCAGACTGACTCAGCTGTCATTTTATGTATATATATATACACATTATGGAATCTGATACATCATAGTCTCTCTCTCTCTCTCTCTCTCCTCTCTCTCTCTCTCTCTCTCTCTCTCTCTCTCTGTTTTAGTATTTATAGTACTATACAGCATTGGTATATTTCATTATATGTATTACAAAGGTGCTCTTGCTCTCTTCCTCCCTCCCTCTCTCTCTCTCCCTCCCTCCCTCCCTCTCACCTCTCTCTCTCACCTCTCTCTCTCTCTATCTATATCTCTCTCACACACACACACACACACACATACACACACACACACACACACACACGCGCGCGTTGCACACACACACGCACACACACACATCTTGCAAAGAAGGTGCTCTTAGAAAAAAATCCAGATAGTAGATCAAAATTGGATAAACATGAAATCATTTTTCTATTAGAAGATTGTATAAACAATGAAAAACTTCCTGCAAAAACGAAAGTGTTATTATGTCAAAGATCATTGTCCAGTATAATTTATAAAATGCGTTTAAACTCGTGGAAAACCAAATTTTCTAAGGATGTAGATTGCGCTTGTGGTCTCCATTATCTATTCAACATATTCTTTTTGACTGTCCTATTCTAACATCTTTATAAATATAATATTCTAAAGATAGATATTGCTCGGACCTTAGGGGCTTTACAAGAAATACTTTACAACCCAAATTGATTGATATACCAAGGGCTATATATCGAGTTCTGTTATTATTCATTTGTTGTAATTGATTTATCAGTTTATAATTATTGTTTGGTCGTTAATAGGCAAACTTGTTTTGTGTCGTCGAGCGTGCGTGCACACACTCACACACACACACACACACACACACACCACACACACACACACACACACACACACACACACACACACACACACTCATAAGCACTTACACACATACTTTTTTTTTTGGGGGGGGGGGGGGTCTAATATCACCATCGTTGTTAACAGACTCTAAATTAAATCAATCAAATCAACACACATCTTGCAGTTGCATTTTTCCCAGAGGGCTGGATGCAAGAAAGCATTATTTCTGCATAAAATTTGCTTTCTTGCTTGTTCTCGCCTGTTTGTTCTCCCACCTAAGCCCTCTCCCTCACCCCCCTCTCTCTCACTCTCCTCTCTCTCTCTCTCTCTCTTTCCTGCCTTTGTGTGCACTGTTGTTGGTAATATTCACATGAAATACTCAATATCCTGTCTGTCTGTTGTCGGTCTCTCTCTCTCTCAGTCTCAGTCTCAGTCCCTGTCTGTCTTGACGATTCTCCTCTCTCTCTCTCTCTCTCTCTCTCTCTCTCTCTCTCTCTCTCTCTCTCTCTCTCTCTCCTGCATAAAGGTTCAAATGTTAAAGTCCAATAGAAATGGCCCTTTGGTCAGTGATCTGTAACTTAAGAGGTTGTTGAGTCATTGATGTATTCCACTTCCACACCCTCCTCTGTGTCACTAGGTACGACGTTCATCTTCTTTGCCTTCATTTCATAGTACTTTGTGAAAATAATTTGGAAGTGCTGAGTCGCCTAATGAACACAGAAGTGATAAGTCTTAGCGCGTTGGTCATTTTCAGACAGGACAAGAATGAACAACCAAACAACAGAAATAAATGCAGATGAACAAGACTGCAGTCATTATTATCAAAATGACTAAACTGGAATGGAGATGGGAGGAGGGGAAAAGGGGAGATAGGATGAAAACAATGATGTTAGAGTAACTTAGAGTACTGAATTCCTCACTGACACAGTGACAGCAATGGGAATCAGTGAGTTCTGTAGTGTAAACAGAACCATTTGTTTTTGCCTGACCAGAGCCAACCTGCACCTCCTGGATGATAACTCTTCAGTGCTCATGGTTCCCAAAGATTGTGGCAGTCAACACATGTTTTCTAGCATAGCACACAACCTATGATTTTGTGATGCTTTGAACAATCCAATGGACACACACACACTTGATACAGACTAAGATGTTGCGTGTCACAGTCAGTGCTCACACATCATCATGATGTATGCTTTATGATAGGACACTGATGTCTTTTGACCCAGTGTAAGAACAGTGAAAGCATATGTAGTAGATGCCAGGGGCGACAACCGGGTGGGGACGCCCCGCATCGAAGATAGCTGACCTGTAAACAACTCTACTGCTTGAGCTGATAAATAAATACTCTTGAATCTTTACCTGAGTGTGCCTCTACTTCACTGGCGACGAGGATGGCTGCTTTCGGACAACTCAAAGAGTTCGGACTTGAGGAAGGGAAGATTGGGGTCAGTATACGGAACGTTTAGAATATATTATTTCGTGGCGAATGACATTGGTGAGGAGAACAAGAAGAGAGCAGTATTTTTGAGTGCGTGTGGGAGAGCTACATACAAACTCATGTGCGATTTGCTCGCTCCAGCCAAACCTGGCACCAAGACATTTGCGGAACTGAAAACAGTCGTTCGAAATCATCTTCAACCAAACCGTCTGAAATCGTTCAGAGATTCAAGTTTCACACGCGTTCACG
Organism: Conus ventricosus; assembly: GCA_018398815.1. NCBI lineage: Eukaryota > Metazoa > Mollusca > Gastropoda > Neogastropoda > Conidae > Conus > Conus ventricosus. The sequence goes on along the minus strand of CM031596.1, from coordinate 75,908,365 downwards.
TCACGAGCAGGAGTCGATAGCAAAGTATGTATCGCAGTTACGTAATTTGTCGCAAGATTGCAACTTTGGCGAGTCACTTGGTTCGATGTTGAGGACAGATTAGTCTGTGGCGTTAACAATAACCGCATTCAAAGAGCTTATTGTCTGAGAAAGACTTGACTTTTGAGAGGGCGTTTGATGTTTGCCATGGCTATGGAGTCAGCAGAAAAGAGTGCTGTAGATCTGCAAGAAAACGCTTTGGGGGCCAAAACTGGGGAAAGTCAAAGCACAGGTAGCATCGACAAGATGGAAGATCGACAAGGAGATAGAGTTGATGTCAAAGCAGTGAAAAGAGATCGTTCATTGAAAGACCTTGAATGTTGGTACTGTAAAAAGAAAGGTCATCTTCAACGTGAATGCAGATTGTTTCGTGCTGAACGAGAACGACACAAGAGGGACACGAAGAGCAACCCAAGATCCCGTGGACCCATCAAAAAAGTGGAGGACGAAGAAGCCGATTTATTTTCAGTTTTCAAGGTTGGGAGCAAAGAAAAGCATACATGGCCACAGTGGAACTGGATGGCTTCGCCGTAGAGATGGAGATTGATACGGGGGCCTCGGTGACGGTGATCAATGAAGGAGACATTTAAAAAGATTAGACACAGGGGTTCTTTTCCACTGAAGGCATCCAACGAAGATTGAAAACGTACACAGGTGAAGAGATTCCGGTGTTGGGGCCGCCCAATGCTCAGTGACATACAAAGGAAGTACCCCAAGGATCCTCGAGGTGATTGTGGTCAAAGGACTGGACCATGTTTACTGGGGCGAGACTGGCTGAAACACATTCAACTGGACTGGCCGGGATTGGTGCCAGACAGTGACAGAAGGCACTATTACTGATCCAGAACTGGAAAAAATTCTGCATGAGGCATCAGAACTCTTCGAAGAGAGTAGAGGCACTATCAAAGGTGTTTAAAGCCAACATTTTTGTGGACCCTGCAGCCCAACCACGTTACTTCAAACCACGGCCAGTGCCTTATGCTCTACGTGAAAGGTAGGCCAAGAACTGGATCTATAGATTAGAGGCAGAGGGCACTATTGAGAAAGTGCAATTTTCAGACTGGGCAGCACCAATAGTTACAGTCGTGAAGCCAGACAAGAGTCTCCGCATCTGTGGCGACTATAAGGTAACGGTGAACGCAGCGTCCAAGTTAGATAACTACCCCATTCCCAAAACAGATGACCTGTTGGCGGAACTCAGTGGAGGACAGTTTTTCTCCAAATTGGACTTGACACAGGCCTACCAGCAGCTGGAACTGGAGGAGGACTCCAAAGAATTCACCACCATCAATACTCACCAGGGCCTTTACCGCTACAACAGACTGCCTTATGGGGTGTCATCAGCGCCAGGTATTTTTCAGCGTACAATGGAAAACCTGCTGAGAGGACTGCCAAGAGTCTATGTTCGCATTGACGACATCTTAGTGTCAGGAAACACGCGAGAAGAACACTTGAAGACGCTGCGAACAGTGTTTACAAAACTGAAAGAGGCTGGGGCCAAGCTGAAGAAGAACAAGTGTGTTTTCATGGCCAGTGAGGTTATCTACCTGGGTCTCAAGATCGACCAAAAGGGTGTCCGCCCCGTGCCAGAAAAAGTCAGTGCTATTGAGGAGATGCCCAGACCAGTAGATGTCAAACAACTACAGGCCTATCTGGGCATGGTGAACTATTACGCCAGATTCCTACCCAACCTGTCTACAGTGCTGGCCCCCTGTACTCTCTGCTGCAGAAAGGCGTGTCTTGGTCCTGGGAAGAACTGCAAGAAAATGCATGGTTAGAGTCCAAAAAACTACTACGTTCACCCAAGTACTGGTCCATTTTGACTCCACTAAAGACATCATTCTCTCCTGTGACGCCTCAAACTACGGGCTTGGAGCCATGATATCACACCGGATGGAGGATGGCAGCGAGAGACCAGTGGCATTTGCGTCCAGGACGATGAACAGTGCAGAGAAAAACTACAGTCAGGTGGAGAAGGAAGCGCTTGCCATAGTTTACGGAGTGAAGAAGTTCCACCAGTATTTGTATGGTCAGAAGTTTGACATTTATACAGACCACAAACCATTGTTGGGGCTCTTTGGGCAGAACAGACAAATCCCCAGCATGGTCGCCGCCCGAATTCAGCGCTGGGCAGTAACCTTGGCGGCATATGAGTACGACCTGAAGTTCAAGGAGGGCTGGAAACACAGCAATGCTGATGGCCTCAGCAGATTGCCACTCGAGACGACAGCAGAAACAGAGCCTGAACCAGGGGAGATCATTCTCCTAATGGATCAAGTGGAGACCATGCCTGTCACGGCCCGCCAGATTCGTCAGTGGACCGACATCGACCCAGTGCTTGCACAAGTAAAACGCTTCGTCTTGAAGGGCTGGCCTGAAAACCATCCAGACCAGAGATTCAGACCATACTTGGCCCGGAAAACGGAAACTGAGCATCCTGGATGGCTGCCTGCTGTGGGGAACTCGGGTTGTAGTACCACCGAAAGGGTGTCACATTTTGCTACAGGACCTACATGATGCACATCCAGGAATGACTCGAATGAAGAACTTGGCGAGATCGTATATCTGGTGGCCGAACATGGACAGTGAAATCGAAGCTACTGTGAGAGGGTGTCAGATCTGTCAGAGTCTTCGAAACCTACCCAGCAGTGCTCCTCTTCATCCTTGGGAATGGCCAGATCGCCCATGGACCCGACTACACGCGGACTACGCTGGTCCCTTTCTAGGGAAGATGTTCTTAGTCATCATAGATGCCCACTCTAAGTGGATGGACACATACCCAATGAACACATCCACGTCAAGCGCAACCATTGAAAAAATGCGCCAGTCTTTCGCAACTCACGGCTTGCCAGAAACCTTGGTCACAGACAATGGGACTTGTTTTTCCAGTGAGGAATTCAAGGAGTTCATGCTCAAGAATGGAGTACGACATGTGAAGTCAGCACCCTATCATCCGTCTACCAACGGACTAGCCGAACGGGCTGTTCAGACATTGAAGCAAGGCCTGAAGAAAATGACGAGCGGTTCGATAGAGACTCGAGTTGCCCGATTTTTGTCAGCATATCGGGTTACCCCCCAGACAACCACAGGGCTGTCACCAGCAGAACTCCTGTTCAATAGGAAAGTGAGGACACGCTGGGACCTAATCCAGCCTAGCGTGGAGAAGCGAGTCGCCCAGAGGCAGCTGCAACAGAAACTGAACCATGATCATGCTGACAAGAGAAACTATGTGGTGGGGGATCTGGTGTACATCAAGAACTTTTCGGTGGGCCCAAAGTGGTTGTCAGGGGTAGTGGTGCAGGCTACAGGACCCCTGTCTTACCTGGTTCACGTGGTGGACGGCCGTCACCTGAAGCGACATGTCGACCATGTACTGTCTCGGGCCAGCAACCAAGGGGAGTCTCAGGAGCCAGACAACCAGTTTGGTCAGCCTGAGCTTGATATTCTACCTGCAGTGACACCATCAAGCCCAAGGACATCATTGCAGCTGTCACCAGGGGTGGACCAACCAGAATCTGCCACGCCGCTGCCACAACACCAGGGACCCAGCAGTGGAGAGGCGACAGCAGCACCAAGACAGCCGCAGGACCGGGGACCAGCAGTGGAGAGCCGACAGCAGCACCAAGACAGCCGCAGGACCAGGGACCCAGCAGTGGGGAGACGATGGCAGTACCAAGACAGCCGCAGAACCATAGGCCACGCAGTTTGGAGGGGGCTGCAGCACAAAGTCCGGTGCCTAAGCCCGCCTCTTGGCCCAGTCGTCAACGGAGACTACCAGCACGTTTCAAAGACTATGTTGTGAAGACGTTCAGAGATGTCTGGACAGAGATGGAGCCGGACCTCAAGGATTGATACCAACCTTTCAGATGGAAAGGCAGAACAGACTAGTAATGTTAATTAACATATTTCTTTTTTTTTTTTCTCTTCTTTGTTTGTTTCTTTTGAGAGTCCAAAATACTGATTTATATTTTTCATTTCAAATTGAAGATTTCAAAGACTGAGATTGAGATAGCCAACCGAGACATTTTCCGTTCATATTATTTGTATGACCTGTTATGGTCTTAATGGGGGGGATATGTAGTAGATGCCAGGGGCGACAACCGGGTGGGGGCGCCCCGCATCGAAGATGGCTGACCTGTAAACAACTCTACTGCTTGAGCTGATAAATAAATACTCTTGAATCTTTACCTGAGTGTGCCTCTACTTCAGCAGTGTTGTACTATATGTCCCAAAGCATGAAATGGTTCCGCAGCTGAAGTAAATGCACTAGCTTTATTCTGATTTTAAGCTAATGATGGCAGTTGAAGTCTGAAATTTATACACTGGCATTTATTTTATTCCCCGTTTTTCTTTCTTTTGCTCTGCACTTTTTTCCTGGTCGACAGCATCATCCTGAGATACAAGCAGTGCTCTCGTGAGAACTGACGCCATGTGACAGACACTGGGCGCGCAACTCTCAAGTGCATAAAAAATTGTCATGTGAAATTCATATGGGACATTCACATGTAGAATAAATAGATTGACAAGAAAAACAGAACTTCAAGGAATAAATTTAGTTTGTTATTGTTTCACCAATTAGAACTGCAGATTTTTTTTTCATCAGAACACCAGGATTTTAAGGTAATAAATATTTGAAACTGAATTTTCTTATGAAACACATGACATCATGAACACATTTTTCGTCCATGTACAAATTTAAAAGAGGAAAAAAAATTGAGGCCACTGGGGTAAGTTTGCTTACATATAATGATATATACTATGTATGTGTGTGTGTGTGTGTTCAATTGTAGTGCTTTCTAGCTTTGAACATAGGTGACATGTTGTCCAGAGAGACATGAGAAAATGAAAGAAACAATTTAGTTTACTAGTTATGAACAGTGATTGGTTCACTGCTCACAGTTATTGTTGAATGAGAGTAACGACACAGCAAGTTTTCAACAAGTTTGATCTTGAACATAATAAATGGAAAATGATTTGAGGATACAAAAAAACCTCCAGAGCATTGGATTTCAGAATGCACCTGTAGAAATTGAAGTCTTCTTGAGGATCCACACAACATTTCGTGTGTGTGTGTGTATGTGTGTGTGTGTGTGTGTAAAATTGATCTGTAGAAACAAAACACATCAAAACTCAAATTTTTTTTTATATATTTAAAAAAAGAAATAGAACAAGGCATTTTTTTTTCCACATTTTGTTATTTATAGAATTGTAAATTATTGATCATAATCTATGACGGTCTTGACCTAATGAAAATCACAATGTGACCATTTTTGAGTGTGTTTATAACTTTACATAAGTTGTAGTGGTTAAAAAAAAGTCAAGATTGTATTTTTTAATTTGCTAACAGAAGTAAACCTGATTTGTAATGCCTTTTCTGCCAATTTAGCCAGCACAACAATTTTACAAATCAAATTTAAATTGTTTATGATGTAGTCATGTAGTCTAGAAGAAGGTTGGATATAGATGTAGTTTACATTTTGTGCAGGCTGTACACTGTAATGATATGAACTCAGTAGGGGGGAAAATCATTTTGACTCTTGCTTCACAGCAGATGTAAGACCTGCTTCACAGCAGATGTAAGACCACACCACATCACTTTCTATCCTCTATGAAAGGGGAGTGGGGGGAAGGGGAGGGATGGGGGGTGGGGGGCAAGAAAATCCCCACAAGAGAAATCCCCAAAAGAGATCAAATGACCTTCAGTTCTGGGGATGTTATGATCAAAATCACAACTCATGAATTTTTGCTTATTAGATGAAAGACGTTCGAGATTTGTACATTGTGTTACTCCACTAGTCAAAACCCCTGCTATAGCAAAACGAATTCTAATGAAACATGTAAATCAACATGTAGAAAAATGCTTTTTATGACAGTGTGAAGTTAGGATAAGATAAGATAATGTTGCTTATAGCCCAGCCGACCGCAGAGGGCCACATCAGGGCTGTCACCACGTTAAAATCAACTCCCCAGTCATTTAAAAAAAAAAAAAAAAAAAAAAAAAACACTTTCACACATCTCGTTAAATGACATCGTCTACAAACGCACCAGAAACTTTGTTAAAAATCTTTCTTCGTAAAATCTTAAATCAGATGAAAAATGTTAATTTCTCTCAAAAACTTAAGGATCACGTCAGGCGGGACATCCCTGAACAGGATCTTCATGGACTCCGCTGTAAAATGTTTGTGTCTCACATGTGCAAGTCCAACACTCTAAAAGAACATGTTTCATTGTGAGTGGCGCATGACATGGAATGCACACGGAGCTTCTTTCACTCTTTTAAAAGGTAAGAATGGGTAAATACGAATGGCCGGTGTGCAGCGGCACAGACCGTTTCCTCTTTACGACCACCCGACGTAGATGGGAGGAAGTCTTAAGGTTTGGACGGATTTGAAAGAGTTTGTTATTCGTCTGTGTGTTCCAATCCTCCTGCCAGAGGTCTCTCACATAATCGTTAATTTTGGGTTTCACATCTGAGCAGGGGATATAAGTGTTGGCAGTTTCTCTCTTGTGGCTTCTTGGCTAAACGATCAACCATTTCGTTCCCGCCAATGCCAACATGACCAGGAACCCCAAACAAGAGTAATGTTGGGAACCGTCCGCCTTCAACTTGCTAAAAAGTTCAAAAAAAGTAAAAGTTCTGGATGCTGAAGGTTGCGGCAGCTATGGCCTCCAAAGCTGACAGCGAATCCGACAGAACCAGAAAGTCCCTCTTTGAAAACGTGAGATTATCTTCAAAGCCAAAACCCGAGCAGTAAGTTCAAACAGAATAGCAGAAGCATCGGAATGGATATGTTCCCAACAGTATCTGAGAAGGAGCCCCAGGGCAGTAGGCTGCACAGGCCACTCCATCTTCAGACTTGGAACCGTCAGTGAAAACTTTTTGATAGGATGGGAATTTGGAACAGAGCTCAGCATTTCAAATGCCTTGTACGCCAGAGAGCTGGTAGACTCTTTGCGAAAAGCTGCAAGATAAAAACGAATCTCTGGCGTGAAGAAGGTCCACGGTGGTTGATCCGGAAATTTGGGGAAAAATCAGATACTACCCCTTTAGGTTAGACCTGCATTCGCACGTGAGGCTGCTACGAAGACCAAACGGCGGAATACATTTCGGGTTTGTTTAAAATTATTTTGGGAACGGAGGGTCAAAAACAGTCATAGGCAGGATTCTGCGGTTCTGGAACAGTCGGATGTAATTAATTAAAAGACAGTTTCAGCTGCGGTGGACAGTGAAGGTTCACCCGCCTCTGGTACAGGTTTGTAACAGGGGTGGTGCGGAACGCTCCAAGACAGAGACGAAGCCCTTGATGGTGGATAGGGTCCAAGAGTTTGAGGTAAGATGATCTTGCGGAGCGTACACAGCAAAAACCCGTTAGTCCAGTTTGGAACGGACCAGGGCTCTGTAGAGGTGCAAAAAAGTTTTTTATCAGCCCCCCAGTCGGTGTGTGCTACGACCCGCAGAATTTCAGTGCCTTTGGCAAGCAGTTTGGGGTTTTTTTAAATATGGCGGGAAAAAGTTAAGTTTTGGGTCAAAAATGACTCCAGAAATTTGGCCTTTTTAAAACAGCTGGAATGGGAGATTTCCCCTACTTGAAGTTCCGGATCTGGAAAAAACTGACGGAAATTATGGAAGTGAATACACTGGGTTTTTGTAGCAAAAAAAGGTTTGAAACCGTTTTCATCCGCCCACGTTGGATTTTATCTACCCCAAAGCTGGAGCCTGCGCTGGACACTCGGGTACAGGCTTCCAGTTGCGTAGACAGAAAAATCATCCACAAACAATGAGCAGTCTGAACCTTGCTGAACTGATTGAACAATGTTGTTGATCTTAATACTAAAGAGGGCAGGAGATAGTATGCTCCCTGTGGAACACCAACCCCTGCTCGTGGACATCAGAGAGAGTGGTGCCAACCGGACCTGAAATCTGTGTTTGCGAAAAATTTTGAATAAAAAGCGGAAGATGACCTGAAAACCCAGATCGTGGAGATCATGAAGTATCCCGACTTCAGGTGGTATCGTAGGCCTTCTCCCAAATCAAAAGAAAATTGCCATGCATGCTGTTTGTTCAGAAAGGCGTTCCCAAGTGTAGATTCCAAAACGAATCAAATGGTCCAACGGTAGTCCCATGTTTGCGGAAAACCACATGTTCTTTCGCCAAAAGGGCCATCGGTTTCAAGTTTCCACATGAGCCTAGCATTACCATTTTTTCCATCAATTTACAGACACAGCTGGTCAAAGCTATGGGACGGTTGTTTGAGGATTAGAAAGATCTTTTCCAGGTTTGGGGATGGGAATAATGAGGGCTTTTCGCCAAGAGGGTGGAAAAAAACCTGTAGTCCACAATGGTTGTAGACTGTAGCAGTATGTTCAGACCTTCTAGCGGAAGATGTTTCAACAGTGATAAAGGATTTCATCTATACCTGGAGAGGAATCGCTGCAAGAAAGCAAGGAGATTTCAGCCCCGTTTAACGTGAAAGGAAGATTGTAGTCTTCCATGTTGTCGGACGAAAAGTTGCAGGGTGATTTTTCTTTTAGGGCTTTGTTTTTGACAAAAGTGGCTTGATTTATTAGAAAGGGGGGAATTCTTTTTAATTGGTTGAAGCAAGCAGATTAGCAACTGCTTTCTTCTCTGTTATTAAAGAATCCGAAAACTTGAGATGGTTCACAGTGGGGACAGGTGTTCTTCCCTTTGATTTTCTTATGATGTTCCACACTTTTTTTTGGAAGTTTTGATGTCTGCCTGGAGCAGAAGCTTCTCCAGGACCGACGTTTATGATTTTAAAGGGGTGTCTAGTTTAGCACGGGTTTTTGATGGGCTCGAGCGTTGGGACCCGAAGGTCGTTGGTACACCTGACGGGGAGCCCGTTTTCTAACTTTGGAAATTTGTTGGGGAGTCTGAATCAAACCCGGGTGTTTTTGGCATTTGAAGTTTATCGGAAGACACTGGAATACAAGCTTTAGCCACACTTGATCACAGTGTTAGTCAGTGATTCAGCTGGGTCCGGACTCTGAAGAAAATCAGTGTCCTGGAATTCTTTAGAAATAGTGGTTGCAAATAGATCCCAGTTTGCTTTCTTGTAATTTAGATGTTGAGAGACAGAGACGTGTTCAGTTATGACGGGTTGTAGTAAGACAGGGAAATGGTCACTTCCGTGCAGATCGTCATGGACAGACCACTCATAGTCCAGGACCAGCGAGGGGTCACAAACCGACAAATCTAAACACGAAAGTGAACCTGTGGAAGAGTGGAGGTAAGTTGCAGATCCGTCGTTCAGAAAAACACAAATCCAAATCCGAAAGGACATCCTCAATTAGCAGCCCTCTGGATGACGTATGGACACTACCCCAAAGAGGATTGTGACCGTTAAGCACAAAAAAGAGGTTTCAGTCTATGTTTCTAAAGTATGTCAGTTCAAAGACTTAGATAAGAATTTTGTGTATCAAGGTAATTGCTTGTTTATCATGGTTTACAGACAAAGAGCGAGATAAGAATTTTGTGTATCAAGGTAATTGCTTGTTTATCATGGTTTACAGACAAGAGCGATACTGTTTATTAATGATGGGTAAAACAAATTTTTGAGTGAAGAGCTGGTTGAAAAGATAAACGAATGAATAAACTCTTTCCTTTTTTTATAATAAGAGCTGCATTTTAATTTCCATTTAAATGTTAATTTATTCAAGTCAGCTTCAAAAAGAAAATTCTTGTATCACCACTGGCACACTCAAGTCAGCTCCAATCCAAACAATGGATACTTGATAGGTCTTCAGAACCTTGAAAGCAGACTAGACACTAAAGTTCTCATACAAACTGTTGAATTCAAGAGGAAGAAGAATCACGCCATAAACAGAAGAATATAAGAGCCCACCAAGTGCAGAATGAAGCGCTGTAGCTTCGTGCGCAATGCATGCAGACTTGAGAGGCAGGATCTTGAACTGTTACAGAAAAGAAACAAGACAATTCCATCACACAGTTCTGTGCCATCATGGAAAAGAGATCTGTTCCTGGCATTCCCACAAAGGGCATACGGTTAGAACCATAGAGGAGAGCAAGAGCCTTGATTACATGGAGAAGGCATATCCAAACAGCTGTGGACACATGCCTACATAAATGGCTCAGCAGAAGAGGCCACTAGAAACAGAGGTGGAGGAATCTTCCTGATGTTTGAAAGACAGAACACCCATCATGCGACAAGCCAGGCCACTGCCAAATTCTCCACAGATTTCAAGACTGAGGCAGATGCACTACTTACAGAAGCCAGAATAGTGTGTAATAACAGAGAGGCCATACATCCACAGTTGTCTTCTCCGATTCTCTGAGAGTATTGCAGGCTGTATGAAATCCTCACAACAAGGAACTCAGCTCTCTGGTCTTCTGCCTGGGTGTTCTATAGCAGTTCACAGAGTACACCGTCATCCAGTGGATACCCTCACATTGCAACAACAGGGCAATGAGGGAGTTGACACTGGCTATGAAAAGAGGATAACAACCTCAAGTAGAGCTGGAGGTTTCATTGAAAAAAGCCAATACCATTATCAAAGAGAAGCAGAAAAATGATGGCTTCAACAGCACCCAAACTACAACAGAAAGGATGCCTGTTACCTCCTACCCAGACCAGACAAAGAACAAGTTAGCTATGACTAGTGTGAGACTGAGGACAGGACACTCCAGACTCAAGCACCACATGTTCACAGAAGTCCACATTGGTGAGTCTGCAGGGTGCCCCTGTGGTACAAGCTCTAATGACTGTGGAGCACTTCCCGCAGGATTGTCCAACACACCCAACCTCTGAGCAGAGACCTGGCCTGCAGACACATGGACGAGGGAGAAGATCTTTGGACCTCTGGAGAGACTCCGCTATAAAGCAGCCTTTGTCACCGTCTCTGGGGTTCCTGTCTGAGTGAACAATGAAGAAGAAATGGGAAATGACATCAAATAAGCATTTTTGTGTATTTACCAGTGACATGTCTAATACAATGAAAGAAAATCTTGTGAAGTTATGATCTGTTGGTATTATGCTGCACCCTTTTTATGTTTTTTGCTCAAATTAAATGTACTCATTGCTTATGCAAAGGTGAGAAAATACTGTTCACTGACTCGCAGTGACACAAATTTATAAACTATGTATGGTTATAAACTGGGTAGGTTTTAGCTTTGTTTTGTGACATTATGTGATGTTGTTAAATACTTTCATTTTCAAATTAAGGAGTAAATAATCACAAAAAGAACTGTGAATCTTTACACATGCCTTTGTTTTGGTCTGAAATCAGTGTACCATTTTAAGAGAACACTGAAAGTGCCGTCTTCAAAATAAATTTTTGGTGTCACAAAACACTAAACAGTATACCTTTTCATGCCACAGGCTAGATGAATGTATACATGCTCCACCTGTTGTCAGCTATGATTCAGACTACTAAGGCTTTGGTGGGTTTGAACTGAGTGTCTGTTACAGACCTTTGTCATCTGCTTAGTGCCGGTGAAATAAGTAGCTTGTTCATCTCTCTCTCCCTCTCTCTCTCTCTCTCTCTTCTCTCTCTCTCTCTCTCTCTCTCTCTCTCTCTCTCTCTCTCTCTCTCTCTTTCTCTCTCTCTTTGGTATAGTTGCATTAATCAGTGGTGTGTGTGTGTGTGTGTGTGTGTGTGTGTGTGTGTGTGCGCATGTGTGTTTTTGTCTCTGTGTAATATGTGAAGGTGGTAGAGCTGTTGTTTTATGGCGTTTCTGTGCATGGGTATGGAGGAGAATACATGATACTTGCTTGTTTGCTGGCTGGAGTTTATTCTTTGTTTACCTTTTTTTCTCTCTTGCAAGCTTCAGAGAGTAATAGTTAATACCAGCCAGTGAGCCTACATGGTGTTGTAGTTAATGTGTTGGCTGAGATCCAGCAGGAGATGGTTGGTTTGATTCTCAGCAGAAGCATTTATTTGTAGGACTTTTTTTTGTCCCAGCTGGTAGGGTTTTGTCCCAGCTGGACCCTACCTTTAGCTCAGTTTGCAGTGGGTCATCGGAGATGACTGGAACCACTTACTAGTTGAGTTTCATCCACTAAATGTGTCTCTGAGAGTGTTGCACACATTTTCTTACCAACACTGCTAGTGTATCTCTGGGGTCTGGTTGATGCCTGGATGTATTGAAAGGAGGTGTGATTAATGTGCAGCCAAGTAGTGTCATGTAGTCTCTGACCAGAGAGAACTCCAAAGCATCGTCTTCATCATCCTCATCCTCATAGATCGTCATAAAAGATAGAAATTACAGGTTCTGTGGCCTTTCATCATGTTCATGCCTGCCCTGTTTTTGTGGTGACTACAGATTCAACTTCTGCTCCATGTCCTTGCTCTTGGATGAGTTTGCATCAGGATTGTTGGTATCAGCAAGTCATGGGGAGGGTCTTCGGATGGACTTGATGGTGCCTGGTGGAAAGGGGGTAGGGAGGGTGGGGGGAAGGATGCTGTTTCATGATGATTGCGCAGCTAAATGGCAATTATTGTCATCAGAAGGGTGTCATAGAAAGTAGTACTCTGGGTTTGTTGGATCAGTTTCTGTATTTTGCAATGATTGTATGCTGCAGTGCCTGTATGTAGCACTATTTGTATGCATTTCAATGTCATGTGCATTGCCTGTGTCAGATATGTGTCAAGCCTCCTGATGATACACACTTTGTGCATGTTTCAGACTTTGGGGTTCAAATTCACTTCCTTCATTTTCAGTGGTCTGTGAGATTCAGTCTTTGAAATATTGCAGTATGCATTTGATCACCCTTACAAAAAGAAAATTGAATGGCAAGTTGACCATTTCTGCCACATAGTTGGAGAGTTTTTGAAACAGCACAATACAAGAGACCAAACCAGCCAGCCACATGAACAGTGTAACCATGGCAATGTTGTGAAAGAAGACTCAGTAGCTGTTTCATTTGGCTTTTGCATGCACCACCCAATCAATTTGCAGCTTACAAAGTTTTGTTTTTTTTTTTTTTGCATTGGACATCTTCATTTTCATAAGTTTGTTCACATTCTTCTATTTTAAAGAAATATTATTGGCACTCTCTGCCCATCCCCCCCCCCCCCACCCCACCCCCACCCCCACGAAGGGATTTGAATAAAGTAAAAGAGAAAAGAAGAGAGAGAGGGAGGGAGAGAAAGAACAGAGCAGATGCTCAGTTGTCATCTGAGAAAGAAAAGACACCAGAAAAGAAAGCAAGAATGGAAGAAGACCAGATGCTTTACCCATATAGTGATCAGAATGCCAATTAGATTTTGTTGTGTTTTTTTTTTTCTCCAGATTTTCTGTCCATGCAGGTAGTTATAAACGTAAGTGTCTTGTAATCACATAGGCCTTTATTTGTTAACTCGTTGATTGATGTCTTGTCAGTTTCCCTGAAAGAAGCCAAACACATACATGACCACATGACAGAATACAGATAGAAGAAGGCAGATTGAACATTTTTCTTAGAACAAAAAACATGCAGAAATTTCCATGCCCACCATCACAAGGAAGAAACATCCAAAATATTTGTTGAGGTTTACATGCAGGGTTCTGGAGTTAGCAGTGAAATCTGAAGAAAATGAATACCCCCTAACCTCAGGACGGGCAAGATTTGTGGTTTTGACCTTTACAATTTCCGAATAGGGATAATGATATCCCAAACAAATTGAAAACAGTGAGTGAAGCAGCTCTTAACGATAATGAAAGGGGTAGTCATGTGTATGATATACTGTCAGTCTGTTTGTATTGTATATTGTAATATCTTGTATCATGTTATACCAGCTGCAATCTGCGTTATAGATGTATTTTGTACTTTCTGTACGTTTGTAGGGTATTTGTGTCATGCTCTGTGTACTTTGTAGTGTCAGTACATTGCTGTCTCTATCTGTTTTAGTGTCCGTAAATCTCTTTGAAGATGTCAACAGTTGAGCTGTTACGAAACGAATAGGTGTGTCCACATATTTCTTGTGAGGTTTGTTAAATAGTCAAGCTGTTATACTACGATGTTTGCATGGGTTTCATCTTATTCTTTCTTTTTTTTTGAAACTGTGAAGTGATTTTCTTTTCTGCATGTTGAAAATTGTCAGCAGTAAGTGGACCAGTCGACTGTGTGGTTTGCATGGTGAACATTAAATTAAAAACTGTTGCAGTGTTTACATAACATGTTGCAGTGTCTAGATGTAAAGCTTGCTGTTTACTGTGTGAGGAGGATCCATGGTACTTACTATATTGTAAACTATGAGGCATGTTACACCTTATTCAGTGCAGTGACAGACACAAGCTTTTTATTGCAGATTCCATGAAGATCTTGGTCTGAGATGCTCCGTTTGATGTGACTTTTAGCTTTAGAAAGGAGATGGGTATTTTTTTTAGTTTTATCTTATTTAAATTTTGTGGTTGGTGACACGGATAGATTGTTTTAGATCTGTCTTTTAATTCATACTTGCCATTATTTTCAGTTTTAGTCTTAGCATTTAGATTTGTCTATTGTTCTGATTTCTAACAAGCTCACAGCCATGCTGTGGTGCCTTCATGGGCTATGAACTGCAAGACTTTACTTTCCTGCACAGTTGCATTGTCTATGTTGCAGTGTCTGTGTTAGAGCTACACAAGGAAGTGGGCTGTATCAGGACAGCAACCTGAAGCTTCACCCCTTATGTCAGATCATCGAGGACATTTTCCGCCTGGGGCTGTTACGTATGTCACCATATACATTTTATATATAAAATAACAGTGCTGTAGTTTAGTATAGGTGGCCTTCGTGGACCACAGTAAAACCTCTCTTTAAAGACCTGAAATCCTTAATGATTGGGTCCAAAATAGGAAGGCAGACTTGTATACCATAGTATACCATAAAACAATGCACTTGATATTCCAGATTATTTAAATATCACCAAGTGTGCGTGTGTCTGTACTTTTTTTGTGAGGAACTTTAGAGAAAGAGTGTATGCATATATGTGTGTATATGTGTCATTACACAGTGCAACATGATATATTATATACAGCTTTGTAACAAAACACACACACACACAAAACACACACACACACACACACACACACACACACACACACACACACACACACACACACACAGCACACACACACACATCTATTTTTTATATATATATATATATATATATATATATATATATATTAATATATATTATATATATATAATGTGTGTGTGTGTGTGTGTGTGTGTGTGTGTGTGTGTGTGTGTGTGTGTGTTACGCTTGATGTGGATAATTGCCTAATGTGAACACTAGGCAGAAAATTGCCTATAGTGCACATTAGGTACAGTGTACTTGCGTAATGTAAAAATTGTCCAACATTTGCAAAAGATGCCTAATGTTCACATTATGCAGTTCAATTTTGCCCGATGTGAATGCGACTGCCTAACACACATTGTGCAGCTCAATTTGCCTGATGTGAATAAGACTTAGATAGAGATAGAGATGCCACAGAACAACATGTAGAGACAGTTTTAAGACATCTTAATGGAATCGCAATTTAATAGAAAAGAACACACTTGCAATCACAAAACGAACACAGGCATCAAAAAAAAAAAAATCCTCAAAACATGATGTGGCCAATTGCCGAAAATCAATGAAAAACATTGAAAAATCAATAAAAAGAGAAAAAAAGTCAATCAAACAGATCTCAGGGTCCAGTCGATTTCAGTTAGAAATTTTTGCATGATCTGCCCAGGTGACAGCGCGAGTTGCATTTAAATTTTTTTCTTAGGCAGCTTAGACAAAGAGAAGATATAGAAGGAGAAAAGAGTGAGAGAGGGGGACAAACAACAAAAAATCTCATAGCGCACAGAGAGAAAGAGAGAAAGAAAGAGGGAGGAAGGGAGAGAGAACAGTACAGAGACAGACAGAACAGGAGAAAGGGTGGGAGCTAATTAGAGAGAGGGACAGGACAGACAGACAAGGAGGGGGGGGGGGGGGGGGGGGGGGGGGGGGGGAAAAGAGAGAGACTTACCTTCAAAAGAAATCAAGCCTTCTGTTGTTGTGTTTTTTCTGAAATGACAATGCGATGTTTTTCCTCTGACACTAAATCGATGCATTAGAGCCACAACTGTCTATCTTGAAAAACGCCATTTTGAGAAATGGCCACTTAAAGATTTCACAGGTCTCCGAAATTTACACCTCTGCGCGCAGAACTTCCAAACTTGGGAAAAACAAACACTAGATGGTGTTCTAAAGCTGTACAAATGAGGGTTAAAAAAAAAAACTCAAATGGAAACCACATAATTACGCAATCTTAAGAAGTAAACACTCTTGGTCTGAAAAGAAAGGCTTTCATCTTCCCAGAATTTTGAAGCACAACTTATTAACAAGACTTAGAAAGTTGTGGCACACAACGGTAAGACCTTAACAGCTGAAATCCTCAGGCCACAACTGATCAGCTACGGGATAGTGACTTGTGGCCTGGAACATTCCTATCAGTTTGCCGTAATAGTTTGGAATACAACTGTCTTCTATGGCTCTAGCCACTTGTGGCATGGACAAACTGTCCCACTGTATGGAACATTTTCAGATCACAATCTGTTATGTACAAGAAAATCAGTTGTGGTATAAAACATAGTCGTTTTTTGTATGTGTTATTCTGGGCAACAAGTGCTCACGAATGAAAACATAGTTGTGGCCTTGGAAGTTTGACATAATTCATGTCATACATTAGGTAACAAGTGTTTAACAATTCTTGAACCGTGTTTTACACTGAGCTAATTTTGTATTTTACACTATTAATTTGCTTGGAACCACTCCTGATAGAAAAGAATGGACTGGATAGGCTTGTGTGAAGCTGTTGTTAAGGAAAAGGTTAAGATCAATAGCCTATAGAAAATAACGTCAACAGTTTCTGGAAAAAGTCTGTGAACAGAAGACGACACCACGCACGCAACGCACGCACGCACGCACGCACGCACACACACACACACACACACACACACACACACACACACACACACACAGGCAGAGGTGAATGCACAAGCCCTAAAGCTACTTTACTTCACACTGTCATGCTAACAAACAAAAATAGCAATAGACTGAACACATATGCAAAATTGTGCATGCCTACCTTGTTTGCTGTCTCCAAAAATCCACACAAGGATGAATCATCCACAGTAAGAACAACTGTCTACATTGTCACAGTTCACGGTTTATTCACAAAAGGGGGTGTGGGGGTGTGGGTGGAGAGAGACTGTTCACTGTATCATTCACAGAAGGAAAAAAAATCTGTTCACTGTATCCTACTTCAGTTCACTGCTTGGTCCACAATGGGAAGAAACTGTTCACGATTTTCACCAGCAGAAAAAAAGAATTGTCCACATTGATATAGTTCATTGATTTATCCACAGTAGAGAATAGTAAATATAGCATTTATATTTCACTGATTTGATTCCACATTAACAAAAAAAGCGCACCTATTGTTCAGAATGAAAACAGACATCGGTGCACTGTCAAATTCACTCAAATGAAAATTTTACAGATCTTCTTCGGATTCTGTGTCCTTCTCGGTAATGTCTGGTTCTGCAAGCCTGTCTGGAGCCGTGCTGGCGCTGGGCAGCCGTTGGTAGAACTGATGGTGTCGCTGTGGCTTCTTTGTCTGAAAGTGAGATACGGTCAGGTTATAAACTGCCAACTTTCTTTTATAATGAACTTGACTTACTAGGGAGCATGGGGTTGTTAGCACTGCCTCCATATCCAATGTGACTGTGTGAATGTCCTGCTGCTTCTGTGACAATTTTTTGTCTTTCTCCTTTTCTTCTCTTGATTGTCGCTTCCTCTCCTGGTGCTCCTCGTACTCCTCCTTCGTAATCCTGATCTTCGCATTTCTTCAAGTGATGTTTTGCAAACTTGAAAAGATCATTCTCACTGTTCACCCCTTCATCAAGGTGAAAAAAGCCAAGGTAGGCATGCAGGTTGTCTTCAATATGTTGGCACAGAGAGGCACGGAGCGTGGTTTCAGTGTGGTTGTCCAGATGAATGGAGGCAGCTTTAAAAAAGCAATTTCCATCAGGATACACAGGTCTTCTCTCCATGCCATTGGCCAAGAGAAGACTATCCAGACGTTTGTGTGAATCCGGACAGCCAGTTCATGAAGGGTTTCTTCTCTGTGGCTTTCAGTATTGCAGTGGCAAGTGGATCTCCCTCTGAAACATTAAAGATATGCTTTTTTATGAAGCTGTTTAGTTAAGACAGACTTTTATTCTGTTTGATCAGCTTCTGACAGACCTGCTTTCATCCAAACTAATTCATGTATACACAGTGACCTGGACTCTTTCCAACTGTTTTTGTGATATACAATATAATTATATATAGTGTGGCTAGGAGATAAGATAATGTTGCTTATAGCCCAACCGACCGCAAAGGGCCACATCAGGGCTGGTGTGGCTAGGAAAAAATATATATATTATATATATGTATAGGGGAGCGGTTGGCCCACTTGGCAAGACGCAAGATCGTGATCTTGTGGTCCCGGGTTCGAGTCCCGGTTGAGCCGTCAGTTTATTAGCGGGAGTTACAATTTGTTCTGACTCTCCTCTCCCCAAGTCCTTCAGATGAGACTATAAACCGAGGTCCCATGTGCATATGCATGCAGAAGATAAAATGCGCACGTTGAAAATCCCGTAATCCATGTCGGTGTTTGGTGGGTTGCAGAAACATGAAAATACCCAGCATGCACCCGAGGCTTTACCAGCACATTGGGATATGAAGTCGATGAAGCATTAGCTAAAATAGCAGATGTGGTGTGGCGTATATGGATATTCTGCACGCATTGACACTGCCTCGGGAACAACTGAAACTGTAACAATATAGTATACACAATACTATATTTGCGTAGACAAAACTTGCTCAATAAGATTCAAGTCATGGTTTTACTCCCACCCTCAGCCTCTCTCCTGCTACAAAGTCTGTCATCACAAACAATACTGAGGTAATGATCGATACCTTGAGAAGTTCCATGAGAAGATGCTGGCTCATGCTGGTCAAGAAGTAAGCAGGTCTCCTCATCAATTTCAAGATCTGACCAACTGTCGTCAGTCATGGTGCCTGATTGGGAGAACAAAGAAAATAATTAACGCACCAGTTTAAATCGTGTATCACAGTCTTCACAACATCTCTTCCTTCAAACGGTGTTTTTGCTATTTATTTCAGCTACTGATTTATTAATATGGATGAGCAGCAAAGCCAACTGTACAAGGGGAAAAAACATGAAACTACACATATTTCTTTATTCACAGCATTTATTTCATCATATTTACAAGAAAGCTTCTGTGCGTCTTTGAAAATGTGTTCAATTAATACACTTTTGTAAACAAATTAACTGCATGTACAAAATATCAAGGAAAAGGTATTGTGAAAAAAGGAAACAAATAGACAGTACATTAATTTTGTTTCTTATTATTGAGAGAAAGAGGGAGAGAGGAAAAAACAACAAAAACAAAAACAGAGGGGGGGGGGGGGGGGGGGAGAGAGAAAGAGAGAGAGGAGATGAGAGAGAGAGAGAGAGAGAGAGAGAGAGAGGAGAGGAGAGGAAGAGAGAGAGAAAAGAGAGAGAGAGAGAGGAGAGAGAGAGAGAGAGAGAGAGTCGTAACATGGTTAGGGATAAACATGTTAGGCATAGCCTATTCTGCCAATATGAGCCCTGAAAAAACAAAAACAAAAAACAAAAACAACAAAGAGAGAGAGAGAGAGAGAGAGAGACTTACTGATTTTATACGACGTCAGTGGAGTTGGAAGCAGAAGCAAAAAACTGCCAATGAAGTTTCCTGAATGCAGTGTGAGGGAAAGTGTGAACGGTAAAAGCCCGATGTGCCAGTATATAGCCACTTGTTTACACCAGCATCTCTCCAGACGCTCCCCTTATCTGTGGGAAACAAGCCTCTGAACCCCCGCTGACCCCTCCTTGACCGAATTCTGCCATTCCCGGTGCCTGATTTTTCCCCACCCAGAAGTGACCTCTGCAGGGCGGTGTAATCTAATAGCCCAACCTTTCTCTTTCACTTGCAGGAATTTCCTCAGCCAACAACTGATAACTGCTAACATAAACAAGTTTGGCCTGAGAGTGGTGATTCCCCTTTCTACCATTCCTTGGAGCCACAGTCTGTGACTGCTAGCTGTTCATTTGTGGCATGCAGAATCTGGTTGGATGTGGACAGGGCAACAACTGTTTCTTTGCTATAAACCAAAAACTAATGAATGTTTCATAACCATGTTTCAGCATGTTAAACAGACTGTATTAATACACCTAAAAATATGAAAAAGTCAAAACACAATTTTTTTCGAGATAAACAGTTGGTGCTCTAATGCATCGAAATGCTCAAATGCTTTCAATCAGATGTTTTTCCTCTGACACTAAATGCTCAAATGCTTTCAATCAGATGTTTTTTCCCCTGACACTGAATGCTCAAATGCTTTCAATCAGATGTTTTTCCTCTGACATTGAATGCTCAAATGCTTTCAATCAGATGTTTTTCCTCTGACACTAAATGCTCAAGTGGAAAGGTCCTGAATCAAATGCTCAAATAAAATCATGATCAGAACTCAGTTCCTCTGTTATAAATGTGTGGAAAAAGTTGTGAGTTGTGATTATAACAAAGATGATAAAGTAACAGTCTGCCCCTGTTACAACAAGCAATGCTCAATGCTCATTAAGAGATCAACATAGTTGAGTGGTTAGTTTCCTTGCTTTCCACTTCAGCGACTGCGGTTCTTCATTCTATTCACATCAGGCAAAACGCCATTGCCTGATGTGAAAGTCTTGCTTAATGTGAACATTATGCAAGTAATTTGCCTATTGTAAACATTGTGCAAATTGCTGCCTAATGTTCACATTAGGCAAATTACTTGCATAATGTTCACATTAGGCGATTATCCACATCGAGCGTTACATATATTACTTTTATGTTGTTATGATGTTACATGTGTTTTATGTATACTGCTGAAGAAGAATGTTTTCTTAATAGACATAAGGGTTATTTTTATTTCAACAGAAATTATTCATTGATGCATGCTGTGAAGAGGATGCAGATGCTTTAACGTTACATGACAATGCAGAATATTTGTCTGCGTTTGCCATTACATCAGTAAAACCCTTTATGTGGTTCAAAAAGGGAAGTGTCTATAGTGTGATAAAGAGTGATACTGATAGAAGGAAATTTTGAATGTTGCAGGCCATGGCTCATGGTTTAATAAAGTGGATTACTGGACAGTCCTGTACAAGTTGTCACCAAGGTCAGTTGGGATGTTGAGACATGGCAAGAATCAGTAGTGTGAAGAGGGAAAACAAGTTTGGGCTAACAATTCTGCAGCATTATGAGAGTGACTTAGCCAAGATCTATGATACAATTTAGAAAAAAAAAAAAAAAGAAAGGGGGGGGGGGGGGTCGTTGGGATGCAGGAGGGCAGAAAAAATCATTTAGAAAGGGCATTTATAAACAGGGCTCCAACTTCTTTGAGACTTCACGGATTTCCACAAAAAAGTAGAATTGAAAATCAAGGAGGGGGGGGGGGGGGGGGGGAGGGGGGGGGGGGGGAGGGGGGTATTTTTTTCAGGGGAAAAAATTGCTGACAATAACGAAATTTTCAAACAGCTCTCAAGCTTTTGGAGTGCTGATTGCATGTTCAGAATGCTAGCAGACAACATTGAAGTCACAAGATCTCATGTTCTCCACAAGAGCAGCCATTGCCATTTTGTCTTAGGGTTGAAGGAAAGGTAATGTTGTGCATTGACAATGGGCGTCGCAAGATGATGCAAACATGTTATAGATTGAGAAAAGCTGAACAAACAAATGGTCCTGATTGTGCTGGACCGAAAGTTGTTGATACACCACCCATGTGCTCAGACTGGCATCAGATCACTCTGGTTAAGAAAAAAAGCTAGGGAGGGTGTGTCTGCTAAACACATGCACACACACACACGTGCACGCGCGCGCACACGCACGCACGCGCGCGCACACACACACACACACATAGAATTTCAGGGATTTTTGCTTTCCTCAATGGAAACCCTGTGTATGAAACCCTCACTGATGGCATTTGGGGATCATTGAATTCTGTGGAGTGATCAGAACCATTTGTTACACCTGTCTGCAGTCTCCACAGTCTGTCTCCTGGGTGAGACTGGTCGGCAAAACCGAGCTTAGCTCCAGTGCTTGTGTTTGTCCACCTTCTGTATGCCCATCTACAACATCTGCAATACCTAACAGAGACATGCCACATACAGTATTTTACTGAGGTGTTCCTTACCACATGGGGAAGAGAATCACAAGTCGACAGCATCCTAAGGCAGTCCACAAAGAGTACATTTCTATGAACACACTTCTGACAAGCATCACATTTACAGCTATTAGGACAGGCAGAAAAGCATGTTTTCTAATATACCTGCATATACAACATTATCCATAACATTTCAAAATGGAGTGACTGACGGCGGAGTCGAAGCAAAACTTTGAAGAGAGGGTGTTAGTTACCGCCAATGACATTTCCCCCACTGACCACTTTCTTTCCTTTGTCCCCATTATGTTCCCCACCCCACTGTGTACAAGTACACTGAGGAGCTTGTATCTCCCTCTCCCTCCCACATACAGGTATGCTTGGATGTATGTGCATATATGTGTGGTGTGTGTGTGGGGGAGGGGGGGGGGTGGTTTTTTTTTTAAACACAGATTCCCATATATCACCACCGTCATTATTACATTATTACCACCACTCATAGATATAAGATGTCCTATGTATACCAGTCTCCCCCTTTTTTTTGGTTTTGTTTCATATGTGTGTATGTTTGCCTCTGTGTGTGTGTGTGGGATGTGCCTGTGTACATATGTACCTGCCTGTGTACATGTGTGTGCGTGCATGTATCATGCATGCTTGTGTGTGTGTGTGTGAGACGGTGATTATTTCATCTATACAACCTTCACCATCAATCGAGTCATTGATCATTGCTTCCCCCCAAAGCTTTTGTTGTTTTTTTTTCAAAACTCAACGGGCATTATCATGCCAATGCTATCTGCTAGCATGCTATTTCACTTATGGCAGTGATCAACATCCTGTAGCACTGTTTGTCCACTTAAGACAATGACCAATTATCCATGATTCATCCTTTTTTTTTTCCGCACCCCCATCCGGCATTACTACATCAACGCCATGACTTATTTACCTATGACATGGCCACCCCCTATAGTACTGTAGATCTCATCACAGTGGCCCCTATAGTACTGTAGATCTCATCACAGTGATCAACATCCATCAATCATTGATCATTCCTTTATTCCCTTACTGCATTATACACTTACCAATACACTATCTACTCTTTAAATGACCAACATCCTACACCACTGTGGATCATACCTACACCTTGACCACGATCATCATCTACCCATTTTTGAACACCTGCCCATCCCCCACCGGTACTTTACACCATGCCACAACATCATCCCACTTATATAACAATTTACCATCATCCTACAGTATCTCCAATGAAACATGATCATCACCACCAGTCATCTACCCCCCCCCCCCCCCACCCCCCCCCCCCCCCCCCACTTTCTACCTGCAATATTACACCAATGCCACCTATTATCCACTTACCTCAGTGACTATCTCCTACAGTACCATGATCTCAACCATGCCAGTGAGCATCACCCACAGGTCATTGATATTTTCCTATGTCCCCCCACCTTGCACCATTACACCATCACCACTGCATTTTTCCACTTGTATAACAATGGTCATACCCCTGTGGTACTACTGATTTAAGATTATTACCATTTATCAGTCACTGAAAATACTCCTATCCACTGAATATACTCATATCAGTGAACACCTCCATACTGCACTATATGGAAATGAAGAAGCTGACCAACTGACAAAAGAAGGAGGACAGCAGCCCCAACTGTAAAAGGCAGCCTCCTTGGAATAAATCTAAAATATTTCCAAGGAAACTTATAGGAAGATGACTTGAGCAGCACCCAGACTTCAACAAGAGGGATGCATACTACCGGATGCCCAGATGAGACCAAGTGAACATTGTTGGACTGAGGATAAGGCTCTCCTGACTCTAACATCACAGGTCCACTATACTCCACACCTGTGAGTCTTTCAAACTATCAATGCAGTGCAGCCCCAGAGACAGTGGAGCATTCCCGGCTAGGCCCAAAGTGGAAACCTGGCCTGCCAACTCACCAATGAGTGCAAAACCCCACTGACCACTGGAGGGTCTTCACCATACAGCAACCTCCGTCAGTACCTCTAGGTTTCCTACATAAGTAAATGAAGAAGAAGACCATCATTGTGTTACTGAGAACTGGGTACCCCAGACTGTGACACCACATCTCTGCAATACTCCACACTGGCGAGTCTTCAATTTATCCGTGCAGCCCCAATGACGGCGGAACAGTCCCAACAACACCAAAAGTGAAACCTGGCCTGCCAACACCCCGATGAATGCAAAACTTTATTGACCACTTGAGGGCCTCCACCATACTAGCCTTTGCCAGTACCTCCAGGATTCCTACCTAAGGGAACGGAGAAGAATCTCTTCCTACACTACCGTTGATCCCACATGATCACCACCCATCAGTGACTGATCGATGATAATAATTTTTACCCCCCCCCCCCTTTCCTTTTTTTTTTTTTTTGTATATGTATATGTGTGTGAATATGTGTCAAAACTCTCCACAGTAAATCTCACTATGATCATATGATTATAACTCACCAGAACATTGTTTACAGGTGGTCCCCACCCACCCATCCCTTTGTGTGTGTGTGTGTGTGTTGTGTGTGGTGTGTTGTGTGTGTGTGCAACACATGATACCCTGTTTTTCATTGATCACTGCTATCTTCTCTCAACAAACATCAACATATTGATGCCAACACATTATTTCACCTGTTATAATGAACATCATCCCATAGCATTGTTACTTTTTTTAAACAACACTATTTATATGAACTCCCCAACCTCCCACCCCCACCCCACAGTGGATCAAAAGATATGAGCTCTCCTTCTCTTGCCCCCCCCCCCCCCCCCACACACACACACATTACCCTCCTCCCCACCCACCCTACCCCTCCACCCTTTTTTTTTCACACCCCCCCCCTCCCAATTATACCTTATCACCCATTTATCTTCCATCCCCTTCCCTCCCTTATTAACATTACCCACACACGTTTCACAACTACCCGCGCATAACTACCGCCTCTTTCATCACCCAGCGAAATCATTTATTTATTCACCTGAACCTTTTTTTTTTTATTTTTAGATTACATCTACTTATTTATCCCTTATATTTACATATATACTGACTTCCATAAAAAACGCGAAAACAAAACAAGCTGAAGGTTGGGGGTGAATTTTATTGGTCACAATTGTACAGAGTGGAAGCGAGAATTCAACGTGATTTGATTTCATTACACCAGTAATGTGTGAAAATGTCATCAGCAATATGTCTTTTGTGTGGAAAATCCAAGGTCACGTGACAAACCAGCTTGAAGTCCTAATACCGTTTGTGGCCACATTTGCGTTGACAACTGCTTGACACCTGCGGCTCATTGAGTGGACCAGGTGGTTGATGCGTCCCCTTGGCACACCAGCCCACACATGGACGATGGCCTGGTGAAGTTGAGCCGCTGTTGCTGGTCGTGGACGCAGGAGGTCCAACCGTCTGCCAAGTTCATCCCAAAAATGTTCTATTGGGTTTAAATCGGGACTGAGGGCTGGCCAGGGCAGCACATTGACGTTGTTATGCTGAAGAAATTGCTGGGTGACCCTAGCAGTGTGTGTGGTCTTGCATTGTCCTGTTGGAATGTCCAGTTTGGGTGTTGCGCAAAAAAGGATCGGACATGGGGTCTGAGCACCTGGGTTGATGTAGCGCTGTGCATTGACACCCTGTCCGCGACCAGGACCAATGTTCTGAAAGATGACTGGTCCTATGGCGTGGTTAATGCCAATTGCACCCCATATCATAACGTTCGGGCCTCCCCAGGGGTTTCCGCTCTACCACACAGGAGTCAGCATAGCGTTCACCAGGTCGACGCATATTCTGACACGACCGTCAGCCATGTCAATACAAAAACGGCTCTCATCTGAGAACAGTATGGTCCCCACTGCTGCCTGCGCCAGTTGATTCGGGCTTGTGCCCACTGCAGCCTGTCCTGCCGGTGTCTTGGTGTCAGTACCGGACCTCTGTGAGGACGCCTACATGCCAGCCCGTTCTCCTGAAGATGCCGCCGCATAGTGTTGAGGCTGATTCGTTGCTGGAGATTCCCAGGCACCTGTCGAGCAGTGTTAGCGGCTGTTTGCCGCCTGTCCCGCAGTGGGTTCGAACAAGATGGCGATCCTCTCTTTGTGTGGTGACCCAAGGACGGCTGGCCGGGGACGATCATCAGTGGTACCAGTGACTCGCATGCGGTGCTGCAGACGACAGATGGTTGAGATGTGGACGTTAAAGATGTTGGCGACCTGCCTGGCATCCACACCAGCCTCCAGATGGCCTAGGGCACGATTGCGTTCCTCTGCTCGTAGTCTTGGTATCTCTGTAGCGCTCAGACGGCAAGTCGTTACCTGAACCTTGTAGCGCGGCTTTATAAAGGCTGCATGCCTGTGTACTTGTCGCTGGTTAACTTTGTTCTGCATGGTGTGCACGTGCCTCACATGCAGCAACCAGTTTGCCATTTTTGTTGACCCTCCAATGCCGGGAATGATGTGTTGCTCACACAATTTTTTCACTGCACGTGAGTCTTGGACCCAAACAACTTGCCACAATGGTTCAATATTGTATATTAGCCTTTTCACCCGAAAAATTAGCCTTTCAAATTTTCGCGTTTTTTATGGAAGTCAGTATATATATATATATAATTTTTTTTTCCCATTCCCCCCCCCCCCCTTCCCCCCCACCCACCCACCACCACCACCACCACCATTATTATCAATCCACCATTACCACAAACCGTCACAAATATACCACACCACCTCACTAAACTAGACACACAACCCTATCGTATCACACTCCCCTCCCCCCACGCAATCCCCCCCCCCCCCTCCTTTTCCCCTCCCATAATCCCTCTGTCACTTCCGCCTGGCGGCCACTCTCCCAACCACATGGACCACAGATGAGTCATTTTTCGTTCTTTGTTTGTACTGTCCTAAATGTTAATGTGATCTATTTTGTTGACCTGAAGAAGACCCAAGAGGTCGAAATGCATCGTGTCTTGTCATGTGCTTTGTTTGTCAATGTCATTGGCGGTAACTAACACCCTCTCTTTCAAAGTTTTTATTATCCATAACAGTTGGCAACAGCAGATAAAATATAGTTTTCAAATGTATATAAAAGAATGGAAACTGCTAGTACCTGACTGGGGTATTATAACAGGATTGACTCATAGGGAAGCTTCCCAACCCCTCTCTCTCCCCTCCAACCTCCCTTCCCCCACCCTCCCACCCTCGTCTCCCCCTCTTCCCAAAATGCTGTGTTGCGATGAATCATATCAGCTAGCATCAGCATTGTTGCCAAATCCTCCATGATGAAAGATCAGTTTGTCTCTTTAATGTGTGTGTGTGTGTGTGTGTGTATGTAGACATGAGAAAAGCTCCATGTGGCATTGTGTTCATAAGCTGATGCAGACAATTAACAGTTTTTTCTATTCTCGTTATAATATCAGTTTAATTGAAAAAGTTATTGCTAACATAGGCTACCATACTCAACACATGATGAGCGTGACAGCAGAACCTGCGTAGCAAATTGTGTACATTCATCACTGACTGTGTTTTTGGGAATCTGTAATGCAAGAATAGATTTTACCCTCTTTTGCGATAACATGCAAATGTACTAGCAGTGAGTGATAAAGGGAAGGACAAGAAATGTGTGTGTGTTTGTGTCACTGTGTGTGTAAGTCTCTGTGTGTGTGTGTGTGTGTGTGTGTGTGTGTGTGTGTGTGTGTGTGTGTGTGTGTGTGTGTGTGTGTGTGCCACTGTGTTTGTGTGTGTATGTGTGTGTCACTCTGTATGTGTGTGTAAGAAATCACCAATTGAAAATGACAAATTGTTGTTTTAGATCTGATATGTTTGTTTGATGATATTGCGAAGTTTGCTATTGTTTGTCCTTCATGCCCCCAAAGGGGTCAAAGGATGCAATATTCTTGATTTGTGTGTGTATATGTGTATATGCATGTATATGCATACATCTGTCTGTGTATGTGCTCATAGATGTATTCTAGATATGTTTGTGAGTCTTGTATAAAATTTTGCAGTACTTACCAATACACTATCTACATCTTAAATGACCTCAACCTACACCACTGTGATCATACCTACAACTTGACCACGATCACATCCACCCATTTTTGAACACCTGCCCCATCCCCCACCGGTACTTACACCTTGCCACAACATCATCCCACTTATGATAACAATTAACCCATCATCCTACATAGCTCCACTAAACAGATCCTCACCCACCAGTCATCTACCCCCCACCCCCACCCCCCCCCCCTCACTTCTCACCTGCAATAGACACCATGCCACCTATTAATGCCACTACATCAGTGACTATCTTCCTACATACCATTGAATCCAACCATGCCCAGTAGCATCACCACAGGTCATATGATATTCCTATGTCCCCCCACCTTGCACCATTACACCATCACACTGCATTTTTCCACTGTGTATAACAATGGTCATACCCCCTGTCGTACTACTGATTTAAGATTATACCATTTATCAGTCACTGAATATACTCCTATCCACTGAATATAATCCATATCCATGAAAACACCACCATACTGCACTATATGGAAATGAAGAACTGACCAACTGACAAAAGAAGAGACAGCAGCCCCAACTGTAAAAGGCAGCCTCCTTGGAATAAATCTATATGAGCCTAGTAACGTATAAAGATGACGTAGACACACCCAGACACAACAAAGATCATACAACCGATCCCCAGATAGACCACGTGAACATGTTGGACTGAGGATAAGCTTCCTACTCTAACTTCACAGTCCACTATACGCCACACCGGTGATCTTTCAAACTATCATGCAGTTCAGCCCCAAGACAGTGGAGCTTTCCACCCAGGCCCATATGGGATACCTGGCCTGCCAACTCACCAAAGATGCAAAACCCCACTGACCACGGAGGGCTTCACCATACACAACCTCCGTCAGTACCTCTAGGTTTCCTACATAAGTAAAATGAAGAAGAAGACCATCAGTTTGTGTTACTGAAACTGGTACCCCTGACTGTCACACCACATCTCTGCAATACTTCCACAGCTGGCGATCTTCAATGAATCCCAGCCCCAATGACCGCGAACAGCCCAACAACACCAAAAGTGGAAACCTGCTGCCAACCCCCCGATAATGCAAAACTTTATTGACCACTTACCTCCACCATACTAGCCTTTGCATACCTTTCCCCAGGATTCCTACCGAAGGAACGGAAGAAGAATCTCTTCCTTCACTAATACCGTTGCTCCACATGAGCACCACCCATCAGTACTGATCGATATAAAAATTTTATTAATTTAACCCCCCCCCCCCCCCCCCCCCCCCCCCCTTTTTTTTTTTATGTATATGTAGAGTGTGTGAATATGTGTCTAAACTCTCCACAGTAATGTCCACTAATCATATGATATAACTCTCCCAAACATTGTTTTCAGGTGGGTTCCCCACCCACCCATCCCTTTGTGTGTGTGTGGTGTGTGTGTGTGTGTGGTGTGTGTGTGTGTGGTTGTTTGTGTGTGGTCAACACATGATACCCTTTTTTCATTGATCACTGCTAGCTTCTCTCACAAACATCAACTATTGATGCCAACACATATTCACCCTGTTATAATGAACATCATCCCATAGCATTGTTTACTTTTTTAAACAACACTATTTATATGAGCTCCCCCACCTACCACCCCCACCCACAGTGGATCAAAAGATATGACTCTCCTTCTCTGCCCCCCCCCCCCCCGCCACACAACACACACATTACCCTCACTCCCCACCCACCCTACCCCCCCTCCACCCTTTTTTTTTCACCCCCCCCCCCCCCCCCTCCCCAATTATACCTTATCACCCATTTTCTTCCATCCCGTCCCTCCCTATTAACATTACCTCACACACTTTTTCACACTACCCGCGCATAAACAACCACCTCTTCATCACCACGAAATCATTTATTTTATTCACCGAAACTTTTTTTTTGATGTTTAAGTACATCTACTGAGTTATCCCGTATATATTCATATTTACTGACTTCCATAAAAACGCAAAACAAAACAAGCTAAGTGTAATTTTATTGGTCACAATTGTACAATGAACGAACTTTCAACTATTTATTCATTAACACCAGTAATGGTGAAAATGTCATCAGCAATCTGCGTTTGTGTGATAAAATCCAAGTCACGTGACAACCAGCTTGAAGTCCTTATACCGTTTGTGGCCACCATTTCGTTGCAAACTGCTGACACCTGCGGCTCATTGAGTGACCAGTGGTTGATGCGTCCCCTTGGCACACCACCCACACATGACGATGGCCTGGTGAAGTTGAGCCGTGATGCTGTCGTGACGCAGGAAGGTCCAACACGTCTGCCAAGTTTTCATCCCAAAAATGTTCAATGGTTTAAAGCGGGACTGAGGCTGGCCAGGGCACACATTGACTTTGTTATGCGAAGAAATTGCTGGTGCCCTAGCATGTGTGTCCTTCAATTGTCCTGTTGCGAATGTCCAGGTTGGTGTTTTGCGCAAAAAAAGATCGAACAAAGGGGTCTGAGCACCTGTTTTGATGTAGCGCTGGCATTGACACCCCGGTCCCGACCAGGACCAATGTACTGAAAGATGACTGGTCCTATGGCGTGTTTAATGCCAATTGCTCCCCATATCATAACGTTCGGCATTCTCCCAGGGGGTCCGCTCTACCACACAGGAGTCAGCATACGTCACACAGGTTCGACGCCATATTCTGACACACCCGCAGCCATGTCAATACAAAAACGGCTCACATCGAGAACAGTATGCGTCCCCACTGCTGCCTGCGCCATATGATTCGGCTGTGCCCCACTGCAGCCGTCCCTGCCGGTGTCTTGGTGTCAGTACCGGACCTCGAAGGACCCTACATCCAGCCCGTTCTCCTGAGATCCGCCGCATAGTTGTTAGGCTGATTCTTGCTGTAGATTCCCAGCACCCTTGTCGAGCATTTTACGCTGTTTTGGCCGCCTTCCCCGCAGATGGGTTCGAACAAGATGGCATCCTCTCTTTGTGTGTGACCCAAGACGGCCTGCCGGGGGCCGATCATTCAGTGGTACCAGTGACTCGCATGCGTGGCTTCAGACGACAGATGGTTGAGATGTGGACGTTAAAGAGTTGGCGACCTGCCTGGCATCCTCACCAGCCTCCAAATGGCCCTAGGCAAACGATTGCGTTCCTCTGCCGTAGTCAGTGGTATCTCTGTAGCGCTCAGACTGCAAGTCGTTACTGAACCTTGTACGCGCTTTATAAAGGCTGCATGCCTGTGTACTTTCGCTGTTAACGTTGTTCTGCATGGTGTGCACGGGCCCACATGCAGCAACCCATATTGCCATTTTTGTTGACCCTCCAATGCCGGAAGGAAATGTTGCGCACACAATTTTTTCACTGCAACGTGAGTCTTGGACCCAACAACTGCCACAATGGTTCAATGATTGTTATATTCACCCCGTTTTCACCCGAAAATAGCTTTCAAATTGTCACGTTTTTTATGGAGTGCATAATATATATATATATAATTTTTTTTCCCATTATTCCCCCCCCCCCTTTCCCCCCACCCACCCACCACCACACCACCACCATTATTATCATCCACCATTACCACAACCGTCAAAATATACCACACCACCTCACTAACTAACACACAACCCTATCGTATCACACTCCCCTCCCCCCACGCAACCCCCCCCCCCCCCCCTCACTTTTCCCTCCCATAATCCCTCTCACTTCCCCTGGCGCCACTCTCCCAACCAACATGGACCACAGATGAGTTCATTTTTCTTCTTTGTTGTACTGTCCTAAAATTGTTAAATTGTGATCAATTTGTTGACCCTAAGAAGAACCCAAAGTCGAAATGCATCGTGTCTTGTCATGTCTTTGTTTTGTCAATTCATTGGCGTAACTAACACAACCTTCAAAGTTTTTCTTATCAGACAGTTGTCAACAGCAGATAAAATATAGTTTTCAAATGTATATAAAAGAATGGAAATCTGCTAGTACCTACTGGGTATTAACAGATTGACTCATAGGGAAGCTCCCACCCCTCTCTCTCCCCTCCAACCTCCCTTCCCCCACCCTCCCACCCTCTCTCCCCCTCTTCCCAAATGCTGTGTTCATGAATCAATCAGCTTAGCACAGCATTGTTGCCAAAATCCCCAGATGAAAGATCAGTTTCTCGTTAATGTGGGTGTTTATGTCGACTTGAGAAAAGCTCCATGTGGCATTGTGTTTCAGAAGCTGATGCAACAATTACCAGTTTTTCTAGTTCTCGTTAAAAATCATTTAATTGAAAAGTTATTGCTAACATAGGCAACCATACTCAACACAGTTGACGTGACAGCAGAACCTGCGTACAAATTGTGTACATTCATCACTGACTGTGTTTTGGGAATCTGTAAAATGCAAGAATAGATTTATTACCCCTATTTGCGATTACATGCAAATGTAACTAGCAAGTAGTGATAAAGAAAAGACAAGAAATGTTGTGTTTGTCACTGTGTGTGTGTTGTGTGTGTGTGGTGTTGTGTGTTTATTGTGTTTGTTGCCACTGTGTTTGGTGTGTAGTGTTGTCACTCTTATTGTGTTAAGAATCACAATTGAAAATGACAATTGTTGTTTTAGATCTGATATGTTTGTATGATGATATTGCGAAGGTTGCTATGTTCTTTGTCCTCAAGCCCCCAAGGGTCAAAGATGCAATATTCTTGATTGTGTGTATATGCATGTATACATACATCTGTCTGTGTATTGCTCCATAGATTTATTCTCAGAGATGTTTGTGAGTCTATGTATCACATTGTGCATATGGATGTATTAGAAACAATAAATGTCGTTCAAGACCCACTTGCTCTACCACCGTTTTTGCGAAAGTGGCCTGACGCCGCCTTTTCCTGTGCGGAAGAGAGAGAGAGAGAATCACCGGCAGACAGACAGAGAAAGAGAGTCAGAGAGAGAAGACAGACAGACAGACAAGACAGGCAGACGCAACCACGCCTATGCACAAACACACCACACTACTACACACACACACACCACACACACACACACACACACACACACACACACACACACTATTTAAAAAAATGTGTCCCTGGTTACAGTACATACCCCCCCCTACGGTGGCTCTCCCTTTTTACAGGCAGTGTGATCCGCCAAAAAATCAATACTGCTGCTCTCCCCTCCCCCCTACCCCCACTCCATCTGCTTAGAACTTGCCTCGATCGCCCCATATACACCAGCCCCGTCGTCGCTGTCACAGCCTTGACCAATAGCAGCTGCTTGCGACGACTAGGTTAACTCACAACATTCTTCCACTAACAGCCGTGCAAGCAGATTGTTTTTAACGCGCTTGTGTGTTTAACCCGGTTAACTGAAGAATCAAATTGTGTATCTTAAAGGTTGTTGCATCTTGAAGACAATATTGTTGACAAGAGATACAGCCATTTTAATACGTGTGGCAGAAGACCGGTGTTTTCAGTGAAAAAGGTGTTTTAAGGCCGCTTCCAAACTGCGACCAAAAATCACTTTGCGCTGCCACGTCACAAGACCTGTGAATGGACAGTGTGGTTAGTGAGAAGAAGTATTTACCCGTTGTTGTCAGGGCGTTTTGTTTTTATAATATTTGATCATGCAGAACAAAGACAGTGGGGAGATTTCTAACGACAATATCTTGACGACATGTGAGTACCATGGCACATTTCTTAGGCTTTGGATGAGTTGAGACGCAGGCCATCATCAAGTAAGAAACAACCTGCCCTTCCCTAACCTCCAAAAAAGCTATCTATTGTATGGAACAAGCAAAAAAACTAAAGATGGGCGCCAGAAGAACTCCACCAATACTTGAAACAAAAGAGTTGAAGTGGAATGACAGGTAGAAAGAAGTGTTTCTGTTTGGGCATAGGAAATAACGTCTGTGCTGTTGCTATTGATAAACCTGAAGGAGGCATAGGCACTTCAAAGCAGGAGCTATCAACAATGTTTTAACTGCCAATATGTGCTTTAGAACAGACCTTCAAGGCCTTTTCACCAGAAAAAGACAGGCGCATACTCAAAATTGGGAGATGTTGAAGAGCAATGAAGGATAAAAGAACCCCTTCACATTCTCGTAAACTAAGAGAATTGCCGTTTGTTGAATCCATATGCTAAAAAAGGTTTTCTACAGTGGTCTTTCTTTCCCAAATCTACCGATAAAGATTTGTATTTAATGTTTTCAAAGCAGTTAGGAATTAGAAATTATTGGACTACTCCGTACAAGAACCAATTCAACTTCCAACACACTCCTCTCAAGTCCGCAGCATGAGAGAGAACCAGCGCCTTCACCTGAAGCGTCAAAGGTCACAGTCAAGCCATTCTTTACCTCTAACCTATAGCAGTAAGGTTCAGTGCAAGCCGTTTCTTCAGCGCTTTCACCCTGAGAGCGTCAAAGTCACAGTGGCAAGACCGTTCTTTAGCGCTCACCCTAGACAGTTAAAGTTTTCAGCAGTAGATTAGACTTTTTTGCTGCTTCCGCTTTGCTGGCTATACTCCCTGTACAAACTTTTAGGCTGCCTTTTTAGCTCTGCCAAAGCAGTATTTTTTTAAAAAAACCACTAGTAACTCTGCCAATGCCAGTCCCAAGCCTGGATGAAAAAGAGGAGGGTGTGGCATAAACTTTTTTTTGTGCACTTGTGGCTGCTTTGAACTTGCATCAAAAGGAGCCATTGCATCACAAAAAACGCAAGCACTGTCGTGCACTAATGGTGTGACACATACAAATAATAAAGCTCTGTGTACACCACACACACTCACTCCCCACCCCAATCACCCCAAGTTTCTTAATTAAGTTTTTAATTAATACTTCAAGTCTTAAGAAGGCGTGATTAGTTTTAATTAAGTTCTTATTAATTACCTCAAAGATCATAACTAGTCATCCTTTAAGTACAAACAAAGTTCTTATAATATTAAAAAAATACAACTATGTTGTTATTATAAAATAAGCAATGCCGAAATATAGTACACACAACCCTCAAAAAACCGTCATCGTTGAGGATGTCTTGCTCACGTCTCTGCATATATCTTGAAGGAAGGTTTTACTCCGAATCAAACCGCATGATTACAATTCGGTCATGAAATGTCTTTTATAGACTCCATGTCGTTATTTATTACACCATCATGTATAATACGCCATGATCTATTTTATTAAAAAATTAAAATTTTATTCCATTAGAAAGGGATCAAAAATGATGCTTGTTATTTGTGTTTTGCGTCCAGTTTTCTCGTTCTGCATTAGCGCTCAGATTTTTTGTACAGCTCTTCGATTCGTTGCCATTCTTTATATGTTTTATAACAGTAATAACGCCCCAACAGCAGCAAGGCGCCAAGAAAGCAACAGTTTTAAGTTTCACTATTCCATGAAACTTGGGGCCCTTGTATCACATGGAGTTTTTATAGCTGGCATTGAATCAACTTGTTCTAAGCGTTGGCGGCGTTATATTTCATGATGCTGTAACATTAATTTTTTGTCTGTTCCACTCTGCAAATTTTTTCCTGCTTCAACACGCCCAGATCTTGTAATGGTCTCCACCTGTTCAGTGGTTTTCATATTTTCTAGCTTGGGTACTTTCTCCACCTGAGTCAGTGTTTTTCGATTCCTGCTGATTTTCCAGATCGTTCATTTTGAAGGAAATTAAAATCTATAGATTAAAAGGAATTAATCCCATGATTAATGGCGATAACAATGTTTCCAAATCTATAGTATAAATCACACCCTAAACTCTAATGGAACTTTGTAAAAACTGGATCTTGCGTTAAACATACGTAAGATTCGTGTTCAGAATCAAATGGAGCAAATCACTGACTATTTAGTGTTCACCTAAGAACCGTTTGCCCAACACTTTTCACCTTTCTTTCCCAACTGCGCTTCATACCTATTATGATACTTTTTATAATGTATGTGGAGACATCTGTTGAAATCTGGCTATGCTGAAGTCATGACCAAGGAACTGTTTTGTTTTCCCCACATGCTCAAAATACAGCCTCTCCTTTTGGCATAATACTTGTCATCAGCTTGGTCATTCATAATTCGGAAGTTTAGCCGCCTTGTACGTAGTAGATCATCACTGTTCATGTTTATTAATAAATATATTATTTATTTTATAAAAATGAGCACCGAAAAACTGTTTACCTAACCTTGTATACCATTCTGCTGTTTATTGGAGGACTTAGTGAAATACTCCAATGCTCGGTAAAAGCTTTAAAAATAAAGCCAACAGATCGTGGCAAACTAACGTTAGAGTCAGCAAAGCGATTGCTATCATTGCAGCTCGTTGCTACGAAAAGATTTTCTAGTTAACAAGGAATAATTCAACATATAAATATGTAAGAAAAAAAATACATTTATAAAAAATGGATTCACTCCGAATTAATGATAGGCGCGCTTGTGAAATGCCTTGCTTTTAGTCGCAGTAAATTTGCATTTAGTAAACTGCGATACGGCGAGAGAAAAAGACATAACAAAGCTATGGAGCAACCTAGCAGCTCACAAGAACGCCCATGAAAGGCAAGACGTACATGTAGGTAGAGACTCACTGAAAAGACAGGCCAAGCACTTTACACAGTAAATAAATGTGATCAAGCAATAAACAATATTATCTAGTAACAGGCAAACCAATCGAGACATAGCCCCCACCAAAAGTCATGTCTTTTTATCAACCATCAGAAAAAACAAAAATGCAAGAAATCCGTTATTGTCGTTGATACGTTGTGTATTTTGTTGCACATAATATTGCTGAATAAAAAATGAACAAAATCTACTATTCGCCAAAGGATATGAAGGGCATCACAGCAATTAAAAGATCAGCCCAAGCAGCGGAGTCATGAACTAAAACAGCAAAGAATGGTTATCTAAACAACGATTTGCAAATGTATTTACCTCACAAGACGAATACAGAGACCACACTTTGTGAATACAAAACCTAACGACAGCCCATCAATGATCTTCTATATTTACCCTCGGATAGGAGTAGAACAAAAAGATTTACTACGCACCTCACAGTCATGACAACTTCAAGGTACAAAGATGCGGAGCCAGTAACACAAAAAGATCGTCTGCTGTTGCTGATGCTATACAACTGTATACCAACAGCCCACTAACTTATCCTCGCATGATTCAAGTTGATGATGGAAAAGAAAGTAAAGCAAGTGAATCAATATAGTTAAAACATAAGAGTTTACCATTAAAGAGCATTCCGGAGTCACACGAGAATCAAGGCTTTATTGAAAACTTTAACAAACAGATTCTGAAGACTTTTCCTACAAGTATCACAGAGAGCTGATTGAACAAGTCTCCTACACAAAATGGTTAGAAGATTGCCCCTCAGTTTTGCGCGCAATGAATAAGAAGAAATTTAAGGGTTCAAACCATACAACAATCAAAAGAAAAACAATAAATCTGTGGAAGTAGAGCTTCATCCGCAACCAATTCCGTTTGGTTTAAAAGTAAGGAACCTTTATTTACCGTGAGACAGAAGGGACACTCGCACAGGGCAACTTATCCATTTGGATTTGACCCATATGAAAATAAAAAAGAATTGTAAAAATAATCCAGCCCGTGGATTATGTACGAGAAACTGCACAACAAAACCAACCAGCTCCTCAAAATCTTTTGTGAAAGAAGAACTGCTATAATTCCGCCAGACAACAGTTCCGCTTAATTAATTGAACGTATCTCCAGTGCCCAATGCATATGAAAACTCAGATTTTAAACAAACACCCTATGTGTTTTTCTATCTAATGACTTCCTTTGTTTCAACATTTTTGATCTCATTAGATTAATCGCAAGTTTTACGTTGTCTATTGAAAAGTCCTTATGCCAATCATGCGTCTTTGTAGTAGGCAGTGATATGTTTGAACGGCACAACCTGCGAATATTCCCATTGTCCTTTCTTAATATTTTCTCCTCCAAATACTGTACATTTTTGACCTTAAACCAACATACTCCGTGATCACCTTCCAGAATAATTCATCTTCATCGTTCCTAAAACCTCTTATTAAGTGAATGCAAACAGTCTTTTAGGGTAATCGACGTGTCCATACCAGCCTGCATTCCCTTTAAGCCACTTCGGTTCCATGTCTTTATAATTCTTCAGTAGAATATCTATAACAAAACTTCTGTATCTGTGTAAACACTCTGTCTCTGGAGACGAGGCTTAAAGTCGTCTAAAGAAACTCGAACATCAAAAGCTTGATAAATTCTAAAAACAG
This sequence comes from Conus ventricosus, assembly GCA_018398815.1. Lineage (NCBI taxonomy): Eukaryota > Metazoa > Mollusca > Gastropoda > Neogastropoda > Conidae > Conus > Conus ventricosus. Next base: position 75,869,866 of record CM031596.1, on the reverse strand, counting down.
TAAACCCATAAAAACAGGTTGTCCTAATTTGACTTTCGTTTTTCATCTTTACAAAAAGCTGATCATGAAATCTTCTGAATCCTATAGTTGGTTTTGAAGTTACTTAAATGCTTCGTCTCTTGTGACTAATCTAACATCTTTCGCGTGTGCGGATTCTCCTATCTTTCAAAACACTTGTTCATCACTTGAAAAGTCTTTTCTGAAGCTGCTGTGAGTTAGTTCTGAGGTCATGTCATTCATTGATGTATGGTTTTCATGAACTGTTCTTGATCAAAACAATTAGCGATGACAGCTGTTAACTTTAAACAGTCTTAAATAAAATTGTTAGAATCTGTAAGACAGACATAATTTTTTTCCTCGAAGATTAGCGCACAGTTTAGTGTTCTCTTGATCCATCTTTAGACTTTCTGCTGCGAAGGATTTCATTATGCAGTCAGGGATGCATGAGGAAATCGAAGGTCAACTTCTAAATGAAACCACCTGTTGATCCAGGCGTTAAACGCCAACCACTTTTAATGCTGTTTGAATATTATTCGTACCTGTGTACATTTTAAAGTTGCGTATGGAAGGATTGCGCATTGCCCAACCATACAATGGTTTGCATCTAATACATAAGATATAAGACCTTTTACTTGATCAAGTCCGTCCAATATTTGTTTTTGCTTTACAGTAATGATGCGACGCCATACTAATTCCCTCCACCAATCCTTTTCAATCATCGGATCATTTGTACATCCACCAATAAATCAATCTGTTCTCCATAAACTTAAGAAAGCATCCCAACTCACCCCGCAGAAATGTAATGCCGCAGATCCAAACGTAATGTTCATGCAGGTCTTCCTATAATTTTCAAAGACGTCCGCCAACAAACATACATCTCCACAAGTAGAGTCATGATAGTCTCCCATCGTTTACACTCAACATTTGCCACGCATCTTGAGCATGCTTGAATCAAGCACTGATGTCCCCTTTCCTCCTAAACTAGAAAAGAACGCGCCTTAGAGAAGTGTGTCTTCGACTAACCTTTCCCCAACTGATCATGTACTATAGGTCAACGCCCTTTCGAACAAATTGATAATATTCTCCGTTATTGGAAGGCCTTTAAGACAATAGCCAGTGGACTCGAATGACCCATCAGGTGTGTTCATAAGTCCGTAGAAAAGACATGTTATTTAAAGTAAACCCATTACTTTTCTGATGACTGTGCAATGCATGCTTACCCGAAGCACGGCCACTGCTTTCATTTAAGGTGGAGTCATAACCTCCAAGTTAAAAATACACAGCTTCCAGTCGTTATCCAAACTGGAGTTAAGATTCATTTACTGTGCGCTGCACCTCTAAACTCCTAACACGAATGGTGAATCATGGTCTCTTACGTTGTTTACACTCTTGGCGTTAGCTCTAAACCGCAAATCCAACAATGCGTGCTGATCATTACGTGTTCTTCAGCCCAGTTTAGTGTCAAAATTTAGATTATTAGAACAGCGTTACGCACTTGCTGCAGCTTTTTAAAATGTTCTGCAGCACTGGTCCTCTATATAATTCTGGCTCTGAATAAACGCCATCCGACCCTACCAATAATGAAGCAAATAACAAATCTGATATTACTCATTAAGAATTTTTTCCGGAAGTTTTTGTGTGCTGGCCCTTCATAAGGAACAATATGCGACTCGAAGTCCTGCGTAAACTACTATGACCTTGTGTGCGAGGCCGTTTCCAGTTCTTAAAACTAACTTTAAGCCTGGAGGGGCAGTTAGTTCTGTCTTACAGTCTTACAACGTGGACATGGGGATTGGTCTCGTCCTTGCTCAGATGATATTCGTTTAAACAGTTTCTTGCAGAATTTACATCTGGTATGTGTTACTGTTTTTTGGGAAGTAGTGTCTCGTTAGAATCGCTCATTGTCGATCAATTAATCAGCCTCTGGCGAAAACATTAAGTAAGTCCACATGACTTTTGGCTGTCGCCCTATTGTTGACTGGTCGTGACACGTTAATGGGCACCAAATTGTTTCCTCATCCCATGTTATACTTGAACATTATTGGTGGGGGGCAGGAAAACTATCAATTTGGTCTAACACTAACAGAAAGGATATTCCATTGAGTTAAATCTTGCTATGCCATATTTTCACTCGCTCGCGCGTGTTCGCGACATGAGTCACAGGCAATTACCACCACATAACTTTTTTTTACTGAATTTTTTATGTTTAAAAACTCTCTCTTAAAACAAAACTCCCGAGGTCGAAGGTACCTGCCATACAATCGTGACATTATTACCTTTTTAATCTAATCCTAAGACTTCCCTCTGACCAACCCAGAGCCTACGAATTTGCGGCTCACGCAGCGTCAACTGTGCAAGCATTTCTCGGCCCAACCGGTTAATCATGTGTAAGAAGTTCTGTTTTTTACGAGACCCAGACTTCTAAATTTTCTTCCATGAATTTACATAGTCATAAAACAGCGAGATCATTACTTAACCGGGGCATTTTATTGCCTGGAACTTGAGAAATAGCATGAACAACACTTGCCTTACTTTTGTTGGTCAATACTTCTAAATCAATATCATTCAGTGCTCTTTGATAAACGCTCTCTCTCGAGCATTCCTTCAAACAAGGCGCCGGGCCGTCATAGCTCTTAGCCACTGTACTCCTTCTTTTCTAACCAAAATATTTATTTAAAGTTAAAACAAAAAAACTTAATCAAACCCATACAACGGTCTTTTCCTTGACTCATAAACTAAAGATAATCACCCGTCTTTGTTAATGTGACTTTTAGAAACAAGATTTAGGGCTCTGACTGTTTTAAGCATCCTTTTTATCTGCTCGGTCCTGCTGTGAGAAATACTTGTCCTCCCTTACTTTGAAGTCAAACGTTTGGCCGTTTTAGCATCAAAATCGCCTTAAACATTAAAGTCTCATCTATGTTTTTAGTCAACTACGCTTATTTATTGTCAGTTTAAACGAGCTAAGTTTACTGGTATAGTGAACCATAGCGGTCGTGTGATTTAGTTTTTATTTTTCGAGCGGCACTACAGCGAACAACACAGGCCAGACTAAAGACAAACCTCCTAGAGTAAAGCTGCGTGCCTATCCCGTTGCTAAGAGACCTACACTTCGTTCCTCAGATAGAGCACTTATAGGCATCTCCAGTATTACCAAAGTCACACATAAAAGCCGCAGAATACCTCGTTTGTTTGCTGTATTTTGAAATCTTGCTCTAGTACTTGCATGCATTGCCAATGGTGTTAATCTAAATTTTATGTAGGGTTTCCAACTATCTCCGACTCTTTTGGCGCGCTGTAGCACATTTGGATAAACTTGAACAACATGCTTGTGATAAAATAAAATTAATTTATATTGTATAGCTTTTTAATCTGTTTTATTTCAAGATTCACTGCGCATCATATATTAAAAACAAATGTAAATTACGTTTTATCGGCTTCTCTTCTTATCAATTGAATGTTTATGAACGTCTCTCACAGCTCTCCCCTTACATCGCAACTGATTATCCTCTTTACCTAGGTCAATCCATAAACCGTATTTTGTTGTTAAACTAATCTTCTACCGGACACAAGTTGCCGATCTAATGCTATATCGTAAACTTTAACACAATCTCTTAGACTTCTACCCCCCCTCCACCCCCAAACAATTTTCTATTTCATCAAAATGATGATAATCTAAGCCCGCTACTAATTGGGGAGACGACCATCAATTTACATTCACTTTCGCTATTTTAGGATAAAAAACTTTTCACTGCGCGTGGGATCGTGCTTCATCGTCACAACAGCAATAAAATTCCTTTAAGCGTTCGTTGCTGAGTCACTAAAACGAAAAGGACATTTAGTGATGCCCTCTTCGGATATGTGTAGGATAATCACTGCTTTCGTAATAGATTGATAATTTGTCGGAATTTTGCTCAATCACCGTGCTATATTAGGGTGCTATCAACGCATAACGCTAACGAGATGTCAAAAGATTACATTGCTTCGGGTCGGTGTGATCTGATAACACGTGTATCTAAATAGTAGTTTTTTGTCATAGGAACAGTCTGTCGTTTATGCCCTTGATAAGTATGGCGCATCGCTTTGAAACACTCAAAATCAAGGGAATGGAAAAGCGAGTTCCATACCAAAAGTGGTCCGACTTACTTTGGCCGTCTTTAGTATCTTCAGCCCCTATCATTTTTAGTGCGCTCATTCGATGTCCTTTAACCTAAATCAGCCCTTCTTCCGGTTAGCCCATAATTAAGAATAGGTAAAATATTCTGCATTGTGTAAAGAAAATATTTCTTGCCCTCAAGTTTTATAAAATTTCTACAATTGCCCGCACCCACATTCTGGGACACGGCCTGTTTTGTCTGTTTTGAATCGAGTACTATTTTGAAAGTAAACGCGCAGAGCCTGGCTCAATCCTTCATCTGCTCCTAGTCCGGAATTTGACAGTAAAATTTGATCTGCATCAATATAGATTGGATTATTGAACATAATATTCCGTTTTTTTTCCCTTCACGCCAAAGGTTTTCTTTCATCTGACTAGGCGGCAAGAATCGAGCCAATAAGCATGTAACTTTTTTTTTATAAAACAAAATAAAATAATAATTATTAAAGAAACTTGGCAGGCATGAAGAGAAATATGAGGTTTTTGAATCGTCAGACGACATAGTGATCCCCTGGAGCGGCATCGCCGGGGCTCTACATTGCAGATGAATTAGCAAAATCGGAGTACATACCAACAATCGGTATAAATTAACAGAAAGTAAGGTCAATCTTTATTAACCAAAGTTTACCCAAGAACCTCCCGAATTAAAACCCTAAAGATTTAGTATATAAATAACCATTTGTTTTGTGAGACACCAAGGACAACTGTTCACTTACAACTTAACAAGACCCATCAAAGTTTTTAGCCGGGGCTCAATTAGAAATAACTCCCTGCGACGTACAAACTCCCTTGGCCTTTGTTAGGCCAAAATTAAGGGCCGGAGCAGTTGCTAAACTTCAAACACACGCAAGACTCCCAACAATAACCAAATGCAAAACATGAACTTAAAAAATAAATCAATCACAGGTGAATTTATAAATGTAATAACACAGAATCCATTTTTTCAGAAAAACCGCGTAAAACTATACCACGACGCGCCGCTACCCATGCAGAAATAGCGGCCCTTGATCGTACTTAAAACATCAGAGCAATTAACAAACAATTTTACAAACTAGGGAAGTCAGATAGCATATAAAAGAGAAAAAGAAAAAACCTCTGGAGGCTGATACCCAACTTAGCATATAGTAAAGAACGATTACCCAAAGACTAAAAGATCTGAACAAGAAAGATCAGCAAGACTAGAATGCTAACAACTAACCGAGACCAAGTACGAACTCAAGTGAATAAATAAAGAAACAATCCCGAAAAATTTTATATAACGACACAACGCTAGCAGAACGAATCCGAACACTGTTTAGAGAGCCTAAGATCACATTATAACGTATAACAGCCTTATTTGCAATAACTACCTGTTCTATACAGCGCGGGGGAGTCAAAGTCCTGTGCCTTCCGCCGCCATCGCCCGATAAATCATGGGTAAAAAAACAGCTTGAATCATCCTTGCAACAGGTATTAAAAAAAAAAAATTAGCTGGTAAAGCCGTGAACCGGCTTTACCAGGAAAATATTTTTTTGGGAGTATTGTCACTGCTTTTGTCTACTGCAAGCAAAGGTAAGTTGGCTTTATGCCGACACTTTATGCAATTAGTTTCCTTAATATTATGGGTTAATATTTAGTAAAATAAAGACCGAGTAACCTAGGCCAGTTAATCCCAAGAACAAGCGCGGTCTTTTCAGATTCATGGTCATCGCGAACAGAGTCCGCGACTTTTGCTGAGTCTTCAATGGCCCTTTGGCTTGGCCTCGGGATTGGATGACTTTAATTCTTGGCTTCTTACTGCTTGCAATATTACTGGCTCAGAATTTATGTCCGTTTTTCCCAACCGTCTGTGTCATGGCCTCTATAAGAATTTCATTATTAATAGTTTATTATTGTTCCTATCTGACCTAAGGTCAAAGGCACAGTATAAACCAGTGCAACAGCAAAGTTCTACTTTCGATCTTGCTATTGGTAAAAACATTTGTACCTGTTAATACTTGACGCAAATTAACATAGAATTAAGCGTCCTCTAAAATTTGCTAAGTATGTTGTTGCGCGTCAAATCCAGTAGAAGGATCAGTTAGCTTGATCTGGCCTTGCTGGCGACCCTAGCAACACCAAACGTAAGTACAATAGATCCTTTGATTCCGTTCTATTCCCCCCCCTAGTTAGCCCCTATTTGCGTATGTAATGTTGTCCTTGCTGTTTTATGCTCTGCTCCAATGACCCCCGAAGTGAAAAGCGGTTCGCTTGAAAAAAATGTGTACGGAAGATTCCAGTCAAAGTTAAAACTTTCTTGCATGCCCCAAAAATAAGTCCTAGACCATGATTATGATCAACTTTTCTAAATCCGTCTTGTGTAATAATTGAATTCTACAGATCTTTCAAAAGCGTCATTCAATTATTTGCGATGTTTAAACGGTTTGTCATTTCATGGCGCTCGCAGTTCAGTCCAAAAATACGCCTAAAGTGAAGAAAAAAGAAATCTGTACACTGACCTCACCAAAGATCAGATGATTTTTAAGTACCAGCATACGACAACTCCAACACCCAGTTATCACAAAACACAGCTAAGTTTTAAAGGTTCTGATAAAACTGCATCATGACTAAACCCACGCTTCGCGAGTTTTCTTTTTTAATAGGGGTTAAGATAGCGGTTTAAGGTCTACTCACCTGTTTATGAAAAGCGCAGTCTGGTCACAGAAATGTCGAGTGTCAGTTGTTATTTTTAAGATTGTATGCGGGCCAACAGAATATTTTTCATCATATATTTGCAATGCACTCATTTTAATTTGTTTTAAAAAGGTTTGGTAACAAGAACAATCAAGACGCGCCCTTCGTTTTTAGAACATCTTTTGATAACAATTGCGGCCAAAACCTCCGCTCCAGAAATATGGTACATAGTCGAGGTTTAATAACTAAAGCCAAGGGAATAAAAAGATTACAAAATATAAAGGAAAACAAACGACGTTAAACAGTAACAATACCTGATGGCTATTACGGGTTTTGCTCAACGTAAAAGAAGCAATGAGTAAATTAGACATTACTCTTAAACTAACATTGCAAATCTAAAAACAATATTAACATTCAAACCTGAAGAAGCAAAATACATTTTGATAAGAGCTAGCTAAAAGCTAGCTTTACAACTAGCAACTACCCACTCATAGTTTTTAGTGTTTTCGCCAATGAAACTACGTGAGGGGAAATCCGCTCAATTTGCATTACATTCATTACTCTATGTTCATTTAGATGAAGCTAACACTGATGAAAACTTATAGAGGAAGGCCCTCACTGTTATTCAGAAAGACTCTGCCGACAGGAAAGCTGCATATTGCGATATGAAATTATACAATTCCCTAATTTACAGTTAAAAAGATTAGTTTTTGTGGAGGTCGGATCATTTAATATAAAAAAACAAAGTCAAAACGGGATAGTCGTAAAATTGATACTGCACATTGTTTTGGAATAAAATAAACGCTACAAAAAAATAATTCGCGTGGGCCAGAAAACCAGGAGTTACATTAGCGCCTGTGAGGTGTATAACCTTAGAATTAAAAGACCTTGCGACGTGCGGAAGTTTGAACAGAACGGGTGAGATAGGCACTTTGTATGGGTTCAGTACACTAAAGATGGTATTATAAACGCAAAGAGGTTAGCGACAGTAAAAAGTTTCCTAAACTAAACAGCTTCGCAATCTAGAGGCAAATAATGTTGGCCATATGATATAAAAATAGTTCGAAAACCTGACCCCAAATGGCACTTAGAACCATATTTTTAGAAGGGGAAATAAAATTTGAATTCATAAGCCCATTTACAGATTTTAGCCGACAAAAAAGTTTCAAGAAAAGCATTTCAACTCTGGCCGCTTTACATGTAAGTCTTATGCCAGAGACAAAGTCAGATAGAGATTGAACATAAGCCGTATGGGAATAAACAGTACATCCTCCACAGAAGTAGAATCAGTTTTGAAAGATGCTTCTACAACAATAAGTTCATTCCGCAAATGAAATGGAAAACGTTCACAATGATAGGGAATGGTCGCGGAAAAGATTAAAGAGGGATGGGGTTGTGGCATTAGTGACTCCCCTTCTAATAGAATTCTAATTAGCTGGCAAACTTAGAGGTGAAACACTTAAAGTTACCGTCTCATTCTTCACAATGGCAGGATATTAAGGTCCTAACAACAAGCAACAAAATCAATATTAGTCTAATAGAAACAATCTACAGAACTGAATTGGATTAATCTTACGCATTAGCCTCTATAGGTTTTTATTACGACTGAACAAGTTTTTGACAGAGAGTAAATGATAAAAACAATAACTGGTTTAGATTAAGTTCTGTTATAAAACGAGGGATAGCATTAAACTTATACAAAAACCCCTCATTGTTCATTGATCTGTGGACAGACTTTGTGGAATAACAAATATTTAGCCTCACCTGTACAAACAGTTGATCGTTATAAATTTTATCAATTTGTGATTTTCGGCCAACACTAAATGGAACAAAGAAATCATAATAGAAGGTTTATAGGGACAATGATGACATATATTTAGTTGATTCCTAGCATTAAACTGAGTGATTTTAGAACAGTTTTTATAACTGTTTGAAGGAACGCAAAACACTATGTTATAATAGATACAGTTTCAGCAGAAGAAGACATATTAAAATGAGAAAACACGTTGTCGAAACTAGCTTTCAGCGAAGACATGCTGGATTTAGTGTGTGGATTTATGCCAGAAATATAACTCGGTTTTAAAAGACTTTTAGAGAACAGTAAAGACGTAGTTCTATGCACATGAAAGACAAAGACTCATTTGAAGAATGGGTGCGCGAAATGATTTATTGAAACGACCAAGAAAAAACAAGGATTAAACAAAAACCTGAACATCAGAAAAGTTTTAGTAAATTATATTAAAAAAACGATAACCCTGCACAGTAAATTTTTTGTTTGTAATAGCTTATTTTTGGTTATTGACGTCTTACTTGCCAGAGAACAGTAAGAGCCTTGCGTGTGGTGTGTGTTCTGCCCGACTCTCCTGGCTTCTGTCTGTTCGAGAGAGAGGAGAGCTCTTCGCATTCTTCTGTCTGTCTGCCGGGGATTCTCTCTCTCTCTTTTCCGCCACAGAAAAGCCTTAGGCCACTTTCGCCCAAAAACTCGTTTGACAAGTGGGTTTGAAGAAAACAGACATGTATCTGGTCCTTAGGTGCCATGTGTATTATGTCACAAATGATTATTGTTTATTGGGAAATTTTTCGAAATGTGCTTCCCGTACGTATTTTGCACCTGTAATTGGGTATGCACAATGATTGTAAATTGTTTTAAACGAAATTTTTCATGGCTTTGAAAGATTTCTGCATTTGTTTTCACCTCCCTTCATGCACTCTCTGCTCTCTGTCTTAGCTGTCCATACTCTCTTTACTGTCTGAGACAAAAAACCTGTCCATACTTTCTTACTGTCAGTGTCAGAGACAACCTGCCTTACGTTTCTTTAACGTCAGTGTCGAGACAAACCTTCCATACTCACTTTACTGTCAGTGTCAGAGACAAACCTGTCCATACGCTGTTTACGGTCAGTGCAGAGACAACCCTGGTCCATAACTTTCTTTAGCTTTCAGTGTCAGAGACAACCCTTGTCCATACTTTCTTAACTGTCAGTGTCAGAGACAACATGTCCAACTTCTTTACTCTCAGAGACAACCCTGTCCATCTCTCTTACTGTCAATGAAAACCTTGTCCATACTCCTTTAACTGTCAGAAACCAAACCCGTTCCCATAACTTTCTTTACTGTCATTTCAGAGACAACCCTGTCCATACGTTTCTTTAAACTGTCAGTGGCTGAGACAAACCTTCAAACTGCTTTACTTCAGTGGCAGAGACTAACTGTCCATACCCCTTTACTGTCAGTGTCAGAGACAAACCTGTCCATACTCTTTACTGGTCCAGAGGACAACCCGGTCCATACTCCTCTTTACTGTCAGTGTCAGAGACAAACATTCCTTACGTTCTTAAACTGTCTGAGACCAACCCTGTCCATACTTTCTTTTACTGCCAGTGTCCAAGACAACCCTGGCCATACTTTCGTTACAGTCAGTGTCAAGAACAACCTGTCCATACTTTCTTACTGTCAAGACAACCCTGTCCATACTTTTCTTTACTATCAGACAACCCGTCCATACGGTCTTAACTGTCAGTGGCTGAGACAAACGTCCATACTTTCTTTACTGTCAGTGTCAGAGACAAGAAGCCTGCCCTGACGCGCTTGTCGCATGTCAAGACAACCTTCCAACTTCTTTAACTGCAGAACAACCCGTCCATACTTTCTTTACCTGTCATGTCAGAGACAACCCTTCCTACTTTCTTACTGCAGTGTCAAGACTAACGCCATAACCTCTCACTGTCATGAAAAACTTCCTACTCGCTTTAATGTACCCCCCCCCACAAAAATTTTATTTAACCATACTCTGTTTACTGCATGTCAGAGACAAACCTTTTCATACTCTCTTTACTGTCTGAACAACCCTGTCCATACTTTCTTTACTGGCAGAAGCAACCCGTCCATACTTTCTTTACTGTCAGAGACACCTGTCCATACTCTCTTTTACTTCAAGACAAACCCTTCCAAACTCCTTCTTTACTGCAGTGTCAGAGACAACCCTTCCTACTTTCTTTACTTCAGAGCAAACCTGTCCATACTCTCTTTTACTGTCAGAACAAACCTTCCATACTCTCTAACTGTCATTCAGAGACATCCCTTCCATACTTTCTTTACTGTCGAGAACAAACCTGTCCATACTTTCTTTACTAGCAGAGACAACCCTGTCCATACTTTCTTTAACTGTCAGGAACAAACCTTTCCTACTCTCTTTACTGTCAGAGACAAACCTGTCCCATACTTCTTTACTGTCAGTGTCAGAACAACCCTAGTCCATTCGTTCTTACTGTCAGAGACAAACCTTCCATACTTTCTTTACTATCAAGACAGAAACCTGTCCATACTTTCTTAACCGTCATGACAAACTGTTCATACTCCTGTCTTTTACTGTCCAGAGACAAACCTGCATACTCTCTTTAACTGTCAGAGACAAACCGTCCTTACTTTCTTACTGTCCAGAGACAAACCTTCCATACTCTCTTTACTGTCAAAAAAACCTGTCCATACTCTCTTTACTCATGTCCAAGACAACCCTGTCCTTACTTTCTTACTGCAGAGTCAACCTTCCATACATTCGTTACTACAAGACAACCTGTCCATACTTTCGTTTACTGTCAAGACAAACCTGTTCATACCCTGTCTTAACCTGACAAACAAAACCTGTCCATACTCTTACGTCCGAGCAAACCTGTTCCTACTCTCTTTACTGTTCAATGACTAACCTGTCCAAATACTGCTTTACTTCAATACAAACCGTCCATACTCTCTTTACGTCAGAGACAAACCTGTCCCATACTCCTTACTGTCAAGACAAACCTGGCCATACTTTCGTTACTGTCAGAGGCAAACCTGCAAAACTTTGATCTAACTTGGGTGCCATCTTTCCTGCGTTGTTGGTTAGTTCATATGTTAAAAAGTCTAATTTGATGACATGTTAGAGCACTCTCTTCGTGCTGAAGCAATGTTTGAGAGGAGGATTTGGGCTATTTGCTTTATTTCTTCTGCATTCACCTGATAGTGGTTTTATACTGCTGCAGGAAGTGAAAGTACCCCCTCCTGCCACCTCCCCACCACTCCCTCTCTCTCTCGTCTGTTGCAGGCACTAGAATGAGCACACACACACCACACACACACACACACACACACATCACACACAATACACACACACACACACACACACACACAGAAAATACAAACACACTCACATGCACACAACATGCACACACACACATACACAATAACACCCATACTACACATCCACACAATTCACACACACACATACACCCACACACACACACACACACCACACACACACACTTTGCGCATCGCCCGACTCCCACGCCCATGCCTCAACACTGCAGCACGCATTCAAAAACACAAACACCCGCACATTGTTTGGTTTTGAGTAGACTTTTCTCATTGACTCTTTTCATCATTGTCCAGGTCTTGTTGTCCCTGATTTGATACATGAAATATTAGGCATCCCACCTCTGTGCCGTGGTTTATCATCAATGGTTTGAAATGGGAGCTCATGGTCCAGTCCCACCAGAGCAATACATGGGGAGGGGCTCCTCCAGCCACTTCCTATCCAAGTTGTTGAGTGGTGGGTAGGTTCAAAATTAGTACACTGAAACTACCTAGAGTCAAAATAACACAAAAGCCTTTCATCTTCTTTCACATTTCCTGACCAGCAAATCCTGTATTCAACAGTCTGTTGATGCTGGGAACAAATTATAAAGGGAAGGGAAATACAAGCCCTGAAATTAAGTCTTCGAAATTTAGATCAAATGTTTCCAAAGCTTTCATCTTCACATTTTACATTACCATTGAATATCAGCCTGGAGGGGAAAAAAAATCTAATTCATAGCTCTTACCTATGCTCACATGTGAGCTTGATTGAGTGGGCACCCGGGTCAGTGCCTAACTGAAGTCATGTCTCAGCTTTGAGTTTGCGTTAGGCACGTTATGATGGACGTCTGCACCTGTCAGCAGAGGGCCTATTGCTCCACCCTACTTCATACACTAAACAGTTTTTGTCATTGAGATGGGGAATGGCGTAGTAGATGGCATAAATTTGATCAACAGGTGCCACAGAACGTGGACTGATATGACATGGCAAGGCATGCATGTGGGCCTCTGGTGCCATATGTTTGATAAGTGACTGCGGTACTTTGATTGTTGGTGCTGCGATGTATAGAGTATGGGGGGCTGTGTGTGTGAGGCAGCAGAGGCTGTGGTGTAAGCCACTGAGGGGACAAATGTGACATGGCACCACAAAAAAGAAGAAGATAGTAGTTGGTGTAGTATTTGTGTATAGAGTAGTGCCCTCGGGTCAGTATTGACATTTATAGGTAGACCCATCACAGCCAGTGCTCTCACTTATATCTACTTCTGGTTCCGCATTGGTAAGATTGTTTATTTGCATACATGTTATTGTGTTTTAGCGTGTGTGGTGTGTGTTTTCTGTCTGTCCTGCTATATGTGTGTGTGTGTGGTGTACTAGTGTAGTTGGAACAAAACAGTTGAACAGGAATGAACAAGCACTGTCTGAAAACCGCCCTCATGTCCGAGCCATAGATTAACAACAGTTGCTTGCTTCAAGCGCCCAGCAATACCACACCCCTGACTTGTCCAAAGAGTTTAAAAAAGTAATATCTACCATTACATTTCCCTGGCAGAGATGCTCAAATTAGTTGGGGAAAACCACATGCTTGTAAAAGAACTTAATAAATATCTCTACGCTACATACAAAATTACTAATGTTTTTAAAAGATATCATATGATTTGGCCCAAGTCTCGTGTTCCGCTGATAGCGGCATGAAAGGAAAAATAAAAAAATTTTAAAATTAAACCATTTCATAAAAGTTAACCCGACGGATTTTGATTTATGAATAGATATAGAGTATTATTGTTGTTATTGTATGTATTGTCCTATTGTAGGATAATTCGTGCAAAATCTTCAGTGCTGCCATTTGTTCTATGCTTTTTTCTTTTATTCAAATGTGGCTGGAGCAAGACTAGCTGGTTGATGTTATGACTGGGCAATCGAATGTGCTCCCTATATAAAAAAAATGGTAGTCAGTCCACAGTCTGTTCTGCTCCGGATGTGTATGGAAATGGTCTGATTTCATCCCACTCAGGCTGTTCCTTGTTTGGCTGTTGCAGCCCCTCAACAACACCCCAGGAGTGCGTTCTTATTCAACATGCTAACCATGAAAAAACAGCAAATCAATATTGTTGGCCTGCTGCCTCATTGCAGGGGGGGGGTTGAACAGCCTGTGTCACAAATGGCGTCTTTCATTCCCATGTCATTTAGGCGGAAAGTCTGTATAAGTCGACTGTCATACAACTGCAAAGTGTTCCCAGTCAACTATTTGGCTAATGATCTGCTTTTCCTGAAAGACCTGCACTCTCACATTTGCAACATTGAATGGGTTCGGATCAATTTTCTGTCAGCCTGAGGCTCTAAGGCATGCTTGCAATTGTGGGACTGCAAAAAAGTTTTTTGCATGATGAAATCAAAAGTCCTGCTTTGTGACAGTTTTAAGTTCTGGACATACCAGGGGCAAGTCATGTAAGGCGGTTGTGCTGGATAGGCCTTGTGTTTGACATGGCACACTGTGGTCGGATTCTGTTGATTTCTTTGCAAATTCTAAATCTCAAGTCATTTAGCTACATCTAGATAATTAAACTTATTATTTCTATGCATTATCTTTACTTTGTGATCATCAAACTGCCATAATCCAGTCACCTTCAAAACGTAGCACCAAAATGTCTGAACTTACAAGAGTTAATCAAAGGTTCTCTTCTTTTAGGATCAGGTGCTCAAAAAACAGTCAAAGTAAATATGAACAGAAAGCTTAGGTCTTGTTGACTGATGTTTGTGTGAAAAACAGAGCTACTATAACACAGAACACAAGACAAAAGAAAAAGAACTCGTGAAGACCGTGGGTTGATGTGATATACAATTCCAGTTTTGGTTTCTCCCCTCCTTTTTGCCTGTCCCCTGAATGTGAAATGACTTGTATTGATCAGATAAACTCCAACAGAAGTCATAATTCAGAGCAAAGCAGAAGGTGAGAAAATGGTCACCCATGCTGAAGAACAAAAGCCATGATGGAAGAGCTCTGTGCTGCACACAATGCATATATTTTTAAGTTGTGGGACACATGGTATCGTGTCTTTATTGCTTTCTCCACCTATGTAAATCACCATGGCATTTTGTGATCGATACTGTGCTTTAATTTTGATGAAAGCGTGGCTTAAGCATGGCTGACACTGAGAACTTTGTCATGAAGTGGCTACAGACATGGATGTGGAAAGGAAGTAAACTGAGGTCATCTTAAGAGCGCCAAGGTTTTCTGGAGAGCAGGGCCTGAAGAGCCACAGAGTTTCACTTTTTTTATAAAGATGATCAACGAGGACATCCATTTTGGTCTGAGAGTAAATGGAAGACTTGTACCCTGTGCTTTCTTTCATAATATATCTTATCTTCAACCACGCCTTAGAGATACCAGACACCTGCATTGTAGTGGCAGAAATTTGAGCAATGCATGGAAAAATGTATCCTGTGGTGGATGAAACTTAACAATGTGGTTCCAGTCTTCCCATGATTTTGGTGGCCACAACAAACTCAACAGCTCTGGTTAGGAGTGCACAAGGGCTGAAAAATCCAAACTCTATAAGATCTGTTATAGAGTTCAGTCTTGATCTGCCTTGATGTCAACCCTAGACTCCTCCATTGTGCCATGGTGGATGGTGAATCAACCAATCCTTTTTCAAGAAATTGTCACAGGTGACCTTTTTCCTGGTCCAAAGAGATGAGTACAAGTTTAGCAGCAACTTTGCTCTCCCATCGCACTTGATGAGTCAGTACAATTTTTGGAGGTTACAGCTCTCAGGGGGTAATTATTATCCATGTCCTGCATCTATTGTTCCACACAGTTTTATGCAATATTTTACTGGTTTATTGAGTGTGTATTCAGGAAGGGGCATGTGATGGAATAACATTATTATTCATTGACTGAAAAAAAGAACCTAAAATATGATGCAGTTCAGGAGGGGTGGGAGGGTGGGGGGTTCATGAACTATTCCCACATGTCCTTGAAAGGGGCAAGAACATCACATACTGTCCTTTCAGAATGGGTGGTTTTGTCGTTGTCTCCAACTTGAGAGGAAAGCTTCAAATGGTTTTGGTTTGTCTTTTTGCCTACCATTGGCCTACCTATTTAAAGACCAAAAAAGGTTCCATATAATTTAGTTTGCCACAAAAAAAACACCACCCAACATGCCCAAAATGAGTATTTTCATCACAGCGCCAGTGTTTCCCTTCACACTTTTTGTCTTCCATTACCGATCTTGTCTGAACGAACAGAAAATCAGGAGGGTAAATTGGCTATAAACTGCCACAAGTATACTGAGATGATTATCAAGGATAAAAATGGTCCACACTAATAAATGGATTTAAATGTGACTGTCTTCTTTCTGTATTTATCTACGTACCTGGTGGGTGCTTTTCGTTTGTTCGTTTTGGAGGATGAAGGGGTGGCAGATAGGTTTTTTTTGTTATTTTGTTTGTTCGTTCGTTTGCTTTTAAGAGATAAATAAACAATATGTGGCATAATATATCATCTTATGATGTCTGTCTCTACATCTCTTTTTGTCTTATCCATAGTGTAGTAATTTGGTGAATTATGGTGTGTTTTCCTGCAGGGTCTTTTTCCATGTTTGTCAGTGTCTCATCCATAGTTATTAATTAATGTAAATGAACTGTGGCACGGGGGCTGCTTGCAGACGCTGACTGATCAGGGACGAGGTCGACTTTTCATTCGAGCGTGTCTGGTCAAACATCAGCTGGCGGCCGTCGTGCGACTGCTGAGAGGAGACATAGTCGTGCTGAATGTGAGTGTTGTATCGGTGATTGTGTGTGTGTGTGTGTTGTCTGTCTGTCTGTCTGTCTGTTAGCCTGTCTGTGTGTCTGTGTCTGGATGGGGATGGGGTATGAAAGAGTTTGTATTTGCCTGTATGGAAAGTAAAAGGTGGAAGAAGGGAGTTGAATGTGTTTGATGAATTTATTTCAAGTGTGTATGCAGGGTTTAAGAGTTTGTATGTGTACGTGTGTGTATGTGGAGAGGGAGGGGTGGAAGTTTGGTGTGTGTGTAATGTGCTGAATGGATGTATCCCAAGCATGTATGAAGGATGAAAGAGGCATTTTTATATATGTGGAGAGGGATGAATGGAAGAGATAGAGGGGGGTGGAAGAAGGGGATTGTGTGTGTTCAATGGACTTTTTGCAAGCGGTTGTATATGTAGTGTGGAAGAGTGTGTTTGTGTGTATATCTGTTGAGGGGTGAAAAGTGTATTTGTGTGTGTCGAGTGTATGTTTTGTTTGTGTGTGTGTGTGTGCGTGTGTCCATATGCGAGTGCATGTATATTTGTGTGTTTCTGTGTGTATGTGTGCGCGCGCACACATATTTGTGCATGAATGCGTGTGTGTGTGTGTGTGGGTGGGGGGGGGGGGGGGGGGGGGATGGAAGAAGGAGGCTGCGTGTGTTTGGGATTTATTCCTAGCATGTTTGAATTGTATCAATAACTTGTTGGTTGTGGTGGTATGTGTGTGTGTGTTTCAAAAGAAAGCAAAGTGATAATGATACTTCAGGTATGCTTTGGTATTAGTTACTTTACAAATTTCTGACAATTTTGGTCACTTTCAGCTTTATTGTTAATGCCTGACTGTTTATTTTTATTCTGTTCTGTTTTCATGTACTCTGTGCATATGAAGTGAGATTATGATTTTTTTTTCCTTTTTTTTTTTTTTTTTAATAGTATGTGTTTTTTCTTTTCATGAGGAGATCCAGTTTTGCATAAAATGTTTCTGTGTCTTGTTGAGGGCCCATTTCTCTGGGTCCCACCTGCACCTTCAGGTGTATTATTTTCTTCCTATTTCCATGAAGAGATCCTGTTTTGCATAAAATGTTTCTGTGTGTTTGCATCCACACATTTATGTGTATCCACATGTCTGGACGTTATAGGTATGTGCATCTTTTAAGATGGAAATTGTCAGCATGCTAGTGTATGAACATGAATGAGTATGTGTGTGTAGTTGACAAGCACAAGCTCACTTTTAATTCATTATACATTTTGTGTTTTCAGACACATTATGATCCAAACTCCTCCATTTTGCGTGATGACATCCTCACAGGTGAAACTTTCTTAAAGGTTTATTTTTTGTTGTTGGCTAGTGAGTGTGTGTGTGTCTGTGTGTCTGTCTGCATTTACAAGTTTCATCACTTAAAGATTCATTATTGATTTCATGAAACCTGTTTTATAAGGTGTGAGAAAGAATCCAGGCCAGCTGCTACTCGTGGTACAATTTTGAAGGTGGCAATCAATAATTTTGGCTCGAGGGCACAGCTAATTGTATATTTTTTTAAGCTTCTCAATAAAGTTTCAAGGCTTAACTCTTTCATCCCTGCCAACCACTAGAGCGGTTTGACAAATCTTCTCCTTTCATTCCTGAAAACCGCCTCAGCGGTTCAGAGAAACATACTCCTTCCATCCGGCAACCCGCTGAAGCGGTTTACGCCTTGAAATCCGCGCCCACCTGTCACATGGTTGGCGCGTCATTGCAGCCTTCGCCTTGTAACGGGACCCGCGGGATGTTTAGACAAGTCATGCCTGCTCACTTCCTCAGCGTGGGAAAGTGTCTGGAACCGAAATTTTATCTTGACTTGACCATGAGAGCACACTGTTTAGTACCTACTGAGAAGATGTAGGGTGAAGAAAACGCAGACGGCGATCAGTTTTCTGACGACGAAATTTACAACAGTTTAGCCAATGACTTCGATCTGCTTGATCTGACAGAAGAAGAGAGAGCAGAACTTGCCCATGCCATCAACGAATATGACAGTGATACTGGTGATGAACTGGATGATAAAAATCTTCCACTTGAACTACAATCAGCCACGATTTGACTGGACAGGTGGGGGTTTCACTGAACCACGCACACCTCGGAAAAACTTCAAACGGCGCCCCGGTCCTGTCCGCATACTCGATAGGCAGCGGATTATTTTAAAGCTGTTCTATTCTGATACAGTCCTTTCAAAGGTAGTCAGTTTTGCGAACGACAATGCCAACACTAAACGGCATACTGATCCAGAAAAAAACAATGGCAGGTGTTGGAAAAGATCACACCTGTGTGGTATGTGTCGCGCGACACAAACAATATGAGTCAACACACCCTGGTGTGAAATACAGTGACAATCCGTTCAAGCAAGGCAAGACAACGATGATGTGCGAAAAGTGCAATGAATATCTGTGTTGCAATAATCAGAAAGATTGTTTTAAGGTGTACCACACCCATGTTTCCTTTGTGTGACACCTGGTTTCAAGTGTGACACTTTGACACTGTGACACTAGCAGTGCATCATTTTCTAAGACTGACATGTTGTGTGTTGTTTGTTGACATTAACTCGAAGTGTGACTTTTGGACAAATACTGTGCAAAGACCACTGAATTCGGTAAGACCATAGTGCAGAAGGAGTACTGTGGGGACATTTTTATCATTGCTGTGCATTTTTTTCCTTGGACATGGTGACACTGTGACAAAGACACTTGTGAAGCATTCTTTGAAGTGGAATTACCAGAGGACATCAGACTGTGAGTTACATGCATGGTTTTTGCTGCTCGCATGTTTTTGAGCGCTGTATAACATTTTGTTTCTTTAAGTTTGAATTAATTAGTAGTTGTCACCAGTCTTGACACCTGTGTGTCACCAAATACGCGACAAAGGGGTCGGAAAACCGGATCGAAATGTGCCGGCACCATTTCTGTACACAACGGTTATGACATGTTATAGTCCGGTAGAAACACCAGTCACACAAAAGAATCAGAAGTACACACCCTATTCTTTGTTTACTTTTTTCCTGGAAACACAGGAATGAAGGATACTGCTTGTAACTAAGAAACATAG
Organism: Conus ventricosus; assembly: GCA_018398815.1. Taxonomy (NCBI): domain Eukaryota; kingdom Metazoa; phylum Mollusca; class Gastropoda; order Neogastropoda; family Conidae; genus Conus; species Conus ventricosus. The sequence continues at coordinate 75,850,106 of CM031596.1, read as the reverse complement.
GAATAAGGGGAAGTAATGTCCGACAGACAACCAGGGATGAAAGAGTTAATTCATTTTGCAGGCCCACAAAAGGTTGCTGCTTTTGGCTTTCTGTTTGAGATAAATTGAGGCCTGCAAGACCTTATTCTCAAGTAAACCAAAAACTGCATGCCAAAATTTGTTTCTGGCTTTGATTTTTTGTTTGTTTCTTTGTTTGACTTGAAATAGACCAGTTTGTTGCTTTAAGTGTGCACCTTTCCACCTAATGTCTGTAGGATTATGGATTTTAGTGTTCTTTCCTACGCTTTCAATGAATTTTAAGGCAGACCTTCTGTGGACAAATTGTGTATCTGCTCATGATTTGTGCCTGTCTTCTGTCAAGATAGAATAGAATTGAATTGGGATGTCACAGTACTTGTCTTTAACACTGTAAATCTTTTTTTAAAGAAGTATTTCTGTGGATAAGATTTGTATTATGCACTCAAACTTTGTTCTGTCCAGTGTTGTGTTATTTCCCCTTGTAGGTAAATGTCTGCAAGTCACTGATGATATTCGTCCTCTGTGGATGCCAGATCTGGACACTGACAGCAGATGAGGAGCAAAAAGTCCACACAATAACAAAGCAAAGTCTTAATGTAGGAATTCTCTGCATTTCATGTAAGGACCCAAAGATAGACGTCTGTGTCAGACATCAGGTCAGTTCATGCACTGGCAGACAATAAGTTCTTATAGTTATCAAGTGCTGTGAGCTTGCATGATACAGGCGTGTATCCCACCATGACTCCCCTGTCCAAGACCATTGTACAGACTACAGTGGAGGGTGGACCCAGACCTTAATGGACAGTGTTAAGGACTGACCCGATTACAAACGTCCAACCTGCCGTGCGCTAAGGACAGAAGGCTGTGGAGCATTAGGGGTGTTCAAACATCTTCCACTAAACTCCTATGACCTACACAAAGTAAACAATTTTTTAGGGGTAGTGGGGGAGAGGAAGAGGTGTTGTTTGACCCTTTTCTTTTTCAATATGTTACACAGTATATGAATTGTGTCCATCGTGTGTATTACCAAAAGATTCCTTTGTGCTGACAGAAATATTCCTCTCTCTCCTGGAGGAGGTTCAGAGGATCACCTTCAGACTTCACCTCAAGGTACAGTAGTGGCTGACAATCAGCACTCTACACATCATCTTCATTTCCATGCGTCTTACAGTGTGCAAGTTTTATTTAGCAGTTTTCCTGTCTTCTTCCTCTCCATGTAGGTTACAGTCTGCAGAACTGCCATCTTCATTTTCATGTGTTTTACAGTCTGCTTACTTCATCCAATAGATTGCCTGTCGTCTTCATTTTCACATCCAGATCATATACTGTGTAAATCTTCAAATTTGATGTTGTTAGTAGAACAGAGGAAAGGATTGAATCATGGAAAAATGTGTTAGTTCTTTTACCTGTGAGACTAAAATAAATTCAACTGTTAAAACTCCAGGGAAAATGCTGGTAATACACATAGATATATTTGTTTTGGTGAGTGGGGAAATATTTTTCGTTTGTTTTGATTTTTAGGGGGGGTTTTTTTGCTTGTTTTTTTCTGTGCCACCTGTGTGGCACAACTCTCATACTTTCATGCTGACCTGTCCACAGACTCCTTTCCTCAGAGGAGATTTATGTGGGTGGTGTTCAGTTGTGCTTTGCATGCACATGACACCTCTTATTAAGCCTAAATCATATAACAATCAGTGCTTAGTCCAACCCTTCTTTCACACACACACATACGCACATGCTCACACACACTTAAGTGCGCGTGCACCCATGCACGCACACACACATACACACATATAATCACAAACAGAGAAGAAATCTTCATTGGAGCTTAAGCACATGGCAAGACGGGCTCCATATCATTCATTATTTGTTGAGTGCTTAAAGGTTCTGTGTCAGATATGATGAGTGAAGAAGCCTTCTCCACTTTCTTTTTTTCCAGGCCTTATTCAGCATGTTGGCAGGGATATCAAGTGATCAAGTCTCACATCACTGCATCACAAATATGATGAAATGAGTAGAGTGAAAAGGAATACTACAGCAATTATGTTAGTGGCAAAACAAGTCTTATTTGTGTGCTATGTTTGTGACTGAAGTGAGAATTTGTCAGCTGCAGTGTCAAGACCAATAAACTATGAAAGGGTGTGACTTAAGGCATAACCAGTAAAAGAAACATTTGCCAGATGTCGGTTTGTTTTATGGTTTGGGGGGGGGGGGGGGGGGGGGGGGGGGGGTGAAGAGGAGAGAGAGAGATGTGGGGGAGTTGTTTTTTGCTCTATCATAAGACTGAATTTTTAATGAATTAATAGTATTATCAGTTGTCAAGGTTCCAACTGGTCTTTAGAAATGCCTTCGCTTTTTTAATGCAGATGAAGGAAGAAATGACAGATCTTTCTTAATAATAAAAGCATATTTTTAAGAAAGACAACGTTAAAGTCATAAAATCTTGAAATTATTTTATACACAGAAATGAAAGAAAGTATGCTGTCTTGCTTTCTGTCAGTAAAATTGTTTGGTGAGTACAATGACCTCATTCATATTTGTTTACTAAACAACCACAGGCATTCTCGTTTTGAACTTACAAATTTCAGTTTTTTCTTTTTCAGAATTCCAGCTTTTTGGATGAAACATGGGAGTTAGCAGTAAGTATATCTTTTTATGTGTATACTTGCTATGTGAAGGTACTTCTTGTGATATTCGTAGTAAACGCTAGATGTATTTTTACATTCACACTAACTGCATTTAATTGATTCTAAGACTAGCTAACATTTCTTCACAGAATATTCTAATGATTCAAACTTCTTTTTTTTTTTTTCTTTTTTTTTTTTTGGCTGTCCCAACCTCTGCGCCACCTCAGAGGCAGTGCACCCATGCCGCTCATTCCGACACCCCGTCCACAGGCACAGCTTGGTCGGCCCTGCCGCGCAGCCCCGCCACCGGCAATCCACAGGGAGCAGTCAAATGTCGAGTCGTCAAGAGACAACCCACTGGAGGAGACACTGCACTGCTGCGGAGTCACTTGGTGGTGTTCAGTTGCACCTGTTCTGATCTAACATACACAGGACACCACCTACTAAGCCCCCTATTGACGACAATAATTGCTTAGTCGAGGAGCCGCGTGAGTGAGCTGTCCCTCTGGAGGGCGCCACCACGTCCATCCAACGACAGCCCCCATGGACTCGCCGATACCGGTGACCCCGACGGAACCAAACCAAGGCCACAGACATGGAGAGGACATCGAAATTGAGGTCACCATGAGAGCAGGGCATGAAGGGCCACAGGATTTGAGACTTTTTTTTTATGCTGATCGATGAGAATGAGGATGATTAAGATGATGCTACGGATTTCCATTTTGGTCTGAGACTACATGACAGGGCTGTACTCTACGCTTCCTTTCATGATATATCCTGGCGTCAACCAGGCCCGAGAGATTACAGGCACCTGCAGTGTTGGTCAGGAGTCTTCCCAACTGAGTCCGCAGCAAACTCAACTCTGGGTAGGAGCGGCTGGTCGGGGCAGAAAAACCCACATGACTGATGGGATTCGAACCCATGACCTCCCAGCTGGGAGTCTGCGACGCTAACCACTTCGCCACAGCGGCTGGTAATGGTTCAAACTTCAGTAATGATAAGTTTGGCATAAGAATTTAAGTTGAAATGATTGTTTTTCATCCAGTCATAATGAAAAAATTATGATTTTGTTTGTTCACAGGAGTATCGAGACTTTGAGTTTGTACCATGTGATGTCCTTGGTATCCAGTTTCAGTGAGTTTTTTTTTTCTTTCCATGGAAAGAATTTGTTGGGTTTTGTATGCATGTATGTAATTATCTATGTAACTGTCTACATACATTATAATAAGTAGCATTCTTTTCATTAAACCAATTTTAGAAGTGGTTATCATTTTCTGTGTATGTATTTGTGTGTTGATGCTTACAACTGACCATTGTGGTCTGTCCCCCTTGCAATTGAAAATTCAGAATTGATCAGTGACACTGACTTTAACTCTCCTTATTTATTGTTGTCTCACACACTGCTATTGAATTTTGAAATGAGTGCAAACACCTGATATATTCTGGAGTGTTTTGTGAGCTATTATTATTGAGTCAGTTTTATCAGCGCTGCTAAACTGGCCACAGTCAGATTGAATGGTCAACCCCCTATCACTGTTATTTATGGTCACCATCTAAAAGAGTCGAAACATATTTGGTTAGAATCAAAGCACTTGGCAAACGGCCTCCAATATCTCTTTCGCAGTTGCCTTCAAACTCCGCATTGTGATACAGAAAGCTTCTCAAGTAACCCATGTGAGAATGAAAAGTAAGGTGGGCCTCAGTGGGTGGAAGAGGGAGGAATGGTATTTTACATGCTAATGGCTGAAGTGTGTTGAACAGTAGTTCAAAGGTCTATTGCACATTTATGAAACAAATATGGTGTTTGAAATGTTTCCTACAGATATGTATTGGAGAGCTGTAATGCGTGTTGTCCGCATAATATGTAACAAAGAGTGGGCTGTATTGTGTCTGTCAGGTCTGTGGATGATCACCTTGTGATTACCGATGTGGAGAAGGGAAGCGTGGCTGCTGAAGATGTGAGTAGACATCCCATTTCATTACATATTGTTTGTGTAACTTTCTTGTCACCTCTGATTAATCTGTAGGAATTCCAGGCCGTTCGCCATGGTGAAAGTGTGTCCATACAGGGATATAGTCCCATACTACTCATTCCAGCTTTCCCACTCACAACCACTCACAACCATATTCTGCATGCATGCGCACGCACACACACCACACACACACACACACACACACACCACACACACACACACACACACACACTCTCTCTCTCTCTCTCTCATGTGCACAGGCACACACATAAACACACAGACACACACACTCACACACACACACGCACACACACACGCATGCACGCACGCACACACACACACACACATGCACACACACACACACACTTACGTGTGCAAATTAATGTTCCTATACAAACACATGATACACCAACAGCATTTTAGCTGGTCTTCTCTTCAATTTAGGATGTTTATAAAATCCAGATTATGTGTGTTATGTATTTTTCTTTTGAATTTATAGTGCTTTTGATATAATTATTTAATTACTGAGTTTATTACGGTGTGTATGTGTGTGTATGTATGTGTGTGTGTGTGTGTGCATGTATGTGTGTGTGTGTGCATGTGTGTGTGTGTGTGTATTTTCAGAATAAAGTGCAGGTTGGAGATATTCTGGATGAAATTTTTGGCCACTGTCTCAAAGCGGCCCGAAAAAGCAAGGTGAGAGAACCAGTCATCATGTTGTCTTTAAACCCTTTGGTTTATCCTGTCTCTCACTCTTGTCTGCTCCCCTCTTCTCCAGCCCTTCTTCCATCAAGGGTTCACATATACACTCACATACACACACATAAAGAAGTATGTCATTGAGATTCACTGCTTGTAATTAATAACTTCCCTGTTTGTATTTTCAGGTGAAAGAACTTTTTCAGCTGTACAAAGGAATACCTGTTTATGCCAGTTTCATCAAGGTTAGAGGTGTCATCCTTTTCTGCTTTCTGCTCTGTCTGTTAAAACAACACTCTCTCTGTATATATTGCTTTATTCATTCTAAACTGTTACATATGCATTGTTGTACATGTGTTGATGTGCAGTTCTGTGCAACGTTTTCTTTCATGTATATGGATACCTTTCCTTTGTTTGAGGGTTGGATGCAGAAGGCCACTGACTTTGTGCTTATTCCTTTCCCTCAATAACAACATTTTGTTCATTCATTTGTTCGTTTATTCATTTCTCTCTCTCTCTCTCTCTCTCTCTCTCTCTCTCGGTTCTCTCTCTCTCTCTCTCTCTCTCTCTCTCTCTCTCTCTCTCTCTCTCTCTCTTCTCTCTCTCTCTCTCTCTCTCTCTCTCTCTCTCTCTCTCTCTCTCTCTCTCTCTCTCTCTCTCTCTCTCTGTGTCTCCTCTATCTCTATCCTCTCTCATTCAGTCTCTCACTCACTCTTTCTGATGCTTCTGTGTCAGACAGCATCTCATCGCCGGGACATTTTTGAACAGTTCTAAGATGGATTGGTAGGTTATCTTTTTCAGAAAACACAGTGACAATATTCATTAAGTTCTGTTAAAAAAAAAAGTATAAAACATTTTGGTCAGAAAAGTTCCTGTTCTAACAGATTATTCTGGTCAGTTGACTGAAATTCTTTGGGAAATCAAAAGCAGTGTTTTTTGCTGTGGTTATTTTTTTTGTTATCGTCAGAGACGTGTGCGTAACTACCTCAGAGGTAAAGAAGAGTGAAGGTGATACCCTTGGCTTTTTCCCACAACAGGCGAAGGACTCCTATGGCCACATTCACCGCCACGTCTCTAAGCTGCTGCGGAAGGCTGACATCTCCCTCATCACCCCTCCAACAACAGGCACCATCTGAGCAGAAAACAGGACACGGATGGCAGCCCCGGGGACAAGAACCGCAAGCCCCTCCACGCCTTGCTGCCTGAGGAGGAGCTGGATGAGATTCCCGTGCACGGTCCTGATGGCAAGTTAGTGGCCTAGCTGGCAGAAAGGACTTTGGTTTGTGTTGTCTGATTATCCAGTGTCAGTATTTTTGTTTTAGAAGATTGGCTGGTTTTTGTTTTTGGTTTGTTTGTTTTTTGTTGTTGTTTTTTTTACGTCTTAAATGCGTGAGTTTACAATTTAAAGAAAAGGGAAGATGCTTATAGTCATTAAGAATTATTATTCTGAAAATGTATGTGTAATTATTTTTTAATATTACTCCTATAAGAAATAGATTTTTGACAGATATCTTAGCAACATTGTTGTTGCTGATTGTTCTTCACAGCATCTCACAGGGGAATGCTTGGTCTTGCCATCTCCGTCCAAGCATCCTGATGCATGCTGCATATTTCTGGTTCTGTACATAATGGATCACTTACATAAGATACAGTATCTTTAGGCATGTATAGCTGATCTTCTGCGTGCATACAAAGACATTGGAGGTTCAGCTGGTAGTGTTATTTGTCTGTTGTTGATACTTTGTATCGCAATGTGGTAGATAGGTTGAATTGGTGCTCAGAGACAGTTTTATCATTTCAGGGCTGCTTATGAGGTTCTCTACCGGGGAATGCACATCTTGAAAGGAGTGAGTTGCTTTTGATTCTTAAAGATTTGTAGATTTAACTGTTGTGACCTGCCTTTCTAAGGAAGGGAACAGGGGCTTAAAAAATGTATGTCTCGGGTATATCAGTGTATATTTTGTATTTGTTTTAGTACCAACACAGGGTGTGTGTGTGTGTATGTGTGTGTGTGTGTGTGTGTAAAAATGCAAATGCATACATGTGTGCATGCCAATACAGGTTTATATAAGACACATGGAGAGGTGAAAACCACCAGTCATTGCTGTGTTTGGTTTTCCTCTCATTTTCTTTCCAGTTTCGGCCTAGCTCCTGCTTTTTTTTTTTGTCTTTTCAGTCTGTGCTTTTCTTGTGCTGTTTGTCCCTTTTCCTCAGCACATCTCTTTTGTTGCCTGTTTCTGTCTGTCATTTTTTTGTTTGTGCACTTTTTTTTTATCTGTTTGAATCTGTTCCATATGTCCAAACATTTCTTTCACTATTTCTGTCTATCTTGTTTTTGTCTGTGCATATGTATTTCATTGTCTGTTTCTCTCTGTCCATTGTGGCTGTACAAGTTTCTTTTGCTATCCATTTCTGTTCGTACGGTTTGTTTGTTTTGTCTGTACAAATTTTGTTTGCTGTCTGTTTCTGTCTTTTTTGTCTGTACACATTGCATTTGCTTTTTGTTTGTATCGCTTGTATGCTTATGCATGTTTCTTTTAATGAACTGTCCTTTATTTCTGAGCACATTTCTTTTTTGTCTGTCTCTGTCCTTTTTTTCACAATTGTTTTCTATTTGTGTCTACTACTTTATTGTCTGTATATATTTTGCTGTTGGTCCTTTCATTGTCTGTGCACCTTTCTTGTTTCTGTCTGTTTATCCTTTTGATGTGTGTGCATATTTCTGTGTTTGTACTGTATTGTCTTTGCACTTACCTGGTGTCTGTTTGCGTATAACCTTTATTGTCTGTGAAAATATTTTGCAGTCTGTCTCTTCATTGTCTGCTTATTTCTTGTATCTGTTTGTGTCTACCCCTTTATGCATATTTTGCTGGCTGTCCCTTTCCTTTTCCCCAAATGTCAGTTTTCTTTGGAATTCTGGATAGCCGGTACAATACACGTACATGGACCTCTGTGTATGTGTTGGGCGGGGGGTGGGTAGGGGTGTGTGTTTATTTTGCATGTAAATAAGAAATTATTAACAACAAAAGGACACAAAAGGAACCTAATTAAACAAACTAACATGAGAAGTGTATACATGAACCATCTGTGAAATTCAAGAACTAACAACTATGTGCATGTTGTTCCATACATACAGTTGTACATTGTTTGTACACATAACGGAGAATGTAAACTACAGATGAACTATCAAAAACTGAGCATAGAAAATTACAGCAAAAGGTGGAAGTTAGGCATTAAGTATCTGGATGGATGAGCATTGATTTATTATTGCTTCATTCAGCCATGGAAGTACCTTTTTTTTCTTATAAATGGTTGTAACGTGCAGATCAATTTTAAATCTGCACAGATGATCTTGGAAACCTGTTGTGTCCATGTCACATTTTTCTACTTTACATTTATAAGTATGACTTTTCTCAAACATTATAATAAGTCAAAAAATGGTACATTTATCCCATGATTGTCTGTACATCTTGTTTATATTTGTTTACGCATTTCCCTGTCCGGCACCTTTTTGTCTGTGCACATTTCTTGTGCCTGTCTTTGTCCAGTCTTTGCCTGCTCATTTTTACTGCCTGTCTTTTTATTGTCTGTGCACATTTCTTGTGCTGTTTGTGTTTGCTGTCATTTCTGCTGTATTGTCTGTGCACATTTCTTGTGCCTGTCTTTGTCCAGTCTTTGCCTGCTCATTTTTATTGCCTGTCTTTTTATTGTCTGTGCACATTTCTTGTGTTTGTTTGTATCAATCTCTGTATTGTCTGTGCACATTCCTTGTGTTTGTTTGTATCAATCTCTGTATTGTCTGTGCACATTCCTTGTGTTTGTTTGTATCAATCTCTGTATTGTCTGTGCACATTTCTTGTGCCTGTCTTTGTCCAGTCTTTGCCTGCTCATTTTTACTGCCTGTCTTTTTATTGTCTGTGCACATTCCTTGTGTTTGTTTGTGTCTAGCCCTTTAATGTTAGCACATATTTTGAAGCCTGTTCCTTCATTGTTAGTGCACATTCCATGTGACTGTCTGTATCAATCTCTGTATTGTCTGAGCATGTTTTGTGGTCTGTCCTGTTATTGTCTGCACATTTTTCATTTTTTGTTTCAGTTGACTTGTTTATTTCTGTGTACATTTTGTTGTCTCTTTCTGTCTGTTCTTTTTTTTTTCTTGCAGTCTGTTCCTTTTTTGAACCTGTGCTGGTGTCTGTCTCTCTATATCCCTTTTTGTTGTCTGTTCCTTTTTTGAACTGTGTAGGTGTCTGTCTCTCTATATCCTTTTGTTGTCTGTTCCTTTTTGAACTGTGCTGGTGTCTGTCTCTCTAAATCCTTTTGTTGTCTGTTCCTTTTTTGACCTGTGCTGGTGTCTGTCTCTATATCCTTTTGTTGTCTGTTCCTTTTTTGACCTGTGCTGGTGACTGTCTTCTATATCCCTTTTTGTTGTCTGTTCCTTTTTTGAACTGTGCTGGTGTCTGTCTCTCTATATCCCTTTTTGTTGTTGTTTCTGTGCCTTTTTGACCTGTGCTGTGTCTGTCTCTATATCCCTTTTTGTTGTCTGTTCTTTTGCTCTGTATGTATACATTCTTCTTGTCATGAACATTGATTGAAGAACGCTAGTTTAGACATCTTTGTAAATCTGGACTGACTTGGCGGTAAGGATGGAGTGTTGACAGAATCATGATGCGTCGGAGCTGTGGTCAATAACTCAACAGCTTAAGAGGTATGGTCCAGTGAGTTGGCAACATACTGATTAAAGTCATAGGAATTCAACAGTAAAGTGAATACTGATTCAGGAATTCACCTGACAAGAAACCCAAATCAGTAAACTATTCCATTGAGGAAGAGCTATGAATCATGTTATTTCTCTGATTGCAAAATGTGCTGAAATAGACATGAAAATACATCACAGAATTAGGTACATGAAAATGGGACTCTACAAGTGTAGTAGATGGCAAACAGAAGAAAAGTGAGTAACTTTTCAAGGATTTGATTTTGAACTTTGACCATACTATTCTCCATGAATGAGAAAGATGGGGAGACAGTCCATTTATGACAGAAGTATAACAGCTGTTGTAAATGTTTATGACAACAGCCTGTGACACATGGTTATTACATTATTTCGTTTAAGAATAGAAATGGTTTACAGCTGTCAGAAAGTTTTTGACTTGATGTAATTCTGTTACTTGCCCAACCAAATTAATGCTGTCACTGAATTTCGGTATGCTAAACTAGAAAGACTAAAGCAAATAATATCTATGTTCCTTTTGTGCCAGATCATTTTTTTTGTAAAATCATCGTCTTTTTCTTTAGTATGGCAAGGATTTTGGTGATATGAATTATTTCCATTAACTAGGTTTACACATTCTCCAGCAGTTAGCTGTCATCATATATTTTCTTCATTTGCAGAGTCCTGCTGTTATGTCTTCAGCTCATCCCCCAATCCTCCACCCCCTTTCAGTTCCCACCAAACTCACACACACACGCATGCACACATGCATGCACACAAGCATGCACAACACACACACAACACACACACTCACACAACATACACACACACACTCCACACACACACACACACACACACCACACACACACACACACACACACCACACACACACACACATGCATGCACACTCGCATGCACGCACACACACACACAGGACGGCGAAACAATCTAGTTCTTTTTTACTCTTTTTAAAAAGAAAATTGCTAGACTTGATGTGAAAAAGAAGTTTTGAATTTGTTCAGAGGCGCAGAAATAATTATAGAGATGACCTTTAGTTGTTTATGGGCAGTCATTTAGGTTCAGCTTCCTAGATTGGTTTAGGGCAGAACTGGGGGAGAGGGGAGGGAAGGAAGATAGGGGAAAGGCTATTTAGGAAGAAACACCAAGAGCTCAAGCTTTTAACAGCCCTTGGAGCTGCATTACAGCACTACTTATGAAATGATTCTAAGAAGTGTGTTGTGATGTTAAAGTCCTTTCTGTGATCTTCCATACTTTAAATCAAGCTTAAACCATTGATAAATGATAAACAATTTTTCGTTTCTTCCTCTTCGCAAATTAGCAGAATTCAAGTCTTAAAGCAGCTTAAAGGTCTACTTTAGAGATTTTCGATAATTTGTTAAAAACAGGTCTACATGTCATATAACTACAGTATGGTATTCTTTTTTTTTTTTAAATCGCCGGAAGAATTTAATAGGTAAAAAACGACTTTTGCACACCTGTTCAAACCCTGCGCGGTAGACCGAAAACCGTGATGTCACTTGATGGACTGGCCATCAGCCGCGACCTACACAACATGGCAACGCCAAGTGAAATCAACATGAGTTGCGATCCCCACAGCCTAAAAAGTCACGAGGGGGTGGCAGATATTGTGCTGTGGGCGAGTGCAGCAGCTCTGCAGGAGACGGATATTCTTTGCAGACATTTTCATCTGATCCAGATACTCGTAAGAAGTGGATTCGGTTCGGGCAAACATGCCGGGCCGCTAAGTTCTCTTTACACATCAGTTGCAGCTGGACCATGGAAACGAGCTATTCCGACAATTGCCGAGCCCGTTCGAGTGGATCAAAAACTTCGTCTGCATTGTGCGCGTATACTTTGAAGGCGGAGTGGTGAGCTCATACAGATGAGTACGATAGTCGCACGTTTATTCTGTTCTTATCTATGGACTTGTTAAATTGAATAAATGCATTAAGGCTTGAGGAAGGAGAATCTCCGCTCGCCGTCCACGCATGATCGCATCAAGAAGTCAGTCGGTAGCCTCCCTCGAGACTTCGGCAAAGTCCATACGCCTTCGGAATGCTGTGTTCGGGCGTCCAGCTGGAACTGAATAGCTCGATTCCCTGGTCCAGCTGGAACTGACGTGGTAAAAAGAACTTAACGTTCAAACTGATAAGGTAAAGGCCTTGCAGAAATATCCCAGAGTCACATTGGCTGTCGCAATCATAGTCACTGCTTTTACTTGATAAATTAAATTCCGAGCGAGATGTGCAAGAACCATCAGAATCGCTTTCCGTCGCCGTCGTTGTCAATCATGTAACGTCATATCCAAGAGCAGTTAAGCCATGCCAAGATTTAGTTGATTACCTCCCATTTTCTTGATTACAGGTGAAAATGCCCATTTTCGCAGATCGATTTCGTGTGATCGGGAGCGAATCGGATGTTTATTTTAGCAATTTATCAAACATTTCATATTTATGCATAAGCTGACCAATTATCGAAAACCTCTAAAGTAGACCTTTAAAGCTTTTCTTGTCCTTTCCAAAAAGTAAGTTTGACTGTAATTTAAAAGCACCACTGCTCAGATATTATGAAGGGGGTATACAAACATGTGAAATGCAAGCAAGATGATAATGAGGGCACCAGGCTTGAAAAAGGATAGTCAGAGCATGTTTGAAAAGGAAATGAAACTGACCCTTTCTTTCGATGGGAATTCAGAGTGTGATGGTGACTGTTTTCAAAGGACTTTCCAGCTTATGTCACTTTGTTTTCTGTTTCAACTACAGCTTGTGACTATTGCCACAACAGAGACGAGCATCATAGTGACCAAAAAGTCTGATGGAAAGGTGAAGTGTTTTTTTGTTTTGTTTTGTTTTGTTTTGTTTTGCACAAAGTTTTCATGCTGTGTCATCACCCATGTCCCTGCGGTGGCAGCACTCCCCACTACTCATCATGCTTCTCCCCATTCACAGCCACTCCCCAGTTTATCCCATCGCTGACCCAGCACTGGCAGTCACTGACAACTGGCCATGAGGTAGCCTACTAGAGGAGACAACATTGCACTACTGTTGAGTTCCCTGGTGTTCAGTGGTGCCTGTTCTAATCCAGCACACGCAGGTCACCATCTGCTAAGACTCCTGCTGACGACAGTAATTTCTCAGTCACAGAGACAGCATGAGTGAGCGTCCCTGTCCAAAAGGCACTACTCCATCTGTTCTATGGCAGTCATGAATTTAGCGATATCAACAATCCTGACACAAACTCACCAAGGGTGTTAACACAGAGTGGAAATTGAAAGTGAGGTCAGCATGAAACCAGGCTACAAAGGGCCACAGAATTTTGAGACCTTTTTAATGCTGATCAGTGAGGACGAGGATGATGAAGATGATGCTGTGGTGTTCCATTGTCTGCATGACTGGGGTGTACTCTATACTTATTTTCATGATATATCCCAATGTCAGCCATGCCCGAGAGATACATACAACTTCAGTGTTGGCCAGGAAATTTGAGCAACACTCCCAGAGACACAACCAGTAAGTGGATGAAACTGGACTGAGAGGTTCCAGACTTTCCAATGGAGCCCATAGCAAGCAGCTTTGCTTAGGAGCCAGACAGGGCAGAAAGATCCTACAATGGCTCTGACTAGAACCAACCCATGATTCCCAGCAGGGAATGGAAGATGCAAGTCAACTGGGTGCTTTTACCAGTCTATTTGTGCAAAGTTGTGATAGCTATTACAAGCATTGTGTATAGAATCACATGCAAAAATCTTCTAGATATTGAGAAAAAAACGGAAATTGAATGAGTAATTTGATACCTTCCTTCTCACTCACTACCTACCTCTTCCCCTTTTCGTCATTGCTGTGCTTATGGTATCTTATCTTTCATGACCCGCAGTGGCATTGTTCCCACAATGCTTATTCTGGCTCCCTCATCCACAACAACCCATGGCTGTCCTGTCGCAACACCAAACCACAGTGCTCAGGGAGCAGTCGTATTAAGGGATCATGGAGCAGCCTACCTGAAGAGATTCTTTACTGCTGCCAAGTCACTTTGGTGGGGTTTAATGGTGCCTGTTCTTACCCAATGTATGCAGACACTTGTTGCTGAACCTTTGATGACCATCATTGTCAGACATGGAACCAGCATGAGCGTCTTCCTCTGGAGGGTACCATTTTGTGTACCCAGCTGATAGTCCCCATAATTTTGTGATATAGACAGTTTGGATGTGAACTCATCACAGGCATGGACCAGCAGAGAAAATCGCAACTGAAGTTACCATGAGAGCAGGGCATGAAAGGGCACAGAACTTGAGACTGCTTTCTTTCTATGTGATGATCAGGGAGCATGATGCTATGGAATTCCCTTCTGATCTGAGATTACACGGCAGAGCTGTACCCTGTGCATCCTTTCTAGCCCTGAAATGACATTGATTGTTCAGCTGGGCTGTAGTACACTGAACTGAAACTCACTTTGTTCCATATTATATCATGGTGTCTGGCAAGTTTGACAAATATAGATACTTGCAATGTTTGTCAGGAAACTCGAGTCATTCTGTTTGAGCCAATCACACGCTCAGCTCTGGGTAGGGCAGGGCCTAATAAAAACCACAAATAAATGCCTTTGATGGAGTCGAGTGCACAACTCCCCAGCCTGTGAGCAGAACTCTAACCACAGCACCCAAATAGCTGATCTTCCCCTTTCTTTTCCTATAGTCCCTGTAGCATTATTTCACCATTGAGTGCTGGTGGCAGGCAAATGCTTGGAGAATCCACACACCAAGTGTTAGCGGCCAAAGACCAGCCTTGTCAGGTGTTACATGGATGTAATAGGTAACATGTCAGCATCAAAAATATTCAATCTGGTGGGATACGGATGTAAAAACATTATTTTTTTTTAAAGGAGAGGACTATGTTGTTTTAAATAATTGAGTTGAGCGCCATTATTTTAACATCTACCGGATAACGAAAGAGTGTTGGTAATTAATTTTCATGTTGCAAGGTAACGTGATGCTTTTAGTTTGAGTTGGAAAAAAAAAGAGTAGAAAGTTGCGTTAGACGAACGATGATGGATTCAGTGAAGTTTGTACTTTATGTCTCTGAACAGGTTCTCATGGAGCACTCCTACACAGAGGTGTCAGCCTGTGGCCGGCGCACTGACTACATGACCTATTTTGCCTACATTGCAGGGTGAGGGAGCTTAAGAGATCAGTTTTCTTCAGGTTTTCTTTTTAGCAAATTCTTTGGTCATTAGCAAAAGATTCTTCAAATGTATGTCCATTTTGGTAAAAAAATTCTCCAAATACATGTCTGTAATCGAATTACTCAAAAGTTCCAGTGCTAGTGAACAGAAGAAGCTCCTGAGAGCAACAAAATTTTGCCTTTTTAACTGTCTGTATGTGTATATTGTCATTTTTATTTTGTTGTAATTAAGCTTTACAAAACATCCAAGAGATGTAGCCTTTCTTGCTGTCATACTAAACATTGATTCCTCACCTCCACTTCAAGAAAAAAAAAGTAAACATAAGTTTAGTGGACCCTTTTTAACTATTGTAAATAGACATTTCAGTATCAGCAGTAGGCCTTCAGAATCTTTTGATGTGCTTCAGCAGAGCTTTTTCTTGTGTGATGGAAGCTTTAAGAAACTAATCTTGACATACTTGGTATTTTGATTGTGTTCTTTTACAAGGTCAGTCTTTACCCTGTTGGTACTTTTAATGACTGAGATATTTATCATGTCAAAATTTCAGTTTCTAAGGCAATTATTTGCCATCCCTCAAACACTGAGTCTGTTACCCAGTCAAAATTTTGCTTTAAAGTAATCCAGTAATGGAATTTTTGTTGTTTCAGAGATACAACATGCAATCTGGCAAAGAGCTTCCAGTGTCATGTGTTTGAAAGTCCGGAAGCTGATGAGGTACATGTTCTGTCTCTCTGTTAATCTCTCTCTTTGTATCTGTCTTGTCTCTGTCTGTCTGTCTCTCTCTCTCTCTCTCTCTCTCTCTCTCTCTCTCTCTCTCTCTCTCTCTCTCTCTCTCTTCTCTCTTACACATGCACGCATGCATGCATGCATACTCATATACTTGCGTGCACACACACACACACACACACACACACACACACACAACCACACACACACACACACACAATCTGGCTGGATATATGGCTGTAATCCAGTGGGGAAAAAAATGAAGAAAAAAACAACAACGGAAAAAAAAAGAAAATTCTACAGGAACCGGGGAAGAAACAGAAAAAGCGTTTCAGAAAATGTAAAGCAAATGTTAACCAAAAAGCCATTTGATGATGAAATCCCCACTCAGATGCCATGACCAATAGGTTGTAACGGTGCTGCAAGGGCTCACTCATGAAGAGCAGTTGTTGCTGTTTGAGTGTTGATCACAGCATTATAGAGGTCAGTGGGGAATGATTGGAGATTCCCCTGTACTTAGCAACTGTCCTGCTGTCTTCCTGAGTATAATTAACATGGATTTTCAGATAACAAGATCTGTAACGTATGCATCTTGTTTTTGTTACCCATATTCAAGGAAAGCGGGTCATCGACTTACAGATTTGCACACATTAGAGGTCGGAAAAAGCCTGTCCAATGTTGACCAACCAGGTGCTTCCATTGTTTGATGTGGTGGAAAAAGCCTGTTCCAATGTTGACCAACCAGGTGCTTCCATTGTTTGATGTGGTGGAAAAAGTCTGTTCCAATGTTGACCAACCAGGTACTTCCATTGTTTGATGTGGTTGGAAAAAGCCTGTTCCATGTTCACCAACCAGGTGCTTCTACGTTATAGTTGAAAAGCTCTTAATGTTAACAACAGTACTTCCATGTTGAGTGGCTGGAAAAAGCCTGCTCCAGTGTTGACCAACCAGGTGCTTCCATTGTTTGATCCTACAACTCTTGCATTGGAAGCCTAGTGTGATGGAACCTCTCCATTATGACAATGAAAAATCAACTTCAATCAGGTCTTGATAATGGAAGGGTCTTTGTAAAGAGGGTCATACTACAACAGATCTTTAAAACCAACCATCCAAAGACAGTCACACTGTAGATCTAACTGTCAAGACAAGTTTATTAGACACGCTGTATATGTATAGATTAAGACTCGTCGATAAAGTTTGTGATGCTACAAGACATATCATCAGGCCCAGTTAGAAGTCCCTTTTTTTTGTCTTCATCATGTCCATTGGCATTTAACAGACAGAATGGCCAGTGGAGCACCAGTTAATGAGATAAATACAAAGAAAAGCATTATGAAACCACTCCCAAAGGTTTCGTTTATGCCTGTGTGCATTGTTTACATATTTGGGACAGCTTACCAGCCGGGGTGGCAAAGTCGTTAGCATCACGGACTCCCAGTTGGGAGGTCATGGGTTCAATTCCCATCAGAGTCATGTGTGATTTTTCTGCCCCGACCAGCTCCGACCCAGAGTTGAGTTTGCTACGGCTCAGTTGGGAAGACTGGGACCACACAGTCGAGTTTCATCCACTTAATGGATGTGTCTCTGAGAGTGTTGCTCAAATTTCCTGACCAACACTGCAGATGTCTGTATCTCAGGGGCCTGGTTGATGCCGGGATGTATTATGAAAGGAAGCATAGAGTACAGCCCTGTCATGCAGTCTCAGACCGAAATGGAAATCTGTAGCATCATTTTCATCCTCGTTCTCATCAATCAGCATAAAAAAAAGTCTCAAATTCTGTGGCCCTTCATGCCCTGCTCTCATGGTGACCTCAGTTTCGATGTCCTCTCCACGTCTGTGACCTTGGTTTGGTTCTTGGGGTCACCGGTATCGGTGAGTCCATGGGGGCTGTCGTAAGACGGACGTGGTGGTGCCCTTTGGAGGGAGAGCTCGCTCACGCTGGCTCCACGACTAAGCAATTATTGTCAGTCAGTTGGGGCTTAGTAGGGTGTCCTGCACATGTTGGATCAGAACAGGCGCCACTTAACACCACCGAAAGTGACTCGGCAGCAGTGCAGTGTCTCCTCCAGTGGGTTGCCTCTTGACGACTTGACACTGACTGCTCCCAGTGTATTGCCGGTTTAGGGCTGCTGCGGGACCAGTCGGGCTGTGGCTTTGAATGGGTGTCGGAATGAGCGGCATGGGTGCACTGCCACTAAGGTGTTTACTTCAGAGATCAACCTGAAGTCACTTGGCTGATTGTCACAACACTAGTTTTGCTGTATTTTCAGTCAAGTTATATTAGATAAGACAAGCCAGTTGTTAGTCAGGCTAGACAGGTAATCATAAGATAGAGTTTATTTACATAGTGAAGTAGGTCAGTCATTTTCATGCAGGTCACATCATGGGGGGAGTTGTAATAGAGAAGGTTGGAAGGGAGATTCACTGCACTACTATCAGTCACAATCAGTTGGCTGCCATATCTGTCAGGGTACTGATGCCAAAGAAACAAAAAAAAGTGAAAAAAAGGTAATTCACTGATTATATTGAGAAAATGAGTCCATTTCACTCATGAGTCAGTCTTGTTGCCATCATAATAGTGGTGCAAATAGGTACGAATGAAGCGTTCACATTCTTGATAAAATAAACCCAGTTTAGAACAACATTGCACATCGTTGCCAGATCATTTGAGTGTGGTCAGCTATTCAAAGCGCAGATTGCAATCACATACTGCATCTCTCTCTCATGTTACATATGATGTGGCTCCAGCAGAAACCAGTCAATGTGGACATTCCAAGCAGATGAATATGTATGTGTATTCCAGTTTTTGGTTGTTTCTGTTCAACCGATTTTCATTCAGCATTTTGTTTTGTTTGTTTTTAAAAGTCAAAGTAAATTGCACAGTAACTTATTGAAGAAAGTAGTGGATGCTCTTTTCTTTTTGTTGTTTGTCAGTATTTTATTAATCCATAAAAGTATTTACAACTTAACTCAGGATTGCAATCACTTTGCATTTAAAATGTATTACAGCTGACAAATGATGTAAAATTATTTATGTTCCAGGCCAAAATTATCCTGTGCAGCATTGGTAAGATTTTTTCCCAATCTTTTTCAAGTGGATACTAATTTTGCTTTTTACTTGTTAATAATTTCATTATTTGTGTCATTATGTTAGAGTTCGTATGATGAGTGTGTATGTGTTTTTGTGTGTATCTGTGCACAAGTCTTGTGAAAATTTCATTAGGAGGTGAGCAATAAAGACTCCCCACCTCTACCCCCATCCACCCCACCCCATTGCCTCCTCCTCCCCACCTCTCACCATCCACTTTCCTTTTCCCCATATGTGCCATTCCCTCCTCCCCTTCTGCCTGTCTATCTCCATCGGTCCATGATGATGATACATACTCCATTGTGAATTGGTAGTTGGTTTGACATGCATTCATATGACCTTTGATGCGACCAAGGGAGAGTATGCTGAATTTGTTCATTTATATACTGTAGACAATTTGGACACCCCTCCCCCACCCCCTCTTCCCATTCCCCCTTTCCAAATGCTGCAGTCAATGTAAAATGTGCATTTAGTAAATAGTTTGAAATTTGGTCTACTGACATCTGTATCAGGCATTCGTGAATGTTTACGAAGTAATCCAGTGTTTTTTATAAAAGAATGCTTTTGAAATTAGTGATTTGTTATCGCATCTGCATATGTATACAGTAGTTCAGAAGTAAGTATTATTAGAACATTCATGTTTAGTTTATAGGGAAACTCATTAATTTCTGTATAGATATCTGCATTTCCTGGCAAACATTTTTCTGTCTTTTTGTGAACAGCTCAAGGCTTTGAGAGGACTCAGTGGTTTCTGTGAAAGTGCTCCTGGACATAAACAATGATGCACACTCAGAACATTGTCTGCAGAGCACTGTCTGAACTCTTCAAGTCCATTGATGTCTTTAAGCTGCCTCATTTGCCTCAACTCCAGATATGCTCATCCATCACCACAGCCTCTGGACCGTTTTACTTACTCATGCTGCTGCTTCCCCAAAGCCTTCTGCAGTGTTAGTCCACACAGCCTACAGCATTGTCCTGAGGGAGTGTGCTGGATTACCTGTAGTGATGATGTTACTCATCTGGAGCTAGTCGACAGAGAATGCAGCTGTTCACAGTTTATTTTTGTTAAGTCAGGCTTCAGCGCTTTCACCTTGGTTTAAGTGTTTGATGAATTACAACCACCCCCCCCCCCCCCTTTTTTTTAACACATTATCTACTGTCGTTTTAAGGCTTCCATCTTTCATCTTGCCTCAAAAATTCTTTTGATGAAGGTTCATAGTCATAATTAAACTTAGTTGCCGTTTGACATATGGATGTGCACACTTTAACTTTGATCCTCACAGTTTGAATAATGGTTTTGGCAAACTTGATTGTGACATTAAATTGTTTAAGAAATGTTTTACTATGACTGTTCTTGACCCTGTCCTGAAGACTTAGTTGTAATAAAAATGAATTTTTTGAAAATTGTTGAAAAATGAAGAAAAAACAACAACTGGAAGCACATGTGTAGACGGTCTGGAAATGCAGATACTGAGTCGGCGTTATGGCATGGTAAATACAACCCTCACTTAACTTCCAACCCACCATGGCCTGTTAACAGATAGCAAGAGGATCCCAGATTTGTTGTGCAAAACATGCTTGAATTATAGATTTACTTTTCAGCTTCACTAGACTTTCAGTAATAGACTAGGTACTGAACTGGACGAAATAAAAATTAAAAAAAAGAAAAAAGAAAGAAAGACAACCCCAACCGAAGGTGCTTTATGTAGGTTGCATTTTGTGCATGTGAAAGTGCTCATGGTAATGAAAGAGCTGTTTTGGGCAAGATTATGTTGAAAAATACATCCCAGCAAAAATACATCTCAGGGTGTAGAGCTCAATGTCACTGTAACCCCATAACACTGTAACTGTGACACTCGGAGAACAGTGAAATGAAGTTCTGACTATAGTTAGGGGGTTGTGCCTGTGTAATGGATCTGATGTATTGAAGGTAAAACATTACAGAATGCCTTTGAATGCATACTTCTTTAAACTTTGTTGGGAATGAAAAAAGCAAACTGGCTTATTCTGTTCATTGTCTGGTTACTTGTTGGATGGCTCTGTCTTGACGACACCATTCTTTGTTTGCATACAGCATTGTGTGGTTTTTGCCAGGTGAATGTATTTATTTGTACAGTTGATGAAGATGGATAATAATATATATTTGATATCCCTGTGACGATTGTAGGCCTCACTTCTGCAGTTGCTTGAACTTGAATTCTCTCTCTATCTTTTTCTCTCTTTCAGATTCAAATTCCTGGGTTACTTTTCAAGTGAAGAATTAAAGATTCTCATCGAAAATAAAAGCCAAAGATTTGAAATAGGATGATGCATACCCAGTTGCTTAAGATGACCAGGTACACTATGAAGTGATTTTATGAGTTGCTGTATGGATATGGAAAACTAGTGAAGTACTGGTTTGAACTTGGCTGTCTTTACTGATCGTTGATTGGTGTTGGTTCTGGCTTGCACTGACATCATTTTCATTGCCCTTGAGTGGCATTTTCAGTGGATATGTTGATCACAGAGGATGTTTTGTAGCAGACTATCTTTCTTCCCATGTTGTATGCATCATTATGTTTTGCTATGTACAAATTGACTCTGCAATGTATAAGATCATGGGAAAACACATTCTGCTCTTTAAAAGAAATTAACTTATGGGCTTCTTTACTTTTTGATAACACAAAACCCTTTCTGCTTTCTTACTTTCAGGACTTATATTCTTTTTCTCCACCTTTCCACTAAACTATCTCTTATTTTTATGACTTTCTTTTTGGCTTTTTTTCCCAGTTCAACATTGGATGCCAACTGAAATTGAATTCCCACTGAATTTATTGTTGCAATAAATAAAAGACATGCAAGTATGCATAGGTGGAACAAACTGGTTGACCCATGTAATAGGTTAAAAACCAATATTTTTCATACCAATAATAAGATCAGTCATGAAAAAACATTGAATGGCTACAAGGAATGATTAGCATGGGTGCATGTGGATGCACCAAACCAGAATTCCATTCTGGCAGACTAGACATCTGCTGCCAAGGGCTTTTTTTTTTTCTTTTTTTGTGACTACCATGGTCATAATTGTAGTCTTCACATCATCACAGGGAATTCCCACTTGCATCTTAGTTACTTAACCCTCTTATTCAACACTACCACCATTGTCAAGACAGAAAGGCCTTAGTCTTCCAAACTCGTCTGCCTTGCAAACTTTGCAAATACAGTGCATGTGGGTTGGATTTTTTTGGTCTTCCAAAAACCAAAGGAAGAAATCATCAAGCATGAATTGTTTATAAAGACAACAGCCATGAGGCTAGAAAAATGGATTTAAAGAAAAACATTGGATAACCTCAAAGTGGTGAATGAATAGCATTGGGGTGGAAAAAGGATGAATGAAGACTGTCAGCTGCAGCCATGGACTATGCTTGAAGAATCCATAGGAAAGAGGATGTGTGTGTGTGTGCACTGTGCAGTGAGAAAATGTAATTCGCTGGGGCTGATTGGATAACAAATGCATGTAACTCACAGTTACAGATTGAATTAGGTCATAAGTAACAGTAGTACCAATGTTTCAAAGTATTAGATTATTTGCCTCCCAAACCACCTATGTTTTGACTACTTGGCAATAGGGATGAGAAAGAGCCTACTGGATTTAACAAGAACTGAACGTGGCATGATTCTTAAAAAAAAAAAAATTTTTTTAAAAGTAAGCATCCATTTAGTTTGCCTTGAATCATCCGGGGGGGGGGGGAGAGGGGGGGGGGGGGGCTCTTTCAGTACAAATTCTATCACTGCTTTCTTGAAGCTCTGTGCTTGTTATTTCCTTCTCTTTTTTAATGCTTTCTATGGCTTTTTTAATTCCATTGGAAGGGGGCTCTTTCAGTACAAATTCTATCCTGCTTTCTTGAAGCTCTGCGCTTGTTATTTCCTTCTTTTTTTTTAATGCTTTTTGTGGCTTTTTTTTTAATTCCATTATAGATTTTTACTGTTGTCCACTGTTTTCTGCCTTTCTGGCCCACATTTGCTTCTCTTTGTTCTTGAAGGTCTGAACACTCTTTTTGTACTAGTATTTATTTATGATGTGTCAGGGGTTTTTTTTGTGTGCGTTGTAATCTGGTGAAGGGGTTTTGAGACTGTCCAGAGTTGGAACTAGCTGTCAGTTCTGCTGTGTCTATTTGCCCATATGGCTTTTTATTTGCAAGGGGGGTTTTAGGGTGTGGAAGGGGGGGGGGGGGGGTTGCATTTTCAAAAGATTATTCTTTTTTTTTTGCAACATTTTGTAAAATATAGCACACACAAAAATCAAGTGGAATGCTGGCACCACTCTGCCTGTCAAGTCTATCTGCTTCAAAGATGTTAAATTGATTAGTTGTCGCATCATTAATCGATGTATATTTGATATAATATATTGTCTTTGTCATATATGTCTGTCAGGACAGAATTTTTCCCTGTGGATAACAACCCGAAAGTCCTTGTGTGAGTGTCTTGGTTAAAACATTAAAACTAACCAAAGACCTTAATGATTTGTTGGAATTAAGCTGTTTGAAACCAGTCAGAAAAAAGGTCCCTGGACCTGGAATCTGGTGTACTCAAATTCAGTTTACAGGAAAATATTGTAGAGGCTTTCTGGGCCTGTAGCACGTCGTCCGGATAGAGGGCTGTCCGCGAAAACGCCTATTTTATGGATAGGCGGCAGATTTTGGGATGCAAAGTCAGACCGCATAAGCTACCGACTCGGCTAACGCGGATAAAGTATCGGTGCCTCGGGGTCCGATAGCGAGCCTAAACCCCGGATAAATAGGGTGCTTTGATGTTTTTCCAAGTGAGACAGCGACGGCAATTTTTGCGACGGAAAAACCGCATCTTTCGTGACAGAAAGAACCCGTTTGACCCCGTTTCGATGACCTAGAACTGTTTTCTGTTTCCGAAAGGTGTGTGGTGTGGTTGGGGTGTGTGTGTGTGGTGGTGTGAGTGTGGTGTGGGGAGTGTGTGTGTGTGGTGTGTGTGTGTGTGTGTTTGTGTGTGTGAATCGCCCCACTTTCCAGCACATTTCCAAGCGGGAATTTTTTATTTGTTGTTTTCAATGATAGTGCACATTTGTAGCTTCCCATACTTTTCTGCCAGTTTTTTCTCCGGCACTGAAGATTTATTTTTCCCGAAATCAAGATGTTTAATCACCTAGAAGGTTGCTTTTTTTCACTTTTGATTTAGAAAAAAAATTCTTTGTCTCTATGTAGATCCCCCCCAGAGTGAACAGTTTAAAAAAATAGTGTGTGTGTGTGTGTGTGCGAGTGTGTTGTGTGTGTGTGTGTTTTGTGGTTTATTTTTTTTTTATAATTCAGACCTTGTATTCATCAATTGTGTCGCAAAGTGGCCAGGGAGTGTGCATGATTCAAGAATCTGCGTGAAAACCGACGAAGCACGTACCAGCGGAAGTTCCACGAAGGAGGGTATGACTAAACCGAAAGCAGTGCCTGCTGCACCCCGGTTTTGCCAAGAATCTATAAATAGAGCGCCGTTTCCTGCCCTCTAAACGCGGAGAGCTATTCAATCGCGAATAGGGCGTCGTGCATACCAAAACCGGAGAGGGGCTATCCGCGTTTAAGCTCCGAATAGCTAACCGCGTTTAAGCCCTAAACGCGAATAAGCTAATCGGGTTTGACGTGCATACAGGCCCTGGTGACTGCGGGCATTTAAGTGGTATGTTACCTAAGCCTTGTTAAGTTAGGATGAAAATTACTGAGCATTATACTTGTATGTACAAAACTGTTTTCCTTCAACTGACTGTTATTTTTACACCTGGGCAACCAGATCTTGTGCAATATTTTTGTCAATATTTAACCTAACTCCACACAACTCCAATTGTTCATGATTTCTTTTTTTTTTAACGAAATGATTTTAGTTCACTGCTGCATCTGGTCTCTTATTTTGCTTTTCTTTTTCAAATATGTGCATTTTTTAAAGATGGAGTGGTTGTGTTGCAACCTATGCTTCTTTTGTTTGACTGTGATCTATATTTTGGTTATGATTTGAAGATAGAATGTGGTGGTTATCTAATGGTTACTGATCTCTGTGAAAAGATTGCATACAGTCTTATATGTGGGGGCTGACAGGTTTGGGTTTTGTGTTTGTTTGATTGGTTGGCTTTTGCAACCGTTGTTGTTCATGCTGCTTTTCATGTTGATTTTTTTTTTTCTTCATCATATGAAGAAAGTTTATGTGAGAGTGACTTATCTTGTGTCTACTCATGCATGTATGTGTGTAAGGTAAGTGTGATTGGCTGTGTTGAACTCTAACATTCAACAGCGGTAAGGAATGCAGAAATACTGTAAAAAGCATAGTGAATGTCTCAGAAATGTGAGTCAGGTTTTCCGTGGGGGGGGGGGGGTTTAAGAAATGAGAGGAGAAATCAGTCCCAGGAAAACCTGTGGGTTGGTAATCAGTATTCTCAGTAACTGCTATTAACTTTGTAATTTATACATTTGGAATTTAGTTCACTTCTTTGTACATGTTTTCAAATGTGTCACCGTGAAAATGAGCAACATGTACTGAAACACAAGTATAGATGAATTATGTATATTGTGTCTAACTCAGTATTCCTTTGCCCTCATCTCTGAAAAATTAAATGAATCAAAGGAAAATCTTCAAACTGTGGAGTAAAGGAAGCAGGAAAATCAACGGCTTAGTATACTGCACCTTCAACAACGGCAACCAAGAGCAATACCTTGATTTTGATGTACTACTGCTTAACAGTACTTGTTTTTAAACAAGGTCTTCTTTTCCTCACAAACGTGCAGCCACTTCTAATGATTGATGTTAATGCTGGTCTGTCCAGAATAAAGGAGCTACACTAACTGCCTAGAATGGCTACTGTCTGCGTGGTAGAGTAATTGACGCCAAATAACGTTTACTGTTCCATGACAGTAGATCGTTGTAGTTGAACAAGAGTTCTCTCTGTTCTTAATCATGCGCAGCAGGGCAGAGGAGTTGTGTAACAAGTCCTTAATATTCTGGGTGCAAGATAACGCTCCTGGATGGAGTGCCTCTGTGATGCCAGCCTTCTGTTGTATATTGTAAAAAGTCTTGGACCAGGATTTGGCAAGATAACTAGGTGTGCCATGTAAGCTGTTCAAGTTTATTACATGTAAGGATAGGATGCATACTCACTTATTGCCTAACGTAATTATGCCTTGTGTTCATTCTAAAGGTGCTGTCTGAAGAGTTTATTTTAAAGGTTTTCATCATGAATTTCTGCTAGAGTCTAGCTCTTTTGTTCATTCAAAAGAGGATACCATCTGTGACACTGAGAAGGTGATCAACCTGGTTTTTCAAATGACGTTGAGTCTTGTTATGGCTGACATAGGAAACCCATGTTCAGCTACCATCTCTGTTGAGAATGGGTCCAAGATACATTGAAGATCCCACTCTCTATGTCTATCCATTTTGTATAATAATGACAGTTTCATTTTGTATGGGTTTATTTGTCAGCATTATGTTTCTTTCTGGGCTGATTTCATTCTGAATGTACTGGTTGTTTTTGCTAGCTAGTGGTTAGTGTTGTTGAGTTTTTCTCTAGTCTGTAGGTTAGTTCCTTGAGTTTTGCTTGATGCCTTGCAGTTGCTCTGTGGTCGTTAATGAAGTATAGATTTCAGAGAAGTTGCCCTCAGATGGATGTTGAGGTGTTGAAGGTTTAGAACATCACTTACTGTATATTCTCCCCATCTAGATATTGAGGAGAAGGAGAAAGAGAAAAGACTGTCTTGAGGTTCTTGTATAGTTCTGAAGAAATGGCCCGAGTTTATTTGGAAAAACCTCCAAGTGGCATATGTGCTGTTCATGATTTTTTTTTCCTGATTGCTCTTATTGTCAGCATTCCATCAGTTATTATTATTTCTATCCTGTTAGAATGCAGATCTGGGATTTTTTTCCACTTATGAATCATATTGCTGCTAGCTGAAGATTCTTTACTGTTCATTCACACTTTGTTATATTTTGGTTTTTCGTCTTACATTTATATGATTATATATATATATAATATATATATATATTGTATATATATATATTTTTAAAATGATCTCTTGTTTTTGTTTCCTCTTGGGGCATTACGATCTGCCTCGTTTCGATTTTTTTTTTGTCTTCCCCCAACCCACCCCCCTCGAAACCAAATCTTCTATTCTATTTTAAACTCTTTTTACTTTCTCCCCTCGAGACAATCATTTTATTTACCCCACTATTATATCATTTTACTATTTTTTTTTTATTATTTTTTTTTCCCCTTTGTCCCCCCTTTTTCTTTCTTTTCACCCTTCCCCCCCCCCCCCCCCTCTTTCCCATTCCTCCAGTACTCTTCTCCCCATCCTCCACTCTCACCCTCGGACCCTCTCTCTCTTTTTTCACTTTCTCTCCTTCGAGATCTGATTTTATTTCCCATTTTATTTGTTACTGTTCCTCACTATTAGTGTATATTTTACTCTGTGGTTTTATTTTGTTGTTTTCTTTGACATAGGAAAATGGGTGTATTTTCTTTCTTTTTCCCCCACCAGTTTTTGTTCTTTTTGCTATCTTGTCCTTTTCAAATATGTGTTATTAACAAAACAGGTCCCAAAGTGTTTTAGCATTGTAATATGAAAGCAATTGTCAAAATGTGTAAGTATGAGGGAAAAAAAGTCTGAAACAGTTATCAGTCATAAAGCAATTAAGAAAGATTCATTCAGTTTACATGACGAAGGCTGCTGAAGATAGAACAGAATCATAAGGTGTGTTCCCAGTGTTATTGGAACATAGTGGGTGCACCTTCTGCAAGTGACTGGAAACTTGAGCACAGTGCTGTGCTATCCTGGAATATGTTTACAGGTGAGGGACATGCATCATTAATGACAGAGCAGTGCTGATCAGATTATCATTGATGATTATGTGGGGCTGTTGTTTGTCATGAACACCCATTTTCTTTTCTGCTTCAGAGTTAGATCCATTGATTTCAGTTAGAAACACCAATCTGAATATTTTCTGTGATAGGCTGCTTGATCCCATTTTCTGCGCAGTGGTCAGTCAGCCACTGCAATAAGTGACTGTGATTTTGTTTCCTGCAAGATGTACAGCCAGCTGCTGAGGTACACGTAGTTTTTTTTGCTACGTAGAAGTGAAGGGCATGAGTGACACTCAGCAGTTTGAAAATACAAGGAAAGAAAATCTCTCGACATTTTTGGAGGGATGGTGGGGGTCAGTTTTTTGTTTGGTTTTTGTTTATTTGTTTTTTAGTTTGTACAAAGTTATGACAATGTATTGTGCTGGAAAATAAATGAAAATGAATGAAGGGCATTGTGGAATGAAATAAATCAGACTGAAGTTTACCATGCTTTTGTTGTTTAAAGAAAAGTGTTTTCTTTTGCTTTCAGAGGTTTCAGTTCCAAAGTGTAAAGAATATACACAAAGGGTACTTTCCTAAAGAATGAGACAAATTTGTATGGCTTGACCATAAGCCTACAATGTGAACAAATAATGTAAATGTCAATGTGTATTGAAAATTCCGTCAACATGACGCCATGACAGATGTGGAGGTCATATTGGTGCCATGTGCCATATTTTCTTCCCTCTGAGACTTCTTTAAAATGCGTTTTTCTACTAAGTCAGCTGCACCTGCTGGCCTCGCCGGCCTGCCTTCTGGATTCTCTTGGCAACCTCTTTTTCTTCAACTGCTGTATTATCATGTCTCTCTTTACTTCCCTGTCGTCTTCGACCACCGCTTCATTTCTGTTAACCCCAGCCTCTCTTGAAGTTTTCCTGCGCCTCGTTTACTGCCTCCTTAACTCTCCATTTTCTGCCAGTCTTTAGCATGGGCTGAATTAATTGTCTCCCAAGTCCTAAAGCATGGAGAGTAACCGTTCTTATTCAATTTGTACTCCTCAGTGATGGATTTCAGAGGTTGCTTCATCTTTCCTTGGGGCGTGCAGTAGAGTGCACACCAGGCATTTCCTTGTGTATTAGTTTATTTTGGCCTTCATTGATTCCACTGTGCTGGTATTGTTTGTGAGTAGAGGTTAAATGAGCTTCAGGATCAGCATGAATTGCAGACACTAGACCTTGTATTTGCCAGGGAGGCCACACTGGTCTATTTCTCAGGTTCTCTTTTGCATGTGTTAGTTTCCTTTTTCCTTTTTTGTTTTTTAAGTAGTCATCATACCACCTTCCAAGGCTGACTGGTGCTTCCACTACTGTGTTGAAATGGCTTGGATGGCTACAGTGAACATAACTGTTCCAGCTACTTTTCCTTTCTGCAGGGAGAGGCTTCATGATTTCTTTTGTTTAACCTTACCCTGGATTAAGCAACTAACTTGTCTAACTCCTTCAGTATCATGTGTCTCATGTACCTTGGTGAAAAGCGCAGCTGTGTCATCCATGAAGGCTTTAAGAGGATTTTATTTGGTATCCATTACTGAAGTCTTTTGAACCTGTACATATGGCTGCTTTTAAGATGATTTCCATTGCCAACAAGCAGTATTTGAGACATTTCACAGCCCATTGCTGTGCCAGCTTCCAGAATGGTCCAGCCTCTTGTGCATTCCTTTGTCGAGATCCTTAATGAGAAGCCATTGAAGTACTTTTTCAGATTATCTCGGATGTTCTTTGGGATATGATGCATCTGGAGGACTAGTTGAATCGTCATGTGAGGAACTGATCCATGTGCATTTGCCAGATCGAGTCGCACCATGTGGAGGTCCCTTTCTCTGCCTTAGTTCTTTGGATTGCTTCCCAGATTATAGTGGCATGCTCTACACAGCCAGACACTCCTGGGACACCTCCACTCTGGAATAACAAATCAAGCACTTATCTTCCGTCAGCTGTTTAGTCAGCTGGTTGCCATAACAGGGAAGATATTCCTTCAACAAACAGAAATGATACTGGTCTAACTTGAGTTCTGCTCTTTGGGAATATACACCCCATCATCCATTAAATTGTGTTGCTGATCTTCGAGTTCCTCCTGATGATCTTATCATTTTGTGGAGCTAGTAAAGGACATTTGGACATTTCTCATGCAACAGACACAGTATTCCATTATGTCTAGGTGCAGATTTGGCTCTGGCTTTCTAAACCACTCTCTTTACTTCATCAAGTGTTGGTGGTTTGTCTTTTTATCTGGCGCTGCAGGCCACACCAAGCCTGGATTTCAAGTGGTGCTTTGCTCTGAAAGTCGGAATATTCCCCTGATTTTGGCTGCTTGAACAGTTTCCTGGTGAACTGGCAGGGGTCTGGCTGTAATACAGTCATATCTTCTTATTAATGTTTCACACATGTATGCCCAGTCTGCCCTTGTCTGTCCGTCTCTTTTCCTTTTTTTCCCTTTCTCTGTATGTCAGTCTCTGTCAAGATCCCCTCCCCCCCCCCCCCCCCCCACACACACACACAAACACACATACATACAAGTACACACCCCACACACACACACACACACACACACACACATACACACCAACGCTACTGCACATGATTCTCTTAAAACTTCTGATCAGGTCATAGTAGATGTCTTCAGTGGCCCCTAGCCCAAGGGCAGTTACCATGACCTGGATAGCAAAGCAAAAGACATAAAAGACTGGATGCTGAACAATCTGCTGATCCTCATCAACCATCCAAATAACCCTCCAAAAATCCTTGCAACTCCAGAACCTGTGAACAACTCGCTAAGACAGACTCGCAATGGGCATTGGAGAAGCGATGTACATGGCTAGGGCCATTGAATCAAGCAAGCATTCCCGTTGATCTCACCATGGCTGCAAAGGGTAGGCATGATGATGTACAGAAAGAACATGACTGGAACTGCAAAAAGCGAAGTGGTTAGGCTTGAAGAAAGCTGACCAAAGTTACCAGGATCTGGATTTGGCAAAACCAAACGAATGGAGGATGTTACCTTGACATTAGCCAGACAGACAGTATGTGATAGACACACCTATACTATGACATAATCCCTTGTGGATTATTCCAAGTGTTCTGATTCACTTGTCCTAATGTAACCCTCTTCTCTCTCTCTCTCTCTCTCTCTCTCTCTCTCTCTCTCTCTCTCCTCTCGCTCTCTCTCTCTCACACACACACACACGTAATAGATACTTGTTTTAGTATGCTTTCAATATTTACTGTCGTTTCTTTTGTGTGTGATACACACACACACAACACACACACACACACACACACACACACACAGAGTAATACATACTTGTTTTAGTATGCTTTCATATATTCACTGTTGTTTTTTTGTGTGTGATACACACACACACACACACACACCACTGTCACGGACAAAAAATGAAACAACCTAACTTGGGGGAAACAACCTAATTTGGGGGGGGAACAACCTAACTTGGGGAGTCGCCAGTCAATTTGTTCGACCTAAGTCCAAACTCAAACATTCTAGGCGTCAGAAAGACGGGCCATGGGTCGGGTCCGGCCATATTAAGCTTTAGCGGAGAGGCTTCAGGAAGACGGTCTGTCCGGCTATACGGGCTAAGCAGCTTTGACCGACGCCTCGATGTCTAGCGAGACGAGTCGCAGAGCCGAGCTCAAGCTCATCTAGCCACTTTTGTGGAACCAACGTCATTGTTACTCGGACGTCGTGGTGTCTACCAGACTCAGCTGGCCAATTTAGATTGACCAGTGTCCACCACTTAAGCCACACCGCGCCAGTGAAGTAGGGAAGGGGGGAAGGTAGTGTGTGGTGGGGGTGAAATCTAGCTATCAATTAAATGACAATTGACCACCACAGAGAGTAAGGCGTGTAGACGGGACTGTCATGATTTGAACGTCCAATGGAATTAGAGGGAGACAACCTCGGGTGTCAGGGGTAAAAATACTGACCAATGGTACTCGCCCGTTTTTGGACAGATCGGAACGAATAAAGGAATGCGTGAGTGAGAGAACGGCAGAACGAGGGGGAGAACGAACAGAGAGATGAGGAGGTTTTGGGTGTAGTCTCTGCACGAGGGAAAAGGCAGGGAGATGAAGAGAGGAGAGAACGAGGGGAAGAACGAATAGAGAGAGAGAGGGAGAGAGAGGTTCTGAGTGGAGCTCTGGAGGAGAGAAGGGCAGAGAGAGAGAGAGATGAGGAGAGAAGAGAACCAAGTTGAGAGATTAGCATGAGATAGTCTGCAGAGGAAGGACTGAGGGAGATGTGGAGAGAGAGAAAGAGTTGCTAATTTATGAAGAAGAAAAGAAAGAAAAAGAAAAAAAAAAAGAAAAGAAAAGCAACCATGTCCATTTGATAAGAGCAGACTAGAAGAGAGAGAGAGAGAGAGAGTGCAATGCGTTAATGCAGGAAGAAAGAAAGGAGAACAGATCGATGTTGATAGTCACTGTTCTACCCTAACCGGGGTTCGACCTCATACCTGGCAGCGTCACTTCGCCAAGCAGAACCACAGACCAACGCCAACAGTCTCACCTGACCAGGCGCCATCAGACCAACACCAGTGCCGGCAGTTGTGTCGTGTTGTGAAAGTGACAGTGAAAAGAAAAAGAAAAGAAAAGAAAAGACAGTGATTCGTGAATAGTTAAGATCACCTGGCCAGGTAAAGTAGAAATCTGTTTATACCCGGGTTAGTTAATGATGTTTTAGATAAATGATTTTGTGAAGTTCAAGGAAAGAGAGAATGTTTTATTTGTTTGATTCTATATGCATTGATGTTCTTTCTATGATCATGTATAGTAAAGTTATAGACTTTACTAGTGGTTTGATGTGACGAATGCATGATATATGAATGAGATTGTAAGCAAGCTGTGAGTGTGTTTGGGCTGTGCGCTAGTCCTTCCTCCACTGACATTACACCGAGGTTGACAATTTATTGGCGAGCTTGCCAGGATATTCTGGCCCATTTATTATAATTGTTCAACTTCTCAGAGAGGAAGCTGGGTGGGATTCAAGTATTGTAATCCTAAGACAAGGGTTGTCTTACTGTATGTTCCCAAGATAGTTAAATACTAGGCTTGGCATTGCTTCCAAGATAGTTAATACTAGGCTTGGCATTTCAGCCCCAGAGTACTCATTTCGCACAGATTGCCTATAATTCGCTCTCATAGTTGGGTCAGGCGCTGGGCGTCTTATAAAAACTAACTACGTTGTCCCAAGCTAATATTATCATTCATAGGATTGTGCTATTACGTCACGCGTGTCGGTAACCACCAGTTTGGCTGTCGTAGTATAAAATCTTGTTCAAAAAAAAAAAAAAGAAAGAGATACAATGGCGGAAGAAAAGAACACCCCTATTGAACAACTTGTGAGCGTCGCTCGTGATTTAGGTTACTCAGGAGATGAGTTGCGTGCATTGTTGAAAACCAACAAAAGATGGAAAGGGATGAACGCGCGGAAAGACGACGCGTTGCAGTAGAAGCGCAGGAAAAGAAAATTAAGGATTCAGGCTACAATGATAAAGAAACGCAGGAAACAGAAAGATAAGGAAGCGCAGAAACAGAAAGAATAAGGGAACGCAGGAAACAGAAAGACTAAGGGA
Source organism: Conus ventricosus (assembly GCA_018398815.1). Classification (NCBI taxonomy): domain Eukaryota; kingdom Metazoa; phylum Mollusca; class Gastropoda; order Neogastropoda; family Conidae; genus Conus; species Conus ventricosus. The sequence continues at coordinate 75,816,596 of CM031596.1, read as the reverse complement.
AGCGCAGGAAACAGAAAGATTAAAGGTTCAATTAGAGTAGAGAAAGTAGAATACAAAGGGAGACCACCGAGGATGGTAGTTCAGTTCCAGTGACTCTGTGCGCAGCTATGCTCCCCGACCCAAGTTGCCAAAATTCTGAAGACCGATGAGATGCATACATCAGTCGTTCGAAACTTTGCACAGTCAGGTGGCTCCAGATAGTCA